>OX344728.1:49705856-50905856 GCA_947034835.1 Ballota nigra | reverse complement strand
ACCTGCAACTAACCAATCAGGACCCAGCACTAGTAGGGGACCTAATTGATTTCTCTGCAGGTAGACAAGAGTCCATTGGAGAAAGGATTTTCAAGCAATCATGTCTGGTACATTGATAGTGGATGTTCCAAGCACATGACCTTCCAGAAGGATAATCTCCAAGATTTCAAGCCATTAAATGGACCAAGAGTGATGTTTGGTGACAACAACTATGGAGTCACCAGAGGAGTTGGAAAGTTGACCTTCAATGGAGTATCTGTAGATGAAGTCTACTACGTAGAAGGACTCAAGCATAATCTACTTTCAGTATCCCAATTCTGTGACAAGGGATACTCAGTGAAGTTTTCTAGTGATTCATGCACTGTTTTCTCTTCTGATTATAATGATATTTTGCTAATAGGCTTGAGGAAGGGTAACATTTATCTTGCAGATTTTAGCAGTTGCCCAAGAAATGCTTGCCTGGTTGCTAAAGGATCTGCAGAGAACAGCTGGATTTGGCACAAAAGATTGTGTCATCTTAACTTCAAAACATTGAACAAGATTGCCAGAAAAGGTCTCATTCGAGGTCTTCCAAATGAAGTGTTTAAGAAGGATCAGGTTTGTGGTTCATGCCAGAAGGGTAAACAACCCAAGACTTCCTTTAAGGATGTCCAGAGCACAACCACAACCAGAGTACTTCAACTACTTCACATGGACCTGTTTGGACCTGTTTCTCCTCTTAGTTTCAGTGGAAGGAAGTACACCTTAGTAATAGTAGATGACTTTTCAAGATACACTTGGGTAGTGTTCTTGTTTAAGAAAAATGAAACTATGACTAAGCTGCCAGAGTTCTTCAAGCAGATTCAGAATGAGCAGAACCAGAGCATAGTCAGGATCAGAAGTGACAAAGGAACAGAGTTTTTGAATTCACATATTGCAGATTACTGCAAGGACCATGGGATTTTTCATGAGACATCTGCTGCCAGAACACCTCAACAAAATGGAGTTGCAGAAAGGAGGAATAGGACTCTCAAAGAAGCTGCAAGAACACTTCTGGCAGAGTACAGCACTCCACAGAGATTTTGGGCAGAGGCCATCAATACAGCGTGCTACACTCAGAACAGGTGCCTGATTGCCCAGAGACATAATAAAACACCATATGAGGTATGGAAAGGTAAAACCCCATCTGTTTCATATTTTCATGTTTTTGGATGTAAGTGTTTCATCCATGACAATGGGAAATCTAAATTAAGAACCTTTGATGCTAAAGTGGCTGATGGAGTATTTTTGGGATATTCCAGCACCAGTAAAGCTTTTAGAGTTTTTAATAAGAATTCACTTTGTGTGGAGGAAACACCTCATGTTGTTTTTGATGAATCTACTTTTGAGTGCAAGGTGGATTCTAAGTCTTCTGATGAGACCCAGAATCAGACTACACCCTGAGTTATCAAAGTCAATCCATCTGTTCTTGATTCAGATTCAGATTCAGATGATGACCCATCTCCTGGTTCTCTGAAGCAGCAGCCTTCACAAGGAGCAGAACCAGAAGAGGTTGGAACTCCTGTAGGGGAAAGCTCTTCTGCAGGTGGTGATAATCACCAAGGTACTGCAGAAGATGATCATCCAGGTAAGACCACGGGTAGGAGGACCCTGGTTGATCACCCCAATGACCTGATCTTAGGAGATCCAACTAAGGGTGTCCAGACTAGGAGAACTATTAACTTAGCTGCCTTATTCAGTTGATATGTGTCCTTGATTGAGCCCAAGAACATCAAGGAGGCACTGAAAGATTCAAATTGGATTGTTGCTATGCAGGAGGAATTGAATCAATTCACCAGACAGGATGTTTGGGAGCTGGTAGACAGACCAAGACATCAAAAGGTGATAGGCACTAAGTGGGTTTTCAAAAATAAGAAAGATGAGAATGATGTCATTACTAGGAACAAGGCAAGGCTAGTGGCCCAGGGTTATTCTCAGTCTGAAGGAATAGACTATGATGAGACATTTGCTCCTGTTGCCAGACTAGAAGCTATCAGATTGTTCTTAGCATATGCTGCTCACATGAAGTTCAAAGTATACCAGATGGATGTGAAATCTGCCTTTCTTAATGGGATTCTCATTGAGGAAGTGTATGTGGAACAACCTCCTGGTTTTGAACAAGGTAACAAGGTGTTTAAGCTTAAGAAAGCTCTTTATGGGCTGAAGCAGGCACCCAGAGCATGGTATGACACTCTATCTCAATTTCTTCTGGACAATGGTTTTACTAAAGGTAAGATTGATAGGACCTTGTTTAGGAAAGAAGAAGGAAAGGACATCCTTCTGGTCCAAATATATGTTGATGACATCATATTTGGATCCCCTAACAAGAAGCTGTGTGAGAAGTTTGGTGAGCTCATGCAGGGACAGTTTGAGATGTCCATGATGGGAGAATTGAATTACTTTTTGGGTTTGCAGGTTAAGCAATCAGAGAAGGGAATTTTTATTAATCAAGTTAAGTACACCAGAAACATGTTAGAGAAATTTGGAATAGGATCTAGCAAGGCAGCCAAGATCCCTATGATGACAAATTTCAACATGGATCCAGATGAGTCTGGAGAGAGTGTGGACCAGACTCAGTACAGAGCACTTATTGGTTCTCTTTTGTATCTGACTGCAAGCAGACCAGATATTACTTTTGCTGTAGGAGTTTGTGCCAGATTTCAAGCTAACCCCAAGAAGAGTCACTTGGAAGCAGCTAGGAAGATATTGAAATATCTTAAAGGAACTGTGAATTTAGGATTATGGTATCCTGCAGATGACAACTTAGAATTGAGTGGCTATTCAGATTCAGACTATGGTGGGTGCAGAATAGATAGGAAATCTACAAGTGGAACATGCCAATTTTTAGGGAATAAATTGGTATCCTGGTTTTCCAAGAAGCAGACTTCAGTTGCTACATCAATAACAGAAGCAGAGTACATGGCTGCAGGGAGCTGTTGTTCACAGCTTCTCTGGATTAGTCAACAACTTAGGGATTACCAGATTAGAGCTAAGGATATTCCTATTTTCTGTGATAGTAATAGTGCCATAGCCATCACCCAGAATCCAGTTCTTCATACCAGGTGTAAACATGTTGATATAAGACATCATTTTATCAGAGATCATGTTGAGAAGGGAGATATAAGGATGGAAAAGATTGCAACAGAGAGGTAGAGAGCAGATATTTTAACTAAGCCTTTGGCTGAGACCAGATTCAGAGAGTTAGCTTTTGAGTTAGGTTTGTTGGATCCAGAGACAGATTTGTTTTAGGGGGAACATCAGAGAAGTATCCTTGTTTCATTACTTTTCTTCATATATTTATTTTCTTGAGCTAACATACCTGCAGATTAGATATATCAGAGAAGGTACCAGATGAGGTATGCACCAGGTGACACTTGTCCCAGATGAGGTGCTGTGTCATTTGTCCAAAATCTTCTCTGACCAGAATTAGATGAGCTCCATCAGAGGAGATGTAGCTGTGGTTTCATCTGGTTACAATATCAGGTGACAGGTATGCATTTACTTCTCTGGCCTCTGATCATTGGGATACACTTTTCAAATTAGTAAGTACACTCAAAACCTTTCAACTTCGGAGTGTATTTAAGACTAGGGTATAGGGCCTAGGCAATCATTTCGCTTTTTCTCTTGACTGCCACAAAACCCCTTTATGCCCAGTCCCAATGACTATGCCAATGCACCAGATTAAATCTGTATCTTGCCTTTCATCGTGGCCATCAGATTTAATCACTGTGCAAAATGTTAATCAATGCTAAAATTGATTTTGTTTCCTAAATTGAATTTGAAATAACACGCGTTCACACTTCATTTAATTTTCAAGCCACGCGTATTACTCTATTTAAATCAATTTTGTTTTCAATCTGTCCTTTCACGTTTTTATACTTTCAAAACCTAACCTCTCTCTACAAAGTATTTTCTCTCTCTCTCTCTCTTTCACAGTAATGGCTCCTCCGTGCAACTTCGATCATGTCCTGATGATGAAAAAGCTTAAGACGGAGATGGTGGTGGACTTTTATACCACCAAGAATCCAGTTGTGCTGTCGGTTCTGGAGATGTTCCAGAATGCAGGGGTGGAGAAGTTGATCTCCACTGTTCCCAAGGATTTTCGCACCCTTGACGGTTATGCGGCCCTGTTTCTGGTTCGCATGAAGATTCATGAGGATTACATCTCTTCAAAGATTGGTAAAGATGATTTGGTGTTTTCTAAGCACGATTTCTGCGCTTTGTTCGAGAACATTTCTGCGGTGGGAGTGGATCCGTTGACGTACAAGGAGGATGATATCGTTGGATCATTCAAGATTTTTGCTCGCTCTTCCTGCCAGAACATCACAAAGGGCTTTGTGGATAAGCATTTAAGGCAGAAGTTCAAGGTGTTGTTCGATATCATGGTAAAAGTACTTATGTGTGAGAATCACAGCACAGATGCCATTTTCAATGGTAGGATGTGTGTGATGAGGGCTTTATATGATGGTGTGCAATGTAATTGGGCGGAGTTCTTCTGGGATGTGTTAAGGAAGAACAAGCTGAAGGTGAAGAAGGAGCCTTGTCCTTCCAAGCCAGGGGAGTTGCAGTTCTGTTTCACTGCAAATGTCTCTTTGGGGACTAAGTTAACTCTTATTCTGGATTCTCTCCTTCCAGAGAAGAAGTGGAAGTCATCTTGGTGCCACAGTTATCACAAGTCCAAGATCCTCTTCTCCAAGGATGGTCCTCTCCACGGCCATGCCGACTCTGATGGAGAGCAAGCCATCCCTGCCCCTCCTATTCAATCTATTCCCTCACCTCCTAAGGGGCAGAGAAAGCAGCAGCAGCAGCAGAAGACACAGAAGAAAGCTGCTGAAGCAACTGGTTCTTCAACCGTTGCCTTTTCTGGTTCCTCAGAGGAGGACCAGATTCCCCTTCTTGATGTGCTTAAGAAGAAGGGTGATGATAAAGCGGTTAAGAAGGCTGGAGCAGCCAAGAGGAAGCGGCCAGAGGAGGCCAGGAGAGGCTCTGCTAACAAGTCTAAGATTAGCAGGAAGGCTAAGAAAACCCTTCTGGTGGATGAGCCATCAGAAGAAGAAAAGGAAGTGCCTCTTGTGAGGAAATCCAAGGCCAAGAGAGCCCTTCTTCAAGATTCAGACTCTGGATCTGATCTTGGAGAGGCCTTGGAGAAGGCTATTGAGGGTGCTTCCCAGATGATGGAGGATGCTCCAGAGTTTGTTGTGCCTGCTGGTGTTGACCCAGCAGAGGTAAACCCTTCCCTTCCATCTTCTTCCCCAATAAATCTTGTTTCCCCTTCTACCTCTCCCCCAGATAACATTCCCCAAACCCCATCTGCCTCTGGTAACCCCACTCTTCCACCAGAGCAGACTATCCCAGATACTCCTGTCTTTACACCCTCTACCATCCCTGCTCATACACCTTCTTCCCCACACTCCCAAACACATCTTCCCACTAACCCCTCTCCCCCACCTTCTGTACCAGAGGTACCCTCAACCTCCTCTGGTGCAGAAGTCCCCCCTTCAAACTCTTCCACCTCCCAGATCCCTCCTACACACTCTGTACCAGATATTTCTTCCTCTTCTGGTGCAGAACAACCCCTTCCTACCACCTCTACTTCACAAAACCCCAACCCTCCCCAAAGCCATACAGATCAGGACCCAACCATTGCTATGGCTCTGGGATTCCCTGCCCCTCCCCCCTCCCCAACCTGTTTAACAAGCGATGATAGTGAAGATGAGGAAGCTTCACTTGAGCCTGCTCACTTAGCACCTTCCTCCTCTGCCTCTGGGCCCAAACCCTTCTTTTTCTCTTCTGATGAGATGGGTCCTATCAGGCAGAGTATGAGTGTGAGTGCTCAGCTCTGGCTAAGAGAGCAGTTTCCAATTTTGTTGGAGCACTCACCCCTTCTGGCAGATTTGACTGATGCCAAGGTTTGGAGTATGGCTAGACTCCAGGATGTTGAAGATCTCATGCTTCTGCTAGAGGAGATGTCTCCCTCTACCTTCACTGCTTGGGAGATTGAGCTGAAGAAGAAGCTAAATATTCAAAACCCAGCAGAGTTGGAGACACCAGAGACGGCCAAGATCCTCATCAAGACTCTCCTTATCCAGAGAGGAGTTATGCTCACTCCAGAGGGCTTCTCCTACAACTTTGGTCCTCATTTCTCTTTCCCTCCTGAGCTATATTCAGACGAGGAGGACTTTGAGATGTCTCCTGCTGTGCTCCAGAAGATGAAGGCTTTCTTCAACGAGCAGATCATGCAGATAGGGCGTTTTTCCAAAGCAATTCAACATATGTCCCCTGCTATGATAGAGCACCAGATCAAGCATGAGAGGAGAATCTTCCTGAAGCAGATCAAGTCCTCTCTGGCAGAGGTAAAAGCTTCCTTCAAGGCTAATGGCTTATTTGTCAAGTTAGATGTCATGCACAGCCAGAAGCAGCTCCAGGAGCACGTGCTGGAGCAGATGAGGCCAGTTTCTGTACTCAAAGTAGAAATGGCCAGCCAGATGATTCAAACTGCTAAGCTGAAGGACTCCCTCCAGGAGATGTTGGAGAAGCAAGAGAGACTTGTTGCAGAGTCTAAGGCTTACCTGGAGGAGGCCAAGCAGCTTCGTGATCTTCACTCTTCCTCCAACACTGCCTTGCCTGATCTCATAAGGCAGGTAGTGGAGCCCCTCCTTGATGAAATTAAAAAGGGGGAAGAGAAGGCCAGAACTGATCTGGCGAAGATCACAAATGAGACTCTTTTTAGCCATGGAGCTCGTCTGGACCTGTTGGAGAACACTCTGGCCCAGGCTGAGTTGCAGAAGAAGAAGAAAGAAGAGTTGAAGTCTCTTACAATGGCTAAACAACTTGCTGCAGAAGAAGAGTCATCTGAAGCTGAGCAGGATCCTTCTACCATTCCTGGTCCTGCTAAGAGGAAGATTAGAAAAGTAAAGAAGAGTTTCCTTGAATCTGTTGTCGAAGAAGCAGAGAAGAGATACAAGGAAGAGACTCCAGAAGAGAGGCAAGCCAGAATCAGGAAGAACATAGATGAAGAGCAGAGGCTCAGATATGTTAAGAGGCAGAACAAGAAGGCCAGAGAAGCTGGTATTCCTTCTGGTGCAGGTGGCTCAGGTCAGAAGAGGAAAGCTCCTGTGGAAGTTATGAACATCTTGCCACTCAGGACAGAAGGGTCCTTTGACTCTACTGTGCCGTATCCTCTGATTGAAAGATGGAGAGAAGCCAAGACCCTCTGGTTCATTCAGCATTATATCCAGAGGCCAGCACCAGAAGATGATGAGCTGATCAACAGAACCTTCCATTCTTGGATGCAAGCCTATGATGCAGACTTGTACAAGCAGCTGATGGATTCATCCATTGAGTTCAACCTGGAGGTGACTGCTCCAGAATTTACTTATCTTAACACTCCCATGAATGGGAACCAGGTGGATTGGGCAGAACTGAAGAAGCTTTACAAGACCAAGGTGTTGGTGAATTTCACCCCAACATCTTCTGCAGAGTTGAAGGCCGTCCAGGATAGGTTCCTTGACTGGTTTCTTGTCCCTAAAGAGAACAGAAGATATGCCTAGAATAGGACTATAAACCTCAATGTAATCTGTAATTATTTTGTCCTCTGATTATTAATGGAAAAATACATATCTTCTTTGTTCTAAAGACAACTCCTTGTTGTCTTATTATTTGCCTGATGAGATCTATTCTAAGGTCTCATCCCTTTATTGTTTTCTTGCTTAAGTTTACTTTTGATCAGTTCTGGTAGTGTTTTAACTCCATCAAAAAGGGGGAAATTGTTAGGATAAAAATTGTTAGTTTTGATGAGTTAAAACAAACCAGAAGATGTAATAGGACCATCTGGACCTGTTAGCCAGATGATGATCTAGATTAGGACTTAGTCTAGGGGGAACTGCCAGACCAGAAGACTTCACCAGAAGAGTCACCAGAAGACCCCACCAGAGGACTTCACCAGAGGACTCCACCAGAAGACTTCACCAGATGAGACAGACCAGAGGCAGAGGACCTTCCCCAGACCAGACAAGTCCGGACCAGACGAGTCTGGTGGAACAAAAGATGCTCAGTTTGATCCTCTTATTCTACTGAGTATTCTGGTTGTTCACCAGATAAGGACCAGAAGACACCGAGGTTGCCTGGTGTCTGGTCCTGCCTTCTCTGGAGAGAATCAGAGTTAGGCAGAGGAAGCTATTGACCGTTGGTGATTCAAATCAAGTCAACAAGATCAGGATTGGAAAGTATTTGAAGATAATCAATCCAAGGATCCCACCAACCCAATCAATCAATTAGGGAATTGATTGATTGGGGCTTCCTTATATAGAGGATCTGATTGGATTAGCCCTCCAACGGCTAGCCCTAATCCCCTCTATATATACAAGAGTGCAGTTCAAGAAAAAGCTCTAGAGACTCTACACGCGCACATAGCATTCTAAGCTTTTGATCACTACGCATTCGCACTCACTTTGTTCTTAATTACTCATCCAACTCGTAAGGAGTTTATATACTCAACCTGTTCATCTTGTTAGATAAGGTTGGAGTAAGTTTGTCTTTAGATCGAAGTTAGATCTAAAGAGATTGTAAGAAGGTGCTGGTACTTCGGAAATTCCAGTGGTTAGTGAGTTTGTTGGTTGGATAGTGAGACCCCTTTGATCAAGGGAGAGTGGACGTAGGATATTCAGATCCGAACCACTATATATACGGTGTTATTTATTGCTTTCTTTAATACCTGTTGTTTATTATTTGTGCTCTTAGAAAAGATTTTCTCTAAAAGTCATTTTGGCTATAAAGGCTTCCGCAATTAATCTATCTAGTGGGACCAACATCTTCTCATCACAGAGAAGTCTGGTCTTGTGCATCCCAGCAAATTGCAGCACTTCAACTTCCTCCTTCTTCTACTCCTCTGCATTGTTGCCTCGTACAACAAGAAGTATTTCACCAAGCCTTCTATCCTTGAGTTGGACAATGAGTCTAAGTCTCAAGAACAAGGCTTTGAGTGTGAGGAATTGATCAAGGTCAGGGTATTTAGACTCTAAAGAGTAAGCTACCTCATCCTTGAGAGTATCAAGGAAAGAGTACTCTTCTTCATCGTCTGAAGGAAGGGAATGTGTAGGGGATCTGCTCTCTGTTGGCTCTTCTGGGATAGACTCCAGTTGAGTTGAATGAATTTCAGGAGGGTTTGGTTCAGATGAGGTTTGAGGTTGGGTTTCAGGTGAGGTTGGGTTTTGGTCAGTGGGGGTTAATGATGTGGGTTCAGATGGGGTTGAGGGAATGGGTTCAGTAGTGGTGGAGATGGGTTCAGTGGGGGTTGTTTGGGATCCACTTACTGGCTTTTGAGAGCCATCAGTGGGGGTTTTGGTTATTTTGGAGATGCGTTTGGTTTTGGCAGGGGTGCGAGGTTTTGTTGTTTTGGGTTTGATGGGGGTAGGTGCAGGGACATCTGAGTCAGACTCAGTTGAGATGATGTTTGGAGATGAGTCAGGGTTACCTGATGAAGACTCATCAGTAGAGTCTGTGACTCTGACTTTCTTTGAGGCACTCTCCTTCTCTGCCTCAGAGGACCTCCTGCTTTCCTTCCTAGAGGCTTTCATTGCCTCGGCCTCTTTGTGTTGGGCCATCTTGTCACTCAGTTTGACCAATCTTCTCTTCAATTTGATCTTCTTCCCTTCAGCAGGGTTAGCTTCCTCTTCCTCGATTTCCTCTGGGCTCTCCTCAGCAGGCTTGAGCATCCTAGTTTCCAGAGTTTTACCAGACTTGAATAGGGTCTTCAAGTTACTCCACTTCCTATCCTTTAACCAGTCTACTCCCACATCCACATTCTCAATTAAGTAAGAAATTTTAGTGGCAAAATTTAGCTTACTTGCCAACTGGGGAGTTTTGTCAGCCTGGAATTTTGAGTGTTCCCTGTTCAAAGCCCTCAAGAAGAACTGCTGCCAATTGTATGGCTTCTCCTTGCTCTCCAATATTGCCTTCATCAACCCGAGCTTCGGCTTGCTCACTTGTTCTGTGCTTCCTTGATTTCCCAAGATACATTTACCAACAATCTCACAAAGGACATTGTATGCTGGTAATAGTAGGCTTCTGTTCATCGTGGGACTATACTTCACCCTTTTCTCCATTATTGTGTAGACCCATTCCTCCTCCTTATCCAAGATACAAGTATCTGGATTTGGGCCTTCAGATGGGAGTTCAAATAACTCCTTCATCTCATCTCCTCCTATACGAATCTCCTTTCTTATTTTCTGGTGCTCAACAACCTCCATATCGTCTCTCATCACCTTTTTCTTTCTTTGTACAAAAAGACACGATTTGATTCTTGAGTCAGAGTTGGATATGTTGTAGAAAAATTCAAGAACCTGCCTATCATAACAGTACTCTGGATGTACTGAAAGAAATTTCTCTAAACCAGCAGCTTTGACCATTTCCAAAGCCTCCTTAATGTGAGAGAACTCTGGTCTTGATTCAATTTCTGGATTGTTGAAAAAATTATAGGTTCATACCAGAAACTATCTTTGTTGTTCAGAAACCCTAGTTTAATTTTGGCCATGTTTGTAAGTAGGATTTGAAAAAGTTTGCAGAACAAGGTTGAAGAGATAGTAAGTGTTTGCTTGGAAGTGTATTCGAAAAGGTTTACAAGCGGACGTTTGGGGTTTTTATATGAGTGAAGAACGGTGAGATTGAACAAAGAAATCAACGTCTGAGATTGATTGGGTTTGAGATCGTGGGTAGTTGCAAGGTTTAGTGGGGGAGTTTTTAAGAAATCTTGACGGTTAGAAAAGAACCGCCCAAAAAATGGATGGCATGGATTGGAAAAGTTGGTAGCCGGAAGGTCACATCATCCGGCTTTTAGGGCGCGTGAGATAGGTAATTGAAAAAGCATGTCTGACTTGTACCACACGCATTAAATGCTTGCCATGCCAAAATCTCTTCGAAATAGTAGAAAAAGATATATTTTCCCAGAAAGCACTCATTAGTAAGTTTTTGAAACCAAATAAATATATATAAAACTAAGAGGCTTTAGATTTGAAAATAACATAAGTATAGACTTTGACCTCCACTGAGGTTTGACCTCGTCTGATATTCAGACCTCTTCTGAGATGAGGAGCTTCTTCTGAGAAAGATCCTCTTCTGAATATGAACCTCCACTGAGTTGAAGGTAACTCTACTGAGATTAAATCCTTTCTTTACTCTCCTGGATCTAGGAGTCCAAGCTCCACTGACAACTCTTGGAACCTTGCTTCAGCCAAAGGTTTTGTGAAGATATCTGCCTTCTGCTTGTCAGTGTGGATTTTGAACATTTTGATGTCCTTCTTCTCCACATGATCTCTGATGAAATGATGCCTTATATCCACATGTTTGCATCTTGTGTGGAGAACTGGATTTTCTGAAATAGCAATTGCACTATTGTTGTCACATAAAATAGGGACTTCATTGGCAAAGATGTTGTAATCTCTCAGTTGTTGTCTTAGACAAAGAATTTGAGCACAACAACTTCCAGCTGCCATATACTCAGCTTCAGTAGTGCTTGTGGCTACTGAGTTTTGTTTCTTGGAGAACCAAGAAATCAGCTTACTTCCCAAGAATTGACAAGTGCCTGAGGTTGATTTCCTGTCAATTCTACATCCTCCATAATCAGCATCTGAGTATCCTGTGAGTTCCAGATTGTCATCTGAGGGATACCACAATCTCATATTCACAGTACCCTTAAGATATTTGAGAATCCTCTTAGCAGTTTCCAGATGACTTTTCTTGGGATTGGTTTGATATCTTGCACAAATCCCAACTGCAAAAGTGATATCAGGCCTGCTTGCTGTGAGATACAGTAGAGATCCAATGATGGCTCTGTAGTGAGTCTGGTCTACTGATTCTCCATCCTCATCTGGTTCCATCTTGGTGTTGGTGTTGAGTGGAACTCTTGCTACTTTGCTGGTCTGGCATCCAAACTTGTTGATCATCTCCCTTGTGTATTTGGCTTGATTGATGAAGATTCCTTCAGGGGACTGCTTAACTTGAAGTCCTAGGAAGAAATTCATTTCTCCCATCATAGACATCTCAAATTTTCCCTTCATCAGTTGAGAAAACTTCTCACAGAGGATCTGGTTAGGACAACCAAAGATGATATCATCCACATAAATTTGAACCAGCAATGTGTCCTCTCCTTTTGTGATTCTGAAAAGTGTTCTATCAACTCTCTCTTTGATAAAACCATGATCCAAAAGGAATTGTGACAAAGTATCATACCAAGCTCTTGGAGCCTGTTTCAGTCCATATAGAGCTTTCCTCAGTCTATATACTTTGTGACTTTCTTCAAAACCTGGGGGTTGCTCCACATAGACTTCTTCATTGAGTACTCCATTCAAGAAGGCACTTTTAACATCCATCTGGTACACTTTGAATTTCTTGTGAGCAGCATATGCAAGAAATAATCTTATTGCCTCCAATCTGGCTACTGGAGCAAAAGTTTCATCATAGTCAAATCCTTCAACTTGAGAATAGCCCTTTGCAACTAGCCTGGCCTTGTTTCTAACTATGATATCATTCTCATCCTTCTTGTTCTTGAATACCCACTTGGTTCCTATCACATTACAGTGATATGGTCTGTCCACCAACTCCCAAACTTGATTCCTTGTGAACTGGTTGAGCTCTTCTTGCATGGCAATAATCCAGTTGGAATCTTGTAGTGCTTCTGCTATGGAACTTGGTTCCTGGTTTGATAAGAAACAACAAAACAAAGCACTTTCACCATGAAAACTTCTAGTTTTGACTCCTGAGGAAGGATCACCTAGGATTTGCTCAACAGGGTGATCTGAGAGCCAAGTCCTCCTAGGCTGATGCCCTTCAGTAGAGTTTAACTCTTCTGAAGTTGAGTCACTAGATATTGGAATGAAATTGAATTCAGGAAATAAAACAGAGGGTTGAAGTCCTGAGTCATCATTCAAGGTATTTTCATTCTCAATGGTAATTTCATTGGTTCCCCCTTGAATGATGGGTTCAGTGAATGTCTCAGCTGTGACCACATCTTCATTGACATCTATTACCTCTTAAACTGGGCTAGTGTTCATCAGTTCAGTTACATCTTCAGGAGAGCTCTCAGGTGAGCTTTGAGGAGTGGTCTGATTTTGAGTGTCCTCTTTGAATTGTTGATCATTGAGGTTGTCCCAGGTTGGGATGAATGTATCAACACAATTCTCAGGATATCCTTTTGATTTGATACTCAGTCTAGTTAGCCTTTTGCTTATCACATCCTCATTCTCCTTACTTCTGGACTCAAAAGTAGATTCATCAAACACCACATGAGGTGTTTCTTCCACAACAAGAGTTCTACAGTTGTAAACTCTAAAAGCTCTAATGATTTGGGAATATCCTAAGAAAATTCCTTCATCAGCTTTGCTATCAAAAGCTTTCAGTTGTGTTTTCCCATTGTTGTGAATGAAACACTTGCAACCAAAAATATAAAAGTAAGATACCTGTGGCTTTCTGCCATTCCATAACTCATATGGAGTTTTTCCTTGATGTTTGGTTACCATGGATCTGTTTTGAGTGTGGCAGGCAGTATTAATAGCCTCAGCCCAGAATCTTTTAGGAACCTGAGCTTCAGCTAACATTGTCCTTGCTGCCTCCTTGAGAGTCCTATTTCTTCTTTCAGCTACTCCATTTTGTTGTGGAGTTCTTGCAGCTGATGTCTCATGAGAAATACCTAATTCTTTGCAATAATCAGATATAATAGAATTTATGAATTCAGTGCCCTTATCTGATCTTATCTTTACAATGTTCAGGCTCTTTTCATTGCTAACTTTCTTCAGGTGCTCTGGCAGTCTCAGTTGAGTCTCCTTTTTGCTTGCAAGAAATATCACCCATGTGTACCTGGAGAAGTCATCAACAACAACAAGTGTATACTTTCTCCCATTGATACTTATCGGGGTTACTGGACCAAAAAGATCCATATGTAACAGTTGAAGTACTCTATCAGTAGAGGTTGCTACTTTGCTTTTGAAAGATGCCTTTACTTGCTTTCCCTCCTGACAGGCTTTACAGATATGTTCTTTGTTGTATACTTCATTTGGCATTCCTTCTACCAGTCCATGTCTTGCTATCCTGTTCATCATCTTGAAATTCAGATGACTTAGCCTTTTGTGCCATAACCAATTAGTGTCAGTTGAGCTCTTAGCAATAAGACATGCATTTGGTGTGCAAGACTTCCAATCTGCAAGATAGACATTTCCCTTTCTTGACCCAGTTAGTAGTACCTGTTGTGAAGATATATTCTTAACAAAACACAAGTTACATGAAAATTCAACACTGTATCCTTTATCACAGAATTGACTTATGGACAGAAGATTATGCTTAAGTCCACTGACAAAGGATACATTGCTTACCCTTACTGAGCCAATGATTAAAGTACCATAACCTTTAGTAGCTCCTTGTGAGTTGTCACCAAAGGTGACTTGTGGACCTTCTTTCTCAACAAATTCTGTCAGGAGATCTTTGTTGCCAGTCATGTGCCTAGAACATCCACTGTCCAAGTACCAGAATGATGATTTAAGAGCTTCTCCTTTGTTGAGGTCCACTGAGCCCTGCAATCACAAATCAAGCTTTAGGTACCCATTTGGTGTTGGGTCCTACCAGGTTAGTTGTACCTTTCGGAATCCAAATTTGCCTCACAGTTCTAATCACTTTAGATTGGCTAATTTGTCTTCCATAAACATCTACATAGATTGTTATCTCCCTAGGTGCCTTGGGAGTAAACTTTCTATGGGTGTCAGCCTTTGAAGGAACAGGAACCTTCTTCACATTCTTTCTATTTGGCTTGGGTGCACCTGGTCTTGGTTTTTGTTGATAAAGGTATGAAGGGCCTTTTCCTTTAGGCACAAAAGGAATAGGTCTTCCATATGAGTCATTCCTTGAGGACTGCTCATGCCTGGGTGCTCTCAGCTGAGGTTGCTTCATCTGTGAAGACCTCGGCTGATAGTACCTCTGCTGAGATCTAGATTGATAAGTCACCTGAGCCTTTCCATTTGGTTTTGGCTTAGATTGACTTTTCTTTTGAGTGATCTCAGCTGGTCTTTTTCCTTTATCCATAGTCTGTGGTTGAAATGTCACAAACTTGACAAAAACTCTCTTTGTGCTACTTGAAGAGGCAACACTCAGAGGACCTTCTGAAGGTTTTGGAATAAAGCCTATCCCACACTTGTTATTAGGATTGATTTGAAAATTTTGGATCTCCTCTATGGCAAGAGAGGGTTTGTTTAGAGCATCAATCCTTTTTAACAAGGTCTCTTCAGATTTTTGTAAGACATCAATTTTCAGGAGAGAATCCTTTATTTGGCTTACCAATTTAAAATTCTCTTTAGTTAACTTTGTCTTAGATTCATTGAGATCTTTTATCAGTTGATCTCTACCATTTTCTCGACTCCTGAGGGTTTCTACCTCTTTTGTCAGTTCAATGGTAGATTTAGCTGAGTTCAGATCTGCTTGATTCCCAGACTCTATTAACTTGGGGTTTTCACTCAAGAGTTGTTTGTTCTCATCTTGAAGACAGAAACTTGCTTCTTGCAACCTTGAGAAATCAATCATCAATTGTTCCAAAGCGGACTGAAGATTGAGTTCCTCAGTTGACTCTGAGCTTAGCTCAGGTGTGTGTTCTAGAGAAATGGATGGTTTAGATTGTACCTCTGGTTCTTCTCTTGCCATGAGGCACATGTCATCTTCACTGCTGTCAGAGAACAGTTCATCAGGTGACTCCAGATTTTCATCAACATCCCCAGCCATCATGGCTTTCCTTTCTCCATATCTTCTGTCTCTTTTGGCTTGCCTTTCCTTTCTTTCTTTAGTGCTCAGTTGAGGACAGTCATATTGAAAGTGCCCAATCTTCTTGCACTGAAAACACCTGTTGGCATCATCATTCTTTTCCTCAGTGGACTCTCTGGTCTTTGATGATGATCCTTCAGCCTTGGTGTAATTCTTGTATTCCTTCTTCTTCTCCAGCTCAGATGAGCTTTTCTCTTCTTCTCTGGTAGTCTTTTGTGGATAACTTCTACCTTCCCTGTTATCCCTGTAAAATCTCTTATATTTGCCAAAGCGGCTGTTAAGTTGTTCAAACCTCCTAGCCATCAGGCTGAGTTCCTCCTGCATCTCAGCCTTGCTTTGTGACTTGCTTGCCTTTGTACTCTTCTGAGGCTTTGGGGATTTTGGCTCAGACTCCTTGGCTTTGAAGGCTACTCCCTTCTCAGCTGAGGTCTCATCAGGAGCCCTTTTCCTGTTCAGATCAAACTCATAAGCCTTGAGTTCAGAGAATACCTGTTGCATAGATATGCTGGATAGATCCTTGGTATTCTGCATCATCACAGAGTACACATCCCATCTTGAGGTTAGACCTCTCAGGATCTTTAAGACAACCTCCCTCTTGGTATAGACTTTACCCAGAGAATTTATCTCATTCATGATGTCTGTGAACCTCCCATCAAGCTGGTCTATGGTCTCAGTGGACTCCATGGTGAACTGCTCATACTTTTGAACAGCTACTGAGAGCTTGTTCTCCTTTATCTTGTCAGTTCCTTCACACATGAGAGCAAGAGTGTCCCATAGTTCCTTTGCAGTCTTGCAGTGGATCACTCTTCCCATTATAGAATCTGGAATAGTGGTGTAGAGAATGTTCATGGCTATGAAGTTGAGGTTGTTTCTCCTCCTCTCATCTGCAGTGAAGTTATCTTCATCTTTGGGCCATTCTTCTCTAGGATCTGCAATAGTTTCAGCTGTAGTTCTAGGGTTAGGTGTCATAAACACAAATGGACCTTTAGTAATAACCCTTAACATTTCATCATGCACACAGGCAAGATGAGCTCTCATTCTGATCTTCTAGAAGTCATAGTTTTCCACTGAGAATTGTGGAAGCTTGTGATGAGACATATGGTTCAAGGGATTAACTCCCATGTTGTTCTCTGCTGGTGGTGCTACCCTAGCTGTATTGTCAGCCATAGTATAAAAACAAGTTTATCAAAAGATCAATTCAGGTGACCTTAAAAAAATACCTTTAAGCACAAGGTATACTTAGAACAATGGTCTTTTGAACCACTGCTCTGATACCAATTGTTGGTCCCGAAACGAGTAAACAGGTGTATGGGGGGGGGGGAATACACCTGTGATTACAAATTAAAACTTCTTCTAAAACTTATCAGGTTACTTAAGACAGTAGCTCGTCAGTGGACTTGAAGGTCTGCTGAGAGTTACTTGGAGAAAGCCTACTGAGATAATACCTCCACTGAAAGCTCAAGACTTTCAGTTGAACTACTATCTAATTAGCTTTCAGATGCGGATTAGTGAGCCCTTTAGAAAACTCGTTTTACTTTGATAAACTTATTGAATTCACACACACTTAGGAAATAGCAGAATGTAAGAACACAAGGTATAAAGTGGTTCAGAGATGAATCTCATACGTCCACTGTCCTGATCAAACAGGAGAATTCCTTTCACTTGGAATTCCTTGTGTTATAGTGCCAAGGTGCACTGATCAACTAATTCTCTCTTAGGATGATTGATCACTAGGAAATTCTAGGTCCTAGTTCCCAAAACAAACCAGCTTTCAGACTGATACAACAATCAGCTTACTAACACCACTTAACACTAGCTCTCAACCTAAACACTGAGTAGGGTTTTGAGTAGGGTTTTGGTTCCAACTATTTTGAGATAATCCTTACAAGTTTAGCTCAAGGCTTAGGATTGGATTATCTCTTTCTAAGATTTGGATATTGCTTTTAAGCTTGGTTACAGAAGGTTTGTTAGGCTCTCTACAAATGTGAAACACTTGGGAAACAATGATAATTTTGAGTGCTTCTTAGTTGTTTATGAATGTAGAGATAGCTTTGATCTTGTGAGTTTCCCATGCTTGGAAATGAGCACGTTCTTCTGTATTTGTAGGCTTCCTTGAAAATCTTCCCGTTGGTTTTGAATCTTCTCAAGTAAGTCTTCTTGTATCTGATTGGTTCAAACGGCTCTATTTGAAGCTTTAAGTCTTGTCAAGAAACGGCTGCAAAAACCATGCTTGTTCACCAGCTTTCTGTAGATTGCTAGGTGAAGGACTTTTGGTACTTGTCAGGCTGGGGCAGGTCGACTGTCAGTAAAGTACACTGACGTGTCATCTTCTCATTGGACCTTAAGTCTGCGTGCCCAGATTCTTGTCTTGCTTTAAGGTGGAACTCTTCTGAGAGAACCTTCTTATTCCTTCATTTATTGTAAGCTTCACTGAAAATCATTTTGCCTTGTTCCAACCAGAATAACTAACAGCTTTTAAATATGATTAGCATTAACAGTACTTTGTTAGTTCTTTATCAGTGGACCTTCATCCTCTCCTGATAGTTTAGTCTTAGTGAGAATGCACTTAGAAAACATTCAAGACTTAGACTTCTTTCTCAGATCACTTAGTCTTCAGCGGACTTCACTTTCAGTGGACTTCATCTTCAGCAGACTTCATACTAAAATACACTCTAGTTTTTACTAACTGCACTCCAGCTCTTAACACTTTGAACTGTTTGACTAAGTACTAACTCTACTGAATAATTTACTTACAAAATAACTTAGGAGGAACATGTTGGCATCTAATCAAAACATAAGTCTTATACATTTTCCCAACAAACTAGTATACTTACGAGTTTTCTTTTTGAGTTCTTGTGTGATGAGAGTGAGAATTCACTAGGACTAGCATGGATGTGAAAGCTGTGAGACTTGAGCTTTATGAGATTTTGATATATGCATTAATCTCTTCGTTTGTGAGTGAATCGTCACCTTAGAGGATGCTAGAACTTATGTGTGCTCTTGCTTCTTGATTGTGTCTAGTTTGATATGCCGAATAGGATCTTAGGCCATCTTTGATTTTATTGAGTCACTTAGCCAAAATTTTCCTTACCAATGACATTGAATCCCTTGTTAGCCCATTTGAGCCTAAAGCCTATTTTATTTTCTAGCACATATGAACACTATTCCAATTCCTAAGCCTTTTTGTCCCAATTTGAGTGGAGAATAGGAAAGTGTGAATGTGAAGGGATTAAATTGAGTTGAAAAAGGAAAAGGTTGTTTGTTGAGTGAATATGAGAAGAATGTGTGATGAAGTTATGAGATGTGGGAAAAAGAGAAAAATTGAGAATGAGCAAAAGAAAAAAAATGAGCTCATGTGTTTGTGCGAAAAAGAAAAAGAAAAAAGGTGAAGTGATTGAAAAAAAAAAGTGAAAGAGTGAGAAAGAAAAAAAAATGAAGTGTTGAGAGATTTGAAATTGAAAGTTTGTTGATTGAATATGTTTGAAGTAGTCTGTTCCTCATCTCGAAGTACCGAAGTTTGATTTTCTATTCTCCATTCACCTTAGTCACTTTACCATATTGTTATCCCACCTGTCCAAAGAGCCTACATTACAACCTTGAGAAAGTCCTTTTTGATTCGGCATTGATTTCTAGAGTATGGTCGAAGTTAAGAGCACTTACAAGCCTATGGCTGCCAATTTGAGTGATTGATTGTTTGAGTGAGTCCCTTGATCATTGATATACACTTGTGAGGGAGCGAAACACATCGTTGAGTGCACATCCATGCTTGATCTTGGTGTTTCTTGTTATTGTTGCATGAGTACGATGAAGGAAAGTGAGTGAGTATACGTGTGATTGATCTTTGAAGCTCGAGTTCATTTGCTTGCATGATTGATTCTTTGACTCATTCTTAACAATTTCACTTGACTTGTTATTTCGTTGCTTGAGGACAAGCAACATGGTAAGTTTGGGGAGTTGATTAGGCGTGAAATTGTCATGATTCGTCACTTGAAATACCCTAATTTTGGCCGATTTTGTTGAGTATTTGGAGTCAATTGAGCATTATTTCTCTACATTGATGAATTTGTCTCTTTGATGCTCGTAGGTGAATCGAGGGTGAAGAATGGAGTTTGTAGGACTTTGAATCGACTCAAACGGATGCCCGGATGAGAAGATATCGAAGAAATACGATTAGTGTTAGTGTTGAAGAAGAAAAGTGCTACTTGGTGAAAATTTGGGAGCACTCGAGTAAAGCACTCGAGCACTAGCGCTCGAGCACGTTGCTCGAGTGCCCAAAACATGCAGAGAAGTTCCACCATTCGAGCAGCTCGAGCGCGAGCGCTCGAGCACTTGTTCCATTCGAGCTCCATGCTCGAGCGCGACCGCTCGAGCAGGTCCGCTCGAGCACTTCCAATTTTCGCATTTTACAAGGCGTTTTTCGGCCCATGAGTTCACGATTCGGCCCGTGACTTATATATACGCGTCCAAAGCTCATTTTTTAGGGACAACACGGAGACCACACTTCACGAGATAGTTTTAGACGTTTAGAGTTTGTTTTTGGAGAGGAAGAAGAGAAGCAAGTTTACAATTACGTTTTTTTGAGGTTTTCATTACGAATTCGAATTACGATCTTACTTTTTTAGTTTCTTTTGGTTATATTTTCGTTCTTGAAAACATTGAGACTTCTGTTATTGAGTTAATTTCAGTTATTCTTTTATTTCGTTAAACCCTAGTTTATGTTTGATCTCTTCTTCGTCTTATTTATCATGTTCATGTTCGTTACTTATTTAATTGCTATTATTTACGTTAAACCTATGTCTAGCTAAAACCCTTGCATACTTGGGGTAGGATGAACTCGTAGAAGTAGGTTGTGGGTACGTAATTAGGGTAACTTGTGATGTTAGGTTTTAATTCTCTTGGTTAATGAATTCTTAAAATTAATCTAAACTTTACTTTTGAATTTCGTTCGAAAGGTGTTAGAGAGAGGACGACCGTATCACTCTTTAACAACGAGTAGACTTAACTAGAGGGTTTAGGAAGGGTTAATTCATCTACCAGTTTAGCGAAGGAGGACGACCGCATCACCTTAGTTAAATTAGGGTCTCATTAATTAAGCACAATCTATTAACTTGTTAGTGGATTAGTGAAGTCGAGTGTTAGGGTAAAGTATTAGGGTTTAGAATCTTGAGCTTTCACCTTGCATTCTTTTACTTAGGTTATTTCTTGCGCATCACAGTTATTTTGATTATGTACCCGCTCCGTTAGTATACGTAGGAATTCCTATCCTGAGCATCACCATCACTCATTTGAATACAAACCTTAGTTTATTCGTTTCTTTCGTTCTTTAGTTTAATTAGTTTATTTTAGTTTAAAATTAATTCTTCAAAATTTTAAAAACATACACTCATATTAACTACGATGCGTAGATCTTCAGGGATCTATTTACATACACACTTTCCCTTGGGTTCGATAATACTTGGTCGCTATACTTACTCATACTACAGTGAACCCGTTCGCTTGTGGGTAAGCGACTAGTAGAAGTTAGTATTTTCGCTTCAAGTCAGACCCCAGAAGCAGCCAAGGTGTTGATCTGCACCTTGCTGATCCAGAGGGGAGTGATGATCTCCCCAGAGGGCCCCTCGTACAAATTTGGCCCTCACTTCACCTTTCCTCCAGAGCTCTACTCTGATGAGGAGGACTTTGATGTCACTCCTGCCGTGCTCCAGAAGATGAAGACTTTCTTCAATGAGCAAATCATGCAAATTGGGCATTTTTCAAAGGTCATCCAGCATATGGCACCTGCTATGATTGAGTACCAGATTCGGCAGGAGAGGAGGATATTTCTGAAGCAGATCAAGTTCATGATTGACTCTGCCAAGGCATCTTTCAAGGCCAATGGACTTTTTGTGAAGCTTGATGCCATGCACAACCAGAGACAGCTCTAGGAGCATGTGCTGGACCAGCTGCGACCAGTCTCTGTGCTGAAGGTGGAGTTGGCCTCTCAGATGCTAGAGGTTACCAAGTTGAAGGAATCACTCCAGGAGAGTTTGGCCAAGCAGGAGAAATTAGTTGCAGAGTCTCAGGCTTACCTGGAGGAGGCCAAGCAGCTGCGTGATCTTCACTCTTCCTCCTCCACTGCCTTGCCTGATCTCATAAGGCAGGTGGTGCAGCCCCTATTTGATGAAGTTAAAAAGGGGGAAGAGAAGGCCAGAACTGATCTGGCGAAGACCACAAATGAGACTCTCTTCAGCCATGGTGCTCCTCTGGATCTGCTGGAGAACACTTTGGCCCAGGCTGAGCTGCAGAAGAAGAAGAAAGAAGAGTTAAAGTCTCTTACCATGGCAAAGCAGCTGGCAGCAGAAGAGGAGACTTTTGATGCAGAGCAGGATCCTGTTTCTATTCCTGGCCCTGCTAAGAGGAAGATAAGGAAGGTGAAGAAGTAGTTGAGGAAGCAGAAAAGAGGTTCAAAGAGGAGACACCTGAAGAGAGGCAAGCAAGGATAAGGAAGAACATAGATGAAGAGTAGAGGCTCAGATATGTTCGAAGGCAGAACAAGAAAGCCAGAGAAGTTGGAATCACTCCTGGTACCAGTGGATCCAGCCAGAGGAGGAAGGATCCTGTTGAGGTGATGTAGATTTTGCCGCTAAGGACAGAAGGGTCCTTTGACTCTACTGTGCCTGTTCCTCTCATAGCGAAGTGGAGAGAAGCAAAGACTCTGTGGTTCATTCAACACTACATCCAGAGGCCCCCGCCAGAGGATGATGCGCTCATCAATAGAACCTTCCACTCCTGGATGAAGGCTTATGATGCAGAGCTATACAAGCAGTTGATGGATTCCACCATGGAGTTCAACCTGGAAGTCACAGCCCCTGAGTTTCATTATCTCAACACTCCAATGATAGGAGACCAGGTAGATTGGGCAGAGCTGAAGAAACTTTACAAGACCAAGGTGTTGGTGAATTTCACCCCAACATCTTCTGCTGAGCTCAAGGCCATCCAAGACAGATTCTTCGACTGGTTTCTGGCACCAAAGGAGAATAGAAGATATGCTTAGTATAGGACTTGATCTGATATGTAATCTGTAATCATTCTGTACTTAGTATTAATGAAAAATCATATATTCTCTGTCTTAAAGACAACCTCTTGTTATCTTCTTGTTTGCCTAATAAGATCTATTCTAAGGTCTTATCCTCTTTACTTGTTTTCTTGCTTAAGTATTTTCTCTTTGATTAGTTCTGGTTGTGTTTTAACTCCATCAAAAAGGGGAAAATTATTAGGATAAAAAGTTGTTTAGTTTTGATGAGTTAAAACAAACCAGAAGATGTAATAGGACCATCTGGGCCTATTAGCCAGATGAGGAAGTAGATTAGGACTTAGTCTAGGGGGAACTGCCAGACCAGAAGACTTCGCCAGAAGAGTCACCAGAAGACCGACCAAAGGACTTCACCAGAGGACTCCACCAGAAGACTTCACCAGATGAGATCTGACCAGAGGCAGAGAACATTCCCCAGACTAGACGAGTCCGGACCAGACGAGTCTGGTGAAACAAAAGATGCTCAGAATCATCTCCTGATTTTGATGAGCATTCTGTTTCTTAACCAACTCTGGACCAGAAGATATCGAGGTTGCCTGGTGTTTGGTCCTGCCTTCTCTAGAAGAATCAAAGTTAGGCATTGGAAGCATTTGACCGTTGGTGATTCAAATCAAGTCAACAAGATCGGATGGGAAAGTATTTGAAGTCAATCAATCTAAGGATACCACCAACCCAATCAATTAATTAGTGAATTGATTGATTGAAAGCTTCCTTAATTAGAGATCTGATTGGATTAGCTCTCCAACGGCTAATTTTTAAACATCTCTATAAATACAAGAGTGTATCTTCAAAGAAAGGCTCTAGAGACATCCCACGCGCACACGAAGTTCATATCCAAGCCTCTTTGATAATCAAGCATTAACACTCTTACTTTGTTCACATTCATATCCACTCATTTAAGGAGTATTGAATCTCAACCTGTTCATCTATTAAGACAAGGTTGTAGATTGAAAGGCTTTAGATCGAACTTAGATCTAAAGAGATTGTAAGAAGGAACTGGTACTTCACAATTTCAGTAGATAGTAAGTTGTTGGTTGGTTAGTGAGGCCCCTTGAATAAGGGAGAGTGGGCGTAGGATTTTCAGATCCGAACCACTATACATCTGGTCTTATTTATTCCTTTCCTTTCTTTATTGCTCTTACTTTTCTTGCTCTTATAAAAGATTTTGTCAAGACTTAACTTTAAAGCTTCCGCAATTAATCTAACTAGTGGGACCAACAAATGGTTCTAGCCTAACATGGTAATTGAAAGAACAAAAGCAATAATGATGATAAGAAACATAAGCATACTTGAATTAACAATTAAATCTAAGAACATAAACAAAGAATAAATTAAAGTCTAAAAAATAATCTTATATAATCTGAAAAACTAGGGTTTTAAATCACCAAGAACAAAGAAATAAAGAAAGAATTAATCTAAGAAGTTCGAAAGAAATAATTAAACTATGAATTCGTAAGCTAAAACCTCGATTACAAAGTATAAAACCCTTCCAATCTCTCTCCCAAGCTTTCTTCTTCCAAAAACGAGTGTAAAAATATGTAGATATGTCTTGATATGTGAAAATATGCTTGGAAGGGGTATATAAAGGCTTTGAGATGAATTTGGGCGATTTTGGGCCAAAAACACGTAAAAATGCTTGAGTGCTGGTGCAGCTCGAGCACTAGCGCTCGAGCTATGGTGGTCGAGTGGTTCTTCCGGTCGAGCGGTGGCGCTCGACCGCTGGCTGTACACATGTTCGTAAAACCTTCATAACTTCTCAATCGGGAGTCCGTTTTGGCCGATTCAAAGTCCTACGAACTCCTCTTTTCGCCCTCTATCCATCTATGAGCATCAAAGAGACAAATTCATCAGTTTATAAAAATGATACTCAAATGACTCCAAACACTCATAAAAAACTAAAAACATGGGCAAATCGGGCACCAAAACATAACAATTTCACGCCTAATCAAGCAAGCCCCGTCCATCAGTATGCCTACTCCAAGACCCCGGTCAACATAAGGGAGATTTTAGGCGAGCATATTTTTCGGGCCACGGAGTTGATCGCCCGGTCCTGGACAAGACCACTGGAGAAATCCATTTCTATACAAGGAGTGGCGGACAACTTTCATTTTTCTATGATGCAAGCCGCCAACTCCCTTGTTACTACCCAAAAGGGGATGGCCCAGCTTGCCGAGCTGGAGGATGCTGCTCGACGCTATTCAAATACTGCTCAGTAGCTCACCAAGGAGAAGGATGGCCTGGTTGGTCAGTACGAGGCCAGGATTGCTCGCCTGAATAATCAACTGAAGCTTGCCGACGATATCGAGAAAAAACACATTGAAGATTATCAAGTGTTATCGGCCGAGCTCAAGAGTAAGGATATTGAGCTTGAGGAGCAGAAGAAGAAAGAGGCTGTCGTTGAGCAAAAGCTGGCAGAGGCTGAGGCTAAAGTTGCTCGCCTCAAGAAGGTGATGGGGGGAATGTACACTTCCGAGCAACTTGAGGCTGAAGTGCAAGTTCGTATGGGTCCTTTCTCAAACATGGGGTATATATGTGCCTACGCTGACTGCATTCATGCAGTTGGTTGCTATGATAGGCCCGATATTGTTGAAGACATTGGGAAGGACCTTGCTGAATTTGTCGAACATTATCCTCCCCCCAACGGGATAGAGCTCCAGCTGGGAGACATGGAAG
The DNA here is from genome assembly GCA_947034835.1 of Ballota nigra. Lineage (NCBI taxonomy): Eukaryota > Viridiplantae > Streptophyta > Magnoliopsida > Lamiales > Lamiaceae > Ballota > Ballota nigra. The sequence goes on along the minus strand of OX344728.1, from coordinate 50,880,301 downwards.
ATTATGGGATCAAGATTGATAAACTTGATCCCAGCATTATCATTACCCGCCCTCCAGTCCCTGTTAAAGACGAGCAAACAGCAGATGTCGAGTAAGATGCTGCCGAGCAGGAAAAGAAAGCATCTGAGGATATGGTTAGTGACATGATTGTCGATCCCTCTGCCGATCAGCCTTAGGATTTGCCTCAAGGCGAGCAACATCAGGAATAGGACTTAGATACCTCTGCTAGGACTTAGAATCTCTCGATGTAATCTTTTGTAATAGTTGTTTGTCATTTTTTTTTGTAGTACTCTTCTTCCAGGATCTTTGTACTATTTTTTAGGCTTTAAGCCTTTTTTTATCAATGAAAGAATCTTTTGTTCGCTCATCTTCTTTTTTATATGTTAATTGTCTTTACATTTTTGTCTAATGCTTTTGCAATTATAACATATAATGTTGGGCTTTGTTCGATTTGAACTTTGCCTTAATGATAGAATATGGGTTTAGCATTGGTTATGTTCATCTTACAAGACGAACAACCTTTAAGTTGCCTTGATCCTTAAAAATGGACTTGTACCTTGAGCCCTAGACTTTTCTTCCAACGAACAACTATATTTACATCATGAAGATTTACAAGTGTTTTAAAATTGTTCATCATTAACATATACAATCTGACGAACAACTTTGAACACTAACACAAAAACTATTGCTCACTTATAATACTTTTGCCGAGAAATTCCATCTAAAACCAAAAACTTGAACAACACCAAACTATACAATGTGCCGAACAACTTTTAATTCTATACTTAACAAAATTTCCAAAAAATTAGGCAAGTTTTTGGTTCATTTGGTTCACTTGCCCCCTAAGATATTTGCTCGCCCAGGAGTTGAACTTGTTCGGCCTACTGATAGTACTTCTTCAGATGTACAGCATTCCAGGAGTATTGGGCTGGTTTGCCTTCCATGTCTTCGATATCGTATACACCATTAAGAAATTTGTTTGGTATACAATACGGGCCCTCCCAAGTCGGTCCTAATACACCCGGAGGTTGGGCAAGCAACTTTTTTAGAACCAAATCTCCAACTCTGAATTCCCTAACTTTGACATGGGAATTATAGTAACGTTCCGCTCGCTGTTTATACGTGGCATTTTTTAGCTCGGCATTTAATTGTTTTCTTCGAGCAAATCCATTTCAGTGGCTAAAGTAGAGTTGTTCGCCTGTTCATCAAAGTTGGTCGTCCTAATTGTATTGGCCTTTAACTCGATTGGTATTACAGCTTTTATTCCGAAAGCCATTGCAAAAGGTGTCTCTCCGGTGCTAGACCTCGGAGAAACTTTGTATGCCCACAAGACTTCCGGAAGTTCTTCAGACCAATTACCTTTGCTTTCCGCCAATCGTACTTTTAATGTATGATTTGATAATCTTATTAACGACTTCGACTTGTCCATTAGACTGAGGATGATAGGGAGTAGAATAATGCTTTTTGATCCCCCACTTTGTGCAGAAGTCTCTCAACTCTTTTTCGTCGAACTGCGGACCATTGTCTGTCACAATTATTTGTGAAACTCCAAAATGACAGATAATATTCTTCCATATAAATTTGATCATCTTCTGTTGCGTGATTTTTACCATGGCTTCTGCTTCTGCCCATTTTGTATAATAATCGACTGCCACGACGGCAAATCGAACATTTCCAACTCCTGTTGGGAAGGGGCCTATAATGTCCATCCCCCATCTTGAAAATGGCCATGGGCTGTAAACTGACACGAGCTCCTGAGCCGGGGTGTAAATGTTCGGGGCAAAAATCTGGCATTGATGACAAGTTTTTGCTTTCTTGATTGCATCCTATCGTAAAGTCGGTCAATAATAACCTTGTTTGATAGTTTTGTAGGCCAAGGCTTGCCCCCCAGCGTGATTTCCACATACTCCGGCATGTATTTCTTCAAGTATTTCTCGTCCTTGCCCCCTAGGCAAATATTTGAGGAGTGGGATTGATATTCCTCTTTTGAAAAGTTGTTCTCCCACCAGAGTGTAGTTGGCTGCTTGTTTAATTAACTTGGCTGCTTCAAAAGAGTGGGTTTTCCCCACTCTTCAAATATTTGACTATTTATGTTCTCCAGTCTTCTTCTTCATTGGTTTGCTCATCTAGCTGGTTAATATTATAGCTTATCATTGACAGGTTGTTCATCTTGGTTATGACAATGTCTGCCAATTCAGCTGGTCCTTCACTTGTTGCTAGTCGAGCTAATGCATTCGCTTGAGTGTTGCTTGTCCTTGGTATTTGTTCAATGAAGACTTGATCCAACAAGGATATTAGGTGAGCAACTATTCTCTGATACTCGATCATATGGTCATCTTTTGCTTCATATTCACCTCTGACTTGGTTCACGATCAGTTGTGAATCACCGAATATTTGTAGTCGTCTAACACCTACTGCAAGTGATAGGTGGAGACCAGCAATTAGAGCCTCATATTCAGCTTCATTGTTGGTAGCCATGAAGTTAAATCTGATAGCCGAGGTGAAAACTTGTATGCTAGGGCTAATGAGCACCACACTTGCCCCCGAGGCCATGTTGGTAGACGATCCATCAACATAGAGATGGCATGGGTAATCAAGTCCTCTCATTGGATCTTGGGGGAAAGTTAGCTCGATGATAAAGTTGGCTAATGCTTGCCCCTTGATCGCTGTTTGAGGAGCATAAGTTACCCCGAACTAGTTGATCTCTAGTGACCATCTTAATAGATGTCCAGCTGCGTCTGGGCGATGAAGAATTTGTCTGAGTGGAAAAGTTGTTAGCACTTCGACTTGGTGGTCGAAAAAGTATGGTCTTAACTTTCTGACACTCATGACAAGTACATATGTCAGCTTCTCAGTTGGTGAGTATTTGATCTCCGCCTCATGTAGAGCTTGGCTGACATAGTAGATTGGTTGATGGAATTTACCATCTTCACGCACCAAGACAGAGCTGATTGCCACTTCGGATGCTGCTAGGTATAAATAGAGCTTTTCTCCTGGGATGGGCTTTGGTAGTATCTTCACATCTACCAGGTAGTCTTTGATTTGTTCAAATGCTCTCTGGCAGTTGTTCGTCCATGTAAACTTTCCTGTTGGGACATTGTCAGTTTTGATTAAGATCCCAAAACCCCTGAAAAGATGATTTGCCTTAGTTTGTCTTAGTCAGGCTAGTCTTGGTTAGGTTCTTGTACTTAGTTATTTTACACCTCACAGGTACTCAGTGAGAGGAGAACTCACTAATAACAGTCAAGACTAAGAGCCTGAAGACGAAGAGCACCATCCTGAACTTATGGCAGTCTTCTAAGCTGGCTGAGTAAGAGTCAGTGATGAAGAGTGTTGGGATATGTTTAGTTTTGATGATTTTCCAAAACAACATGTAATAGGTTTGAAAGCAGTCAGGATAGTATCTTTAGAATCAGGTCAGGATAGTTTGTTTATTCAGTTAGACAGGTTGTAATATGAGAAGAACTTAGCTGAGGAAGCGCTCAGTTGAGGGGGAACTCAGCAAGGGGGAACTCACTGACAGCCTGAGAAAGTCAAGATGACATCTCAAGAAGAACTGACTGAAGCCAATGAAGAAAGACCTGAACCTGAAGAGAAGCCTGAAGAAAGTCCCACTGAGTGTAAGTCGGGCTGATCTAAGCCAAGTCTGGTGGACCACTCAGTGAAGAGCCTAATCAGGTGGATCAGTGCTGCACCAAGTAGGCCCTGAAGGAGTCAGGCTACTGTGGTCAGGGAAGTTTGTCATTCAGCCTTATGACAAACTTCCTGGAAAGATCTTCAAATAGTCCCTGAAGGACAACTACACTGAGGACGAGTCAGTCCAACTGAAGATCATCATGTCAGTGAAGGAGAAAGCTACCTAAAGTCAGTGGGTCTTAGTCAAACCCACTGAGTCAAAGATCCGTGAATCCAGGCCACGTGGACCAATCAACACGAGGCAGCAACTCTGACACTGACAAAGGCCGCATTCCAAGAAAAGTGGTTGAAACCATTTAATGCTGGATTCAAATGTATTTCCTCTCCAACGGATACATTTGAATCCCCATTATAAATACAAGCTCATAGCTTGTTGTTAGGCGTGTTGTTTTTCTTGTTTGAGAGTTGTATTGTTGTATCTTGTAAGAAAACAAACACCTACGAGCTGAGAGTGTGAGTTGTAGCATACGTGCATGGGAGATATAAGGAGGTTCTACTCATATCTATACACTGAGAATTCACAAACATATACATAAGAGTGCTCAGCTTGTAACTCTAGGCTTAGAGAGGTTTTCCCTATCTTAGCTATTGGCTAACACATTGTAAAGGGAAAAACCTCACCTAGTTGGAGAAAACCCTAACCAAACTAAACCCTTTCAGAAGATTGTTAGGTTTGTAGTGAGGTAAGGAGAGGCAGCCCAGGGAGTGGCGTGAGTCCAGTTGTAAGTGCACCTTGGCACGTTAAAAACAAGAATCCCAGTAGTGGATTTCCTGTTAAATCAGGCCGTGGATGTAAGAGCTTGAGTCTCTGAACCACGTTAAAACTGAGCGTTGTTTGTTGTCTAAGCACTTGCTAATTATTTGTAGTGAATGCTCTCTGAATGTACTTGGAAAGTTTGGAAATAAAGATTAGCTAAGTATTTTAGTCAGGGAGAACCAATATCACTGACAAGCTTAGGCTAGCACTCGAGAGTTCAGTCTCTCGAGTCACTGCCTTGTTGAGAGCCTGAGCTTTCAAGTCTCATCACTGACTTGATAGCTCTGACTCTCAGAAACACAGTGACTTGAGTATTCCATCACTGAACTCAGTCAGAGTGCAAGCTGTGATTTGATAACGCACTCGAGAGTTCAGCATCTCAAGCCACTGTCCTTGCTCAGAGCATGAGACTCCAAACCTTCTCACTGACTTGGTAACTCAGCCTCTGAGCAGAGCAGTGACTTGAGTATTATCACTCTTGCTGAACTCCCTGAGAAATGGTGTTTTAAAAAAAAAATTTGCTCCTGAATTCCCATTTTGCCCTTCTAACGGGACCATCAATTGGTATCAGAGCGGGTTGTTCACATGACCACTGATCCAGTTTTGTTAAGAAAAATGGTCAACCGAACAGATCTTAAATGTTTTAAACTATGGGAATTCCTGCATATTTCAAGCTATTACATGTACTCTGACAATATTCTTGTAATAGAAAATCATTTGGTTAGAAGTTTTGGAATCATCAAAAAGGGGGAAATTGTTGGGATATGTTTAGTTTTGATGATTTTCCAAAACAACATGTAATAGGTTTGAAAGCAGTCAGGATAGTATCTTTAGAATCAGGTCAGGATAGTTTGTTTATTCAGTTAGACAGGTTGTAATATGAGAAGAACTTAGCTGAGGAAGCGCTCAGTTGAGGGGGAACTCAGCAAGGGGGAACTCACTGACAGCCTGAGAAAGTCAAGATGACATCTCAAGAAGAACTGACTTAAGCCAATGAAGAAAGACCTGAACCTGAAGAGAAGCCTGAAGGAAGTCCCACTGAGTGTAAGTCAGGCTGATCTAAGCCAAGTCTGGTGGACCACTCAGTGAAGAGCCTGATCAGGTGGATCAGTGCTGCACCAAGTAGGCCCTGAAGGAGTCAGGCTACTGTGGTCAGGGAAGTTTGTCATTCAGCCTTATGACAAACTTCCTGGAAAGATCTTCAAATAGTCCCTGAAGGACAACTACACTGAGGACGAGTCAGTCCAACTGAAGATCATCATGTCAGTGAAGGAGAAAGCTACCTAAAGTCAGTGGGTCTTAGTCAAACCCACTGAGTCAAAGATCCGTGAATCCAGGCCACGTGGACCAATCAACACGAGGCAGCAACTCTGACACTGACAAAGGCCGCATTCCAAGAAAAGTGGTTGAAACCATTTAATGCTGGATTCAAATGTATTTCCTCTCCAACGGATACATTTGAATCCCCAATATAAATACAAGCTCATAGCTTGTTGTTAGGCGTGTTGTTTTTCTTGTTTGAGAGTTGTATTGTTGTATCTTGTAAGAAAACAAACACCTACGAGCTGAGAGTGTGAGTTGTAGCATACGTGCATGGGAGATATAAGGAGGTTCTACTCATATCTATACACTGAGAATTCACAAACATATACATAAGAGTGCTCAGCTTGTAACTCTAGGCTTAGAGAGGTTTTCCCTATCTTAGCTATTGGCTAACACATTGTAAAGGGAAAACCTCACCTAGTTGGAGAAAACCCTAACCAAACTAAACCCTTTCAGAAGATTGTTAGGTTTGTAGTGAGGTGAGGAGAGGCAGCCCAGGGAGTGGCGTGAGTCCAGTTGTAAGTGCACCTTGGCACGTTAAAAACAAGAATCCCAGTAGTGGATTTCCTGTTAAATCAGGCCGTGGATGTAAGAGCTTGAGTCTCTGATCCACGTTAAAACTGAGCGTTGTTTGTTGTCTAAGCACTTGCTAATTATTTGTAGTGTATGCTCTCTGAGTGTACTTGGAAAGTTTGGAAAGAAAGATAAGCTAAGTATTTTAGTCAGGGAGAACCAATCTCACTGACAAGCTTAGGCTAGCACTCGAGAGTTCAGTCTCTCGAGTTACTGCCTTGTTGAGAGCCTGAGCTTTCAAGTCTCATCACTGACTTGATAGCTCTGACTCTCAGCAACGCAGTGACTTGAGTATTCCATCACTGAACTCAGTCAGAGTGCAAGCTGTGATTTGATAACGCACTCGAGAGTTCAGCATCTCAAGCCACTGTCCTTGCTTAGAGCATGAGACTCCAAACCTTCTCACTGACTTGGTAACTCAGCCTCTGAGCAGAGCAGTGACTTGAGTATTATCACTCTTGCTGAACTCCCTGAGAAATGGTGTTTTAAAAAAAAAAATTTGCTCCTGAATTCCCATTTTGCCCTTCTAACGGGACCATCAATTGGTATCAGAGCGGGTTGTTCACATGACCACTGATCCAGTTTTGTTAAGAAAAATGGTCAACCGAACAGATCTTAAATGTTTTAAACTATGGGAATTCCTGCATATTTCAAGCTATTACCTGTACTCTGACAATATTCTTGTAATAGAAAATCATTTGGTTAGAAGTTTTGGAATCATCAAAAGGGGGAAATTGTTGGGATATGTTTAGTTTTGATGATTTTCCAAAACAACATGTAATAGGTTTGAAAGCAGTCAGGATAGTATCTTTAGAATCAGGTCAGGATAGTTTGTTTATTCAGTTAGACAGGTTGTAATATGAGAAGAACATAGCTGAGGAAGCGCTCAGTTGAGGGGGAACTCAGCAAGGGGGAACTCACTGACAGCCTGAGAAAGTCAAGATGACATCTCAAGAAGAACTGACTGAAGCCAATGAAGAAAGACCTGAACCTGAAGAGAAGCCTGAAGGAAGTCCCACTGAGTGTAAGTCAGGCTGATCTAAGCCAAGTCGGGTGGACCACTCAGTGAAGAGCCTGATCAAGTGGATCAGTGCTGCACCAAGTAGGCCCTGAAGGAGTCAGGCTACTGTGGTCAGGGAAGTTTGTCATTCAGCCTTATGACAAACTTCCTGGAAAGATCTTCAAATAGTCCCTGAAGGACAACTACACTGAGGATGAGTCAGTCCAACTGAAGATCATCATGTCAGTGAAGGAGAAAGCTACCTAAAGTCAGTAGGTCTTAGTCAAACCCACTGAGTCAAAGATCCGTGAATCCAGGCCACGTGGACCAATCAACACGAGGCAGCAACTCTGACACTGACAAAGGCCGCATTCCAAGAAAAGTGGTTGAAACCATTTAATGCTGGATTCAAATGTATTTCCTCTCCAACTGATACATTTGAATCCCCATTATAAATACAAGCTCATAGCTTGTTGTTAGGCGTGTTGTTTTTCTTGTTTGAGAGTTGTATTGTTGTATCTTGTAAGAAAACAAACACCTACGAGCTGAGAGTGTGAGTTGTAGCATACGTGCATGGGAGATATAAGGAGGTTCTACTCATATCTATACACTGAGAATTCACAAACATATACATAAGAGTGCTCAGCTTGTAACTCTAGGCTTAGAGAGGTTTTCCCTATCTTAGCTATTGGCTAACACATTGTAAAGGGAAAACCTCACCTAGTTGGAGAAAACCCTAACCAAACTAAACCCTTTCAGAAGATTGTTAGGTTTGTAGTGAGGTGAGGAGAGGCAGCCCAGGGAGTGGCGTGAGTCCAGTTGTAAGTGCACCTTGGCACGTTAAAAACAAGAATCCCAGTAGTGGATTTCCTGTTAAATCAGGCCGTAGATGTAAGAGCTTGAGTCTCTGATCCACGTTAAAACTGAGCATTGTTTGTTGTCTAAGCACTTGCTAATTATTTGTAGTGTATGCTCTCTGAGTGTACTTGGAAAGTTTGGAAAGAAAGATAAGCTAAGTATTTTAGTCAGGGAGAACCAATCTCACTGACAAGCTTAGGCTAGCACTCGAGAGTTCAGTCTCTCGAGTCACTGCCTTGTTGAGAGCCTGAGCTTTCAAGTCTCATCACTGACTTGATAGCTCTGACTCTCAGCAACGCAGTGACTTGAGTATTCCATCACTGAACTCAGTCAGAGTGCAAGCTGTGATTTGATAACGCACTCGAGAGTTCAGCATCTCAAGCCACTGTCCTTGCTTAGAGCATGAGACTCCAAACCTTCTCACTGACTTGGTAACTCAGCCTCTGAGCAGAGCAGTGACTTGAGTATTATCACTCTTGCTGAACTCCCTGAGAAATGGTGTTTTAAAAAAAAAAATTTGCTCCTGAATTCCCATTTTGCCCTTCTAACGGGACCATCAATTGGTATCAGAGCGGGTTGTTCACATGACCACTGATCCAGTTTTGTTAAGAAAAATGGTCAACCGAACAGATCTTAAATGTTTTAAACTATGGGAATTCCTGCATATTTCAAGCTATTACCTGTACTCTGACAATATTCTTGTAATAGAAAATCATTTGGTTAGAAGTTTTGGAATCATCAAAAGGGGGAAATTGTTGGGATATGTTTAGTTTTGATGATTTTCCAAAACAACATGTAATAGGTTTGAAAGCAGTCAGGATAGTATCTTTAGAATCAGGTCAGGATAGTTTGTTTATTCAGTTAGACAGGTTGTAATATGAGAAGAACTTAGCTGAGGAAGCGCTCAGTTGAGGGGGAACTCAGCAAGGGGGAACTCACTGACAGCCTGAGAAAGTCAAGATGACATCTCAAGAAGAACTCACTGAAGCCAATGAAGAAAGACCTGAACCTGAAGAGAAGCCTGAAGGAAGTCCCACTGAGTGTAAGTCAGGCTGATCTAAGCCAAGTCGGGTGGACCACTCAGTGAAGAGCCTGATCAAGTGGATCAGTGCTGCACCAAGTAGGCCCTGAAGGAGTCAGGCTACTGTGGTCAGGGAAGTTTGTCATTCAGCCTTATGACAAACTTCCTGGAAAGATCTTCAAATAGTCCCTGAAGGACAACTACACTGAGGACGAGTCAGTCCAACTGAAGATCATCATGTCAGTGAAGGAGAAAGCTACCTAAAGTCAGTGGGTCTTAGTCAAACCCACTGAGTCAAAGATCCGTGAATCCAGGCCACGTGGACCAATCAACACGAGGCAGCAACTCTGACACTGACAAAGGCCGCATTCCAAGAAAAGTGGTTGAAACCATTTAATGCTGGATTCAAATGTATTTCCTCTCCAACGGATACATTTGAATCCCCATTATAAATACAAGCTCATAGCTTGTTGTTAGGCGTGTTGTTTTTCTTGTTTGAGAGTTGTATTGTTGTATCTTGTAAGAAAACAAACACCTACGAGCTGAGAGTGTGAGTTGTAGCATACGTGCATGGGAGATATAAGGAGGTTCTACTCATATCTATACACTGAGAATTCACAAACATATACATAAGAGTGCTCAGCTTGTAACTCTAGGCTTAGAGAGGTTTTCCCTATCTTAGCTATTGGCTAACACATTGTAAAGGGAAAACCTCACCTAGTTGGAGAAAACCCTAACCAAACTAAACCCTTTCAGAAGATTGTTAGGTTTGTAGTGAGGTGAGGAGAGGCAGCCCAGGGAGTGGCGTGAGTCCAGTTGTAAGTGCACCTTGGCACGTTAAAAACAAGAATCCCAGTAGTGGATTTCCTGTTAAATCAGGCCGTGGATGTAAGAGCTTGAGTCTCTGAACCACGTTAAAACTGAGCGTTGTTTGTTGTCTAAGCACTTGCTAATTATTTGTAGTGTATGCTCTCTGAGTGTACTTGTAAAGTTTGGAAAGAAAGATTAGCTAAGTATTTTAGTCAGGGAGAACCAATCTCACTGACAAGCTTAGGCTAGCACTCGAGAGTTCAGTCTCTCGAGTCACTGCCTTGTTGAGAGCCTGAGCTTTCAAGTCTCATCACTGACTTGATAGCTCTGACTCTCAGCAACGCAGTGACTTGAGTATTCCATCACTGAACTCAGTCAGAGTGCAAGCTGTGATTTGATAACGCACTCGAGAGTTCAGCATCTCAAGCCACTGTCCTTGCTCAGAGCATGAGACTCCAAGCCTTCTCACTGACTTGGTAACTCAGCCTCTGAGCAGAGCAGTGACTTGAGTATTATCACTCTTGATGAACTCCCTGAGAAATGGTGTTTTAAAAAAAAAAATTTGCTCCTGAATTCCCATTTTGCCCTTCTAACGGGACCATCAAAGAGTATGACCCTGAGGTCATTACTAACTCAGTCCTGGAGGGAACAGGATGACACTGAGTTTATGGAAAAAACTTGGAGTAGAGCCAAGCAATGCAAAAGAAATGTCAGCGTCAGGACAAGACCGTTGTGCTCAAGACAAAAAGAACTTAATGAGATAAACCTGAAGCTTAGGAATAAGTTCTGACATTCTCACCAACCTGATGACGTGGACCAATCCAGGGAGGACACGCACGTACGGACCCTGATATGAAGACTGGCTTCAGACTGCACATTCAACGGGCAAGCATTAAATGGTGCATTAAATGCAATTACCAAATCCATGTAAGGACGGTTGCTGCATGGGAAATATGTCAGTTTGAAGCACTCTACATAGAGGACTAGAAGGCTATCTCCTCCAACGGATAGTTTTCAAATCTCCTATAAATACAGAAGACCTTGAACCCATTCAATGTTACGGGAAATTTCCAAGCCAAAAATTATTCAAACTCTCAAGCATTCAAAGCATTCAGTCCTTAGAAGAAGCACTCGAAACCAGCTAAATTTCCCAAGTGTTTCTTAGTTACTGAGAGTTATTCTGTATTCCAAGAGCGTACTAGCATTATCTTAAGCTTAGAGTGATTATCCAATCCTTAATAGAGCTTTGTCTTGTAAGGATAATCACAACCTAGTTGGAATCCAAACTGAAACCAAAACCCTAAGTTAGGATTGTTGGTAGTAAGTTCAGTTAGTGAGTTAGTAAGGAGTTGTATAGGTCAGTAAGGAGTAGCTGATCTTGGTGCACCTTGGCATGTTAAAAACAAGAATCCCTTGAGTGGATTTTCTGTTAAATCAGGCCGTGGACGTAGGAGCTTGAGTCTCCGAACCACGTTAAACTCCTTGTGTTCTTACTGCTTTGATATTGTGTTTGCTTATCATATTATTTGTTCATTCATAGCATTTAGTTCTTATCAGGCTAAATCAATCAGCCTGATCATCAAACAGAGCACTGCCCTACTAATCACTATTCAAAATTGAGTAATAAAGTTTTTCAGAAAGCAAACTAAAATAAGACTTTAAACTATCAGGGCTCACGCATTTCCGCACTGAACTTGAATTGATAGTCAGTCAACTGACCTGCACTAAGTGTAGTCAGTGGGTATATTATCAGCTTTTAGTTCATTATCACTCTGAGTAAAGGGGACTCAGTAAGGTTTAAGTTGAAAAATTGGTATACGTGTATTCCCCCCCCCCCATACACGTATTCATCAGTCTTGTACCGGGACCAACAAGTGGTATCAGAGCAGTGGTTCAAAAGACCACTAACTTTGAATACTAATAGTTTCAGAGGAGAAACTGTTGGTGGTCACTGAACAGATCTGAGTTTACTTTTTATAAAACCTACATCATCATGACTTCAAGGAGACTTGAAGCTTCATTACCTGAATTCTCTGTATCTAACTTTGTCTATTGGAAGTTCAGACTAGAGGCACATCTTGATGCCATCCATGATCAGATGCCGCGTGTCATCAAGGAAGGACCTATCAAGATCACTATTCCTAATGTCAGAGGAAGGGGATATGATGATCTTGACATTGGCGTACCTATTCCTAAGGAAAGGAAGGATATGACCACTGACGAGATCAAGATAGTGGGACTGGACAATGTGGCTAGAAATATCATCTTGCATACGGTGCCTTTCGAGGAGTCAGCGAGGCTGATGAACTTAAAGACGACAAAGGAGGTTTGGGATGAGCTGACCAGGATGTGCGAGGGGTCAGAAAAGATAAAGAAGAACAAGAGAAACATTGTCATTCAGAAATTTGAGGCGTTCGAGATGCTGCCTGATGAGAGTATAGATCAAATGGAGTCAAGGTTCATCAAGTTGATGAATGAGTTGGTGATGCTGGACAAGGATGTCCCTAAGAGAGATGTTGCTTCAAAGATCCTGAATGCCCTTCCTGAGAGATAGGACAACAGTGTAATTATGCTTAAGAACACTCAGGATATGAGTTACATAACTTATGCTTTACTTTTTTCAGAGCTCAAAGCACTGGAATATGATCTTAACAAGAGAAAGAAGAAAGTACAGCAGGAAGAGGAAGAGAAGGAGAAAACTCCTGAGAAAAGTGTGGCGTTCAAGGCCAGGTCTGAACCTGTTGAGTCTTCATTAAAGTCACTGATGGAGATGAGCAAGGAAGAGCTTGCTGAGGAGTACAGCCTGATGGCCAGACGCTTTGAGAAGCTTAATTCCAGGTTTGGTCGTTACAAGAAATTTTATCAGGACTCACGTGACAGGAAACCTGAAGGAACCCACCAAAGCTAGAGGAGATATGAGGAAATGAGAAGCACTGACCAAAGGAGAGATCGTGGCGATGAAAGAAGATATTCAGACCCAAAGCCCAATCGTAGAGATGAACACGTACTCGTGATGACAGACACTCAGGAAAGATTGAAAGCTCATCAAGACAGAGGGAACCTGACTCAAGGAGGAACCCTGAACCAAGGAAAGAAAGGGGAGATGAGCAAGCAACAAGTTACAACTGTAACAAGAGCGGGCACTATCAGTATGACTGTCCAGAGCTGAGTGCAAGAGAAAGAGAGGAGAGGAGGATCAAGAGAGACCAGAGATTTGCTGACCAGAGAGCCATGCTCGCTGAGAATGCAACTGACTCAGATGGTCCTGGGGAGAGGTTACCTGAGCTCTTTTCCGACAATGAGTACGATGATGTTTGCCTTATGGCAAGAGAGGAACCTGAGGTAACATCTAACTCTGTGTGTGGTTCCTACACTGGTCAAAATCCTGAGCTTAGCTCAGAGTCAGCCAGAGAAATGAACCTTCAGATCTGCCTGGATCAATTGATGGTTGATTTCTCCAGGTTGCAGGAAACTAATGTCTTCTTGGTAGAGGAGAACAAGAAATTGAGTATTGAGGTTCAAAGCCTGAACGATCAACTCACTCAATCTGATCTGAAGGAGTCAGCTCAAATTGTGAGATTAACTCATGAAATTGATATGATCAATGCTGAGTGTCTCCCAAGAGAGAAGATTCTGAAGGATTTGGCTGAGAAAGAGTTGGTCAGGAAGGAGGAGCTGAAAGTACTCAAAAGAAAGTTTGATGACCTCTTTGCCAGACATGAAATCCTGAAAAAGAGTGAGGACTCACTCAAGTAAAAAGTTGCAGCGATGAATAAATCCTCAGTGGCTAGAGAGGAAATAAATAGCAGTCAAATGCTTGGGAACGAGAAAAAGGGACTTGGATATGTTCCTAAGAAATCCTCACATGGTCAGTCTCATGTTGCGTCAGGGAGCAACACTGAGAGGGTATTTGTTCAGGCAGGCCAAAGTGCACCTAAGGTTGTACTTCAGGCCCGTCAATCTAATAAGGGTAAGGAAACTGTTGACTTAGTCAGGGTTGCCCCCAAGGTTGCTAAGCCAAAACTCAAGGGAAAGGCAAAGCAACCAAAGGAGGTCCCTGAGAGCTCAGGCCAGGGAAAGCCTCAGCGAAAGCAGAGGAAGACTCAGGCCAAGATCCCTCAGACTGGTCAGCGAGGGTACCATCATGCTTGGCAATACCAACAGGGAAGGCCAAACATGATGACACCCCCATGGTTTTGGCATCCTGAGGCCTTTAACTGTTTTCCATTTTCTCACTTGCCTGGGGGGAATAGAACACAAGGTCCTTATCAAGAACAAGGCCCAAGACCTACTACACCCAGACCTAGGAAGAACAGGAGGCCAGCCCAAAAGGCACCCACTCAGGCTCCTGTGAAGCCTAAGTCTAGCACTCATACACCATCTTCCTCTCAGGCAAAGAAGAAGAAAGTTGTGTATGTTGATGTTTCAGGGAGACAGATTTACCACTCTGAGGTAATCAGGGCTGACACTATAGGACCCAACACCCAATGGGTACCTAAAGCCTAAATTTCTTGCAGGCAACTGTGGATCACAACCAAAGGAAAGGAGACTCAAACAAAGCTGTTTGGTACCTAGATAGTGGATGCTCAAGGCATATGACTAGAATGAAGAGTCTTCTCCAAGAGTTTCAAGCTAAAGATGGTCCACAGGTAACCTTTGGTGATAACTCAAAAGGTGTTACTAAAGGTATTGATGTCTTGATAATAGGTAAAATCAGAGTGGAGAATGTGTCCTTTGTGGAAGGACTGAAGCATAACCTGCTGTCTGTAAGTCAGTTTTGTGACAAAGGTTTCAGTGTTGAGTTCTCATCGAATATATGTTTAGTCAAGGACAAATCAACACAAGTGCTTCTATCAGGAATCAGGACAGGTAACGTTTATCTCCCTGATTGGAGCAGCACTATTCCTAATACTTGTTTTGTTGCTAAAAGCTCTCTAGAGCTCAGTTGGTTATGGCATAAACGATTAAGCTACCTGAACTACAAGATTCTTAACAGAATTTCTAGACAATCACTTGTTGAAGGTCTACCTAATGAAGTTTTTAGCAAAGATCATGTGTGCAAAGCTTGTCAGGAGGGGAAGCAGGTCAGAGCGTCATTTAAGGAGAAAGCTACCTTCTCCACTGACAGGTTTCTTCAGCTTTTGCACATGGATTTATTTGGTCCCATAACACATGTGAGTATGAATGGTAGGAAATATACCCTTGTGGTTATTGATGATTATTCTAGATATACTTGGGTTATTTTCTTATTGAATAAGAAGGAAACACAGGTGAAGCTTTCTGAGTTGCTCAGAAGGCTCAGCAACGAGAAGAATCAGTCCATTACTAAGATCAGATCTGACAAGGGCACTGAATTTATAAATTCATATATTTCTGACTTCTGTAATGAACTTGGTATAGCTCATGAGACTTCTGCAGCTAGAACCCCACAACAGAATGGTGTTGCTGAAAGGAGGAACAGGACACTGAAGGAAGCTGCCAGGACCATGCTGGCTGAGTCAGGATTGCCCAAGAAATTCTGGGCTGAGGCAATCAATACTGCATGTTACACTCATAACAGATCCATGCTGAACAAACAACATGCACAGATCCCATATGAAACATGGAATAAGAGGAAGCCTCGTATCTCTTACTTTCATGTATTTGGTTGTAAGTGCTTCATCCTCAACAATGGGAAGACCCAATTGAAAGCCTTTGATAGCAAATCTGATGAAGGGATATTCTTAGGTTATTCTGAAATTAGCAAAGCATTCAGGGTTTACAATTGTAGGACTCTTGTTGTGGAAGAATCACCACATGTTGTGTTTGATGAATCTTCTAATGAGTCTAGGGTAAAGGTGTTGAATCCTGACACTGAGGAAGTCACAAAGAGAGTGACAAGGCTGAGCTTAAAGAATCAACCTGATCCAAAGGTCAAAACCGTGCCTATTCCAAGATGGGATGATGACGATGATCTGGAAGATGACTCAAGAGCCACTCCTAAGCACAGCATATCAGGGATTGTTGAGCCTCAGACTGAGGAACAGGTTCAACCTGAGGTAAGTACCGTCTATGAAGATGCAGTCGCAGCTTGTAAATCCCTTTGGTATAGACTCAGGTTCATCCCCTTCTGTTTAATTTCCTGAATTTTATGAACCTGTAGACACTAACATTGCAGGCACCTCAGGAACAACTCCAGGTAAGAGAACATGGCTAGAGATTCATCCCATTGACCAAGTCATTGGTGATCCAACTGAGGGAGTCAGAATTAGACGGTTTCATGGTGAGAGCGCACTGTTCTATTGCTTTCTCTCTGAGCAAGAGCCTCAGAACATTGAAGAAGCTCTCACTGACTCGAACTGGATCATAGCCATGCAAGAGGAGTTGAATCAGTTCACAAGAAATCAAGTTTGGGAACTGGTAGATAGACCTAGGTATCAAGGTGCGATTGGTACCAAGTGGGTCTTCAAGAACAAGAAGGATGAGAATGGTGTTGTAGTAAGGAACAAAGCAAGGCTGGTTGCGAAGGGATATTGTCAGTCTGAAGGAATAGATTATGATGAGACTTTTGCTCCAGTGGCTAGGTTGGAAGCTATCAGATTGTTCCTTGCCTATGCAACATATAAGAAGTTTAAGGTGTATCAAATGGACATCAAGAGTGCATTCCTGAATGGTGTACTCAATGAAGAGGTATATGTTGAACAACCTCCCGGGTTTGAGGTTGGAGATAGAGTATACCATTTGAAGAAAGCACTCTATGGACTTAAGCAAGCACCAAGAGCTTGGTATCATACCCTTTCTCAATTCCTGACTGGCCATGGGTTCAAGAAGGGAACCGTGGATAGGACATTTTTCAGGATCACTGAAGGTGATGGCATTCTCTTGGTCCAGATTTATGTGGATGACATAATATTTGGATCACCAAATCATCAGCTCTGTGAGAAATTCTCTAAGTTGATGACTGGTAAATTTGAGATGTCGATGATGGGAGAGATGAACTTCTTCTTAGGATTGCAGGTCAAGCAGACTAATCAAGGGATCTTCATTAATCAGGTCAAGTATACAAGAGACTTGATTCAAAAGTTTGGTGTTCAGAACAGCAATCCGGCAAGGATCCCAATGAACACAAATTGGAAGATAGATCCTGACACTGAAGGAACTTCGGTGAATCAGACTGAGTATCGAGGGCTGATTGGTTCATTGTTGTACCTGACTGCAAGTAGGCCTGACATTACTTTTGCAGTTGGTGTGTGTGCTAGGTATCAGTCTGATCCCAGGAAGAGTCATTTGGAGGCTACTAAGAGGATACTTAAGTACTTGAAAAGGACAGTCAATATGGGACTATGGTATCCTTCAGATGACAACTTAGAACTGACAGGTTATTCAGATGCTGATTATGGAGGTTGTAGGATTGATAGGAAATCAACCTCAGGGACGTGTCAATTTTTGGGAAGTAAGTTGATCTCGTGGTTTAGTAAGAAACAGAATTCAGTGGCAACATCCACAACTGAGGCTGAGTATATGGCTGCAGGTAGTTGTTGTGCTCAGATTCTGTGGTTGAGGCAACAATTGAGAGACTACCAAGTGTTTGCTAATGAGGTTCCAATCTATTGTGACAACAATAGTGCTATAGCAATTACTCAGAACCCAGTACTTCACACAAGGTGCAAGCATGTGGATATTAGGTATCACTTCATTCGAGATCATGTGGAGAAAAAGGATATTAGGATGGAGAAAATTCACACTGACAGGCAGAAAGCTGACATCATGACTAAGTCTTTGGCTGAAGCAAGGTTTATGGAACTATCAGTGGAGTTAGGTCTCTTAGATCCGGGAGAGCAGTCAGTATAGGGTTTAGGGGGAACTCAGGCCAGACTCGACTCAGCGAGGTATCAGGGTGCTACAATGTCTCCCTGACAGGTATGAGTTCTATCCGGACTCCTGTGAATTCAAAGCGTCTCCCTGAGTCCTTCGTCCTGAAAATCCTTATTAAATGCATTCCGTTTTCATTAAAAGTGTGCCTTTTCATATTTAAATCCACGCACATCAGAGCATTTAATGCTTTAGTTACTTTTTCATATACGTGTCTGTTTTA
This sequence comes from Ballota nigra, assembly GCA_947034835.1. Taxonomy (NCBI): domain Eukaryota; kingdom Viridiplantae; phylum Streptophyta; class Magnoliopsida; order Lamiales; family Lamiaceae; genus Ballota; species Ballota nigra. The sequence continues at coordinate 50,862,189 of OX344728.1, read as the reverse complement.
TACGGAATATGACTGACATGGGGATATGATTGATGCAGAGTTTAATCCTGGCCCTTAATTTCAAAACTTTTCAAATTCAGGATTAATCTCAACCTCACGTTTGAGTAACTGACTAATTCATATCAATCTAGTCTGCCAATTGAGGATTTTACGCAAACACAAACGCACATTGCACACTGAGTATTCTCTTGCTCAAATACAATTCTTTGCAAAATCTTCTTTCAATCAAATAAAAAACAAATGGCATTCTTGGATTCCAACTGGACAACTGATAAGCCTGAGGAAGTTGTCAAGAACAAGTTGGTTAACATGGAGCACGTCATCATCATGGAGGGTGTGTGCCTTTCTGTGAAGGATATCCTCCCAGTTTTTTACTGGATTTCCAAAGTTGGGTTGGTTAAGTATTTTACCCTGCGACCCACTTCTGTGCTTCCGAAGACAGTGGTGGAGGCTTATTACAACCTATTTCTGCGCAAGGGTGAATTATTCACCAGGGTAAGCGTGTTGGTACCCACGGGTGAGAAGGATGTTGATGGAGAGCCATTCTACAATATCGAGATGCGTGATGTCAATCTGCGGAAGGCCATAAAGGATGTGTATGCGCTTCCATGCTCTGGCATCAACCCCAGAACTTACAAGGAGAATGCTGAAGGAGAACTCCTTGGGAAATGGTCCAAGACTGGGTCTTCAGAGTTCAAGGCACGTCAACACAAGGATACCCTGAAGTCTGAGTATAGGGCCTTGGTTGACCTGGTGTCGAAGATCATCATAGGCTCTACTGGCTCGCATGAGCAACTCAGTCTGCCCAAACTGAGAATCATGGGTGCCCTGATTGATGGTGTGGAAGCCAACTGGGAGCAATTCTTCTTGGACCAGATCAATCAGGCTGCTGGAGACAAACTGAAGAAAGATGCTGAGGAGAAGCATATTTCAGTTGGGGCCATGCTTCCCTTTGGGACTAGGTTATTTATCCTCATCGCCCACGCTTGTCAGGGGTGTACTTTTGACCTAGAGGATAATCTAACCTCAAAGAAGATCATGTTTACTTCAGCGAGTGACACCTATGCTGTGCTTGGTCTCACTGACCCGAATGCTCCACCAAAGGGTCAGAGGAAGAAGTCTGTGGGCAAGGCCAAGAAGGTGGTCACGAGCCTGATGGAGCGGGTAGATGAACTCTTTGAGAAGAGTAAGGAGACTGAGGCCGGTGTGGCTGCGGAGAGGGTTGAAGTGGAGGAGGCTGAGAAGAGAGTCCTGGAGAAGAAGAGGACTAAGTTGAAAGTGGTGCTGAAGGAAAAGGCCACAACCAAGGGTATTGGTAAAGGGACTGGAAAAGTCTCCAAGAAGGTCGTCTCTGAGGCTGAGGAGACTGACGATGAAGTCAGGTCCAGGGGAGAGGAAGGTGATAGGCCATTGAAGAAGCTAAGGAGGGGACATAAGAAATCTCCTGCCAAGGGCCTGATTGAGGTGAGTGAGAGGGAGAAGTCAAGCTCACCACGAGCCTCTAACTTGGAGGTAGTGAGAGGAACAATCGAGACGGCTGAGCTTTTGTAGCCTAAGATTGTGTTTAACCCAACCCCTTCATCAAAACCCACTGAACCTACCCCACCATCCAACCCTCAACCCTCAACCCAACAGCCAGATATACCCATCCCTGACACCAATCCCACCCCATCTGAGTCAGTGCCATCAAACCCACAAACCACTGAGTCTGACCAGATCTCTGAACCCACCATAGACTGTCAAAACCCTGACCAGTCTTCTGAACTCAACCTTCCTAACCCTGAAGATTTCCCCACATATCCCAATCCCAAAGACTGCCCCAAATCTTCTCAAGCCGGAGATCAGGAAGATGATTTCTTGGAGATGCATGAGGAGGAGGAGCTGGATGCTAATATGGTTGGAGGGATCTTGGAGAACAATTTGAGGGGGAACAGTTTGAGCAATTACAAGGACGGTTGCTGCATGGGAAATATGTCCGTTTGAAGCACTCTACATAGAGGACTGGAAGGCTATCTCCTCCAACGGATAGTTTTCAAATCTCCTATAAATACAGAAGACCTTGAACCCATTCAAGGTTACAGGAAATCTCCAAGCCAGAAATTACTCAAACTCTCAAGCATTCAAAGCATTCAGTCCTTAGAAGAAGCACTCGAAACCAGCTAAATTTCCCAAGTGTTTCTTAGTTACTGAGAGTTATTCTGTATTCCAAGAGTGTACTAGCATTATCTTAAGCTTAGAGTGATTATCCAATCCTTAATAGAGCTTTGTCTTGTAAGGATAATCACAACCTAGTTGGAATCCAAACTGAAACCAAAACCCAAAGTGAGGATTGTTGGTAGTAAGTTCAGTTAGTGAGTTAGTAAGGAGTTGTATAGGTCAGTAAGGAGTAGCTGGTCTTGGTGCACCTTGGAACGTTAAATACAAGAATCCCTTGAGTGGATTTCCTGTTAAATCAGGCCGTGGACGTAGGAGCTTGAGTCTTCGAACCACGTTAAACTCCCTGTGTTCTTACTGCTTTGATATTGTGCTTGCTTATCATATTATTTGTTCATTTATAGCATTTAGTTCTTATTAGGCTGAATCAATCAGCCTGATCATCAAACAGAGCACTGCCCTACTAATCACTATTCAGAATTTAGTAATCGAGTTTTTCAGAAAGCAAACTAAAATAAGACTTTAAACTATCAGGGCTCACGCATTTCCGCACTGAACTTGAATTGATAGTCAGCCAACTGACCCGCACTAAGTGTAGTCAGTGGGTATATTATCAGCTCTTAGTTCATTATCACTCTGAGTAAAGGGGACTCAGTAAGGTTTAATTTGAAAAATTGGTATACGTGTATTCCCTCCCCCCCAATACACGTATTCATCAGTCTTGTACCGGGACCAACATTTTCTTTTTTGATGACCTCAAAGAACGGATGACATTTATCTCCTGATCGGGATATGAACCTGTTCAAAGCTGCTAGGTAGCCTGTCAGCCTTTAAACTTCCTTTACTGAACGGGGAGGTTGCATATCCACGATAGCCTTTACTTTTGTTGGGTTGGCTTCAATTCCCCGTTGGCTAACAATATGGCCTAGGAACTTCCCCGAATGTACTCCGAAGCTGCTCTTCTTTGGATTTAGCTTCATGTTGTAATGTCGGAGGATACCAAACACCTGGATTAAGTGTTGGATATGATCTTCTTTCTAGGGACTTTTGACCACGATGTCGTCAACGTAGACCTCAATTGTGTCCCAAATTTGTTCGTCGAACATCTTGTTCACCAGCCTTTGATATGTTGCTCCCGCATTGATTAGTCCGAATGGCATTCTTTTCCAGCACAACAGATTCTTATTTGTATAAAAGACTGTATTTTCTTGGTCGTCGGGATACATCGGGATTTGATGGTATCTAGCAAACACGTCCATGAATGTTAGTATCTCGTGCCCCGCAGTGATGTCCACCAATTGGTCGATGTGTGGGAGAGAAAAACTGTCCTTTGGGCATGCTGCATTCGGATCTTTGAAATCTATGCATAGTCTCCAGGTTCCATTCGGTTTCCACACAAGGACAAGGTTTGCTACCCATTGTGGACAAAGTGCTTGCCGAATTAGATCATTGTCTAGCAACTTCTTCACCTCTTCGTTTAGAGCTTGATATTTATTTGGGTCGTATTTCCTTCTTTTTTGATGGACTGGCCTTCTTGTTTGGTTGATATTGAGTTTGTGGCAAGCATGTTTTGGATCTATCCCCACCATATTCGCATGAGACCATGCAAAAACATCTAGATTTTTTCTGAGGAACTCTTCCATTCGGGATCTGTATGGCTCAGGGAGCTCAGATCCTATGTACAATTCTAGGTCCTTGTTTTCAGGGCTAACTTTAATGGCCTCCAGTTCTTCAACTGGAGTTGCTCATCGTTTTTGCCCTTTCCATCGAGGATCTATTATTGGTTCCTCTGGGTTGAAATTATTTTCGATGTTCATTGGGTTCGCATCCAGAAGGGGTTCCAGATCGTCTGCTTGTCTTGGCTCATCATTGTTTGCCAGATTACGGCCCTCCAAGTCATTGGTAGCAAGTTTCTCGTCGCCATCCAAATATTGTTCGTCAGGTGAAGGTGCCTCCTTGGTGGCAATGAGCTTCTTGCCCAAAAGTTGTTCATCAGCAGGCAAGAGTTGCTCGTCCAGATCCATATGGTCCTTCCCTGCCTCCATCACGTCTTCCAGCACTGGTGGTTCATCAACTGGGTAGCTAGTGGTGGCTTCCATCATGGAAACTCGTCCCTCATTTGATTGCATTTTGTAGGAGACATTCACGAGCTTTTCTTTGGTCTCCCTTTATTGAGCCAGCTCCACTTGCTGTTGGAAATTTTATGCAATAATAGTAGGTTGAACATGCGGCTTTTAATTCATTTAAAAAGGGCTGACCAAGAAACCCGTTATAAGTCGACTCTTTATCTACGACCAAGAAATCTACCATTCTTGTGATATTTTTCTCGGGTTCCTCGACCGTTACAAGTTGCACAGACAACCTAATTATTCCCAGAGGGATTGTTACAACATTTCCAAAACCTAGGATACGATGGTTTGAGTCTTGGATATAGCTTGAATAATCTCCCAGTTGATCGAGCGTCTTTTTAAAAAGGATGTTAGTGTAAGCTCCAGTGTCCACCAACAATCGATGCACCCTGGTTCCCTTAATCTTGGCACAAATTACGAGAGAGTCATTATGGGGGGTCAATATTCCCTCCAAGTCTTTCTCAGTAAAGGTTAATTCCGATGTTTGTAGGACGGACGGATTAACCCCCATTTCTTGTACATGATCAATTGCTCATAATTCATTTTTTCTCTTATGATTAGACATTGGTGGTCATCCATCAGAACACCCTCCGGCAGGTCTCGAGGGTTCCATCATGTATACGTCATCCACTGGACGAGTAGCAACGGCGGGAACTGGTCGCCCGGATCTATTGTTCCTTGGAGGTTGGTCATCCATTTCATCTCCTGAGCTGCTCTCCCGGCCTCTTTTCCCAGGTTGCCTCTTAACAAAATCAGAGAGCTTTCCCTCCTCATAAAACTGCCAAAGTTGTTTAAGAAAATCTTTACACTCACTCGTAAAATGCCCCACACTTTGGTAGTAGGCACAATATTTGTTTGGGTTGAGTTTGCCAGTCTCTTGACGAATCTTCCGAGGAGGGGAGAGCAACTCTTTCTCCTTCACGTTGTTGTACACAGTATCGATGGATACTGTTAGCACCTGGTTTAGTTTTTCTTTCAGCTCTAGCCCTTCGGTGAACGCCTTCATATTTTTAGGGACTCGATAGCCCGTTCCAACGGGCTTCTTGTTGTTCTCCTTTAGATCAGCCTTGTTATCCCCCGAGTTTGCTTGTAAAGCTTCATGCATGGAGACGAATATGCCGGCTTGATTCCTGAACTCGGCATAGCTCTTGGGCACTTCAAACGTACCTCCTTCCATAAGTCTGATTCTTTCTTCAATTCGGTCATGACGGCTACAATCTTTATATCTTCACTAACCGGTTCCCCTTCCAACAATACTTTATCTAACCTTTCCATATAAGCCTTGTCTAATTCATCATCATTTTATTTTAAATCTGATAGTCGGTGCTTCTGGGAAAGGTACGATCCCGCAGTTGAAAAGTGAGAGATGAACTCTCAGCTTAACTGAGCAAATGAGTGGATGGATGCTGGTGGCATTGCCGAAAACCACTTATGCACTCTGTCCCCCAAAGTTAAGGGAAAATTCCGACATTGAGTTGCATCGCTTGCCTCTACTGAGATCATGTAATCTGAATACTTTGTTAGATAAACACGGGGATCAGCAATGCCTTCGTATTGTATGCTTACCGGAAATTGTATTTTTTTTCTGGATTGGGGCCTTCAAAATGATTGAAGATAATGGTGAGGATGGCATGTTGGTCGCCCCAATCCCTCTTTACTGGTCAAGTTGTCCTTGCATGCTCTCCACGGCTTTCCTCAGACTGGACAACTCATCAAGAGATGCCCCCTGACTTGGAGGTTGTTCGGCGAGCAAGGATCCATGTCCTTTTGCTCGTCGCAGTCCCTCACTTGTAGGGGGAATCTCTTGAGGCTACCTCCTAGAGTTGCTCGCCGCATGTAGCCTAAGGCGCCCAAAGGCAGACCTTGTCGACCTCTCATGTACTGACGGGCACCCTTGTTCGCAAGTTGCTCGCCCCTACCCTTGCTGTGGGCGAGCAACTTCTGGCTAGGGTTGTGGTCGGCCCAACCTGTCCTGTGCGCTGGAACGAGATGTTCCATGGCAAGACATTGTTGTTCACCCATGGGCAGACTCAGCTTGACCTTCCGTTTGGTCCATCATTTTAGCTTTGCCTTTGTCCCCTCGATTTTGGGCACTGTTGACTTCATGTTGCTCGCCATGAGCAGACCTTGCTCTTACTACTTCCAGTTGTCGAGACCTAGACCTTACTTGTGAAGGTCTGCATTGTTCTTGTTGCTTCTGGATTGCCTGGAGAGCAGCTATCATTTTGGCCAATTCATGGGGGTTTTTAGCCAATGCCTCTAAATATGGAGGCATGATATGGGATGCAACCGAGGGTTGAACCTTGTTTGCATGTCGTGGATCTCGATCCTGATGATCAGTGGATGACATCCGGGTCAGGGAAACTCCCATCGAGGGATGTGAAATCCTAATTTCTTTGGATTGAGGCATCCTGATTTGAATTATCTTCTCAATCTTTGAATCTTCAAATTTGAATTTGAAGAACACCAAGAACACTTTTGTTTGAATCTTCAAGGATTTCTTGAGGATTCTCTCAAATCTTTAAGTTTTAAACTTGAAGTTCTTGACAATCACACTTAAACCGGAGGTTCGAACCCTTCTTCTAGCACCAAATTGTTGGTGATCGGTTCTAATCGTGTGGATTAGTGGTTGTTTTTAATCGGCTTCGGAATCACCAAACAAGAACGTGTAATTGATTACCACCGTAAATGGTAAATTCAGTTGTTCGGGTTATAAAATCGAATATATGAGTATCGAATTTGTATTTATTTCGTGTGTGTGCACGTTTAGGTGTATGAGTGTGTGTAATTGGAGTATTTGTGAATTTGAACTTATTTTTATAGTTGGAGAACAACTTATTTATACTAACCACCAAGTAGGAGGTGTACATGATTCTTGGACTACCAAGCTTGCATGCTTGACATGTGTCCTTTGACCATATTTGACCTTATCTAAGCTGAAACTTAATTACAAAATCTTGTATTTGGTCTGTTGGGACAATGTCAATTTTGATTAGATCCCAGAGCCCCTGAAAAGATGACTTGCCTTAGTGGTCAGGCTAGTCTTGGTTAGATTAATACTTAGTTATTTTACAATTCATAGGAACTCAATGAGAGGAGTACTCATTGATGACAATCAAGACTGAAGCCTGAAGACACAGAGCACCATCCTGAACTTACGGCAGTATTTCTAAGCTGGCTGAGTAAGTGTCAGTGATGAAGAGTATGACCCTGAGGTCATTACTAACTCAGTCCTGAAGGGAATGGGATGACACTGAGTAATGGGAAAAGACTTGGAGTAGGGCCAAGCAATGCAAAAAGAATATCAGCATCAGGACAAGACCGTTGTGCTTGAGACAAGAAGAACTTAATAAGACAAGTCTGAAGCACAGGAACGAGTTCTGACATTCTCACCAACCTGATGACGTGGACCAATCCAGGAAGGACACGCACGTATGGACCTGACACGAAGACTGAGTTCAGACTGCACTCTTCAACGGGCAAGCATTAAATGGAGAATTAAATGTAATTACCTAATCCATGCAAGGATGACTGCTGCATGGGAGATATGTCCGTTGAACAAACCCTACATAGACGTCTTAGAAGGTTATCTCTTCCAACGCATAGTTTTCAAATTCATCTATAAATACAGAAGGTCTTGACCCATTCAAGGTTACGGGAAATTTCCAAGCCAGAAATTACTCAAACTCTCAAGCATTCAAAGCACTCAGCGTTAGAAAGAAGCACTCGAAACATCATAAATTTCCCAAGTGTTTCTTAGCAAAGAGAGTTATTATATATTCCACTGAGCGAACCTAGTTATATCATAAGCTTAGAGTGATTATCCATCCTTAACATAGCCTTGTCTTGTAAGGATAATCACCATTTTAGTTGGAAATCAAACTGAAACCAAAACCCTCTAGTTAGGTTTGTTGGTTGAAGTTAGTTAGTGAGATAGGAAGGAGTTTATAAGGGTCAGTAAGTTAGCTGATCTAGGTGCACCTTGGCACGTTAAAAACAAGTTAATCCTTGGTGGATTATCCTGTTCAATCAGGACCGTGGACGTAGGAGCTTGAGTCTCTGAACCACGTTAAACTCTTTGTGTTCTTTATTATTTTGATACTGTTCTTATTGTTTATTCATTAAGTCATTCATTGCATCGGTTTTATCAGGCTTGAATCAATCAGCCTGATCAGTAACTTGAACACTGCCCTACTAATCACTACTTCAGAATTGAGTAATCAAGTTTTCAAAAAGCAAACATTAACAAGACTATAAACTTTCAGGGCTCACGCATTTCCGCACTGAACTCAAGTTGATAGTTTACCAACTGACCATCACTCAGTGCAGTTAGTAGGTGTGTTATCAACCCTGAGTTCTTCACCACTCTAAGTTAAGGGGACTCAGTCAGTTTGAAAGTCAGAAATTTTTTTATACGTGTATCCCCCCCATACACGTATCTCTCAGTCTTGTACCGGGACGAACATGGTCTTATCTCGGACTCAACGTTGCTCGCCGCTATTTGCTCGGTGAATCATCACTTGTATTTCCTCTGTAAAGGTTATTCGCCTCTTGACTATATAGTTAATAGTTGTTCACTTATGTATTCAATGTTGGTGTGCCTCTGGATCTTTAATTCTTGTTCGTCGATGGTCTAATTGACTTGATAGGTTGATTGGTGGCATACACTTTATGTATGGGGGAGTATACCAACTATGTTGTTCGTCATCGAGGACTGGGCATGGTAATCATTCCAGGCCCCGGGTCTTGGACCTGTTTGCCAACAAGTTGTTCGTCAAGGTAGTTGCTCGTTACTTAATACACCTCCCAGATTAATTTATGCACTCCCACTTTGATTATCCTTGTTAGTTATCTCTGGTTTGGGTATTTTGCTTCATAATCTTCATTTATGCCTTAACTCTTGCTCGCCAGGCTAAAATTGATGTTTGCCTATCAACATCAAGGAGCTTCACAGACAGTTTATGATCTTGTCAAGGAGCACAAATTTGATGGAGACTTCAATTTAATCTCCGGCTTGAGAGCTTCAGACAGTTTAGTCTCTTATCAAGGAGAATGGATTTGATGGAGACTTCAATTTGATCTCCGGCTTGAGAGTATCAGACAGTTTTGTCTCTTATCAAGGAGAATGGATTTGATGGTGACTTCAATTTGATCTTCGGCTTGAGAGCGTCAGACAGTTTTGTCTCTTGTCAAGGAGAACGGATTTGATGGAGACTTCAATTTGATCTCCGATTTGAGATCTTAAGACGGTTTTGTCTCTTGTCAAGGAGAACGGATTTGATGGAGACTTCAATTTGATCTCTGGCTTGAGAGCTTCAGACAGTTTTGTCTCTTGTCAAGGAGAACGTATTTGATGGAGACTTCAATTTGATCTCCAGCTTGAAAACTCCAGACAGTTTTATCTCTTATCAAGGAGAATTTCAGACAGTTTATGCTCATATCAGAGGAGCTTCACAGACAGTTTATGCTCGTATCAAGGAGCATTTGATTTGAGGTACTTTGAGATAGTTTTCACTCATATCAAGGAGCTTCACAGACAGATTACGCTCTTGTCAAGGAGCTTTGATTTAAATTTGGGGAACTTTAGAAAGTCTCTTCGAGTACTATATCTCCTTGTTCGACCAATTACATGATTTTCTCCTTGAAGATGAAGCAATCTTCAATTGAGTGGCCCACTAAGCGGTGATACTTACAATAGTTTGGACTGTCAGTACGTCCAGCTTCCTCTGGCCATTACATTTTAGGCAACTCTGATGGTCCCGGAATTCTTTCAGAAAAACTGAAGATATGGGAATTCAGAAGCAAAATTTTTTTTTTAAACCTTTACCTCAGGGAGTTCAGCAAGAGTGAATAATACTCAAGTCACTGCATTGCTACGAGTCAGTGCAACTGACTTGCGAGCTCAGTCTCGTAACAAAGCAGTGACTCGAGAGGTTTCACTTCAAGTCACTGCGTTGCTAAGAGGCTGAGCTACCAAGTCAGTGAGAAGACTTGAATGCTCATGCTCTTAGCAACACAGTGACTCGAGATACTAAACTCTCGAGTGCGTTGCCTGAAGTGGTCAGTGAGAGGAATCTCCCTGACCTGAATACTTAACTAAAGTGTTTCCTTTTTAACAATGCTCTCAGTGAGCAGATTTTCACAACTCTTTAGTAAATACTTTTAAAGATAAGTACGCTCAGTTTAACGTGGTTCAGAGACTCAAGCTCTTACATCCACGGGCCTGATTTAATAGGAAATCCACTAACTGGGATTCTTGTTTTTAACGTGCCAAGGTGCACTTACAACTGGACTCACGCCACTCCCTGGGCTGCCTCTCCTCACCTCACTACAAACCTAACATTCTTCTGAAAGGGTTTAGTTTGGTTTGGTTTTCTCCAACTAGGTGAGGTTTTCCTTTACAATGTGTTAGCCTTAAAGCTAAGATTAGGAAAACCTCTCTAAGCTAAGAGTTATAAGCTTGACACTCAATGAATATAAGTGATAACCCTAAAGGTCAGTGTCGTGGGTGTGAGCAACACTTCCTTATGACTCTCTAACAACTCACACACTCTTATGCTTGTAGGTGTTGATTTTTTTCTTTCTTAACACCCTTACAATGAAGCTATGAGCTTGTATTTATAGTGTGGATTCAAATGTAACCGTTGGAGGAAATTACATTTGAATCCATACAATTAATGGTTTCAACAACTTTTCTTGGAATGCGGCCTTTGTTAGTGTCAGAGTTGCTGCCTCATGCTGATTGGTCCACGTGGCCTGGATTCACGGATCTTTGACTCAGTGGGTTGACCAAGACCCACTGACTTTAGGTAGCTTCCTCCTTCACTGACTGATGATCTTCAGTGGACTGAACATCTTCAGTGTAGTTGTTCTTCAGAGACTGTTTGAAGATCACTCCAAGAAGTTTGTCATAAGGATGAATGACAAACTTCCTTGACCACAGCAGCCTGACTCCTTCAGGACCTACTTGGTGCAGCACTGATCCTCTTGATCATGCTCTTCACTGAGTGGTCCACCTGACTTAGCTTAGATCAGCCCGGTTTACACTCAGTGGGACATCCTTCAGGCTTCTCTTCAGGTTCAGGTCACAAGCATGACTTCAGTTAGTTCTTCTTGGTGTCATCTTGATATCCCCAGGCTGTGTTGCTGAGTTCCCCCTCGCTGAGTTCCCCCTCAACTGAGTGTTCCCTTAACTGAGTTCTTCTCACCTAACAGTCTATTCTTCTAAGAGCTAACCTAGTCTGACCTGAAATAAAAGATACTATCCTGACTGCTTTCAAGCCTATTACAAGTTGTTTTGGAAAATCATCAAAACTAAAATATACCCTAACAAACTCAATGAGCTTTGCATCCATCAAGTCATCAAATAGCCCCGAGACGTCAGAGTCTAAGAATGGATATTGCTTTTGTTGGGACATTGTCAGTTTTGATTTAGATCCCAAAAGCCCCTGAAAAGATGATTGCCTTAATCTGTCTTTGTCAGGCTAGTCTTGGTTAGGATTAGTACTTAGTCATTTTACACTTCACAGGTACTCAGTAAGAGAAGAACTCACTGGAGACAATCAAGACTCAGAGCCTGAAGACGAAGAGCACCATCCTGAACTTATGGCAGTCGTCTAAGCTGGCTGAGTAAGTGTCAGTGATGAAGAGTATGACCCTGAAGTCATTACTAACTCAGTCCTGAAGGGTACAGGTTGTCACTGAGTAAATGGGAAGACTTGGAGTAGAGCCAAGCAATGCAAAAGGAATTTCAGCGTCAGGACAAGACCGGTGAGCTCAAGACAAAATGAACTTAATAAGACAAGCCTGAAGCTCTGGAATAAGTTCTGACATTCTCACCAACCTGATGACGTGGACCAATCCGAGGAGGACACGCACGTACGGAACCTGACACAGAGACTGAATTCAGACTGCATATTCAACGGGCAAGCATTTAATGTGCATTAAATGCAAATACCAAATCCATGCAAAGGCGGCTGCTGCATAGAGATATGTCCGTTTGAAGCCACTCTACATAGATGGCTAGAAGGCTATCTCTCCAACGGATAGTTTTTCAAAACCACCTATAAATACAGAAGGCCTTGAACCCATTCAAGGTTACGGGAAATTTCCAAGCCAGAAATTACTCAAAACTCTCAAGCAATCAAAGCATTCAGCCTTTAAGAGAAACACTCGAAACCTTCTAAATTTCCCAAGTGTTTCTTAGCAACTGAGAGCTATTCTGTATTCCAAGAGCTAATTAGAATTATCTTAAGCTTAGAGAGATTATCCAATCCTTAGCACAGCTTTGCCTTGTAAGGATAATCTCAACTTAGTTGGAATCCAAACTGAAACCAAAACCCTAAGTTAGGCTTGTTGGAAGTAAGTCGGTTAGTGTGATAGTAAGAGGAGTTTGTATAGATCAGTGAGGTAACTGGTCTTGGTGCACCTTGGCACGTTAAAAAACAAGAATCCCTTGAGTGGATTTCCTGTTAAGTCAGGCCGTGGACGTAGGAGCTTGAGACTCTGAACCACGTTAAACTCCTTGTGTTCTTACTGCTTTGATATTGTGCATACCTACCATATTACTTATTCATTCATTGCATTCAAGCTTATCAGGTCTGAATCAATCAACCTGATCTTCTAAAGTACACTGCCTTGCTAAACACTTCTAAGTTTTGAGTAAAACAAGTTTTCAGAAAGCAAACTAAACAGGACTTTAAACTATCAGGGCTCAAACATTTCCGCACTGAACTTGAACTGATAGTTAGCCAACTGACCCGCACCAAGTGTAGTCAGTGGGTGTATTATCAGCTCCTAGTTCTTTACCACTCTGAGTGAAGGGGACTCAGTCAGTTTAAGTATAAAAAATCGGTATACGTGTATTCCCCCCCCCATACACGTATTCCTCAGTCTTGTACCGGGACCAACAAGTGGTATCAGAGCAGTGGTTCGAAAGACCACTGACTTTGAATACTAATAGTTTCAGAGGAGAAACTGTTGGTGGTCACTGAACAGATCTGAGTTTGCTTTTCACAAAACTTGCATCATCATCATGGCGTCAAGGAGACTTGAAGCCTCGTTACCTGAATTCTCTGTATCTAACTTTGTCTATTGGAAGTTCAGACTAGAGGCACATCTAGATGCCATCCATGACCAGATGCCGCGTGTGCTCAGGGAAGGACCGATCAAGATCACTATTCCTAACGTCAGAGGACTGGGATACGATGATCTTGCGATTGGCGTGCAGGTTCCTAAGGAGAGGAAAGACATGACCAACGATGAAATCAAGATGGTGGGGCTTGACAACGTCGCCAGAAACATCATCTTGCATACGGTGCCCTTCGAGGAGTCAGCCAGGCTGATGAACCTAAAGACGGCAAAGGAGGTCTGGGACGAGCTGACCAGGATGTGCGAAGGGTCAGAAAAGATAAAGGAAAACAAGAGGAATATTGCCATTCAGAAATTCGAAGCGTTCGAGATGCTGCCTGATGAGAGCATAGATCAGATGGAGTCAAGATTCATCAAGTTGATGAATGAGTTGGTGATGTTGGACAAGGATGTCCCAAGGAGAGATGTTGCTTCAAAAATCCTGAATGCCCTTCCTGAGAGATGGGACAACAGTGTAATTATGCTTAAGAACACTCAGGATATGAGTAACATAACTTCTGCTTTACTTTTTTCAGAGCTAAAAGCGCTTGAATTTGATCTTAACAAAAGGAAGAAGAAAGTTCAGTCAGAAGAGGAAGGGAAGGAGAAAACTCCTGAGAAAAGTGTGGCGTTCAAGGCCAGGTCTGAACCTGTTGAGCCCTCATCAAATTCTTCATCAAAGTCACTGATGGAGATGAGCAGGGAAGAACTCGCTGAGGAGTACAGCCTGATGGCCAGACGATTTGACAAGCTCAATTCCAGGTTTGGTCGTTATAAAAAGTTTTATCAGGACTCACGTGACAGGAAACCTGAAGGAACCCACCAAAGCTCGAGGAGATATGAGGAGCGAAGGAACACTGACCAGAGGAGAGAACGTGGTGATGAAAGGAGATATTCTGAACCAAAAACTGAAAGAAGAGACGAACAGAGACGTACTCGTGATGATAGATATCCAACCAAGGCTGAAAGCTCACCAAGAACCAGGGAACCTGACTCAAGGAGGAACCCTGAACCGAGAAAAGAAAGAATAAGTGAGCAGGTAGCATGTTACAACTGTAACAAGATTGGTCACTATCAGTACGATTGCCCGGAGCTGAGTGCTAGGGAGAGAGAGGAAAGGAGAGCCACGAGGGATCTAAGATCTGCTGATCGGAGGGCCATGGTGGCTGAGGATGCAACAGACTCTGATGGCCCCACTGAAAGGTCACCTGAACTCTTCTCGGATGATGAGTACGATGATGTCTGCCTAATGGCTAGGGATGAGCCTGAGGTAACATCAAATTCTGTTTGTGCTTCTTACACTGGTCAAAATCCTGAGCTCAGCTCAGAGTCAGTTAGAGAAATGAACCTTCAGATCTGTCTTGATCAATTGATGGTTGATTTCTCCAGACTGCAGGAAACTAATGTCTTCTTGGTAGAGGAGAACAAGAAATTGAGTACTGAAGTTCAAAACCTGAATGAACAACTCACTCAGTCTGATCTCAAAGAATCAGCTCAGATTGTGAGACTAACTCAGGAAATTGACATGATCAATTCTGAGCGTCTCCCAAGAGAGAAAATTCTGAAGGAACTGGCTGAGGAAGAGCTGGTCAGGAAGGAAGAGCTGAAAGCACTTAAGAGTAAGTTTGATGACCTCTTTACCAGACATGAAATCCTGAAAAAGAGTGAGGACTCTCTCAAGAAAAAGGTTGCAGCAATGAATAAATCCTCAGTGGCTAGAGAGGAAATAAATAGCAACCAGATACTTGGGAACAAGAAAAAGGGACTTGGATATGTTCCTGAGAAATCCTCACAAGGTCAGTCTCATGTTGCTTCAGGGAGCAACACTGAGAGGGTATTTGTTCAGACAGGCCAGAGTGCACCTAAGGTTGTGCTCCAGGCCCGTCAAACTGTTAAGGGCAAGGAAACCGTTGACACAGTCAGGGTTGCTCCTAAGGTAGCTAAGCCAAAACCCAAGGGAAAGGCAAAGCAACCTGCGGAAGCCCCTGAGAGCTCAGGCCAGGGAAAACCTCAGCGAAAGCAGAGAAAGACTCAGGCCAAGAGCCCTCAGACTGGTCAGCAAGGGTACCATCATGCTTGGCAATACCATCAGGAAAGGCCAAACATGATGACACCCCCGTGGTTTTGGCATCCTGAGGCCTTTAACTGTTTTCCTTTCCCTCACTTGCCTAGGGGGAATAGAAATCAGGGCCCTTATCAAAAACAAGGCCCAAGACCTGCTGCACCCAGACCTAGGAAGAACAGGAGGCCAGCCCAAAAGGCATCCACTCAGGCTCCTGCGAAACCTAAGTCTAGCACCCATACACCATCTTCCTCTCAGGCTAAGAAGAAGAAAGTTGTGTATGTCGATGTTTCAGGGAGACAGATTCACCACTCTGAGGCAATCAGGGTTGTGAAGCAAGTCTGGATCCCGAAAGGTACAGCTGACACAATAGGACCCAACACCCAATGGGTACCTAAAGCCTGATTTGCTCACAGGCGGCTGTGGATCACAACAAGAGGAGAGAAGACTCAATCAAAGCTGTTTGGTACCTAGACAGTGGTTGCTCAAGACACATGACTGGAATGAAGAGTCTTCTCCAAGAGTATCAGGCTAAAGATGGTCCACAGGTAACCTTTGGTGATAACTCAAAAGGTGTTACTAAGGGTTTTGGTGTTCTGATTATAGGTACAGTAAGAGTGAAAAATGTGTCCTTTGTGGAAGGACTGAAGCATAACCTGCTGTCAGTAAGTCAATTCTGTGACAAAGGGTTCAGTGTTGAGTTCTCATCGAATAAATGTTCAGTCAAGGACAAATCAACACAAGTGCTTCTATCAGGTATAAGGAAAGGTAACGTTTATCTCGCTGATTGGAGCAGCACTATTCCTAATACTTGTCTTGTTGCTAAAAGCTCTCTAGAGCTCAGTTGGTTATGGCATAAAAGATTAAGCCACCTGAACTTCAAGATTCTTAACAAAATTTCTAGACAGTCACTTGTTGATGGTCTCCCTAATGAAGTTTTTAGCAAAGATCACGTGTGCAAAGCTTGTCAGGAAGGGAAGCAAGTCAGAGCGTCATTCAAAGAAAAGGCTTCTTACTCCACTGACAGGATACTTCAGCTTCTGCACATGGATCTATTTGGTCCCATAACACCTGTGAGTATGAATGGTAGAAAATATACCCTTGTGGTTATTGATGATTATTCTAGATATACTTGGGTTATTTTCCTGTTAAATAAGAAGGAAACACAGGTAAAGCTTCCAGAGTTGCTCAGAAGACTCAGCAATGAGAAAAATCAGTCCATTACCAAGATCAGATCTGACAAGGGCACTGAGTTTATAAATTCATATATTTCTGACTTTTGTAATGAACTTGGTATAGCTCATGAGACTTCTGCAGCTAGAACCCCACAACAGAATGGTGTCGCTGAAAGGAGGAATCGGACACTGAAGGAAGCTGCAAGGACCATGCTGGCTGAGTCAGGATTGCCCAAGAAGTTTTGGGCTGAGGCAATCAACACTGCATGCTACACTCAGAACAGATCCATGCTGAACAAGCAACATGCTCAGACCCCATATGAGACATGGAACAAAAGAAAACCTCGTATTTCTTACTTTCATGTGTTTGGTTGTAAGTGCTTCATCCTCAACAATGGGAAAACCCAGTTGAAAGCCTTTGATAGCAAATCTGATGAAGGAATATTCTTGGGATATTCTGAAATTAGCAAAGCCTTCAGGGTTTACAATTGTAGGACCCTTGTTGTGGAAGAATCACCTCATGTTGTCTTTGATGAATCTGCTAATGAGTCTAGGGCAAAGGTGCTGAATCCTGACACTGAGGAGGTCACGAGGAGTGTGACAAGGCTGAGCTTGAAGAGTCAACCTGATTTCAAGATCAAGACTGTGCCAATTCCCAGATGGGATGATGATGACGATCAGGATGATGAACCAAGTGCCACTCCTAAACCCAGCACATCAGGGATGGTTGAGCCTCAGACAGAGGAACAGGCTCAACCTGAGGTAAGTACCGTCTATGAAGATGCTGTTGCAGCTGAGACGGATCCTGAGTCACCTCATCAAGGGGGAATCAATGTCCCTGACATTGAACTTGTTAATCCCTTCGGTATAGACTCAGGATCATCCCCTTCTGTTCAAATTCCTGAATTTTATGAGCCTGTAGACACTAACATTGCAGGTACTTCAGGAACAACTCCTGGCAAAAGAACATGGTTAGAAGATCATCCCATTGATCAAATTATTGGTGATCCAACTGAGGGAGTCAGGACCAGACGGTTTCATGGTGAGAGTGCATTGTTCTGTTGCTTTCTCTCTGAGCAAGAGCCTCAGAACATTGAAGAAGCTCTCACTGACTCGAACTGGATCATTGCCATGCAAGAGGAGTTGAATCAGTTCACAAGGAATCAGGTTTGGAAACTGGTAGATAGACCTAGGCTTCAAGGTGTGATTGGTACCAAGTGGGTCTTTAAGAACAAGAAGGATGAGAATGGTGTTGTGGTAAGGAACAAGGCGAGACTGGTTGCAAAAGGGTATTGTCAGTCTGAAGGAATAGACTATGATGAGACTTTTGCTCCAGTGGCTAGATTGGAAGCTATCAGGTTGTTCCTTGCCTATGCGACATATAAGAAGTTCAAGGTGTATCAAATGGATGTCAAGAGTGCATTCCTGAATGGTGTACTCAATGAAGAGGTATATGTTGAACAACCTCCCGGGTTTGAGGTTGGAGATAGAGTATACCATTTGAAGAAAGCACTCTATGGACTTAAGCAAGCACCAAGAGCTTGGTATGATACCCTCTCTCAATTCCTGACTGATCATGGGTTCAAGAAGGGAACAGTGGATAGGACTTTGTTCAGGATCACTGAAGGTGATGACATTCTCCTGGTCCAAATTTATGTGGATGACATAATATTTGGATCCCCAAATCAGCAGTTATGTGAGAAATTCTCTAAACTGATGACGGGTAAATTTGAGATGTCAATGATGGGAGAGATGAACTTTTTCTTAGGATTGCAGGTCAAGCAGACTGATCAAGGTATATTCATTAATCAGGCCAAGTATACAAGAGACTTGATTCATAAGTTTGGTGTTCAAAACAGCAATCCAGCCAGGATCCCAATGAACACCAATTGGAAGATGGATCCTGACACTGAAGGGACTTCAGTGAATCAGACTGAGTATCGTGGGCTGATAGGTTCTTTACTGTACCTGACTGCAAGTAGGCCTGACATTACGTTTGCAGTTGGTGTGTGTGCTAGGTATCAGTCTGATCCCAAGAGAAGTCATTTGGAGGCTGCTAAGAGGATACTTAAGTATTTGAAAAGGACAGTTAATATGGGACTATGGTATCCTTCAGATGACAACCTTGAACTGACTGGGTATTCAGATGCAGATTATGGAGGTTGTAGGATTGATAGGAAATCAACCTCAGGGACATGTCAGTTTTTGGGAAGTAAGTTGATCTCGTGGTTTAGTAAGAAGCAGAATTCAGTGGCAACATCCACAACTGAGGCTGAGTATATGGCTGCAGGGAGTTGTTGTGCTCAGATCCTATGGTTGAGGCAACAGTTGAGGGACTACCAAGTATTTGCTAATCAGGTTCCAATCTATTGTGATAACAATAGTGCAATAGCAATCACTCAGAACCCAGTGCTTCACACAAGGTGCAAGCATGTGGATATTAGACACCACTTCATTCGAGATCATGTGGAAAAGAAAGATATTAGGATGGAAAAGATTCACACTGATAGGCAAAGAGCTGACATCTTGACTAAGCCCTTGGCTGAAGCAAGGTTTATGGAACTATCAGTGGAATTGGGGCTATTAGATCCGGGAGAGCAGTCAGTGTAGGGCTCTAAGGGAACTCAGGCCAGACTCGACTCAGCGAGGTATCAGGGTGCTACAATGTCTCCCTGACAGGTATGGGCTCTAACCTGACTCTTGTGAATCTCAAGCGTCTCCCTGAGTCATTCGTCCTGAAAATCTTTATTAAATGCATTCCGTTTTCATTAAAAGCGCGCCTTTTTATATTTAAACCCACGCGCACGGAGCATTTAATGCTACAGTTACTTTTTCATATACGTGTCCGTTTTATACGGAATATGACTGACTTGGGGTTTTAATTAAAACTGAGATTAATCCTGGCCTCTCATTTCAAAACCTTTCGAATTCAGGAATCAATCTCAACCCCACGTTTGAGTAACTGACTTAGTCTTATCAATCAAGGGTGTCATTTGAGGTCTTTACGCAAACACAACGCACAATTTGCACACTGAGCCTTCTCTCGCTCACACACAGAATTTCTAAAACCTCTTTCTCAAAACACAATGGCATTCCTTGATTCCGACTGGACAACCGACAAGATCGTCGATGTTGTTGAGAAAAGGCTGGTACACATGGAGCAAGTCATCTCCATGGAAGGTATCTGTCTAACGGTTAAGGAAATCAAACCCGTTTTTAAATGGATTTCCGACGCCGGGTTGGAAACATACTTCACCACCCGCCCCTCTTCTGTGCTCCCAAGAACCGTGGTGGAAGCTTATTTGAACATGTTCTTGCGGAAGGGTGAAGTCTGCACCAAGGTGACTGCGCTAAAGCCGACGGGGGAAAAGAATAGCGACGGAGAGCCTCTCTACGACTCGGAGGTGGTCACCATTGATCTCAGGCAGGCGGTGAGGGAAGTCTTCAAGCTGCCATCCTCTGGCATCAACCCCAGGATTTACAAGGAAAACTCGGAGGGAGAATTCCTTGGGAAATGGACCAAGTCAGGGTCTTCGGAATTCAGGGCCCGTCAGAACAAGAGCACTCTGAAACCGGAGTACAGGGCTCTGGTGGACTTGGTGTCCAAGATGGTGATGGGAGCAACTGGCTCTCACGAGCAGTTGAGTCTGCCCAAGTTGAGGCTCATGGGAGCAATCGCTGATGGAGTGGAAGCGAACTGGGAGCAGTTCTTCCTCGATCAACTCCATCAGGCGGGATTGGACAAGATCACGCGTGACGAGAAGAAAAAGCACATATCTGTCAGTGCCATCTTGCCTTTTGGCACAAGATTGTCCATGCTAATTGCTCATGCGTGCCATGGGTACACTTTTGACTTTGAGGACAACCTTTCCTCAAAGAAGGTCATGTTTTCATCACTGAGTGACACCTATTCAGTGCTAGGGCTGACTGATCCCAATGCGAAAGCAAAGGGTCAGGCTAGAAAGCCAGCTGGGACGGCCAAGAGAGTGGCAACCAGCCTCATTGAAAAGGTGGATGAGCTCCTTGAAAGGAGTAAGGAGGCTGAGAAGGCTGTTGCTGAGGAGGAGGAGCAACCTGATGTGGGCGCGGCTGAGAAGAAGGAGAGGAGGGTGAAAATCGTGCTGTCAGGGAAGAGCACGAAGACAGGGACTGAGTCAGATCCCAAGAAGGCCGGGACTGAGGCTGAGGGAACTGATGATGACGTCAGTTTAGAGGGCGCTCAAGGAAAGAGGCCCCTGAAGAGACTTAGGAGGGGAGTAAAGAAGTCTCCTGCTAAGAAACTCCCTGAATTGAGTGAGAGGGAGAAGTCAAGCTCTCCTGGAGCCTCTGACTTAGAGGAGGTGAGAAAGACTGTCGAGACGGCTGAGTCATTGCAGCCTGAGACAGCATCCACACAAACACCCCCACACCCTGAAACCCAAACACCTTTCATCCCTGACCCCACACCTCAAACACCTCAAACTCCCCAACTCCCCCAACCTTCAGAGCCAAATTACCCCACTGAGTCAGTGCCATCAACCTCACCTACAATTGAGCCTGACCAGTTAGCCGAGCCAAACCTTCCCAACCCTTCAGATTTTCCCTCATACCCCAATCCCAAAGACTGTCCCAAATCTATTTCAACAGAAGAGGATGTGTTCCTTGAAATAGAGGAGGAGGAGCTGGATGAGCATATGGCGGGAGGTATTCTGGAGAATACACTCAGGGGGAATGCCACGGAGTGGGCAGGAAAGTGCTGGCCTGGGCTGTACAAATACACTGAATTGCTGGCATATGTGGTGGAGCTCAAAGTTTGGTTGGACTTTAAACAATCAAACATGCAGGAGCAACATATGCTAGTAGACGCGCGCGGCTGGGAACATTGGGAGACGGAGGAGGCCAAGATCTGCTCATTCTTTGGCCTGACAAGCTGGCTTCAACTTTTGAACTTCGACAACCTGAAGAAGCTTGTGGCTGAAATGATGGCCAAAAGCAAGGCTGATCTTCTCTCCGTTGAAGAGAAGGAGGATGATGAGGACGATGATGACGCTCAAGGTGGAGCTGTGGAAAAGGCAGTGGAAGAGACTGCAAGGGAAGTAGATGAGATGGACTCTGAGCCTCAGGCTCAGGAGGAAGGTGACAAGAACACTGGTGCCAAGGATGGACCAGTGGCTGAGGATGTTGTGAACATCTCAGCTGCCAATGAGACATCTGTCGATGAAGGGATTCCCTGCCCTGAGACACGAGAGGAAGATGTTGAGGCATTCAAGGAGACTCTCAGTTCCGAAGGACAAGTTCCTAAGGTTCAAGTTAGCTTAGCTGAGCCTGAGGAGGCGGCTATGACTACTTCACAACTGCCTTCAGTGTACCTAGAAGAAGGGACTGATGCTGCAGGGGCTGACAAGGGAAAGCAGCCAATCACTGAGGAGGCCGCTGATGATGAAGATGTGGTCATAACCGGGGTCGGCCGTGCTGAGTTTACAAGCATAGTGGAGGTCAAACAGGAGAAAACCTCGGAAAATCTAGCTGAACTTCAGGAGGAGGTAATGAGGCTACGTGCTGAAAAAGATGAAGACTCCAAAGCCCTGGCGAAACACATCAGGTGGACAAAGTCAGCTTACAACACCCTTGCCAACAGGGAGCTGATCTTGTTAAAATGCACAATGACTGACACGGCCAAGTCAGTGAAGAATGAGAGGAAGCGCACAAAGAAGATGCTCAGGGACACTCTCAAGAAACTTGAAGAGAGAGATGCGATCAGGGACGAAAAGATGAATCAGGCAGTGGACAGGCTTGCAGTTCAGACTGGAGCTATTGTCACTCAGGCCTTGGAGGACTCAGCGTCCAAGTTGGAGCTGGAGTCAGGGAAACTGGATCGCACATCTCAATCAGTGGCGGACATTTTGGCTAAAGCCACTGAGGAGTCTGTGAAGATACTGACTGAGGTTAGCAGAGTCAGCGGTGAGTCCTCGAAGGTGGAAGAAAGGATCACCAAGGCTGAACAAAATCTCCAACTCTCTATGGAGGTCTTTGAGAAGAAAGTCAATGCTGCCATCAGTTCCGTATCCTTTGCAGGGACTGGGATTTCAATGGGAGTTGAGTTATTGAAGGAGGGAATCAATGATGTCCATTCCCTAGCTTCCTTCGTAATCAACAGCGGATCTGACGCATTCCCATCTGAGGCCAATGATGATGCCAAAAAGGGGGAAAAGAAGAAGAAAAGATCCCGCCCTGAGGCATCTGAGGCAGTTAGTCAAGGAGAAATCGTCCTAGCTGATCCTGAAGCCAATCCTGATGGAAATATTCTAAGGGTAAGGAAGTCAGCTAGGTTAGCGGCAGTGGAGAAGGAAGGAGAACTATTAGTTGCCAAGCTGAGGGAGGAGGCAACAAAGGCAAAGGATAATGAACCTTCAAAGCAACAACCTGAGCCAGTCCAAAGATCATCACCCATGAGCTCAAGGAAGAATCCCATCACTTACTCAGGTGAGTTAGTTGCGGAGCTATGTGCTGAAGCATGGGGAGATCAACCTGAAAAGACTGAGGCTATGCGCAGAGCTGAAATTGCTCAGAAGGAGAAGATGCGCATTTTGGAGAAGAAGGTTGAAAAGCTGACGGATATCACTGAGCTTCAACAACGTGAACTAGATGATGCAGTGATCAGCTTGCTAAGGAGGAAGAAGGCGAAGCCTGAGCCAAGGAAGTACAGAAAGAAGCCAACAGTTAGGAAGGCAACAATTCTTCAAGTCAGTAGGCCAGAATCAGGAGCAAGGGAAGCTTTTGTTGATGAGTTCGTCTCAGAGACTTTAAAGGAGTTTTGGACTGATGCAAGGGATGAATTTGTCAGGCTATGGTTCGTTGTGAAGAAATGGGGCGACACTGACGATATTGATGCCCACTTCACTGACTATATGATGGACAATCATCCTGAGCTATTTCAGAAGATCTTGGAGGAGGCTGAGGCAGCTAAAGTCCAAGTGAAGGCTCCTGAGTTCATCATTCGAGCTCCTCCCTTAATTCCTGGAACTCTAAAGCATGACACTAAGGCCATAATGATGGAAGTCTTGAAGATAGCTAGAACTGAAGGATATGTGAACCAACCTGGAAGACTTGACGAGCTGAAGGCAAGAGTTTATGCTGGATATGGACTCAAGCCTGAGATGAGATTAGTCTAGGTGTTCACAGGCTTCTTTGTAATAGATTAGATTCATTGTAATCATTTCCACATCTATCAATGAAATCTATCACTTTTGCCCACAGACAAAAACTCATTGTCTTTTTGGCTTGTTTAAATTCTGTACTTTATCAAGAATTGCTCTAACACTGTCTTGTCTTATAGATAGGAGTGTCCTATTTCCTCTAAGTGTTTTGAGGATCTTTTCAGTGTTTTGGCATCATCAAAAAGGGGGAAATTGTTGGGACATTGTCAGTTTTGATTTAGATCCCAAAAGCCCCTGAAAAGATGATTGCCTTAATCTGTCTTTGTCAGGCTAGTCTTGGTTAGGATTAGTACTTAGTCATTTTACACTTCACAGGTACTCAGTAAGAGAAGAACTCACTGGAGACAATCAAGACTCAGAGCCTGAAGACGAAGAGCACCATCCTGAACTTATGGCAGTCGTCTAAGCTGGCTGAGTAAGTGTCAGTGATGAAGAGTATGACCCTGAAGTCATTACTAACTCAGTCCTGAAGGGTACAGGTTGTCACTGAGTAAATGGGAAGACTTGGAGTAGAGCCAAGCAATGCAAAAGGAATTTCAGCGTCAGGACAAGACCGGTGAGCTCAAGACAAAATGAACTTAATAAGACAAGCCTGAAGCTCTGGAATAAGTTCTGACATTCTCACCAACCTGATGACGTGGACCAATCCGAGGAGGACACGCACGTACGGAACCTGACACAGAGACTGAATTCAGACTGCATATTCAACGGGCAAGCATTTAATGTGCATTAAATGCAAATACCAAATCCATGCAAAGGCGGCTGCTGCATAGAGATATGTCCGTTTGAAGCCACTCTACATAGATGGCTAGAAGGCTATCTCTCCAACGGATAGTTTTTCAAAACCACCTATAAATACAGAAGGCCTTGAACCCATTCAAGGTTACGGGAAATTTCCAAGCCAGAAATTACTCAAAACTCTCAAGCAATCAAAGCATTCAGCCTTTAAGAGAAACACTCGAAACCTTCTAAATTTCCCAAGTGTTTCTTAGCAACTGAGAGCTATTCTGTATTCCAAGAGCTAATTAGAATTATCTTAAGCTTAGAGAGATTATCCAATCCTTAGCACAGCTTTGCCTTGTAAGGATAATCTCAACTTAGTTGGAATCCAAACTGAAACCAAAACCCTAAGTTAGGCTTGTTGGGAGTAAGTCGGTTAGTGTGATAGTAAGAGGAGTTTGTATAGATCAGTGAGGTAACTGGTCTTGGTGCACCTTGGCACGTTAAAAAACAAGAATCCCTTGAGTGGATTTCCTGTTAAGTCAGGCCGTGGACGTAGGAGCTTGAGACTCTGAACCACGTTAAACTCCTTGTGTTCTTACTGCTTTGATATTGTGCATACCTGCCATATTACTTATTCATTCATTGCATTCAAGCTTATCAGGTCTGAATCAATCAACCTGATCTTCTAAAGTACACTGCCTTGCTAAACACTTCTAAGTTTTGAGTAAAACAAGTTTTCAGAAAGCAAACTAAACAGGACTTTAAACTATCAGGGCTCAAACATTTCCGCACTGAACTTGAACTGATAGTTAGCCAACTGACCCGCACCAAGTGTAGTCAGTGGGTGTATTATCAGCTCCTAGTTCTTTACCACTCTGAGTGAAGGGGACTCAGTCAGTTTAAGTATAAAAAATCGGTATACGTGTATTCCCCCCCCCCATACACGTATTCCTCAGTCTTGTACCGGGACCAACAGCTTTTATCGCATCTCTTTCAGAGTCAATCTGCCTTGCCCACTATCGCAAGGAAGGTCTGTTATGTATTCCTTATTTGAAGACTTATCACGATGCTTTTGAACTGGTGGCCCGCTGGATCCACTTGCAGCCATGGTTAGCTCAATGTCATAAGCTCTTGTAGCCAGGTCTTCGGTTGAATTTCTTAAAGAATGTATCGGAGGCCCCACTGCATGCCTTGGATGCACATCTCGATTGCAAAAGTCTCAGATAATCGATCCTTGCAATTTAGACTTAAGTTTCTCCATCGATTAATATAATCGATCACGGGCTCATCTTTTCTTTGCCGAGTGTTGGTTAGCTCGATCATACTAATCATTCTCCTTGTGTTGTAGAATTAGTTCAGAAACTCCTGCTCCATCTGATCCCAACTGTCGGTGGAGTTAGCCTCTAGGTTGATGTACCAGTCAAAGGCGTTCCCTTTCAAGGAGCAGACGAATTGCTTGACTAGGTGATCTTTGTATGTCCCGTCATTATTGCAAGTTTCCACGAAGTGAGCAACATGCTGCTTTGGATTCCCTTCACCATCGAATTGTTGGAATTTTGGTGGTTGATAGCCTGCTAGCATCCTCAAGTTGCCAATCCTCTTCATGTAGGGTTTGACGTATGTGAGGGTTGAGTCCATTCTCAATCCTGCCTTTCACAGTCTCTAGTATGAGCTCCCTGAGCTGATCGATATGTAACCCTCCTTCACGCGAGATCTACAGCTCCCTGGTTGTTTTCTCCATCTCTGCTGGTTAACGCTTGTTGGAGGTCTCTCCAATTTCCTGGCCTTCAAGCTGTTTTTCGCTGCTGTAACTTGTATCATCATTGTCCATCCTACTCATCAACTGAGCAATCTGGGCACCTTGGGTCTTGACCTGGTCTGTGAGTCCCTCAACAGCTTTGAGCATGTTGGTAATCCTGGCATCGACAGTTGGGGCATCCGCCATTATGAATGTTGCTATGTTTGAGGTTGATGAGGTGTTTGACAACGAGCGTGGAGTAGAGCCTGCAGAGTCACTTTCTTCAACTTTGCTTGAGAAGAGAAGAGATGAGAGGTAGAGTAGGTCCCACTGGGCGTGCCAAATTTGTAACTACAAATTTCATTTTATTAAATATAATAAACACAAAAATGGTTTACAACTTGAATTTGTTCGGATTGAACTGAGAAACTTTGCGGGTTTTTGACTCTAACTTGATGCTCTAATTCTTCTCTTCAAAGACTCTGACTTTGACTCGGATGACTTTTGCAACGGTCCTTGCCTTAATTTTGTCTGGAGTTGAAGTTGGAGACTTGAAAACGTTGATTCGAAGATTCAATGTATTATGTTGAATCAAACGTGGCTTTTGGACGAACTTCTTCAATAGGAATGAAGAATGCCTTGAATGTTTGATGAAGATCCATGGACCATCAACGTTTAAATTAGGATTGCCTTGAAAGAGAAACGCCGAATCGGAGGGGTGATTAGGCGTGAAATTGTTATGATTTGGTGCCCGATTTTCCCATGTTTTGAGTGTTTTTTATGTGTGTTTGGAGTCAGCTAAGTATCATTTTTATGAACTAATGAATTTGCCTCTTTGGTATTCATAGTTGGATAGAGGGCGAAAATAGGAGTTCGTAGGACTTTGAATCGACCAAAACGGACTCCCGATTGAGAAGATATGAAGGTTTTACGAACAAATGTACAGCAGCCGGAAAACACTCGACCGGTGACCACTCGAGTCCTAGGGACTCGAGCCGGTCGAGTGCGCACTTGATCACAAAGAGGCAAGTGGAGCGTGAGTCCTATGAGGGCGCTGGAATGAAGGGGGGCCCTCGAATGACCCTAACTCGAGTCCTAGGACTCGAGTAATGCCTATACTCGAGTCCTAACGTACAATTTCGGCCCAAATCACCCCAAATCAACCCATTGCCTATATATACCTCATCCCAAACACGTTTTTGGACACCACTTCACGCATAGAGATGGATTTTAGAGAGAGAAGAGCACTAAGAGTTCGAGGAAGCATATTTTACTTTTGATCGAGGTTTTACATTACGAATTCATAGTTTAGATTTGGATTTTGATATTTTAATCTTTTGTTCTTCAATACTTGACACTTGAGACTTCGTATTTTCACTTTAATTCAATTTTATTCTCAGACTTTAATTCTTTCTTAAACCCTTGCTTATGTTCTTGAGTTTTACTACTAGATTAATCATGTTTTTGTTCGTTGTTTGTTTAATTGCTTTTGTTATCGTTATCACCATGTTAGGCTAAAACCCTTGTCTTCTTAGGGTAGGATGAACTCGTAGAAGTAGGACGTTGGTACATGATTAGGGTAACTCGTGATGTTTAGTTTTAATTCAATTAACTAATGAATGTTTAAAATAAATCCTAGAATTATCTTTGAGTTTAGTACGAACATTTTTAGAGAGAGGGGTTTAGAAGGAGTTTATTCATCTACCGGTTTATCTAGGGAGAACGACCGCATCACCTTAGTTAAATTAGGGTCTCATTAATTAAGCACAATCCATTAACTTGATTATTGGTTTAGTGAAGTCGGTTGATAGGACGAAGTATTAGGGTTTAATTCTTGAGCTTTTAGTCTTTCAATCTTATACTTAGGATTATTACTTGCACATCACGATTATTTTAGTTATTGTACCAACTCTGTTAGTATACGTATAGATTTCCATCCTGAGCATCACCTTCTTATATTTGAAACCAAACCTTTAGATAATTAATTTTATTCTTTCTTTTGCATACGTAGAGCAATATAGTTTAGATTTAATAATTCTTAAAAAGCCAAAAAAATCCACTCATATTAATTACGACGCGTAGATCCCCAGGGCTCTATTCACATACAACCCATCCCGAGGTACGATATACTTGGTCTCTATACTTGCTGATACTATAGTGAACCCGTCCGCTTGCGGGGTAACTACTAGTAAAATCTAGTAAAGTTTGGTTCAAGTCAATGACGTCGTTGCTGGGGATGGCGATGTATGTCCATTGAGTAGGACTTGGAGATATCTTAGTAGTTAGTAGTGAGTGCTTTATTTTTCTGTTCAATTCTTACTTGATCGGCAGTTGCGTTGTGATTCTTCTGTTAGTGTTTTAGGTTTATGAAAACACGCTTGCAAGGAGATACGAGCGAGGAGAGAACACGGCTAGATCCTGAGAAAATAGCAAGAAGAAACCGAGCCTTTTTAAGAAGGATGAATACTGCCGGTGGAGACAAAGATAATATGAATCTGGATGGAATTGGGGATTTAGACAAAGCTGCTGCAGAGTACGATGCTGTAGTGGAACGGGTGGATGGAGTTGATGGAAATAGCAGTAACCAGCAGATACCCATAGGGGAAACTCAGAACCAACGCCCGAACCCGTAAAACCAAAACAACTCTGCACAAACTCAAACCCAAAACCAAAGCCAGAGCAATAACCCGAACATCCCATTCAACAGCCCTATCTACCCACAAAACAACCCACCTTACCCATACCCACCATATCATTATCCACCATGTTGGGAAATTGTATAGACTTATGTTTTGATTAAGATGCCAAAAGGTTCCTCCTAAGTTATTTGTAAGTAAAATATTCAGTAGAGTTAGTGTTTAGTTAATCAGTTCAATTGTTAAGGAACTGAAGTGCAGTTAGTAATTTCTAGAGTGTATTAAAGAATGAAGTCTGCTGAAGTCAAAGTCTGCTGAAGACGAAGTCCACTGAAGACAAGTGATCTAAGAAATAGTCTAAGTCTTGAATGTTTTCTAAGTGCATTCTCACTAAGACTAAAACCATCAGGAGAGGACCAAGGTCCACTGATGAGAACTAACAAGCACGTTCAATGTTAAACATATTAAAAGTTGTTAGTTAATCTGGTTGGAACAAGGCAAAATAAATTTCAGTGAAGCTTACAATAAATGAAGGAATAAGAAGGTTCTCTCAGAGGAGTTCCACCTTAAACCAAGACAAGAATCTGGGCAACCAGACTAAAGGTCCAATGAGAAGATGACACGTCAGTGTACTTTACTGACAGCCGACCTGCTCCAGACTGACAAGTACCAAAAGTCTTTCCCTAGCAATCTACAGAAAGTTGGTGAACAGGCATGGTCTTTCAGCCGTTTCTTGACAAGACTTAAAGCTTCAAATAGAGTCGTTTGAGCCAATCAGATACAAGAAGACTTACTTGAGAAGATTCAAATCCAACGGGAAGATTTTCAAGGAAGCCTATAAATACAGAAGGACGTGCTCATTTCTATGTACGGGAAACTCACAAGATCAAAGCTATCTCTACATTCATAACAACTAGAAGCACTCGAAATTACCATTGTTTCCCAAGTGTTTCACATTTGTAGAGAGCCTAACAAACCTTCTGTAACCAAGCTTAAAAGTTATATCCAAATCTTAGAAAGAGATAATCCAATCCTAAGCCTTGAGCTAAATTTGTAAGAATTATCTTAAAATAGTTGGAACCAAAACCCTACTCAGTGTTTAGGTTGAGAGCTAGTGTTAAGTGGTGTTAGTAAGCTGATTGTTGTATTAGTCTGAAAGCTGGTTTGTTTTGGGAACTAGGACCTGGAATTTCCTAGTGATCAATCATCCTAAGAGAGGATTAGTTGATCAGTACACCTTGGCACTATAACACAAGGAATTCCAAGTGAAAGGAATTCTCCTGTTTGATCAGGACAGTGGACGTAGGAGATTCTTCTCTGAACCACTTTATATCTTGTGTACTTACCTTCTGCTATTTCCTAAGTGTGTGTTAATCTCAAAGTTTATCAAAGTAAAATGAGTTTTCTAAAGGGCTCACTAATCCGCATCTGAAAGCTAATTAGATAGTGTTTCAACTGAAAGTCTTGAGCTTTCAGTGGAGGTATTATCTCAGTAAGCTTTCACAAAGTAACTCTCAGCAGACCTCAAGTCCACTGACGAGCTACTGTCTTAAGTAACCTGATAAGTTTTAAAAGAAGTTTTAATTTGTAACCACAGGTGTTTCCCCCCCCCCCCCCCTCCATACACCTGTTTTCTCGTTCCGGGACCAACAATTGGTATCAGAGCAGTGGTTCAATAGACCATTGTTCTAAGTATACCTTGTGCTTAAAGGTATTTTTTTTTTGGTCATCTGAATTGATCTTTTGATAAACTTGTTTATATACTATGGCTGACAATGCAGCTAGGGTAGCACCACCAGCAGAGAACAACATGGGAGTTAATCCCTTGAACCATATGTCTCATCACAAGCTTCCACAGTTCTCAGTGGAAAACTATGACTTCTGGAAGATCAGAATGAGAGCTCATCTTGCCTGTGTGCATGATTAAATGCTAAGGGTTATTACTAAAGGTCCATTTATTTTTATGACACCTAACCCTAGAACTACAGCTGAGACTATTGCAGATCCAAGAGAAGAATGGCCCAAGGATGAAGATAACTTCACTGCAGATGAGAGGAGGAGAAACAAACTCAACTTCATTGCTATTAACATTCTATACACCACCATTCCAGATTTTGTAATGGGAAGAGTGATCCACTGCAAGACTGCAAAGGAACTATGGGACACTCTTGCTCTCATGTGTGAAGGAACTGACAAGATAAAGGAGAACAAGCTTTCAGTAGCTGTTCAAAAGTATGAGCAGTTCACCATGGAGCCCACTGAGACTATTGACCAGCTTGATGGGAGGTTCATTGACATCATGAATGAAATAAACTCTCTGGGAAAAGTCTATACCAAAAGAGATGTTGCCTTAAAGATCCTGAGAGGTCTAACCTCAAGATGGGATGTGTACTCTGTGATGATGCAGAATACCAATGATCTATCAAGCATGTCTATGCAACAGAGATTTTACAGGGATAACAGGGAAGGACGAAGTTATCCTAAAAAAGACACCAGAGAAGGAGAGAAAAGCTCAACTGAGCCAGAGAAGAGAAAAGAATACAAGAACTATTCCAGAGAAGAAGGATCATTATCAAAGACCAAGGAGTCTACTGAGGAAAGAAATGATGATGCCAATAGATGTTTCCAATGCAAGAAAGTTGGGCATTTTCAATACGATTGTCCTCAACTGAGCACCAAGGAAAGGAAGGAAAGGCAAGGCAAAAGAGACAGGAGATATGGAGAAAGAAAAGCCATGGTGGCTGAGGATGTTGATGAAGATCTGGAATCATCTGATGGACTGTTCTCAGACAGCAGTGATGATGACATATGCCTCATGGCAAGAGAAGAACCAGAGGTACAATCTAAACCATCCAATTCTTTAGGACACTCACCTGAGTTAAGCTCAGAGTCAACTGAGGAACTCAATCTTTAGTCCGCTTTGGAACAATTGATGATTGATTTCTCAAGGTTGCAAGAAGCAAGTTTTTGTCTCCAAGATGAAAAAAAAATCTCCTGAGAGAAAACACTAAGTTAATTGAGTCTGGGAATCAGGCAGATCTTAACTCAGCTAAGTCTACCATTGAATTGACAAAAGAGGTTGAAACCCTCAAGAGTCAAGGAAATGGCAAATATCAACTGATAAAAGATCTTACTGAATCTAAGACAAGGTTAACAGAAGAGAATTTGAAATTGGTAAGCCAGGTAAAGGAATCTCTCCTGAAAATTAATGTCTTACAAAAATCTGAAGAGACTTTGTTAAAAAGGATTGATGCTATCAACAAACCCTCTTTTTCCATAGAGGAGATTCAAAACTTTCAAATCAATCCTAATAACAAATGTGGGATAGGCTTTATTCCAAAACCTTCAGAAGGTCCTTTAAGTGTTGCTTCTTCAAGTGGCACAAAGAGAGTTTTTGTTAAGTCTGTGACCTTTCAACCACAGATTTTGGATAAGGGAAAAAGACCAGCTGAGGTCCAACAAAAGAGAAGTCAAACTGAGCCAAAACCAAATGGAAAGGCTCAGGTGACAAATCATAATAGATCTCAGCAGAGGTACTATCAGCCTAGGTCTTCACAGATGAAGCAACCTCAGCTGAGAGCACCCAGGCATGAGCATTCCTCAAGGAATGACTAATACAGAAGACCTATTCCTTTTGTGCCTAAAGGAAAAGGCCCTTCATACCCTTATCAACAAAAACTCAGGCCAGGTGCACCCAAGCCTAAGAGAAAGAATATAAAGAAGGTTCTTGTTCCTTCAAAGGCTGACACCCATAGAAAGTTTACTCCCAAGGCACCGAGGGAGATAACAATCTATGTAGATGTTTATGGAAGACAAATTAGCCACTCTAAAGTGATTAGAACTGTGAGGCAAATTTGGATTCTGAAAGGTACAGCTAACCTGGTACGACCCAACACCAATTAGGTACCTAAAGCTTGATTTTGAATGCAGGGCTCAGTGGACCTCAACAAAGGAGATGCTCTAAAATCTTCAGTCTGGTACTTGGACAGTGGATGTTCTAGGCACATGACTGGCAACAAAGATCTCCTGACAGAATTTGTTGAGAGAGAAGGTCCACAAGTCACCTTTGGTGACAACTCACAAGGAGCCACTAAAGGTTATGGTACTTTAATCATTAGCTCAGTAAGAGTAAGCAATGTATCCTTTGTCAGAGGACTTAAGCATAATCTGTCCATAAGTCAATTCTGTGATAAAGGATACAATGTTATATTTTCATGTAACCTGTGTTTCATCAAGAATATATCTGTTACGATAAAAATTGTTAGTTTTGATGAGTTAAAACAAACCAGAAGATGTAATAGGACCATCTCGACCTGTTAGCCAGATGATGATCTAGATTAGGACTTAATCTAGAGGGAACTGCCAGACCAGAAGACTTCACTAGAAGAGTCACCAGAAGACCCCACCAGAGGACTTCACCAGAGGACTCCACCAGAAGACTTCGCCAGATGAGATCTGACCAGAGGCAGAGGACCTTTCCCAGACCAGACGAGTCTGGTGGAACAAAAGATGCTCAGTTTGATCTCCTGTTTCTACTGAGTATTCTGGTTGTTCACCAGATTAGGACCAGAAGACACCGAGGTTGCCTGGTGTCTGGTCTTGCCTTCTCTGAAGAGAATCAGAGTTAGGCAGAGGAAGCATTTGACCGTTGGTGATTCAAATCAAGTCAACAAGATCAGGATTGGAAAGTTTTGAAGAAATCAATCCTAGGATCCCACCAACCCAATCAATCAATTAGGGATTTGATTGATTGAGGCTTCCTTATATAGAGGATCTGATTGGATTAGTCCTCCAACGGCTAGCCCTAATCCCCTCTATAAATACAAGAGTGTAGTTCAAGAAAAAGCTCTAGAGAGACTACACACGCGCATAAGTTGATCCAAGCTTTTGATATTCATACCAAGCACTCTTATAGTTCATAATATTTATCTACTCTTAAGGAGTTATTGAAACCACAACCTGTTCATCCATCAGACAAGGTTGTTGGCTGTTTGATCTTTAGATTGAAGTCAAATCTAAAGAGGTTGTAAGAAGGAACTGGTACTTCACAATTCCAGTGAGTAAGTAAGTGAGTTGGTTGATAGTGAGACCCCTTGGATATAAAGGAGAGTGGACGTAGGATATTCAAATCCGAACCACTATATATCTTGTGTTCTTTATTGCTTTCATTTACTTATTGTCCTATTGATTATTGTTCTCTTGTAAAAAGAAGTTGAAAGACATTTAACTTAAGGTTCCGCAATCAATCTAACTAGTGGGACCAACAAGTGGTATCAGAGCAGTGTGTCCAACGACCACTGCTTTGAAAAGCTTTTGGTGGTCACCGGACAGATCCATTGCTTTTTAGTGCTTTTGTTCAAGTTCTTGTTATTTCCCTTAATTTTATCAAAATGTCTGCAAAATCTTCTTACAAGAGCCGTAAGCTCCCAGAATTCTCTTTTGAGGATTACAGCCACTGGAGCTTCATGATGAGCAATCATCTTGGAGCTATTCACCACCGTATGCTAGATGTGGTTGAAAGTGGCCCCATTCAATTTTACTGGACTCCTATTGATAGTGGCAGGTCAGAGTCCAGAGAAGAAACTAGTGAAGCTGCCCAGAAAACTGCAGAGGATAGAGTCCCCAGGCAAAGAATCCTCAAAAAGAAAGATGAGCTTGATAATGATGAAAGAAAGCTCTACAACTTGGACCAGGTGGCAAGAACAGAGATCATCAACACACTTACCAAAGAGGTGATTGAAAAGGTCAGAATGTGTGCCACTGCCAAGGGGATGTGGGACAAACTGGCACTACTCTGTGAGGGAACAGAGAAGATCAAAGACAACAAGCTCCAAGCTGTTCAACACTCGTTTGATACCTTCAAGATGAAACCAGACGAGACCATTGACCAGCTGGACATGCGTCTCACAAATCTCCTGAACAAGGCTAGTGCCTTAGGTAAGACCTACTCTGAAAAGGAAATTAATAGTAAGATCTTGCGTTCACTAACCAGCAGGTGGAGAATTAAAGTCACTGTGATCAAGGACAACAAGGATCTCAATACTCTGAATCATCATCTTCTGTTGTCTGATCTCAAAGCCTATGAGTATGATCTTCAAGAGGAGGATCAAACAGAAGAGGTTTCCTCTTCTGGTCAGAAAGGTGTTGCATTCTCTTCAACCATCAAGCCTGATGTCAAGCCAAAGGAGTCTACTGCAGATGACTTGAGCCTCAAGGAGCAGGTAGCACTTCTAACTCGTAAATTAGATAAAATGAGTTCAAAATATGGCAGGTACAAAAGGCATTGGAAGGAATCTACCAGAGACAGAAAGAGTTCCTTCAAGCCTGCAGAGAAGGAGAAGACATCTGGAGACTCAAGGGAAACCAGATTCAGAACTCCAGAAAGGAGGAGAGATGACAACCCTGGCAACTCTGGGAGATCAGATTATCAGAGGAGAGATGGTAGCTCTGGAAGACCTGACTACCAGAGGAGAGAGAGTAGTCCAGCCAGATCAGACTACAATCAGAGGAGGAGAGAGCCAAGTCCTAGTCCCAGAGGAGACAATGCCTGCTACACATGCAACAAGACTGGTCACTACAGTTATGATTATCCTCAACTCACTCCTAGGGAAAAAGAAGAGAAAAGGATCAAGAGAGATAAGAGATATGCAGATAAGAGAGCATTGCTGGCAGAAGCAGAAGAGGAGGATACTAGTTCCAGTTCTTCTTCTTCTGATTTCGGATCAGATGATGATGTGTGTCTTATGGCAGACATCACTGAGGTAAATGAAACTACTCTAGTCTTATCAAATTCCAAATGTACTGAATCCTCTAATTCATCTGGTAACTCCAGAGAGTCTGATATGCAACAAATGCTATCAGATCTCCAAAATTGTGTCCAACTCTGTCAAAAACTTGAGAAAGAGAATGGTAGGCTCAGAGCTGAAGTTCAATCTCTCTCTCATGAGCATAAATCCACCAGAGAACTCATGAAAGATCATTCCAAAGAAGTCTCTCAACTTCAGGATAAGATCACAGAAAGAGATACTCTGGTAGATCAACTCATGAAAGAAAAGAACTCTCAAGAAGATGAGATCAATGAACTCAGAGCCAAATACCAGACTCTTATCAAGGGAAAACAAGTTGCTCACAACATAGAGGAGATACCCATGCCCAGAGAAGCTCCTAAGATACCATCTGTTGTATCTATCATATCAGTGTCTTCTCAGCGCATTAGTGATAAGAGTGGTTTAGGATATTCTGGAATTACCACTAAAACTCATAAATACTTTTATAATAAAGACAAGTCTGTAAGAGCTGGTAAATTGGTAGAAATCTGGGATGATAAAGACTTAACTGGTAATGGTTACAAGGTGGTTCACAATCCTGACTGGAAAAGGAATCACTCTGTTAATCACATAACATATGGTCCAGAAGAGTTGACTGTCCTGGAAGAGAAGATGCTAGAGAATAAGTGTCAACAAGGGGAACCATTGAAGATTGATGGTTCTGTGAACAATGAGTCCCAAGGAGTAGAAATTACTCAAATTGGAGGACCCCAGAGAAATCCTCAAAGGGAACCTAACCAGATTAGGGAACCTCAAAGGAAACACTCAAGAAAGGGGAATACCAATCAGAGTAATAACTACCAGAGAAGGAACAATGTTCAACAGCACCAGGTACCCCAGAGACAATTTTCTCAGAGGAATCAATTCCAGAATAGGTATACTCAAAGGACCTATAATCACCAGAACAGGTCTAATTCTCAGAACCAGAGGAGGTCTTCCAGACCCATCTATAGAAAACCAACTGGTCTGGGAAGTTATGACACCAGAGATGGTTCTTCTAGGATGTATCCTTACAACCAGACCTTTAAGACCATGTCTTTGAGGCAGGCCATTCCAAAGGCCAGATTTGAGAAAAGGTACACCAGACCTGTTTATAGGAAAGATGTCCTTATCAGACCAGTAGCTCAATATGTCATTGTCAGAGGACATGTGCTGGTAGATAGATTTGGAAGGAAGATAAGATCTCCTCATCCATCAAGGGATGATCTTTATCTATGGATTCCTACAAAACCTGCAACTAACCAATCAGGACCCAGCACTAGTAGGGGACCTAATTGATTTCTCTGCAGGTAGATAAGAGTCCATTGGAGAAAGGATTTTCAAGCAACCATGTCTGGTACATTGATAGTGGATGTTCCAAGCACATGACCTTCCAGAAGGATAATCTCCAATATTTAAAGCCTTTGAATGGACCAAGAGTGATGTTTTGTGACAACAACTATGGAGTCACCAGAGGAGTTGGAAAGTTGACCTTCAATGGAGTATCTGTAGATGAAGTCTACAATGTAGAAGGACTCAAGCATAATCTGCTTTCAGTATCCCAATTCTATGACAAAGGATACTCAATTTTAGCAGTTGCCCAAGAAATGCTTGCATGGTTGCAAAAGGATCTGCAGAGAACAGCTGGATTTGGCACAAGAGATTGTGTCATCTTAACTTTAAAACACTGAATAAGATTGCCAGAAAAGGTCTCATTCAAGGTCTTCCTAATGAAGTGTTTAAGAAGAATCAGGTTTGTGGTACATGCCAGAAGGGTAAACAACCCAAGACTTCCTTCAAGGATGTCCAGAGCACAACCACAACCAGAGTACTTCAACTACTTCACATGGACCTGTTTGGACCTGTTTCTCCTCTTAGTTTCAGTGGCAGGAAGTACACCTTGGTGATAGTAGATGACTTTTCAAGATACACTTGGGTAGTGTTCTTGTTTAAGAAAAATGAAACTATCACTAAGCTGCCAGAGTTTTTCAAGCAGATTCAGAATGAGCAGAACCAGAGCATAGTTAGGATCAGAAGTGATAAAGGAACAGAGTTTTTGAATTCACACATTGCAGATTACTGCAAGGACCATGGGATTTTTCATGAGACATCTGCTGCCAGAACACCCCAACAAAATGGAGTAGCAGAAAGGAGGAATAGGACTCTTAAAGAAGCTGGAAGAACACTTCTGGCAGAATACAACACTCCACAGAGATTTTGGGTAGAGGCTATTAATACAGCTTGCTACACTCAGAACAGGTGCCTGATTGCCCAGAGACATAATAAGACTCCTTATGAGGTATGGAAAGGTAAAACCCCATCTGTTTCATATTTTCATGTTTTTGGATGTAAGTGTTTCATCCATGACAATGGGAAATCTAAATTAAGAACTTTTGATGCTAAAGTGGCTGATGGAATATTTTTAGGATATTCCAGCACCAGTAAAGCTTTCAGAGTTTTTAATAAGAATTCACTTTGTGTGGAGGAAACACCTCATGTTGTTTTTGATGAATCTACTTTTGAGTGCAAGGTGGACTCTAAGTCTTCTGATGAGACCCAGAATCAGACTACTCCCAGAGTAATCAAGGTCAATCCACCTATTCTTGATTCAGATTCAGATTCAAATGATGACCCATCTCCTGGTTCTCTGAAGCAGAAGCCTTCACAAGGAGCAGAACCAGAAGAGGTTGGAACTCCTGTAGGGGGAAGCTCTTCTGCAGGTGGTGATAATCACCAAGGTACTGCAGAAGATGATCAACCAGGCAAGACCACGGGAAGGAGGACCCTGGTTGATCACCCCAATGACCTGATCTTAGGAGATCCAACTAAGGGTGTCCAGACTAGGAGAACTCTTAACTTAGCTGCCTTATTCAGTTGCTATGTGTCCTTGATTGAGCCCAAGAACATCAAGGAGGCACTGAAAGATTCAAATTGGATTGTAGCTATGCAGGAGGAGTTGAATCAATTCACCAGACAGGATGTTTGGGAGCTGGTAGACAGACCAAGACATCAAAAGGTGATAGGCACTAAGTGGGTTTTCAAGAATAAGAAATATGAGAATGATGTCATTACTAGGAACAAGGCAAGGCTAGTGGCCCAGGGCTATTCTCAGTCTGAAGGAATAGACTATGATGAGACATTTGCTCCTGTTGCCAGAATAGAAGCTATCAGATTGTTCTTAGCATATGCTGCTCACATGAAGTTCAAAGTATACCAGATGGATGTGAAATCTGCCTTTCTTAATGGGATTCTCATTGAGGAAGTGTATGTGGAACAACCTCCTGGTTTTGAACAAGGTGACAAAGTGTTTAAGCTTAAGAAATCTCTTTATGGGCTGAAGCAGGCACCCAGAGCATGGTATGACACTTTATCTCAATTTCTTCTGGACAATGGTTTTACTAAGGGTAAGATTGATAGGACCTTGTTTAGGAAAGAAGAAGGAAAGGACATCCTTCTGGTCCAAATATATGTTGATGACATTATATTTGGATCCCCTAACAAGAAGCTGTGTGAGAAGTTTGGTGAGCTCATGCAGGGTCAGTTTGAGATGTCCATGATGGGTGAAATGAATTACTTTTTAGGTTTGCAGGTTAAGCAATCAGAGAAGGGAATTTTTATTAATCAGGCAAAGTACACCAGAAACATGTTAGAGAAATTTGGAATAGGATCTAGCAAAGCAGCCAAGATTCCTATGATGACAAATTTTAACATGGATCCAGATGAGTCTGGAGAGAGTGTGGACCAGACTCAGTACAGAGCACTTATTGGTTCTCTTCTGTACCTGAGTGCAAGCAGACCAGATATTACTTTTGCCGTAGGTGTTTGTGCCAGATTTCAAGCTAATCCCAAGAAGAGTCACTTGGAAGCAGCTAGGAAGATATTGAAATATCTTAAGGGAATGGTGAACCTAGGATTATGGTATCCTGCAGATGATAACTTAGAATTGAGTGGCTATTCAGATTCAGATTATGGTGGATGCAGAATAGATAGGAAATCTACAAGTGGAACATGCCAATTTTTAGGGAATAAATTGGTATCCTGGTTTTCTAAGAAGCAGACTTCAGTTGCTACATCAACAACAGAGGCAGAGTACATGGCTGCAGGGAGTTGTTGTTCACAACTTCTCTGGATTAGTCAACAGCTTAGGGATTACCAGATTAGAGCTAAGGACATTCCTATTTTCTGTGATAGTAATAGTGCAATTGCCATCACCCAGAATCCAGTTCTTCATACCAGGTGCAAACATGTTGATATAAGGCATCACTTTATCAGAGATCATTTTGAGAAGGGAGATATAAGGATGGAAAAGATTGCAACAGAGAAGCAGAGAGCAGATATCTTAACTAAGCCTTTGGCTGAGACCAGATTCAGAGAGTTAGCTTTTGAACTGGGTTTGTTGGATCCAGAGACAGATTTGTTTTAGGGGGAACAACAGAGAAGTATCCTTTGTTTCATTACTTTACTTCATATATTTATTTTCTTAAACTAACATACCTGCAGATTAGACATATCAGAGAAGCTCTATCCCAGATGAGGTGCTGAGTCAGATTCCAGATATGTCTAAAGTATTCTATGACCTGGACCAGATGAGTTCTATCAGAGGAGATGTCACACCAGACTACTTGTGGTATCATCTGGTTACAATATCAGGTGAACGGTATGTCTTTACTTCTCTGGCCTCTGTTCATTGGGATACACTTTTCAAATTAGTAAGTACACTTAAAACCTTTCAACTTCGGAGTGTGTTTATAACTAGGGTATAGGGCCTAGGAAATCATTTCGCTTTTTCTCTTGACTGCCACAAAACCCCTTTATGCCCAGTCCCAATGACTATGTCAACGCACCAGATTAAATCTGTATCTCGCCTCTTATCGTGGCCATTGGATTTAATCACTGTGCAAAATGTCAATCAATGCTTAAATTGATTTTGTTTCCTCAATTAAATTTGAAATTACACGCGTTCACATTTCATTTATTAATCAAGCCACACGTACTGCCCTATTTAAATCAAAATTCTACTCAATCTATCCTTTCACGTTTCATATCCTTTCAAACCCTAACCTCTCTCTGCAAAGTATTTCTCTCTCTATCTCTCTCTCTCTTAACAGAAATGGCTCATCCGTGCAACTTCGATCATGTTCTTATGATGAAAAAGCTAAAGACGGAGATGGTGGTGGACTTTTATACCACCAAGAACCCTGTTGTGCTGTCGATTCTGGAGATGCTCCAGAGAGCAGGGGTGGAGAAGTTGATTTCCACAGTTCCCAAGGACTTTCACACTCTTGACGGATATGCGGCCCAGTTGTTGGTTCGTATGAAGATCCACGAGGACCACATTTCCTCCAAGATTGATGAAGATGATTTGGTGTTCTCTAAGCACGATTTTTGCGTTCTATTCGAGAATATTTCTGCTGTGGGAGTGGATCATTTGACGTACAAGGAGGATGATATCATTGGATCCTTCAAGATCTTTGCTCGTTCTTCTTGCCAGAACATCACGAACGGGTTTTTGGACAAACATTTAAGGCAGAAATACAAGGTGTTGTTCGATATAGTTGTAAAGGTGCTTATGTGTGAGAATCACAGCACAGATGCCATTTTCAACGGCAGGATGTGTGTGATGAGGGCATTATATGACGGCGTTCAATGCAATTGGGCGGAGTTCTTCTGGGATGTGTTGAGGAAGAACAGACTGAAGGTGAAGAAGGAGCCTTGTCCTTCCAAGCCAGGGGAGTTGCAGTTCTTCTTCACTGCAAATGTCTCTTTGGGGACTAAGTTGACTCTTATTCTGGATTCTCTCCTTCCAGAGAAGAAGTGGAAAGCATCTTGGCGCCATGGTTATCACAAATCCAAGATCCTCTTCTTCAAGGATGGCCCTCTCCATGGCCATGCCGACTCTGATGGAGAGCAAGTCATCCCTGCCCCTCCTATTCAATCTATTCCCTCACCTGCAAAGGGGCAGAGGCAGCAGCAGAAGCAGAAGACCCATAAGAAAGCTGCTGAAGCAACTGGTTCCTCAACCATTGCTTTCTCTGGTTCCTCGGAGGAGGACCAGATTCCCCTTCTTGAAGTGCTTAGGAAGAAGGGTGATGATGATAAAGCTGCTAAGAAGGCTGGAGCAGCCAAGAGGAAGAGGCCTGAGGAGGCTAGGAAAGGCTCTGCTAAGAAGTCGAGGTCTAGCAGGAAGGCCAAGAAAACCCTTCTGGTGGATGAGCCATCAGAGGACGAAGAGGAAGAAGAGGTTGAGCCTCTTGTGAAGAAATCCAAGGCCAAGAGAGTCATTCTTCAAGATCCTAACTCTGGATCTGATCTTGGAGAAGCCTTGGAGAAGGCCATTGATGAGGCTTCCCAGATGATGGAAGATATCTCTGCTCCAGAGCATGTTATACCTGCTGATGTTGACTCAGCAGAGGTAAACCCTTCTATTCCATCTTCTACCCCTATTAATCTTGTCTCCCCCTCTACCTCTCCCCCAAATAATATTCCCCAAACCCCATCTGCTTCTGGTAACCCTATTTTCCCACCAGAGCAGACTCTCCCAGACACTCCCACTTTCACTACTTCAACCATCCCTCAAACACCTTCTCCCCCACCTTCCCATATACCTTTAAACACTTTTCCCTCTCCCCCAACTTCTGTACCAGATGTGCCCTCAACCTCGTCTGGTGCAGAAATCCCCCCTCCAAACACTTCCACCTCACAAATCCCCATCCCACCTTCTGTACCAGAGATCCCGCCTTCTTCTGGTGCAGAGCAACCCATCCCCTCCACCTCACAAAATCCTAACCCTCCCCAAACCCATACAGACCAGGACCCAACCATTTCTATGGCTCTGGGATTCCCTGCCCCTCCCCCTTCTCCCACCTGTTTAACCAGCGATGATAGTGAAGATGGGAAAGCTTCACTTGAGCCTGCTAACTTAGCACCTTCCTCCTCTGCCTCTGGGCCCAAACCCTTTATTTTCTCTTCTGATGAGATGGGTCCCATCAGGCAGAGTATGAGAGTGAGTGCTCAGCTCTGGCTAAGAGAGCCATTTCCAATTTTGTTGGAGCACTCACCCCTCCTGGAAGATCTGACGGATGCCAAGGTTTTGAGTATGGCCAGACTCCAAGATGTTGAAGATCTCATGCTTCTGATGGAGGAGATGTCTCCCTCTGCCTTCACTGCGTGGGAGATTGAGTTGAATAAGAAGCTAAACTTACAAAACCCAGCAGAGTTGGAGACACCAGAGGCGGCCAAGATCCTCATCAGAACTCTCCTAATCCAGAGAGGATTTATGCTCACTCCAGAGGGCTTCTCTTACAACTTTGGCCCTCATTTCTCATTCCCTCCAGAGCTATATTCAGACGAGGAGGACTTTGAGATGTCTCCTGCTGTGCTCCAGAAGATGAAAGCATTCTTCAACGAGCAGATCATGCAGATAGGGCGCTTTTCAAAAGCTATTCAACACATGGCCCCTGCTATGATAGAGCATCAAATCAGGCAGGAGAGGAGGATCTTCCTGAAGCAGATCAAGTCTACACTGGCAGAAGTTAAAGCTGC
Organism: Ballota nigra; assembly: GCA_947034835.1. NCBI lineage: Eukaryota > Viridiplantae > Streptophyta > Magnoliopsida > Lamiales > Lamiaceae > Ballota > Ballota nigra. The sequence continues at coordinate 50,818,899 of OX344728.1, read as the reverse complement.
TTTCAAGGCCAATGGCCTCTTTATCAAACTGGATGTCATGCACAGCCAGAAGCAGCTCCAGGAGCACGTGCTGGAGCAGATGAGGCCAGTCTCTGTGCTTAAAGTTGAGATGGCCAGCCAGATGATCCAGACTGCCAAGCTGAAAGACTCCCTCCAGGAGATGTTAGAGAAGCAGGAAAGGCTTGTTGCAGAATCGAGAGCCTACCTAGAGGAGGCAAAGTAGCTACGTGATCTTCACTCTTCCTCCAACACTGCCTTGCCTGATCTTATAAGGCAGGTAGTGGAGCCCCTCCTTGATGAAGTTAAAAAGGGGGAAGAGAAGGCCAGAACTGATCTGGTGAAGACCACAAATGAAACTCTCTTCAGTCATGGAGCTCACCTGGACCTGCTGGAGAACACTTTGGCCCAGGCTGAGTTGCAGAAGAAGAAGAAAGAGGAGTTCAAATCCCTTTCCATGGCTAAGCAGCTTGCTGCAAAAGAGGAGTCGGAAGTTGAGCAGGATCCAATCTCCATCTCTGGACCTGCAAAGAGGAAGATAAGGAGAGTCAAGAAAAGCTTCCTTGAGACTGTTGTTGAAGAAGCTCAAAAGAGATACAAGGAAGAGACTCCAGAGGAGAAGCAAGCAAGGATCAAGAAGAACATAGATGAAGAGCAGAGGCTCAGATATGTTAGGAGGAAAAACAAGAAGAGCAGAGAAGCAGGTGCTTCTTCTGGTGCAAGTGGCTCGAGCCAGAGGAGGAAAGCTCCCATTGAAGTGATGAACATTCTGCCTCTCAGGACAGAAGGGTCTTTTGACTCTACTGTGCCTGTGCCCTTGATTGAAAAATGGAAGGAGGCAAAGACTATCTGGTTCATCCAACACTATATCCAGAGGCCATCACCAGAGGATGATGAGCTGATCAACAAAACCTTTCACACCTGGATGCAAGCTTATGATGCAGAGTTGTACAAATAATTGATGGACTCTACCATTGAGTTCAACCTGGAAGTGACTGCCCCTGAGTTCACTTATCTTAACACTCCCATGGCAGGAGACTAGGTTGATTGGGCTGAGCTGAAGAGACTGTACAAGACAAAGGTGTTGGTGAACTTCACTCTAACATCTTCTGCAGAGTTGAAGGCCGTCCAAGATAGGTTCCTTGATTGGTTCCTTGTGCCCAAGGAAAACAGGAGATATGCATAGAATAGGACTACTAAACTTCAATGTAATTTGTAATCATCCTGTCCTTATTATCAATGAAAATATCATATCTTCTCTGTTCAAAAGACAACCTCTTGTTGTCTTAATTGTTTGCCTGATAAGATCTATTCTAAGGTCTTATCTTTTACTGTTTTCTTGCTTAAGTTGTGATCAGTTCTGGTAGTGTTTTAACTCCATCAAAAAGGGGGAAATTGTTAGGATAAAAATTGTTAGTTTTGATGAGTTAAAACAAACCAGAAGATGTAATAGGACCATCTGGACCTGTTAGCCAGATGATGATCTAGATTAGGACTTAGTCTAGGGGGAACTGCCAGACCAGAAGACTTCACCAGAAGAGTCACCAGAAGACCCCACCAGAGGACTTCACCAGAGGACTCCACCAGAAGACTTCACCAGATGAGATCTGACCAGAGGCAGAGGACCTTCTCCAGACCAAACGAGTCCGGACCAGACGAGTCTGGTGGAACAAAACATGCTCAGTTTGATCTCCTGTTTCTACTGAGTATTCTGGTTGTTCACCAGATTAGGACCAGAAGACACCGAGGTTGCCTGGTGTCTGGTCTTGCCTTCTCTGAAGAGAATCGGAGTTAGTCAGAGGAAGCATTTGACCGTTGGTGATTCAAATCAAGTCAACAAGATCAGGATTGGAAAGTTTTGAAGAAATCAATCCTAGGATCCCACCAACCCAATCAATCAATTAGGGATTTGATTGATTGAGGCTTTCTTATATAGAGGATCTGATTGGATTAGTCCTCCAATGGCTAGCCCTAATCCCCTCTATAAATACAAGAGTGCAGTTCAAGAAAAAGCTCTAGAGAGACTACACACGTGCATAAGTTGATCCAAGCTTTTGATATTCATACCAAGCACTCTTATTGTTCATAATATTTATCTACTCTTAAGGAGTTATTGAAACCACAACCTGTTCATCCATCAGACAAGGTTGTTGGCTGTTTGATCTTTAGATTGAAGTCAAATCTAAAGAGGTTGTAAGAAGGAACGGGTACTTCACAATTCCAGTGAGTAAGTAAGTGAGTTGGTTGATAGTGAGACCCCTTGGATATAAGGGAGAGTGGACGTAGGATATTCAAATCCGAACCACTATATATCTTGTGTTCTTTATTGCTTTCATTTACTTATTGTCCTATTGATTACTGTTATCTTGTAAAAAGAAGTTGAAAGACATTTAACTTAAGCTTCCGCAATCAATCTAACTAGTGGGACCAACAATATCTTCACAACAAGTACTACTAACTGGGTCAAGGAAGGGAAATATCTATCTTGCAGATTGGAAGTCTTGCACACCAAATGCATGTCTTATTGCTAAGAGCTCAACTGATACTAATTGGCTGTGGCACAAAAGACTAAGTCATCTGAACTTCAAGATGATGAACAGGATAGCAAGACATGGACTGGTAGAAGGAATGCCAAATGAAGTATACAACAAAGAACATATTTGCAAAGCCTGTCAGGAGGGAAAGCAAGTGAAAGCTTCTTTCAAAAGCAAAGTAGCAACCTCTACTGACAGAATACTTCAACTGTTACATATAGATCTCTTTGGTCCAGTAACCCCTGTAAGTATCAATGGGAGAAAATATACACTTGTTGTTGATGATGATTTCTAAATGGTAACCAAACATCAAGGAAAAACTCCATATGAGTTATGGAATGGTAGAAAGCCACAGGTATCTTACTTTCATATCTTTGGTTGTAAGTGTTTCATTCACAATAATGGGAAAACTCAACTGAAAGCTTTTGATAGCAAAGCTGATGAAGGAATTTTCTTAGGATATTCCCAAATCAGTAGAGCCTTCAGAGTTTACAATTGTAGAACTCTTGTTGTGGAAGAAACACCTCATGTGGTCTTTGATGAATCTACGTTTGAGTCCAGGAGTAAGGAAAATGAGGAGGTAATAAGCAAAAGACTAACCAGACTGAGTATCAAGTCTAAAGGCTATCCTGAGAATTGTGTTGATACTTACATCCCAACCTGGGATAATTTAGATTATCAACAATTCAAGGAGGTCACCCAAAGTCAAACCACTCCTCAAAGCTCACCTGAAAGCTCTCCTAAACAATCAACTGAACTGATGAACACTATCCCAGTTCAAGAGGTAAGTGATATCAATGAAGATGTGGTCACAGCTGAGACATCCACTGAACCCATCATTCAAGGGAAAACCAATGAGATTACCATTGAGAATGAGAATACCTTGAATGATGACTCAGGACTTCAACCCTCTATTTTATTTCCTGAATTTGATTTTATTCCTATATCTAGTGACTCAACTTCAGAAGAGTTAAACTCTACTGAAGGGCGTCAGCCTAGGAGAACATGGCTCTCAGATCACCCTGTTGAGCAAATCCTAGGTGATCCTACCTTGGGAGTCAAAACTAGAAGTTTTCATGGGGAAAGTGCTTTGTTTTGTTGTTTCTTATCAAACCAGGAACCAAGTTCCATAGCAGAAGCACTTCAAGATTCCAACTGGATCATTGCCATGCAAGAAGAGCTCAACCAGTTCACAAGGAATCAAGTATGGGAGTTGGTGGACAGACCATATCACTGCAATGTAATAGGAACCAAGTGGGTATTCAAGAACAAGAAGGATAAAAATGATTTCATAGTCAGAAACAAAGCCAGACTTGTTGCAAAGGGCTATTCTCAAGTTGAAGGATTTGACTATGATGAAACATTTGCCCCAGTAGCCAGATTGGAGGCAATAAGGTTATTTCTTGCATATGCTGCTCACAAGAAATTCAAGGTGTACCAGATGGATGTTAAGAGTGCCTTCTTGAATGGAGTACTCAATGAAGAAGTCTATGTGGAGAAACCCCCAGGTTTTGAAGAAAGTCACAAAGTATATAGACTGAGAAAAGCTCTGTATGGACTGAAACAGGCTCCAAGAGCTTGGTATGATACTTTGTCACAATTCCTTTTGGATCATGGTTTTATCAAAGGAAGAGCAGATAGAACTCTCTTCAGGATCACAAAAGGAGAGGACACCTTGCTTGTACAAATCTATGTGGATGATATCATTTTTGGTTGTCCCAACCAAGTCCTCTGTGAAAAGTTCTCTCAACTGATGTGTTGGGATATGTTTTAGTTTTGATGATTTTCCAAAACAACATGTAATAGGTTTGAAAGCAGTCAGGATTGTATCTTTTATTTCAGGTCAGGCTAAGTTATGTCAGTAGAATAGGCTGTCAGTTGAGAAGAACTCAGTTGAGGGGGAACTCAGCGAGGGGAAACTCAGCAACACAACCTGAGGAAATCAAGTTGACGTCAAGAAGAACAGACTGAAGCCAAGTCAGAGACCTGAACCAGAAGAGAAGCCTGAAGGATGTCCCACTGAGTGTAAACCAGGCTGACCTAAGCTAAGTCAGGTGGACCACTCAGTGAAGAGCATGATCAGGAGGATCAGTGCTGCACCAAGTAGGCCCTGAAGGAGTCAGGCTACTGTGGTCAGGGAAGTTTGTCATTCAGCCTTATGACAAACTTCTTGGAGTGATCTTCAAACAGTCTCTGAAGGACAACCACACTGAAGACGTTCAGTCCACTGAAGATCATCATGTCAGTGAAGGAGGAAGCTACCTAAAGTCAGTGGGTCTTGGTCAACCCACTGAGTCAAAGATCCGTTGGATCCAGCCCACGTGGACCAATCAGCACGAGGCAGCAACTCTGACACTGACAAAGGCCGCATTCCAAGAAAAGTGGTTGAAACCATTCTCAAGGGTGCTGTGAATATGGGATTATGGTATCCCTCAGATGACAATCTGGAACTCACAGGATACTCAGATGCTGACTTTGGAGGATGCAGAATTGATAGGAAATTAACCTCAGGCACTTGTCAATTCTTGAGAAATAAGCTGATCTCTTGGTTTTCCAAGAAATAAAATTCAGTAGCCACAAGCACCACTGAAGCTGAGTATATGGCAGCTGGAAGTTGTTGTGCTCAAATTCTTTAGCTAAGACAACAACTGAGAGATTACAATATCTTTGCCAATGAAGTCCCTATTTTCTGTGACAACAATAGTGCAATTGCTATTTCAGAAAATCCAGTTCTCCACACAAGATGCAAACATGTGGATATAAGGCATCATTTCATCAGAGATCATGTGGAAAAGAAGGACATCAAAATGCTCAAAATCCACACTGACAAGCAGAAGGCAAATATCTTCACTAAACCTTTGGCTGAAGCAAGGTTTCAAGAGTTGTCAGTAGAGCTTGGACTTCTAGATCCAAGAGAGTAAAGGAAGAAGCCAATCTCAGATGAGCCATTTTCAAATCAGTGGAGGATCCAACTCAGAAGGGAATCAATCTCAGCGGAGTCACTGATCACAGAAGAGCCTATGGTTCTCAGAAGAGGTCTGATCTCAGTAGAGGTCAAAGTCCTAACTCCTCTGATATTTTTCATCTGAAGGCTATTAGTTTTTATAGTATAAAACTCTTTTAAGAATAGCTAATGAGTGCTTTCTAAAAATTAAATCTTTCTTACACTTTTTCGAAGAGATTTTGGTATGGCAAGCATTTAATGCGCGTTGTACAAGTCAGGTTCAGTTTTTCAGTTACCTATCTCACGCGCCTTAAAACCCGAATGATGTGACCTTCCGGCTACCAACCCTTTCAATCTAAACCTTCCATTTTAGGCGGTACTTTTCTAACCGTCAAGATCTCTTAAAATCTCCCCACTAACCTCTTGGACTATCCACGATCTCAAACCAAATCAATCTCAGACGTTGATCTCTCCTCTCAATCTCACCGTTCATTATTCATATAAAAATCCCAAACTTACGCTTGTAAACCTTTTCGAAATCACTCACAAGCAAACACCTTCTTTCTATTCCAAACTCACTCTGCAATTCTCTCTCATATCCTATTTCAAAAATGGCAAGATTAAACCTAGGTTTTCTTACCAATAAAGAGAATTTCTGGTATGAACCCATCTTGGTTTTTGATAACCCTGAGATTGAATCCAGGCCAGAATTTGCTCACATCAAAGAGGCCCTAGAAATGATTAAAACTGCTGGGTTAGAGAAGTTTTTAACAGTTCATCCTGAGAACTGTTTTGACAGGCAAGTTCTTGAGTTCTTCTGTCATATATCCAACTCTGATTCAAGAATCAGGTCTCATCTCATATTACAAAGGAAGAAGAAAGTGATAAAGAATGACATGGAAGTTACAGAGCACCAGAAGATTAGAAAGGAGATTCGCATTAGTGGAGATGACTTGAAGGAGCTGTTCAATCTCCCCTCTAAAGGTCCGAATCCAGATACGTGTAATGCGGACAAGGAGGAAGAATGGGTTAATTCCATTATGCAAAGGAAGGTGAAATACAGTCCAACAATGAACATAAGTGTACTTCTACCGGTATACAATGTTCTCTGTGAAATTGTTGGAAAATGTATACTGGGAAACCAGGGAAGCACGGAGCAGGTGAGCAAGCCCAAGCTCAGATTGATGAAGGCGATTGTAGAAAGTAAGGAAATGTTATTCAACTGGCAACAGTTTTTTCTGAGGGCGTTGAATAAAGAGCACTCAAAGTTCCAACCTGACAAAACTCCCCAACTATCAAGTAAGCTAAACTTTGCAACAAAAATCTCTTACTTGATAGAGAATGTAGATCTGGGAGTAGATTGGATTCCAGACAGGAAGTGGAGTAACCTAAAGGCCTTATTCAAGTCTGGAAAGGCACTAGAAACAAGAATGATTAAGCCTGTTGTGGAGAACCCAGAGGCAGTTGAAGAGGAAGAAGTTGACCCTGCTGAAGGGAAGAAAACCAAACTGAAGAGAAGGCTGGTTAAACTAACTGATAAGATGGCCCAACACAAGGAGGTCGAGGCAGAAAAGGCTTCTAAGAAGGAGAAGAAGAGGTCTACTGAGGCTGAGAAGGAGAGTGCCTCTAAGAAAGTCAGAGTCACAAACTCTACTGATGAGTCTTCATCAGGTAACCCTGACTCTTCTCCCAATATAATTTCAACTGAGTCTGACTCAGATGCCCCTGCCCCTACCCCCATCAAACCCAAAACCAAACCTCGCACCCCTGCCAAAACCAAACGCATCTCCAAAATAACTAAAACCCCCACTGAAGGCTCTCAACAGCCTGAAAGTGGATCCCAAACCACCACCCCATCTAAACCCATCCCCTCAACCCCCTCTGAACCCCTACCCTCAACCCCCACTGAACAAAATCCTACCTCTACTGAAACCCAAACCTCATCTGAACCGAACCCTCCTGAAACACACACAACTCACCTGGAGTCCATCCCAGAGGAGCCAACAGATAGCAGATCCCCTACCCCTTCCCTTCCTTCAGACGATGAAGAAGAGTACTCATTCTTAGACGCTCTTAAGGATGAGGTGGCCTACTCTTTGGAGTCTAAGTATCCTGAGCTTGATGGGTTTCCCACCCTGAAAGCAATGTTCTTGAGGCTGAGACTCTTTGTTCAGCTCAAAGAGAGAAGATTGGGTGAAATTCTATTGGCTGTCAGAGGCAGCAATGCAGATGACTGGAAGAAGGAGGAGGTGGAAGTGATGCAATTTGCTGAAATGACCAAAACCAAACTTCTCTGTGATGAGAAGATTTTTTAGAGTCTGGTTATGGACAAAATAGTTGAGGCAAGAAAGGCAGATGCAGAGGAGAAGGTTGATGGAGGTGATAAAGAGAAGCCAGCTAAAGGAGGAGCTGAAATTGTGCAAGCTATTGAGGCAGGAGATAAAGAGAAGAAGAAAGAGAAGGGGGAGGAGAAGGAAAAGGAAAGTGAACAAGGAGGAGGTACTTCACCTAGGCAAGGTGATGGTGAAGTAGCCAAGGATGTATCCATGGCAAGGGATACTGAGGCACAAAATTTGCCACATGAGAGCTCAGTAGAGGTGTCTACTGAAGTTCTCCCACAATAGCCCTCAGTGGTGGCTAAGGAGTCAACTGAGGTGTCTAGTAATGTTGGAGTTGAAAATGACAAAGAAAAAAAAACTGAGGTTGAAATTACTGGAGTTGTAAGTGGTGAGATTAGAGCAATCATCCCTGTAAAGGGTGAATTGGCTGAAAAGAACCTAGTTGAAAAGGAGAGGGAAAGTGAGAAAAGTGAGAAAAGAGAGGAGGAGGGAGTCCCAATGGAAGTAGAAGCTTCAGGAGACTTAGGTTGTGAGGCTGAGGGGGAAAGAGCTAACCTTATTTGTCATGCAGGTACTCAAACTGATGAGATTCCCCCAGTAGAGGTCAACCTAACTCCTCTGGGTGATGCTATTCACTCTATTCAAGATGAAAAGCTTCCTGCTCTCCAAGCACAACTGAGGGATGTCCAGGAGATAGTGCAAGAAGAAGTGGATGAGATGGTCATCCTCTCAGACCATGTTGATGAACTCATGGAATCCACCACAACATCACTCCAAAACCTTACTCTTAAAGTTGAAGATGCTCAACAGATGGTGATTGATGTTGTTGAAGGACAGAGCGTGCTTGTCATAGAAGCCTTGAAGAAGCTGGAGCAGAAGGAGGAAGAGGCCAGAACTCAATTTCTTAAAGACTCAGTGGAGAATGTCTCCATCAACCTAAAGTCCTCAGTAGAGGCTTTCTCAGCGGACCTACTTGGGAAGGTTGAAGGGTTGTGGAACTCAAAGCTGACAGAATTCGAGGCCAAGCATGAAGAATTGGGAGCTAAGCTAGGAGAAGTTCTGAAGAAGGCAGCAGAGGACTTCCCCACACAGGAGAAGACAAATGTGCTAATTGATGAGAAGTTAGCACAGTTTGTACAGTTTGGGCAAACGGCTGGAGCAACTTTGGAAAGACTAGAGGATAAAGTTGATCATTGCTCAACTGAGTTGAAGGCCTTAGCTCATGATCAGCAGAAGCTCAACATCTCTGTAGCTGAGTTTGTGATTAATGCCGGAAAGGGGGAAAAGAGGGTAAGAGCAAAGGACATGAAGGCAGACCCTAAAAACAAAATGAATATTATCCTCGAAACCCCAGAGTTTGAGAAAGGCCAGCAAATCAAGAACACTCTGAAGAAGGCGGATGCTGAGGCTCAGAAGATTGCTGAAGCCAAGAAGGGCAAGGAGATCCCCTCAGAAGACTTATCAAAGTTCAAGGAAGCTCATATAAAGGAAAAGGAAGAGAGAGCTGCAAAGAAGGGGGAAACCACCAAGAGAAAGGCATCTGATGCCCTCTCAGATGAGGTAGCCAAAAAGACCAGAACCTCAGGGAGGTTGGCAGCGAAGTCCACTAGCTCATCTGAAGAAGTTGAGGTACTCCCCATTCTTAACCATGAACCTTTTTCATCTGAACCTCCTAAATCTGCCCCCACAAGAGTCACTGAGCTCACTGAGCTCACTGAGCTTCTCAAAGAGGTTGGAGGGATGAATGAGAGAGCACAGAAGCTGGCTGCTCAACAGCAAGAAAGGAGGGACAAGGTGGTTGGAAAGGTGGAGACCATAGCTGAGATGGCAGAAAGGAAAAGGAATGAGAGGCTGGCCACTTTTGATAAAACTACTTCAAAGAAGTTCAGGAGTGGTTATCAAAGATGGGCTGCTAAGCTTAAGAAGGATAAAATGACATTCTCAAAAGCCAAATACCCTCATCTTGATACTTGGGTTCCCAAGAAGCTCAATGATGCTTGGGAAACGGCCAAGAGGGAATTTGTATACTCCTACCATGTCAGCGGAGAACTAGGAAGAGATAATGCTCAAGAGGTTTTCAACTCATGGTTGTTTGAAGCCTATCCAAAACTCTATCCTGAGATCAGTGATGCTTGGAATGATGCATTCCCAGATCATGCCTTGAAGGCTCCTGAGCCAATCGTCTACTGGCCTCCTCAAGATGCAACTGGTGCTGTGGATAGAGAAAGGATCACTGAAGAGTGGACATCCTTATGTGAGCATCTAGGACTCAGAGGACATTAAAAAGAAGTGATGGAGAGGAAGAGTGAGCTGAAGGTCAGAGTATTCAAGCAGTATGGCCTTGATCCCATTTTCGAATCCATTTGAAAAGGCTAAGTGTTTTGTACTGGGCATTTGTTTATAAGTCCCAGATGTTTTTAAGTTTGAACTTTTGTTAGTAGACTTCATGTAATCTGTACTTCACTATTTATCATGAAATGGACTCTACTGATGTTTTGCCCAAGATAATATCTCATTATCATTTAGGCTTATGTACTTGAATGTTTTTACTTACAATCCTTGAATCGTTTATGTCATCTGAAGAACCTCATCTGAATGAAGATATGTAATAAGATAGGTTCCGGCATAATCAAAAAGGGGGAAATTGTTGGGAAATTGTATAGACTTATGTTTTGATTAAGATGCCAAAATGTTCCTCCTAAGTTATTTGTAAGTAAAATATTCAGTAGAGTTAGTGTTTAGTTAATCATTTCAATTGTTAAAGAACTGAAGTGCAGTTAGTAATTTCTAGAGTGTATTAAAGAATGAAGTCTGCTGAAGTCAAAGTCTGCTGAAGACGAAGTCCACTGAAGACAAGTGATCTGAGAAATAGTCTAAGTCTTGAATGTTTTCTTAGTGCATTCTCACTAAGACTAAAACCATCAGGAGAGGACCAAGGTCCACTGATGAGAACTAACAAGCACATTCAATGCTAAACATATTAAAAGCTATTAGTTAATCTGGTTGGAACAAGGCAAAATGAATTTCAGTGAAGCTTACAATAAATGAAGGAATAAGAAGGTTCTCTCAGAGGAGTTCCACCTTAAAGCAAGACAAGAATCTGGGCAAGCAGACTAAAGGTCCAATGAGAAGATGATACGTCAGTGTACTTTACTGACAGCCGACCTGCTCCAGACTGACAAGTACCAAAAGTCTTTCCCTAGCAATCTACAGAAAGTTGGTGAACAGGCATGGTCTTTCAGCCGTTTCTTGACAAGACTTAAAGCTTCAAATAGAGTCGTTTGAGCCAATCAGATACAAGAAGACTTACTTGAGAAGATTCAAATCCAACGGGAAGATTTTCAAGGAAGCCTATAAATACAGAAGGACGTGCTCATTTCTATGTACGGGAAACTCACAAGATCAAAGTTATCTCTACATTCATAACAACTAGAAGCACTCGAAATTACCATTGTTTCCCAAGTGTTTCACATTTGTAGAGAGCCTAACAAACCTTCTGTAACCAAGCTCAAAAGCTATATCCAAATCTTAGAAAGAGATAATCCAATCCTAAGCCTTGAGCTAAATTTGTAAGGATTATCTCAAAATAGTTGGAACCAAAATCCTACTCAAAACCCTACTCAGTGTTTAGGTTGAGAGCTAGTGTTAAGTGGTGTTAGTAAGCTGATTGTTGTATCAGTCTGAAAGCTGGTTTGTTTTGGGAACTAGGACCTGGAATTTCCTAGTGATCAATCATCCTAAGAGAGGATTAGTTGATCAGTGCACCTTGGCACTATAACACAAGGAATTCCAAGTGAAAGGAATTCTCATGTTTGATCAGGACAGTGGACGTAGGAGATTCTTCTCTGAACCACTTTATATCTTGTGTACTTACCTTCTGCTATTTCCTAAGTGTGTGTTAATCTCAAAGTTTATCAAAGTAAAATGAGTTTTCTAAAGGGCTCACTAATCCGCATCTGAAAGCTAATTAGATAGTGTTTCAACTGAAAGTCTTGAGCTCTCAGCAGACCTCAAGTCCACTGACGAGCTACTGTCTTAAGTAACCTGATAAGTTTTAAAAGAAGTTTTAATTTGTAACCACAGGTATATTCCCCCCCCCATACACCTGTTTCCTCATTTCGGGACCAACACACCATACCCTTATCCTCCACCTCATGCTTATAACCAACCTCCAGTTCTGCAAGTACCTATACCACCCGTCTATCCTCAGTGCGTTCCTCAGAAAACTGATCATGATGTAGCAATCAGAGGAAGGTTTGCGGCACATCTGCAACGGTATTATGATGGAGTGGCATTGCCTCCGGTAGAGGCAAACAACTTCTCTATCTCCCCAGGAATCCTGAAGCTATTTACTGAGAATCAATTCAAGAGGGAGGTCGGGAAGGAGAATCCTCATACTCATTTGAGGAATTTTCTGATGATTGCCTCAACTTTCAATTATAACGACATGTCTGAAGATGCCAAGAGGCTCAGGTTGTTCCAGTTCTCTTTAACTGGAATCGCAAAGGAGTGGTATGATAACACGCTTCCATGGGGAGGTGTAACCACATGGGTCGAGCTCGAGCGTCTGTTCCTCGAGCGATTCTACCCTCCGTCAAGAACAATCAAAGCAAGGATAGAGATCTCGTCTTTCCAACAGAAGTCAGGAGAGGACTTACGTCAGGTTTGGGAGAGATACTCTAATATGCTCATTGAGTGCCCGCAGCACGGGTACAACGAAGGGGACATCATGGCTTTCTTCTATTGTGGAGCCAGCAAGGCAGGTCAAGCCCACCTTGATGCATGTGCGAGTGGAGCATTCTTGAATTATGGTGCAACTAGGTGTAGAGAGATCGTTGATAACATTGTCAAGAATACCGAACAATGGAACGAGGACCCAAAATTTCAGAGAGCATATCAGTTAGAGGAGAGTGGGGGAACGAGGAAGCTGTTGATTGCGATGATGGAAAAGATAAGCAACCTCAAGATTGGGCAAAATCTGGTTGGGGGGAATACGGTAGTGAGTGAGAAAGTGGATCAGCCCACAGGTCAGCAAGAGGTAGCCAACTATATGAGAGGTTCTTATTACAATCAGAATGGCTACCAAGGTGGAAATTATCAAGGGCGACCAGCTTATGGGCAACCGTTTGTACCACCAGGTTCACAGCCTCCTCAGAATCAGTGGAGAAACAACCAAGGCTATCAAGGAGGCCAGCAGCCTCCTCAGAACCAATGGAGGAAGAACGAGAATTTCTCATATGTCAATCTGAAGGCTGGAATCACAGTTCCTCCAGGTGTTGATCCAGGTTCAAAGCCCCCAAGTGGTGAAGGCGGTTCCTCGACCGAAGAGATATTGCGAGCGATCCTCCAGAAGGTGGAAGAAGGAAGCAAGAGATTGTCTTCATTGGATAAGACTCATAAGATAGATCATTAAGGATAGGATAATCAAATTGATGAACATAGAAAGAGCAAGGGTCTAGAAGTGGAACCAAATATGATGGTCCTCAGATGCCTGCTGACTCGGAGATGCTTGAGGGAGAGGTTGAGATAGAAGGGAAAGAGCATAAGGAAGATAGAGATGGGATTGAGGAGGTAGAAGTTGAGAAAGGGGTTGCGGGTGAAGGCACTCAAAAGAGCAAAGAGCCTGAAGAGGAAGGCATTGAGGAGATTGAGAGAGTCCCAAAGTGGAAGAAGGCAAAGGAAGCAAGGAAGAATGTGAAGGAGACCGAGCGAGATGAATGGAGGGTGCCCAAATCGGTTATACCCGTCCCATAACCGCAGCGCTTTATGAAAAAGAAGCTGGATGAGAAATTTGCTAAATTCATTGATGTGTTTAAAAAGTTACATATTAACATTCATTTTTATGATGCTTTGGAACAGATGCCTAATTATGCCAAGTTCCTGAAGGACTTGATAGCGAAGAGACGGCGAGTAGATGAGCCAAAGTTGGTGCAGCTGAACCATGAGGTGAGCTCATTAGTGCACAAGGTGCTTCCCCCGAAGTTGAAAGATCCCGGGAATTTCACTATCTTATATGACATCGGGAATGGAGTCAAGAAGGGAGCATTGTGCGACCTTGGAGCGAGCATTAATCTGATGCTATTGTCATTATTCAAGAAGCTGGATGGTGGAGAACTTCAGCCGACAATGATGATGTTTCAACTAGCCGACCGATCTATTACTCGACCTCAAGGTGTGATTAAAGACGTCCTTGTGAAAGTTGGAGATCATATTTTTCCAGCCGATTTTGTAGTGCTCGACATGGAGGAAGATGAGCACGTTCCTTTAATCTTGGGAATACCGTTCTTAGCAACGGCTGGGATGGTGTTAGATGTGGCGAATGGGAAGATCACGGTAAAGGTAGATGATCAAGAGGTGAAAATTTCCCTATATGAGGCCATGAAACACCCGAAAGAGGATGAGAGATGTCATTCCACTGATACAATTGATCCTTGTGTTGAAGACACGCCTCTTATCTCTAACCTTTCTTATAGTCATGATTTTGATAGTCCTTCACTTAATGATTTAACCCATGAGCATTATGATCTTGATTGTTTTGATAGGGATAAAGGAAAAGAGGAGTTGAGGGATGGAGAGCTGAAAAGTGTGGACGTGACCCAGTTGGAGAGGAAAGGAGGAGTTGAGGTTAAGAAGAAAAAAATCCAAGAAGTAGGTACATCTGTGGAGAGCGAGAAAGAAGAAAGTGAAACCACCGCCCGCGGTGAAGAAGGAGGATGGGAAGCAAGCGAAAAACTTAGACATTTTCTCTTATGAGAATAAGGGAGGTAAATTTGAGTATCATGTCCCATAAGCTCCTTTGAGCTCGGTCCAGCATGAGGACCTTAAAAATAGCGTTGAATGGGAGACAACCCATTTTTATTTGCTTTTGAGTGTTTTTAGTTATTAGGGTGTTATTTTGTGTCGTAAGTTCTAACCTCGTATTTGAGTGAGTTGCTTGTAGGATTGTCTCGAGGGAGTAGAGGTATCATGGAGTTATTCAAAAGGAAGGAACTCAAGCAAGGGAGTGTGCTACGTTCTTGAGAGAAACTGAATTATTTGGATGAGGTAACCCACAACCCCAAACTTAGACCGGCTCACAAGGTCGAAGTTTGGGGTGTAGTTTTTATATGTTTTATGGTTACATTGCACAGGCGCACACCCTCTATGTGAGTTGAGTTTCGTTATATATTGAGCCTTGAGATGCTCCTTGAGCTGATATTGCTTTGATGTGCTACTACATATTTCATGCCTATCAATTCTCTTATGCTTGTTGATTGCTATCTTTGAGTGTGAGTATGAGTTGGTAAATTGTGAAGTTGAGTTAGGGAATTTGTTGTGTGAGTGTAGGAGTTAGAGTTGATTTGAGAGAGAACTCGTATACTTACTAATTTTCCTTTTGAGTACTTGTGTGATGAGAGTGAGAATTCACTAGGACTAGCATGGATGTGAAAGCCGAGAGACTTGAGCCTTTGTGAGATTAAAATGCATAAATTGATCTCTTCGTTTGTGAGTGGATCGTCACCGTAGAGGATGCTAGAACTTGTGCGTGCTCTCACTTCTTGATTGTGTCTAGTTTGATATGCCCAAAGTGATTTTAGGTCATCTTTGATTTGATTGAGTCACTTAGCCAAATTTTCCCTACCAATGACATTTATCCCTTGTTAGCCCGTTTGAGCCTTAGCCTATTTTATTTGCTAGCACATTTAAACTTAACCAAATTTGTAAACTTTTTTTGTCCAAATTTGAGTGGAGAATAGGAAAAGTTGTGAATGAGAAAGGGGTCGAGTTGAGTTGTGAAAGGAGAATTATTAATGCTTGAGTGAAATTGAGAAGAAGGTGTAATGAAATTTTGAGTTGTGGGAAAGAACAATGAATTTGAGAATGAGCAAAAGAAATATGAGCTCATGTATGTGTGAAAGAGAAAAAAAAAAGTGAAGTGATTGAAAAAAGTGAAATGAGTTAGAAAAAAAAATTGAAGTGTTGAGAGTAGTGGAATTGAAAGTGTATTGCATGAAGATGTTTGAAGTATTCTGTTCCTCGTCTCGAAATATTGAAGTTTGATTTTCTATTCTCCATTCACTTGAGAAACTTATCCCATATAGTTATCCCACCTGTCCAAAGAGCCTACATTACAACCTTGATAAAGTCCTTTTTTATTCGGCATTGATTTCTAGAGTATAGTCAAAGTTGAGAGTGCTTACTAGCATATGGCTGTTGATATGTGTGATTGATTGTTTGAGTGAGTCCCTTAATATTGATATACACTTATGAGGGAGTGAAACACGTCGTTGAGTGCACATCCATGTTTGATCTTGGTGGTTCTTATTGTTTATTCATGAGTAGGATGAAGGGGGTGAGTTAGTTTGCGTGTGAACGATCTTTGAAACTTGAGCTCTATTACCTGCATGATTTGATTCTTTGACTCATTCCTAACAATTTCACTTAACTTATTATTTCATTGCTTGAGTACAAGCAATATGGTAAGTTTGGGGGGGTTGATTAGGCGTGAAATTGTTATGATTTGGTGCCCGATTTTCCCATGTTTTGAGTATTTTTTATGAGTGTTTGGAGTCATTTGAGTATCATTTTTATGAACTAATGAATTTGTGTCTTTGGTGTACATAGTTGGATAGAGGGCTAAAAGAGGAGTTCGTAGGACTTTGAATCGACCAAAACGGACTCCCGATTGAGAAGATATGAAGGTTTTACGAACAAGTGTACAGCAGCCGAAAAGCACTTGACCGGTGACCACTCGAGTCCTAGGGACTCGAGCCGGTCAAGTTCGCACTCGATCACGAAGAGAAAAGTGGAGCTCGAGTCCTATGAGGGCGCTGGAATGAAGGGGGGCACTCAAATGACCCTAACTCGAGTCCTAGGACTTGAGTAATGTCTGTACTCGAGTCCTAACGTATAATTTCGGCCCAAATCACCCCAAATCAACCCGTTGCCTATATATACCTCATCCCAAACACGTTTTTGGACACCACTTCATGCATAGAGATAGATTTTAGAGAGAGAAGAGCACCAAGAGTTCGAGGAAGCATATTTTACTTTTGATCGAGGTTTTACATTACGAATTCATAGTTTAAATTTGGATTTTGATATTTTAATCTTTTGTTCTTCAATACTTGACACTTGAGACTTCGTATTTTCTCTTTAATTCAATTTTATTCTCAGACTTTAATTCTTTCTTAAATCCTTGTTTATGTTCTTGAGTTTTTCTACTAGATTAATCATGTTTTGTTCGTTGTTTATTTAATTGCTTTCGTTATCGTTATCACCATGTTAGGCTAAAACCCTTGTCTTCTTAGGGTAGGATGAACTCGTAGAAGTAGGAAGTTGGTACATGATTAGGGTAACTCATGATGTTTAGTTTTAATTCTCTTAATTAATGAATGCTTAAAATAAATCCTAGAATTATCTTTGAGTTTAGTACGAACATTGTTAGAGAGAGGACGATCTTATCACTCTTTAATAGCTAATAGGCTTAACGAGAGGGTTTAGAAGGAGTTTATTCATCTACCGGTTTATCTAGGGAGGACGACCGCATCACCTTAGTTAAATTAGGGTCTCATTAATTAAGCACAATCCATTAACTTGATTATTGGTTTAGTGGAGTCGGTTGATAGGACGAAGTATTAAGGTTTAATTCTTGAGCTTTTAGTCTTTCAATCTTATACTTAGGATTATTACTTGCACATCACGATTATTTTAGTTATTGTACCAACTCCATTAGTATACGTAGGGATTTCCATCCTGAGCATCACCTTCTTATATTTGAAACCAAACCTTTAGATAATTAATTTTATTCTTTCTTTTGCATACGTAGAGAAATATAGTTTAGATTTAATAATTCTTAAAAAGCCAAAAACATCCACTCATATTAATTTCGACCCATAGATCCCCAGGGTTCTATTCATATACAATCCATCCCGAGATACGATATACTTAGTCTCTATACTTGCTGATACTACAGTGAACTCATCCGCTTACGGGGTAACTACTAGTAAAGTTTAGTTCAAGTCAAGGGGCTTCGAGCCTTGATCTCTGACTTGGAACTGTTTCTGGATGTGTTTTTCAGAGAGCATCTATGAATCTGTGAAAAGCGACTTCAATCTTTTGAATGTCTTCAACTATAAACGCCGAGTCGGAGGGTTTTAGGACCTTGATTCCAGATCAAACGATGTTTCTGACGGATTTGCACGAAGAACGGTGAAGAACGACGATGAACGCCTTTGAATATTTAAAGGCCTTGAAGAACGTTGTTGGAGCTTCTTTGAATCTTCGAATAAAAACGCCGGATCGGAGGGGTTTTGAGCCTTAATCTCTAATCAGGAGCTGTTTCTGGCAGGTTTGCACGAAGAACGGCGAAGAACGCTTTGAGTCTTCAAGAACCGTTGCAAAGGATTCGTGTGCTGATCGTCTGAATGTTCGTTCACTTTAGATATGGGTATATTATGAATGAATGAAGACCCTATTTATAGGGTGAGGAGATTAAAACTTTTCTCCTTCACGGTGCCATGATTAGGTGTGAAATTGTTATGATTTATAGCTCGATTTGCCCATGTCTTGAGTGAATTCGATGAGTATTTAGAGTTAATTGAGTATTATTTCACAAACTAATGAGTTTTCCTCTTTGATGCTCATAGGTGGATAGAGGGCAAAAAATGGAGTTCGTAGGACTTTGAATCAACTCAAACGGATGCCCGGATGAGAAGATATGGAAGAAATACGAAAAATATTAGTTTGAACAAGCAAAAGTATCAGTTAGAAGTGCTCAAGCAAGAGGTCTCGAGCACCAAGCGCTCAAGCACTCGAGTGGTGCACTCGAGTGGATTCAAGTCGAGCGCCTAGCGCTCAAGCAAGGGAGGTCGAGCGCGAGATTGGTTCGGTAAAGGATGAGCACTCGAGCACCAAGTGCTTGAGTACTCGAGTGGGGCGCTCGAGTAGTCGCGGGTCGAGCACCTAGCACTCGAGTCGAGCGTTTTGCGGGAGATTTTGGCCCATGCCTATATATACCCCTTCCAAAGCTCATTTTTGGATACCACTTCATACTTAGAGATAAATTTTGATAGAGAAGAGCTTGGGAAGAGTTTTGAACATGTAATCGAGGTTTTTGATCTTACGAATTCATAGATTAGAGTTTTATTTCGTTATTTCTTTCTTCAACACTTGATACTATTGAAGCTAGTTTTCGTTATTTATTGAGATTCGTTTTGGGACTTCGATTCATTGTTAACCCTAGTTTATGCTCTTGAGTTCCTTCTTCAAATTCACCATATTTATGTTTATTGTTGATTTAAATGCTTTTGTTATCGTAATCACCATGTTAAGCTAAAACCCTTGTATGCTTAGGGTAAGATGAACTCATAGAATTGGGATGTTGGTACGTAATTAGGATAATTTGTGATGTATGGTTTTAGTTCTCTTAATTATTGAATATTTCTAATAAACCCTAGAATTATCTTGGAATTGAGTACGAAAATTGTTAGAGAGAAGACGACCTTATCACTCTTTAATAACGAATAGGCTTAAGGAGAGGGGTTTTGAAGGGGTTTATCATCTACCAGTTTATCTAAGGAGGACGACCGCATCACCTTAGTTAAATTAGGGTCTCATTAATTAAGCACAATCCATATAACTTAGTGGATTTGTGAAGTAGGTTGATATGACGAAGTATTAGGGTTAATTCTTGAGCTTTTAGTCTTTCAATCTTGTGCTAGATTAAGGAAGTTGATTGCCTGGTTTTAGTACACTTAGGATTATTACTTGCACATCACAATTATTTTAGTTTTTGTACCAACTCCGTTAGTATACGTAGGAATTCCTATCCTGACCATCATCATCTCATATCTTATTAAAACCTTAGTTAGTAGTTTAATTTCATTACTTGCATTAAGAGTAGTATAATATAAAGTAGTTTAAACAGAATTCTTAAACCCGAACATACACTCATATTAACTA
Source organism: Ballota nigra (assembly GCA_947034835.1). Lineage (NCBI taxonomy): Eukaryota > Viridiplantae > Streptophyta > Magnoliopsida > Lamiales > Lamiaceae > Ballota > Ballota nigra. The sequence goes on along the minus strand of OX344728.1, from coordinate 50,799,142 downwards.
CGACGCGTGGATCTCCAGGGCTCTATTTGCATACACATTTTCCCTTGGGTTCGATACTGCTTGGTCCCTATACTTGCCAATACTACAGGGATCTCATACTCTTATGGGGTAACTACAGTATAGCTAGTATTTTGCGCTCAAGTCAATGGAATCGTTTCCGGAAAATGCAATGTATGCTCATTGAGGAGTAGTTTAGTAGTTAGTAGTGAGTGATTTTATTTTCTGCTTTCTTTAGTTGTAGTCTGGTGCGTTTGATCTTTCTTGTTGAGTACTCAGGTATATGAAAACATACTTAAAGGGAGAAACGAGCGAAGATCAAACAAAGTTAGACCCTAAGACTATAGCCAGAAGGAATCGAGCCTTCCAGAGAAGGATGAATAGCGCAGGAGGTGATGACATGAATTTGGATTTAGGCATAGATTTGGGTCTTGAGACAGAAGGGCTTAATCAGAATGTGAAGAGGGTTGAGGGAACTGAGGAAGTCTATAGTCCAAAGCTAGCACCCCAAGGGGAAGGAACCAACCAAAACTCCAAACCCACATAACCAAAATAATCCTGCACCAAACTAGAATCAAGTCATCAACCAAAACCCACAACACCCAAACAACCCATATAACAACCCTGTCTACCAACACAATAACTTATACCATCCATACCCATACCCACCATATCCATATCCACCATACTACCCCCTACAACCCAATTATAACCAACCACATATCTCACATATACCTACACCACCAGTTTACCCTCAGCACGTTCCTCAGAACGTTGACCCTCCTGGTATGGCAATCAGAGGCAGATTTGAGGCTCAGCCTCAAAGGTATTATGATGGAGTAGCAATGTCACCAGTGGAAGCAAATAATTTTTCTATCTCCCCAGGGATCCTGAAGATGCTAGTCGAGAACTAATTTAAGGGAGAGGTCGGAAAGGATAATCCTCACACCCACTTGAGAATTTCCTGATGATAGCCTCAACTTTCAACCATAATAGCATGTCTGAAGATACCAAGAGGCTCAGGTTGTTCCAATTCTCTCTAACTGGAATCGCGAAGGAGTGGTATGATAACACGCTTCCAAGGGGAGGTGTAACCACATGGGCCGAGCTCGAGCATCTGTTCCTCGAGCGATTCTACCCTCCTTCTAGAACGATCAAAGCAAGGAAAGAGATATCATCTTTCAAGCAGAAGTCTGGAGAGGAATTAAGTCAGGCTTGGGAGAGGTTCTCTAATATGCTCATTGAGTGCCCACAGCACGGGTACAACGAGTGTGACATCATGGCCTACTTCTACTGTGGAGCAAGCTAGGCAGCACAAGACCACCTCGATGCATGTGCTAATGGAGTGTTCCTGAATAGTAGTGCAGCTCGGTGCAGAGAGATAGTTGAAAATATTGTCAAGAATGCGGGGCAATGGAATGAGGTTCAAGAGTTTCAGCGGGCTTATCAGATGGAAGAGAGTGAGGGAACGAGGAAGCTACTGATGGCGATGATGGAGAAGATCAGCAATCTAGAGGTTGGGCAGAATCTGAGTGGAGAGAATACTGCAGTGAGTGAGAAAGTGGACCATCCAGCATGCCAGCAAGAGGAGGCCAACTACATGGGAAGGCCTAATTATAATCAGAATGGCTATCAAGGTGGAAATTATCAGGGGCGACTAACTTATGGGCAACCGTTAGTACCACCGGGTCCACAGCCTCCTCAGAATCAATGGAGGAAGAATGAAAATTTCTCTTATAGCAATCCTAAGGCAGGAATAATTGTACCTCCAAATGTCGACCCTGGCTCAAAACTCCCCGGAGGAGAAGGAGATGCTACCGCTGATGAGATGTTACGTGTCATTCTGCACAAGGAGGAAGAAGGTAGTAAGAGGCTATCCTCTCTGGAGTATGATGTGAAGGATATGAGTAAAAAGAATGATCAGCGTGATTAAGATCTCCAGAAGATAGATATGGAGCTGAATAGAATTCAGCAAGAGAACAATAGGTGGTTCACTTCGATGGAGTATCAGATTAGCCGATCGTGAAATCATTGGGTAGAGAGCCCGGGAAATATCCTTCTATGTTGGAGGAGAACCCGAAAGAGAAATGCAAGGCGATCCAGCTAAGAAGTGGAACCAAGTATGACGGTCCTCAAATGCCTGCTGATTTGGAGGAGATACATAAAGAAATAGAGAAGGAAGATGAGAAAAAGAAAGGTGGAGATGAGAAGGTTGAGGAGGAGGAGGTTGAGGTAGAAGATGCTTGGAAAAGCAAGGAACATAAGGAGGAAGGGATTGAGAGAGTTCCAAAGTGGAAGAAGGCTAGAGAAGCAAGGCAGAACGTGAAGGAAACCGAGCGAGATGAATGGGGAGTACCAAAATCTGTGATTCCAGTCCCATATCCGCAGCGGTTCATGAAGAAGAAATTAGATGAAAAATTTGCCAAGTTTCTTGATGTTTTTAAAAAGTTGCATATTAACATACTTTTTTATGATGTTTTGGAACAGATGCCTAATTATGCCAAGTTCCTGAAGGACTTGATAGCTAAGAGGAAGAGAGTTGATGAGCCCAAGTTGGTGCAGCTGAACCATGAGGTGAGTGCATTAGTGCGCAAAGTGCTTCCCCCGAAATTGAAGGATCCCGGTAGCTTCACAATCTTATGTGATATCGGGAATGGAGTCAAGAAGGGAGCGTTATGCGATCTTGGAGCGAGCATTAATATAATGCCATTGTCGCTATTTAAGAAGTTGGAGGGTGGAGTACTTCATCCGACAATGATGACGCTTCAACTCACCGACCGGTCTATTACTCGACCTCAAGGTGTGGTTGAAGACGTCCTTGTTAGAGTTAGAGATTATATTTTTCCAGCTGATTTCGTAGTGCTCGACATGGAGGAAGATGAGCACGTGCCTTTAATCTTGGCAAGGCCTTTCTTAGCCACGACCGGGATGGTGTTAGATGTGGCGAATGGGAAGATCACGGTAAAGGTAGATGATCAAGAGGTGACAATTTCCCTATATGAGGCCATGAAATACCCGAAGGAAGATGAGAACTGTCATTCCATTGATGCCATTGATCCTTGTGTTGAAGACACACCTCCTATCCCTAACCTTTCTTATATACGTGATTATGTTAATCCTTCACTAAATGATTTAACCATTGAGCATTATGATCTTGATTGTCTTGATAGGGATGAAGGCAAGGAGTTGAAGGATGAAGAATTTAAAAGGGTGGAGGTGGCCAAATTAGAGAAAAAAAGGAGGAGTTGATGTTAAGAAGACAAAATCCAAGAGGTGGGTACCTCCGTGGAGAGCGAAAAAGAAAGTGAAACCACCGCCCGAGGTGAAGAAGGAGGATGAGAATCGAGCGAAAAACTTAGACATCTTCTCTTATGAGAATAAGGGAGGTAAATTTGAGTATCATGTCCCATAAGCTCCTTTGAGCTCGGTCCGGCATTAGGACCTTAAAAATAGCGCTGAGTGGGAGGCAGCCCACTTTTTACTTGCTTTTGTGTGTTTTATTTTTCGTGTTTATTTTTGTGTGAATTGTAAGTTCTAACCTCGTACTTGAGAGTTTTATTTTCTAGGCTTGCCTTGAGGGTGAAGGAATGTCCAAGAAGTGCAGATTGAAGGGACCAACTCGAGACAAGGGAGTGTGCCAAGTTGTTAAGAGAAACTGAATTATTTGGATGAGGTAACCACCACCCCAAACTTAGACCGCTTCACAAGGTCGAAATTTGGGGGGTGGAGTTTTTATATGTTTTATAATTACATTGCACAGGCGCACACCCTCTCTTTGAGTTGAGTTAGGTTATATATTGTGCCTTGAGATGCTCCTTGAGCTGATATTGCTTTGATGTGCTACTACATATTTCATGCTTATCAATTCTCTTATGCTTGTTGATTGCTATCTTTGAGTGTGAGTATGAGTTAGTGATTTGTGGAGTTGAATTAGAGTCTAAGTTGTGTGAGTGTAGGAGTTAGAGTTGATTTTAGAGGGAACTCGTATACTTACGAATTTTTCTTTTGAATACTTGTGTGATAAAAGTGAAAATTCACTAGAACTAGCGTGGATGTGAAAGCTGTGAGATTTGAGCCTTTTAGAGATTAAAATTTATTATATTGATCTCTGTGTTTGTGAGTGGATCGTCACCTTAGAGGGTGCTAGAACTTTTAAGTACTCTCGCTTCTTGATTGTGTCTAGTTTGAAATGCCGAAAGTGATTTTAGACCATCTTTGATTTGTTGAGTCGATTAGCCAAATTTTCCCTACCAATGATATTTATCCCTTGTTAGCCCGTTTGAGCCTTAGCCTATTTATTTGCTAGCACATTTGAACTTATCCAAATTCTTAAAACTCTTTTTGTCCTAATTTCAGTGGAGATTAGGAAAAGTTGTGAATGAGAAGGGATCGAGTTGAGTTGAGAAGGAGAATTATTAATGCTTGAGTGAATTTGAGGAAAGGTGTAATGAAGTTTTGAGTTGTGGGAAAGACCAAAAATTTGAGAATGAGCAAAAGAAAATATGAGCTCATACATTGTGTAAAAAAATGGGAGTGAAGTGATTAAAAAAGTGAAAAGAGTTGAAACAAAATTGAAGTGTTGAGAGTAGTTGGAATTGAAAGTGTATTGCATGAAGATAATTGAAGTATTCTATTCCTCGTCTCGAAATATCAAAGTTTAATTTTCTATTCTCCATTCACTTGAGTCACTCATTCCATATAGTTACCCCACCTGTCCAAAGAGCCTACATTACAACCTTGAGAAAGTCATTTTTTATTCGGCATGGATTCTAGAGTATGGTCGAAGTTGAGAGTACTTACAAGCCTATGGCTGCTAATATGTGTGATTGATTGATTGAGTGAGTCCCTTAATATTTCTAAACACTTGTGAGGGAGTGAAACACATCGTCGAGAGCACATTCATGTTTGATTTTGGTGGTTCTTATTGTTTATGCATGAGTATGATGAAGGGGGTGAGTTAGTATGTGAATGATCAATCTTTGAAGCTTGAAGTTCTATTACTTGCATGATTTGGTTCTATGATTCATTCATAACAATTTCACTTGACTTATTATTTCATTTCTTGAGGACAAGCAATATGGTAAGTTTGGGGGGGGGGGGGTTGATTAGGTGTGAAATTGTTATGATTTATAGCTCGATTTACCCGTGCTTTGAGTGAATTGGATGAGTATTTAGAGTCAATTGAGTACTATTTTCACAAACTAATGAATTTGCCTCTTTGATGCTCATAGATGGATAGAGGGCGAAAATGGGTTCGTAGGACTTTGAATCGACTCAAACGGATGCCCGGATGAGAAGATATAGAAGAAATACGAAAAGTATTAATTCGAGCAAGCAAAAGTATCAGTTGGAAGTGTTCAAGCAAGAGGACTCGAGCACCAAGCGCTCAAGCACTCGAGTGGGGCACTCAAGTGGATTCAAATCGAGCACCTAGCGCTCAAGCAAGGGAGGTCGAGCGTGAGATTTGTTCTGGAAAGGATGAGCACTCGAGCACCAAGTGCTCAAGTACTCGAGTGGGGTGCTCGAGTAGTCGCGGGTATTTATGTTTATCGTTGATATTATTGCTTTCGTTATCGTAATCACCATGTTAGGCTAAAACCCTTGTATGCTTAGGATAAGATGAACTCGTAGAATTAGGATGTTGGTACGTAATTAGGATAATTTGTGATGTATAGTTTTAGTTCTCTTAATTGTTGAATATTTCTAATAAACCCTAGAATTATTTTGGAAGTGAGTACGAAAATTGTTAGAGAGAAGACGGTCTTATCACTCTTTAATAACGAATAGGCTTAAGGAGAGGATTTTTGAAGGGGTTTATCATCTACCGGTTTATCTAAGGAGGACGACCGCATCACCTTAGTTAAAATAGGGTCTCATTAATTAAGCACAATTCATATAACTTGGTTAGTGGATTTGTGAAGTAGGTTGATATGACGAAGTATTAGGTTTAATTCTTGAGCTTTTAATCTTTCAATCTTGTGCTAGATTAGGGAAGTTGATTGCCTGGTTTTAGTACACTTAGGATTATTACTTGCACATCACGATTATTTTAGTTTTTGTACCAACTCCGTTATTATACGTAGGAATTCCTATCCTGAGCATCACCATCTCATATCTTATTAAAACCTTAGTTAGTAGTTTAATTTCATTACTTGCATTAAGAGTAGTATAATGTAAAGTAGTTTAATCAGAATTCTTAAACCCGAACATACACTCATATTAATACGACGGGTAGATCTTCAGGGCTCTATTCGCATACACACTTTCCCTTGGGTTCGATAATGCTTGGTCCCTATACTTGCCAATACTACAGGGATCTCATACTCTTGTGGGGTAACTACTAGTATAGCTAGTATTTTGCGCTCAAGTCATGCCACGTAGCGCTTTCTGATTGGCTGATGTCAATTTGATGGGCTTTTATTGGCCAATTACCAGATTTGGCTGATTTTATTTTATTTTCATTAATTTTTTTTCTTTTTCAAGCAAGATATAATTTGATCTTACTTGGGCACTAAGTCAACTGTATTAATTACTGCAGACTCGTATTTTTGGCAAGCTTGTACCGTGTATATTAAATACCAATTAATTTAATTATTTAATTTGAGAATTAATTTATTCAAACTCCCAAAATAAAATAATAAATTTATTTTGATATTAATATTTATTTGTACACGTGTCATTATTTAATTGGGTGCAAAAATTAATTTGCTTACAATTAGCTCAAATTTTTATCACGATCTTGTTTCCATTAAATGTGCTATAATGTGTTGTGCATATATATTGAGTATAAGTGTTGATAGTTGTGGCCATATTCAAAATAGTTGGATTTGAGCGCGAAGGAGATGATACTTCATTTTTGCTACTGTGTTGAGCTGGAAAACTTTAGACAACTATAAGTTATTTTTAATTATCCTCATCCGATAGGATTAGAACTTGGTGTAGTGACATACATCATAAATTATTCATAATGAAAGTATGATGACAAAATAAGTTATCTTATAAATAGGATTATTTCCACTAAGTGTTTTGTGCATCTTTTCAATATTTTGACATCATCAAAAGGGGAAAATTATTGGGACAGTGTCAGTTTTGAGTTGATCTCAAAGACCCTGAAAAGATGATTTACCTAAGTGTGTAATAGTCAGGCTAGTCTTGATAGGATTAGTATAAGTTATAATATTTTATATTCACAGGTACTCAGTGAGAGGAGAACTCACTGATGACAATCAAGACTGAAGCCTGAAGAACACAGGAGCACCATCACTGAACTGAAGTTAGTTTTTCTAAGCTAACTAACTAAGTGTCAGGATGAAGAGCACGATACTAAGATCATTGCTAACTCACAGTCCTGAAGGAGTCAGGCTGCCTGAGTATTTGGGAAAGACTTGGAGTAGGATCCAAACAAGCAAAAGGAATTACTACGATGGGCCATGTACGAAGATGAGAACAAAATGAACTCAGAAAAGACAAGATTGAACTAAAGAATGAGTCCTGACATATATGTTAGTTGATTGGTATGAAATTTAGTTGATTAGTATATATACGTAGATATAAATTTAGTTGATTAGTATACGAAGGTATGAATTTAGTTGATTGGTATATGTAGGTATGAATTTAGTTGATTGGTATAGGTAGGTATGAATTTAGTTGATTGGTATACATAGGTATGAATTTAGTTTATTGATATATGTAGGTATGAATTTAGTTGAATGGGTATAAATATAACATGGTATGTTGATCTGTTGAATTTATAATTATTACAGATGAACCCTCAAGATAATCGTCTCACTGTTGTCCCGGTCAACAACAATTAAGTATTTTTTTAATGAATTATATACTTTTAATTATATTAATATTAATATTAATATTAATTATTAATATTAACTTGTATTTTTATTTTATTTTCACAGTCTGCTTCCAGACCATCAACCTAGCTTTTGCGTCTCAAAGCCCATTAAGAGGATTCGTTCGAGCTTGGTGCCTACTCGTGGACCATGGTGCCCGAGCGAAAGAGGATTGAGTACTTCGAGGAGTTCAAGGTATAAAAAAAATTTATTTATTATGATTTTAATTTTTAATATTTTATTTTGAATTTATTTGTTAATATTTGATTTTTTAATTTAATTGCAGAGACTGTGCGTCTGGGACCCTGCCCACGATAGTTTCATGTACGGCTTGTTCTGCGTGAAAGCGCAGAAGCGATACAAAAACATTATCTACCGGTTGAAGAAGCGGTGGGAGCGGAGGGAGCAGATAGAGTTGGGTCGAGCGGTAGACGGGCGCTCCATCTGGCACGCTCTGGTGGATCACTGGAATAATGATTCATTCAGAAGAGGATGACGAGAAAGAGAGAGAGAGAGAGGAAGTTTAAACAATTTATTTAATTTGTTTTTTTTTTAATATTTTATATTTTTGTTGAATATTTCAGATTTTTTAGTTTATGTTTTTATTATGATTTTATAAATAATTTGTATGAATTAATATATATTTGCATATATTGTATGAATATTGATATGTAAAAATATCTATATAAATGAACTAGAAACAAAAAAAAGTATTTAATTTGATGAATTTTAAAAAAGCGAAACACATTTTAGAGTTATATACAATTAAATGCATAAAAATAAATAAATTAATAGTTTATATTAGTCTTAAAAATTAAATTTACAAAATAAAAAAAAAGTTAGTATATATATATATATATATATATATATATAAATGAATTAGAAACAAAAATGAATTAATTTGATAAATTTTAAAAAAAACGGGACTCAATTTGAAGTTCTATACAATTAAATGCATAAAAATGAATAAATTGATAATTTATATTAGTCTAAAATATTAAATTTACAAAATTAAAAAAAGTTAGTAAATATATATATATATATATATATATATATATATATATATATAAATGAATTAGAAATAAAAAGGAATTAATTTAATGAATTTTTTAAAAAACGGGATTCAATTTGAAGTTATATACAATTAAATGCATAAGAATGAACAATAAAAACAAGTGTTCGAGTGTTTCACGCCTCCTCCGGTAACCCGGAGGTCGGCGGTTCGATTCCCTTAGGGCACATATGTGCCCAATTAATTCTACAAGTCTTAGAAAGGCTTGTATGTAACATGACTCGCCAAATATGAGCTAATTGGTCGTGGATTAGCGACTGCCGTCATATCGGTCGCTAATCGTCAATTTTAAATTAAACAATTTTTTTTATTAAAAATAAGGTTAGCGACCGTGACTTGAACGCAAAATACTAGCTATACTAATAGTTACCCCACAAGAGTATGGGATCACTGTAGTATGGGCGAGTATAGGGACCAAGTATATCGAACCCAAGGGAAAGTGTGTATGCGAGTAAATCCCTGAAGATGTACATCTCGTAGCTAATATGAATGTAATGTTGGAATTTTTATTAATTCTAAACTATCTTATACTAACTATATGCTATCAATGAAATTAACTAAATGACTTTTGCAAATAAGAGATGATGATGCTCGGGATAGGAATTTCTACGTATACTAACGGAGTTGGTACAATAACTAAAATAATCGTGATGTGAAAGTAATAATCCTAAGTGTACTAAAACTAGACAATCAACTTCCCTAATCTAGCACAAGATTGAAAGAATAAAAGTTCAAGACTTAATCATAATACTTAGTTCTATCAACATACTTCACTAATCCACTAATCAAATTATATGGGTTGTGCTTAATTATTGAGGCTCTAATTTAACTAAGGTGATGCGGTCGTCCTCCCTAGATAAACCGGTAGATTATAAACCCCTTCTAAAATCCTCTCCTTAAGCCTAGTCGTTATTAAAGAGTGATGCGGTCGTCTTCTCTCTAACAATATTTGTACTCAATTCTAAGATAATTCTAGGGTTTATTTTAAGAATTCAATTAATTAAGAGAATCACAACTAAACATCACGAATTACCCTAATTACGTACCAACATCCTACTTCTACGAGTTCATCCTATCCTAAGCATGCAAGGGTTCTAGCTTAACATGGTGGTTTGAATAATAAAAGCAATCACAAGAACAATAATCATAAACATACTTAAATTACTAAAGAAATCAAAATTAAAATCATAAACACAAGAGCAAATTCAAGTCTCAAAAGTAATCTCAATAAATTTGGAAAAACTAGGTTTAGAAGTCTCAAATATCAAGAAATCAAGAACAAAAACTAATCGGTTCAAAAGAAAGAATTAAACTATGAATTCGTAAAATCAAAACCTCGATTACAAGATGTAAAACTCTTCAATCTTCCCTCCCATGCTCTCTCCTTCAAAAACTATCTCTATTGTGTCAAAAAGTATCAAGTGGTATCTCAAAATATGCTTGGAAGGAGTATTTATAGGCTTGGGACGAATTTGGGTGGATTTGGACCGAAAATATGTGTAAACGCTCGACCTTGCACTGGTCGTGTGCCTCCTTTGTACAGTAAAACATGAGCGCTCAAGCTCCTACCGATCGAGCGCCTAGCGCTCGACCTCTCACTGGTTGTGCGCCCTCGGCTACAGCAAACACTCAACACTCGATCCCTTCATGCTCGAGCGCCTAGGTGCTCGACCTAGGCGTGCTCGAGCACTCTTCCTTGAGTCAACTAACACTTTTGCACGCTCGAACTAATAATTTTCGTATTTCCTTCATATCTTCTCATCCGGGAGTTCGTTTGAGTCGATTCAAAGTCCTACGAACTCCATTTTTTGCCCTCTATCCATCTATGAGCATCAAAGAGGCAAATTCATTAGTTTATGAAAATAGTACTCAAATGACTCTAAATACTCATCAAATTCACTCAAAACACGGGCAATTCGGGCTACAAAACACAACAATTTCACGCCTAATCAGACTGCCAGCTCCGGCGGTCACAAAATCCACGATCCAACCGGGTCATACCCAGCCGGATCAGCGATCGATAGGAGGCGGTCCCTACTGATCGGCGACCGAGAAAAAAGCAGTCCCAATTAATTATACAAGTCTTACAAAGGCTTGTACGCTACATGACTCATCAAATATGAGCTACTGGGTCGTGGATTAGAGACTGCCGCCATATCGGTCGCTAATCGTCAGTTTTAAATTAAATAATTTTTTTATTAAAAATAAGGTTAGTGATCGCCAGCTCCGGCGGTCGCAAAATCCACGATCCAACCGGGTCATACCCGGCCGGATCAGCGACCGATTGGAGGCGGTCTCTAAATATTAGCGACCGCCTAGGCGGTCGCTGATCGGCGACTGAGAAAAAAAGCAATCGCTAATATTAGCTACCCGCGTTTTAGCGACCGTCATTTATCGGTCTAAAATCGATCGCAAATCCTATTTTGTGACCAAAAATCGGTTGTTAAGTCAGTCGCTAATCAGCGTTTTTTTTTTTCAGTAATTTGAGAAAGCTAGAAATTATTTTTTTGAATTTGGTACTACAAGAAGTTTGATGTCAATTGTACGGCTATTCGGTAAGACAAAAATATGATGAAGCATCAAAGTTTGTTTTTTTTTAATATAGGAGGAAAATTATATATTTAGGATAATATCTTATATGTGTTTGCAAAAATTGAACACTATTTTTATAGACATGCAATTTTAGGACACTGTCTTTATAAATTTGCAAATCTAGAATATTATCTTATAAGTTTGCAAATTTAGTCCAATTTGTATAGAATGTTGGTCAATTAAAGCCCGAATATGATGTGTCATCTACTTCAACGTCAAATAAGCTAATTAATAATAAAATTAATTCAAAATAAGTTTAAATTAACTATAAAATAATACTCCCTCCGTCCACGAGTAAATTTCTCACTTCTTTTTGTTGAATGGTTTAAGAAGTGTATTTGTTTATTAATATATGGTAGGCCACATGTTGACTTTTGGGATAAAGTAATGAATAGTGTTGAAAAGTAAAGTGAATGAGTGGCATTTTTGGTAATATTGTGTGAGTTTGAAGGTTAAAGTTTATATATAATAGAGTGTTGTTATTTCCATTTATGGAATGAGAAACTTACTCGTGGACAGCTCGAAAAGGAAAGTGGGAAGTTTACTCATGGACGGAGGGAGTATTTAAAAAATTATTCACTAAGTTAAATATTTGAAGTTATTATTTTTTAGTAAAACTGTTTAAAATAATTTAAAATCTATTTATTAATTTTTTAAAAAATTAGTGGATTAAATAGGTTTACTAATTAAAATTAGTGATTAAATTACTGAATTAGAAAATAGTGAATAAAAATTTAAATAAAAATATATATTGTTTTTAGTAAGTCTAAATAATTCACTATTTTTTAAACTTTTTTACTAAGTAGATGTTAAACTAAAAATACTTATTTATTTATTAAAAAGTACATAGAATTTTTTTTATAATATAAAATATTTAATTTATTGAAAGAAAATTAATTATTTTTTATAACTTAACATTATTAATTTATTGACCTATTTATAAAATTTATTTGACCTGCATTTCATAAAATTTAGCCTAAATTTGCTAAACTTAAAAAGACATTATCTTATTTTTTAAGTTTGAAGAGACAGTGTTCTAAAATTGTAAGTTCGTAAAAATATTGTCCTATTTATACAAACGGCTATAAGATTCCGTCCTAAAAATATAATTTTCCCTAAAATATGTAACATACTTTTTTTTTAAAAACTAAAATTGACATACTTAAAAGTAGAATAGATTAATTTTTGCATCAATTGTGTACTGGTAATAGAAGCAGGAACTTTAGTGTACTTTACATGTTTGGATCAAGTGATTAAAGCTCCACTATCTATAACTTTGAGGTGATTTGTTCGAATTATAATTTTACCAATAATTTTTTTTTTTTTGGGTTAATTACAAAATAAATCACGAACTTTGTTGTCTTTATCAATTACAACATGAACTTTTAAAGTTTGCAATTCAATGCACGAACTAATTTATTATTGCAATTCGATACATAGTGTAAATTTTCGGCGATATGTACGCTTACGTGGCAGCCGAAGCCGATACCATAGACGCGTCACATGCCATGTCAGATGTCAAATCTGTAAAATTTTATTTATTTTAATATTTCAAAAAGTTTTTTTTTTAATATATTGCTCAAACACGTATAATAATTGATTATAAATTTTTGTGTTGTCTAGTTTATGTAGAAAAAATGTCTCACATCATACAAACTTATACAGATACTATAAAATTTTTTTTACTATCTTTCACTATTATTAAACTGTGTTTGAGCAATTCTTTTATAAAAAAAATGTTTTGAAATTAAAAAAAAAAAAGAAAAAGAAAAACTCTTTTAGATTTGACATTTGATATAGCGTGTGACGTAGTTTTTGTGGCAGCTTCGGCTGCTACAGAGCGTTAGTATTGCGAAAAAAATTACAACATGTATAGAGTATCCCCAGAAATTTACACCATGTATCGAATTGCAATAATAAATTAGTTCGTGTATCAAATTGGAAACTTTAAAAGTTCATGTTGTAATTGATAAAAACTATAAAGTTCGTGATTTTTTTTGCAATTAACCTTTTTTTTTTTATACACATTTGAATATTTATCACCCTAAAAAAATCTCGTGGAGAATTAGAGGGCAAGATTTACCTATAAAGTGAAAAAATTTGAGCTGAAATTAATTATTTTTCTTAACAATTTGGATTAATAACAGAATAAATTTTGTATCCTTGTACATTTTTAAATGAGTCTCCTCAGGAAAAAGAAAACTACTGTTTATACATTCAAACTATCGATAAACATGGAAACATTCTAATAATCTCTCTTGTTAACTAAACAAATCCAAAGTTCTAACTACAAAATTAATGTTAATGAAATCTTTACCCAGATGTTTATTGGTAGATGTTAGTCCAGTGAGGAGATTGAAAATTGGGTCGCTCTTTATATTTCCGTCTTATCGTCTTTGGTGTAGCTTTTCTGATGAAAACTCGATTCTTTAGTAGTTGGTGCCGGTGGTTTAACTGCTATAAACGCAACCCTCTTCGTTTTCTTTTTAACAGGGTACGAACGGGGAGATATGCTTGAACCATCTTCGAACAACTCTTTATTGGTCGTCTCAACGACCATTCCAGTTGATGAATTGGCGAACACATCACCTAATAAATTTATATTTGCATCCGAGGCCACTTGAACACTATTCTCGTCTTTCGCCACGCCTGAATCACTGCCTTTTTCTGCATCTGCAGCTGGAGTTTCAGCTGCTGTAGGCCCAGATTCAACTGCACAAAGAAATGCCAACTCCATTACAAGGTGTTGCCAAAAGGACCAAATGTGCAAAATGAGAAGTCGAGAGTACTATTTATGTAGAGAGCTGAGTCTTATGTAAAACAGTTTTACTGTGTTAACATTTCGCAATAATCGCTTTGTTGTAATACAACTAATACATTTTAATGAAACAATTAATACTATTAAAGTAATACCTTTTTATGGACAATTAATACTGTTTAAAAAATACTCAAAATGCAACCAGTTGCACGGTAAAACTAGTTTGCGTAAGACTTTGTGTGAATGAGTAAGTCTTTACTGAACCTGCTTCACTGTGCAATTCAAAACGATATAAGACAGTTCATGCAAGATCCTTCATTTTGATAATGACACAAGCGCACAGAATTGGTTAAGATATACAGGCAAAGCTAATAGAGGAGAAAAGGTAAAGTGAATAGAGGAGAAAACGAAACTTTATGTCCATAAAATCTCCAAAGCTCGAGTCTAGAAAAACCCCAACATTGAAAATTAAACAAATCATATGAGGTTAAGTTGTACCTCCGAGTAAAACCTCGATGTTCTCGTATAATATTTTTGGTGCACTCACTGAGCAATCTCCTTGGTCATCCTTCTCCTGATTGGTGGTCTCATTCTTATTTGTCCTCTCAGCTAATACATACTTATCCACCTGCCAAATGCATTCTAGCATAACAGTAGCTTCCTCCTTTCTTGGATAATATTCTCTGAAGACCTACACGTTTAGGTGAATTTTGAAAAAGGGCTTCCATAAGCAAACGGCAAAAGAATGGCAGTTTATAACATCGAAGCACATGTGCTTTTACAGTTTTACTCGTGTGTATATATAGGACCGCACTAACCTCCAATCCTTCTTGATTTAATTTCACAGTTTGTTCAGTTTGAGAAAGGGAAGAAACGGTATTGTACAGAAGAACAGCATCAAGAAGCATCTGCAAAAAAGAAAACACAAAATAAATTGAAAGCACATTATTATTATACTTACCAGAACCCTGAAGAATTCGACTCTTTTTAATTTCAGATATTTATATATAGAACATATCCCATTTTCTGAGAAGTTACATCAATTATGGTGAACCCCCCTCCAATTCCACCCTCAGAAAATATATTATGGCATTATATTTAGTCCATGACTTGTATATGTTCCATAAACAAAAACTCGTAATATTTCATATTTTTCTATGTTTTAGGATCATCGAATATAGACCAAATTTAAAGAAGTTTAACAAAAACAAGAGTGCTTACTTGCTGAATGAGTACTCGAATACGTGCAAGCACAGCCAACACTGTAAGTGAAAATTTCATGAAAAAGGAACGAGCAAGCAGCGTGGATATCTCCCTTTGCATTGTTAAGAGAAAACAAGCAGATTTGACTAAGATTATGCTCAAACGACGAGCATTTCTCAAGTCTACATAACACAAACAAGATTGACCATTGAGAGTTGGAAAAAATAGGCATCAGCAACTAATCATGCACAATAAACCGCATTGAACTTTTATGTCAACGAACAGCACATAAAATTCCTCAGATTTCATAAAACCATGAAATGAAACAAGATAACTAATGAATCCTAACCAGAAATGACAGTGATAGAAGCTCAAGATGGCAGTTAAATCTGCTAAAAATCCTTTGGCCAGAAAGAAACATAATGAATGTCGTAACAAAAAAGAAAGATTGCGTAATGGTCAGCTGAAAAGGTGCTTGTATATGAAATGGTGTACGACCATAATATATTCTGATGTTAAAAAGGGATTCAACTATATGCAGACATTAAAACACAAGGATACATAGCTGCCTTCAGCAACGGCTCAACCATCTGTAACAACATCACAAGGAAATTGAGGATGAGAATATTGGCTTCATCAGGTTAAATTTCAAAGTCGAAGGGAAAAGAAAACCACCTGTGACAATAATCGGGTAACTCCCAAAAGCCTCTCCAAAAAATTATATTTTCCACTGCTGCGTCTTCTCCTTTTCAGACTGCATATAATTAAAATTTCACAACAAACCAGGAAGAGTAAGTCATAGATAGTCTTATTCATTTGGATATTTGAACAAGAGAATATGACATAAACAAGTAAAAAAACACCCACTTGGCTTGCCTACGGTTACGCTTCAAAATTCTGTGTCTGTATAAGTTAGCATGGATCTTAGAGAAGCACATAAAAAGAAATTAACAAGAAACACCAGATATACTTATCAACTCAATTCAAGTTAAAATCTTTATGTCATTGGAAAATCTCATATACGAATTGAGGGGGCGCTATGGTAATGGGAATGAAAATTTGTTTTCCATCTACGCCCCCATAATAAAAATGATATGTTGGGAGAAAGAATGTTCCAATGGTGGTTGCATTGCTAGTAGCATGCCTAATTTTGGAATAGAGGTAAAAAAACAAATGTTTGTTGGTGGTTGTTGGTGGAGAAATAAGGGAGTGATTGAGGGGGATGATTGTAGGAGGAAAATAGGGTAATCAAAATGGAGTATTGATTACTCTATTTAGGAGGAGAAATTATGATTTTGTTCTATGAACTCTCATAATTACACTAATTTTTAAGCTCATTCTCATTACCATTGAAGAGTTGTTCACCAAGCGCCCCCTGAGTTTTCTTCAACCCCAAATACAATACAAACTAATAATGGCTCAAACCAACATGATTTTGTTCTACTATAAAAAAAAAAATTAAATTTCACCAATGGTAAGGAGAATTACACAACAAATGAATGCCCATGAGGATATCGATTAGAACTCTAAGAAAGGAAGATGAAAATAAAAGAAGAGAGTAACAAAGGTATAATACCTTTCCAAAAGCTGGACCTTTTGCTTTGGTCTCTTCCCATTAATCACCAGAAATGAGGACTCCAAGACGTCCTCCACGTTTGCTAATTTCAGAAGCTTCAAATCCCTTCTCACCTATCCGAAAAAACAACTGTAAGAATTATCCAGCACTCAAACAAACCCGCGTGCATGTTCAAGCATCTACTAATACATCTGTTAGAAAGATTATGAAATAGCAATGTTGCACCTTGAGAATATACTGGAAGTATGAGCATCTCCTGTGTTGATTCTTGTGTTTATGCACAAGTCTTTCAAGAATCCCGCTTTCAGTCTGAAGCTGACCCGTAAACGACTTTAATCTCTCTTCAACTTGTTCGATTTCAGAGCCCATCCGCAGCAGTCAACAATCAGACGCTCAAAGCCTGTAAACCATGGAAGTTGGAAGCTTTAGGAGATTGCAAAAATCTTTCTTCTCTGAATGAAATTCCATCAAACAGGTTGAGGGCAATTATTTCCCAAACTTGCAGGAGAAATTTAGCCCTATTGTATCAAAATATTATTAGCTACTCAAAGCCCAGTACTCATAAGTTTAGTTCATCAGTTTCATATTTCCAGACATGTTCCATGCAATAGCCATTTCAGCAACAAAAAAAACATACTTATATTTTGTTCAAACTATTACTCTTCACTTACACTGTGCATACATGAAGCTAAAACCTAATCAACCTCATATAAGGCAATGTTTGCTTCTCTATCAACTAATTATTAAATGACAAAAATCAGCAACACAAATTACTTCTTTATGAACTCTTAATTTTATACACGTTCAGTAACTAAGAATTCAAGTAAGCCACAGTCGTTCAATCCCAAGTGAAATTAATAACACCAATTGAATCAAAACTAACCAGTGAAAACTGAGACTGGGAGGGAAGAAAGAACACCGAAGGCGCCGGCGACGAGGTGGAGGCGTGGAGTGCGTCACGGTGGCCGGTGTGGCGTATTCAGGGAATAGGCAAAAAAAACATAAACAGAACAGGACACAAAGATAAAAAAGAAAAAACCTAACGAAATTCATGCAGAGATCTTTCAAAATAGTAGCTGAAATAAGTTTTCACAGAATAAATGTTCAACAAATCAAAGTGGCGCAGCGGAAGCGTGGTGGGCCCATAACCCACAGGTCCCAGGATCGAAACCTGGCTTTGATAATTGTTTTTTTTTTATTATAATTTATCAACTTGATTTTATTTATAGTTGTTTTTTTTTTTATTATAATTTATCAACTTGATTTTATTTACAACAGAGGGTCTACTAGTTTTTTTATTTAAAATTTGCCTTCTATCTACCATACACTTTTTCTTATTTACGATAGTTGTTTTTTTTTTATTATAATTTATCAACTTGATTTTATTTACAACAGAGGGTCTACTAGTTTTTTTATTTAAAATTTGTCTTCTATCTACCATTCACTTTTTCTTATTTACGATAAAAGGTCTACTGCTATTTATCCATTTTATGCATTTATTATATTAATCCCCTTTAAAAAATAGAGTCATATAAAGCAAATGACTACTAGTTTTTATTTACACTTTTGTTTATTATAATTTCTCTATTTGATACTTCCACCCTCCCAGTTTTGTTTTTTCATTTGCCAAAAAGGTCTGTCCCAAATCCCAATTTTATTTTTTCATCCCTAAAATATTTATTCACCTTTCACCATTCTCAATACTATTTTATTCATTTAAATACTACTTTATTCACCATTCATCATTCTCAATACTATTTTATTCATTTAAATACTAAAATTCAACTCTCGCATTAAACTCCGCACATAGTCAAACGGAAAAACAAAACTGGGACGGATGGAGTATTATTTACAATAAAGGGTCTACTAGTTTTTTTTTTTTTTTTTTTTGGAATTTTGCCTTTTAACTACCATTCACTTTTTTTTATTTACGATAAAAGGTCTACTACTATTCATCACTTCTATGCATTTATTATATTAATCCCCTTTAAAGAAAATAGAGGCTTATTTTTTATTTACACTTTTTTTTTATTATTATAATTCTACTTGATTTTATTTACAATAGAGGGTCTACTAGTTTTTTTATTTAAAATTTGCCTTCTAGCTACCATACACTTTTTTTTATTTACGATAAAAGGTCTACTACTATTCATCCATTTTAGGCATTTATTATATTAATCCCCTTTAAAAAAATAGAGGCATATAAAGCAAATGACTACTAGTTTTTATTTACACTTTTGTTTATTATAATTTCTCTATTTGATATTATTTACAATAAAGGGTCTATTAGTTTTTTATTTTTTTGGAATTTTCCCTTTTAACTACCATTCATTTTTTTTATTTACGATGAAAGGTCTACTACTATTCATCACTTCTATGCATTTATGTTATTAATCCCCTTTAAAGAAAATAGAGGCATAAGCAAATGACTATCATACAACGTAAAAATGTACATACACGATTACATAACTTTGTGTTTGTGTCAAGAAATACGGTTTACACAACATAGGTGATAATTCATGTCGCAGTCTTAAATTGTTGGTTTAGTGGTGAGTGTTTCAATTTTATACATTAGACCTTCCTAAAATGTATGAAATGTAAAACTATTCAAACTCGTTTCGACTCAATTACCATTCATTTTAGCTTGACTAGATTACTTATTAAATAAGTTCAAACATGAATTTTAATATTTTATAACTTTTAAAACAAGTTTGGACAACATTGTGTTTGACTCAACTAATTTTCAGTGCACCCACCCAAATGACCTATAATTCCCTATATCGTAGTATTATCTTATTTTATCAATACACATGTCACTTAAACAACAAAAAATAATACTCTCCATTTTTCAATAATATTCTTTCAGCTATTTAAAAAAAAATAAGAAACTTAGAATTAGATAATTCTACACTAAATTTAGACAAAATTCTTTTTAAAGAAACTTTATTATATAAGTATAATTTAGTATCCAAGAAGCGAGCAGAGATCCTAAGTTTTAAGTCTACATCACCATGTCAATCTTCGCGATTTATTAAGAGACTTTGAATTAAGAAAGAATAATTTATGATGTAAGTAGGAAAATACAAGAGATGAATAATAAAAAAGAAAATCTCAATAAAAAATACTCAAAGATATTTGGATGGGGTAAATCCACAAGAGTGTGGGAGAAAATAGCTAAGAACAAATAATTTGAAACAAATTTAGAGTCTAAAGAACATTTATCAAGGAACGATCTCAGAAGACAGATACTCCCTCAGTCCCAATTTTCTCATTTGTCAAAAAAGTCTGTCCCAATTTTATTTTCTCATTTCTCAAAATAGAAATAAAACGCATTCATCTTTTTAAACTTCATTTCTCAAATATTTATTTTATTCATTTAAAAACTCCAATTCAACTCTAGCATTAAACTCCATGTAAAATCAAACGAGAAAATAAAACTGGAACGGAGGGAGTGCCATACAGGCAACGTGTGCAAAATCACATATAAATGTTTTGATGATATAACAAGTTTAAGTTGAGATAATGAAGTAAAAACCCAGTAACATTTCATTCACTAGATGCAGCAACTAATAAGTTCATACCAAAGTATTAAAGGAGTCTGAAAGCAGAGGTTCCAACCTTACTAAACGCTATCAGATAGTTTCGAAAAGCCAATCTTCTTTAAACGATGCGTGATAGGATTCATCCATATCTTGTTAGGAATTCTGCATTTTATGTTCACGATTTCAACCTTTTTCATGGGCTTTTTCTTTGTAGGAGTTCCATCTGCTGTTATATCATCAGATTTCAGCATTGGAATTCGAGGAGTATTGTGCTTCCTCCTTGGATTTTGAGGGCTTTTTTGGGTTTTCACACCGCTGCTGCTTGCTTCGTCTGATGATGTTCCGGGTTTCAGTGTTCTAGAAGCTTCATTAACAGAGGACGCGAACGAGCTTAATGAAGGTGCCACCTTCAGTGCAGACTCTTTACGTTCTAATTCTCTACACATGAGGGCGCCTATTGTCCCAGTTGTACCTAATTTGATAGATCCTCCCCCACCCTTAATGTCCTGTAATGTCTGAACCATAGTGGAGTGAGTAATCTGTCCAAGATCCTACATGAAAAGAGTAAACACCATTTAAATTTTAAATCAATTATAGCAAATATTACATTGCATCTGAAATTAACTTTGTTGAATTCAGGGAGAAACAATCTGTGTTGCCTTCATACAAAAAAGTGCTTCACAGAGAACAGCAAAGCTTCATCTTAGTGCCTAAGGAGCAAGTGTAGCTATTAAACTTAGTTTTGCAGTTCTTTCATAAATTAAAAGTATGGATTCATAAAAAAAAAAAAGTAATTGGCCAAATACTGGAAAATAATCTAAATTCTTAGAATTGTAGTCTGTAGAGCCAAATAAATAAATGAACCAATGCATATATCAACAACTTTATTTTGATACATCCTTTCTTTCTTAAATAAATTTTATAACATGTATAAACCTACAATCATAATTTAAGTTAGAACTTCATCTATCACTTTTCAAATTTCAAATGACTTCTTCCAAAATGCTGATTGTCATATGATCATACTGTTACCTTTGATACTCTGCTTATCATATGTGCATATTGAAACCAAAGGTACATCCCAAGCATGAAACAAGAAAGCTGCCAGGCATATACATCCCAAATATTGTCACACGTTTTATATACCAAAGCATTATTATGACGGAAATCACATGAAACATAGTTATCTTTCAAAATTTTCATAATGATAAACAAAAAGCATAAAATTCAAACATATTATTATCCATCTTAACCTCCAGCAATCTACCAATCACGGTGGAGAAACTCCATAATTGAAATACTTTGTTGGTAATAAGTGTTTATTTCCAAAACATTCAGCAAAATGTAAGCAAACAAAACAATGCATATTAGTAATAAGTGTCAATTTCCCAAACATTCAGCAAAACGGAGCAAACAAATCAAAGCATATTAGTAATAAGTGTCAATTTCCAAAACACAGCAAAATGGAAGCAAACAAAACAATGCATATTAGTAATAAGGTATATATGAACTGGAAATGTGGAAACTCTTGCTGCAAATGCTACTTTCATTCATAGGTTAAATTTTCATTAAACCTTTCAATGTTCCATGACTAAAGAGTAAGTCTCTTATGAACTCGAATTCACATGTAACTTTTTTTTTCAAGTATCACTATTATATATACATACTATCACTATTATACATAACAATTATCACTGTTAAAAAATACACTTGATTCTCACACGGTGACAGTGTGTATGCATACAGACTAAAAGTGGTAATATGTATACATAACAATTATATTTGAAGAAACCGAGTTTACGTGAACTGGGGTTAGCACAAGTTTTTGTCATGACTAATGCTTAAAAGTGAACCAATTTCATATAAAATGCACGAACCTAATAAAGTAACACCATTGTCGCATAAACAGTCTCACCATCTAACACATGAAATTGTAGTATCGAACCTTGACCGCAAAAATTAAATAACAGCAGCAGAAAAACAACAATCCACATATGAGATTATGCAAACAAAATTTAACAAAAATATTTTGTACTTTAAGAACTTTAATTTGAAAAGTATTGAGATACAGTGATGGTCAAAAGTCAAGACAACACAAAATTTCAAATCGAAAGTTCAGCAGAAAAATGAGCGGGAAATCAGCATCATTTAGCCCTCAGCAAACAGCAAAAAATGAAAAATCTATTGATCATGTATCAAAAGCATACAAAATTCATTTAATTAGACAAATTATGCACTCGAAAGAGGGGATTACCGAAAACTTGGTAATCATGGAGAAATAAAGTTCATCAGCTAAATCCACAATCTGCAGCAAGCAAGCAAAGAAGAAACAAAAAAGAATTCGATTCAAAGAGAACGAAGAAAGATGAAATGATGAGTCGAATCAAATTATTACCAAATTCAGCGGTAAGATTTTCAAATCCTGAAAGAAAACCAGAGCGCTGGGCAAAAGTTGAACCCTCTTCCCTTTTCCTCGGCAGTGTCGCTTTCAAAAGATCAAAATTGATTTTTAAACTGCAAATTCATTATGAAACTCGTTTTATATTTTTGTAAATCGAGAGCGTAAAATAGAGACGCGAATTTGTTCATCCAATTCGTTGATACCGACTATATTTGGGGGTGTACAGTGTACCAAGTCAGGAAGTTCATTAATATGTGTGTCTATGCGTGTATACAATTTTAGGTACAATAATATTATTTATAATAGAAAAGACTTAGTCTAAACCTAAAGCCCGTTTAAGTTATAAGTTCATTAATAATGTTCACATCAAGTCTTCTAGATTTAGTATAATAAATCTGTTAGATTTATAACACTCCCCCTTAAACATTACGACATAACATATATGTCCTGTCATAAAAATTTCACGTGCTAGGTAGCGACCAAATATTTAGTTAGAGAGGATTGTAATTTTATTGATCTTTCGGATCAAATTTTCTGGATTTATTTCGGGGTTACCGCTCCCCCTGAAGACAACAACCCTTTGAACTTTTGCATCCCAATACCATGAATATACTTATCAAAAGTAGATGTAGGCAAGGATTTAGTGAACAGATCTGCTAGATTGTTACTAGATTGCATCTTTTGAATGGTAATCACGCCACTCTTCTGAAGCTCGTATGGGTAGAAAAACTTAGGTGAAATATGTTTCGTCAAGTTTATTTTGACTTACCCATTACTCATTTGTGCGATGCAAGCTGTGTTGTTTTCGAATATAACAGTGGGGGATGTATCGCCTTTAGCGAAACCACACGAGTCACCAATGTGTTTTACCAAGGATTTCAACCAAACACATTCTCATGCGGCTTCAAACAAAGCTATTATCTCTGATTGGTTTGAAGATGTGGTAACCATGGTTTGCTTAACCGATCTCCATGAGATCGCGGTACCACCATAGAGAAAAACGTAACCAATTTGGGATATGGCATTGTGGGGATCAGACAAATAGCCAGCATCTGCATAACCTACCAAAGTTTTGTCTTGGTTCATACGGTAAAATAGTCCAAGATCTTGAGACCCTTAGAGGTACCGTAAAACGTGTTTAACATCATTCCAATGTCTCCTAGTAGGAGAAACGCTATATCTCGCAAGCAAATTAACTGCATGTTCCGATTATGTTTAGATCATCAACATATACGGATATGATGCAAAAACCACCTTCCGATTTCTTCATGAATACGCATGGGAAAGCTATATAAATCGTGTATCCTTTCTTCTGGAGGAATTCACTAAGCCGGTTGTACCACATGAGGTCTGATTATATTAGGCCGTACAACGACTTCTGCAGTTTTATGTTATACATACTGCGATTTTCTCCATTCCTCATCTGGGGAATCTCAAATCCATCGGGGATTTTCATATAGATGTCGGCATCTAGTGATCCGTATAAATATGCGGTTACAGCGTCCATTAATTTCATCTGGAGATTTAATTTCACTGCTAAATATATTAAGTAGCGGAACGTTATTGCGTCCATTACGGGGGAATAGGTTTGATTGAAATCAATACCGGATCTCTACCAAAACCCTTGAGCTACTAGCCTCGTTTTGTATCTCTCCACAATATTGTTCTCATTTCGTTTTCGTACAAAAACTCATTTATATCCTACAGGGATAGCGCACGCGGGTGTAAGAATGATAGCGTCAAATACTTTTCTTTTATTTAGCGATGCGAGCTCTGCTTCAATTGTCTCTTTCCATTTTACCCAATCAGAGCGCTTCCGGCACTCAGCGATAGTTTTGAGTTCTGGATCTAGATCGTTATTTATAACGGAAAGAGCAATTGTCGCTACAAATGTGTCGTCGACGACAATAATATTTCTATTATATGTTTCTCCCGTATCTTTGAAATTTATAGAAATTTCAACGTTTATGTCAACCAGACATTCTTCATTTCCCAGTGTATCTGGGTCTGGTCGTTCCGCGGTCCTAGTGCTTTGAATATTTTGTGCACATGCTTCATTACTAGGACGCTCGTCTTCTAGACGAGTCTCTTCTAGAGATTTTACGTTCTGCTGACCAGTTTTGATGGTCTTTCTTTTAGGTGTGCTTGTATTGGTTGTAGGTCCTTTACGCTTCTGGCGTGTAGGGGCAAGTATACTTGATTTGCTTGGGACCTCAACCCTTTGGGGAGCATTTATTGCAGGTATATCTGATTTAGTTACACCTCTATAATCAGTGAACGCGTCTGGCAGATTGTTTGCTAAATTTTGCAAGTTAACAATCTTCTGAACTTCTAGTTCAGATTGACTAGTGCGTGGATCTAGATACTGAAGATTACTTACGTTCCACGTAAGCTCCCGACATTCATTCAATTTTAAATTCGAATCTCCCCCTAATGCCGGGAAGTGATCTTCATCGAACGTGCAGTCAGCGAACCGGGCCGTTAATTAATCCCCGGACAAAGGTTCTAGGTATTTCACGATGGATGGAGAGTCAAATCCAATGTAAATACCTAGCTTCCTTTGTGGGCCCACATAGGTACGCTTAGGTAATGTTATCGGAACATACACCGCACATAAAAAAATACGCAGATGGGAAATGCTTAGTTCTTTCCCACGCACTAGCTGAAGGGGGGAATGATCATTATATGCAGTTGGACGGATTTGTATTATGTGTGATGCATGTAGGACTGCATGCCCCCATCATGAAGTGGGTAATTTAGAGTTCATGGGTAATGGTCTAGCGATAAGTTTGATACGTTTTATTAGCACTTCAGCAATACCATTTTGGGTGTGGACGTAGGGGACCGAATGTTCCACTTTAATTCCCAGAGTCATACAATAATTTGTAAAGGCGTTTGAGGTAAACTCAGCAGCATTATCCATTCGAATAAATTTTATTGGATAATCTGGGAATTGAGCTCGAAGCTCGATAGTTTTCGCAATGAGCTTTGCAGAAGCTTGATTGCGGGTAGACAGCAAACAGACATATGTCCATCTAGTGGAGGCATCAACTAGGACCATGAAATATCGAAATGGTCCTGATGTTGGGCGAATCGGTCCACAAATTTCTCCCTGAATCCGTTCAAGGGAAATCAGAGACTCTAGTCCCAACTTGGTGTGCGACGGGCGCACAATTAATTTACCCTTAGAACATGCATCACATATAAATTCATCAACATGAGGGATTCTATTATTCGAAATATTATTACCAATGGAATTAGATATAATCCTACGTATCATAGTTTGTCCTGGATGACCTAACCGCTGATGCCATAATTTAAAGGTGTTCGGGTCATGAAATTTCATACTCATAGCTAGATGGAGATTAGACGGCCGGATGTAGGAATATTACAATCCGGAAGAGAAGGAGGGAAGTTTTTCTATAACTTGTTTATGGCTACCTCGAGTAATAGTCATCAAAAGGTATTCATTATTATTCTCAGTTTCAGTTTCAATGTGATAGCCATTAGATCTTATATCTTTAAAATTGGGCAGAGTACGCTTAGATTGTGGAAATAATAAAGCATTATCAATTATGAGTTCGGTACCCATGGGGAGGATAATTGAAGCTCTTTCAGAGTCCACTATCATAATATTATCATTGGTTATCGTAGTTACACTCCCCTTACGTTCTACCAAGTTATGAAAACACTTCATATCTCTTGAGATTGTGTGTGGGGAGGCGCTATCTACCAAACATAAATCATAATTTGTATCCATCATGCCAGAGGGAAAAAACCCAAACCTAATAGCTGATATGTTTACAAGCCATGTATAAGAATAGCAATATCCAAATAAATTTGACGGATAACATTAAGGTAAACACATCAAAGCTAAATCATAAATACCATATCATCCATAAAATAAAATATCCGAAAGACAGGATTCAAAATATAAATTATTTTAACCAAAAACAAACAAAGTATTAAAATAATCAAATACTCAAATCACTCATTGTCTCCAAAGTTTTTTAGCTACGAGCTCAAGAGATCATTGTTGTCTTGGTCAAATTCTGCTTCAGGCAGGCTGTCATCGTGAGGTTCGACTATAGGGGCCTTCCCCTTGTCGTCCTTCTGCTGCTTTAGATAAGCCTCAACCAAATGCTTGGGAGTTCGACATGTGAGAGACCAATGCCCTTTGCATCCGCATCTGTAGCAGGACTGCTCAATCTTTTCTTGAGAGCCAGGTTTTCGTAGAGCGAAGTTCGTGTTGGGTACACCCTTTCCACGATTTTGAGCTCGATTGTCGTTCGAGGTTCTATGACCACCGGATGTACTATGACCTCGGCCTTTGGCCCAAATTTTCTTACTCTCTCTCCCCCTTCCACGTTTGCGACCGATCATATATTTGGCCCTATACTGCTGCTGGAGTATAAGGTTACTAGCGTGGAATATTGACAGAGTGTTCTGCATCAAATGAGTTATAATACGCTGCAAAGCAGAGTTGTACTCTGTTATAGACTTAAGGTCTTGGAGACGGAGATTCAACCAATCGTATTGTACTAGAGGGAGGAGTATATCGTTTTATTGTTGGAAACGGTCCTTCAGGAACTTCCACAATGTTCCGGGGTCTTTTTGAGTGAGGTATTCATTTTTCAGATCCTTATTCAAGTGATTCTTGAGAAAAATCAACTCTTTCGCCTTTTGGGCGTTAGTGGATTTTGAACCTTCGGCAATGGCTTCGGTCAACTCAGTTGAGGCTAGATGGATCTCGACATCTAGCGCCCATGTCAGGTAGTTACTACCATCAAGAGCAAGCTCAACGAATTCTCTCATGGTAATATCAGACATTATTCACTACAATTTTTAAAGTGACATGGTGAGTATGGTGACCAATTTATTGACAACGGAGAAATAAAGATTTATTTGATTATTCTAGAGCACATAGAAGCAAGAATTGGACGTCGTCTACCCAAAACATGATTTACGCTCCGACAAGTACCGGGCGCCGCCTACCCGGGCAATATATGCGGACTATAATAAGGAGATTATGTGCAAGAGTAATAATGCATGCAAGATAATTAAATCATAAAATCATGCGCATATATTAATTAAGCATATAAAAATAATAAATTTACTAAGAACTAATATTAAAATTAATTCCAAAAAATTTTGGGCTTAATTAATATGCAAGAATTATTACATTTTAATTTTTTTTCAAGTATTTATCGAAAAATTTGATAAAATAATTTGAGGGCTAAAAAGTATTATCGAAATTAAATGAAGGCCCATATAAATAATAAGGTTCAAGTCGAATTGGGCTCAATACGACCAAACAAGGGGAAGGGCTGCGTGGATGGGGGCGGAGCCGACGGGGCTCAACGTCCCGAAGCAAACGGCGGGTGCACGACATTGGGCGTGCGCGAGCGTACGCAGTGATAGGCGCGCAGGTGCGTGCGGCGCTGGGCGAGCAGCGGACGGGCGCGCACGGGCGCACGCGGCAACGGGCGCACGCGGCAACGGGCGCGCGCGGGCGTGCGGGGCGACAGGCGCACGTGGACTTGCAAATATGCGCGACGACAGGCGCACGAGTGCGCACTGGTGTGCGCAGGCGGACACGACGAGCGATGGGCACTGCGGGCGCGCGGGCAGCGGTCGTGCGGCGGCGTCGTGCGGTAGCGTGCGCTCGTTTAAACCTTTTTTTTCAATTCGGTTTGATCCAATTAATTACAAATAGAATAATAATTGATGCAATAATTCAAGTGTACATGAAAATATAATACACATGGATCAAAGAGTTCGATACGACAATTAATAATCATGGAATAAAGAAAATTAATTTAGATCCGTACCGATTAGCTGCGGGCAGAGTCTCGTGCTGATAACGTGTTGTAAATTGAGAGCATAAAATAGAGACGCGAATTTGTTCATCCAGTTCGTCGATACCAAGTCTGGAGTTTCACTAATATGTGTGTGTATGCGTGTATACAATTCTGAGTACAATGATCTTATTTATAATAGAAAAGACCTAGGCTAAACCTAAAGCCCGTTTAGGTTATAAGTCCATTAATAATGTCCACATCAAATCTTCTAGATTTGGTATAATAAATCTGCTAGATTTATAACATATATAATACCATCACTCCACAAATAATTTGCATACCAAAAATAAGTGAAAATTATTTAGTCCGTTCCACGAAAATTTTCATACCAAAAATAAGTGAAAATTATTAAAATAAATGCATTTTTACAAGGCCGCGGCTAAACAAACCCCCGATTCTCCTATACATACCCCAAATACTATACAACCCCCATTAAAATGTGATTATTTTAATGATTACTTAACATACCCCAAATTTAGACAATTATGCCCTTTTAAAAAATTAACCTAAATTTAAAATATAAAAGGGTTAATTGCATATAAATACACCACCTTTTTTCCAACTTTCAATTTAATTCTGAACTTTACGATTAAATTATAAAAATCCAACCTTTTAACGAATTTAAATCTGATACATATTTTTGTGACTCCGCTCATTTTCGACCGGTATCTGGTGACGTGTCTCACCGAGACACGTCACCAGCTATCGGTTGGAGACACAAAAAGGCGAGACACGTCACCAGATACTGGTCGGAAATGGGCGGAGACACAAAAATATGTATGGGATTTAAATTCGTTGAAAGGTTGTGTTTTTATAATTTAATCGTGAAGTTCAGGATTAAATTGAAAGTTGGAAAAAAGGTGGTGTATTTATATGCAATTAACCCAATACAAAAAAGAAAAGTAAATAATTATAAACTCACAATTCTATTCATTTAAACATATACACGATCAAAATAAAAGTGAAGAGTTCCCAAATTTTAAAGGAAGAACAACGAATTTGACCTCCGAAATCATTCAAGCACAATAAAGAAAAATGTGATCTTCTTAATTTCCAAAAAAAAAAAAAGCAGAAAAAAAATTGCAAGAAAAAAAATCTGCAAAAAAAAAAAAAAAAAACACACACACACACAACGTAGGCTAACAAAGTGTGTTTAAATTTTGTTCCTAGTACGCTAAATATTTTGCCTTTACAAAGAAAACTATAAGTTAACTTCTATCAATTTTATTCACTAGTGATACCGAAAAAACACGCGAACATAATCTCACACAAAATAATACTGGTGCCCTATGTAACAGATTAACTTGTCATTCAGTGTAAGAAAAAAAAATTACATTAATGTGATCCTTTGTGTCGTTTGACTCTATTAATTAGACACTATAAACTTGAATTGTCTTGTGTTAACTTGAATGAGAATAATTCAGGGATTTGAGTTTTTGGGTTTTAATGAAAATAATAAAAAAAATTGGTCTTTAGAAATTTCAAAATGTTAATTTTGTGATGCTGAGAATGATAAAAATGAGTGAAAAACTAAAGAAAAATTAATTCATAATTAAAATAATATTTATGAATAGGTAATCTTGACTTTTTACTTAAAATTATTTTTGACAAAAATAAATTGGAGTATATATAGAAGAATTGGAGGTTTGTTTAGCTAGAACCATTTTACAATACACATATAATATTCAATAAAATATACTTTTTATACCTTTTTCTTAAACTGCGTATCCAAAAGTCCCCGCAATGTCTTTCGGGATGGAGAGAGTATATTACATTCATTTAGTAATATTATATCCTTTGTGTAGTGATGTTATTACATTAATAAAGTAATAATATAATATTCCCTTTATCCAAAAAAAGAAACATGAAATTAATAAAAGAATTGTTTATTAGGATTTTTGTGGATGTAAAATTATTTTTTATTAAGGGGAAATGAGTTTTTTCTACTTAATAGAGGAGGGATTACTTTATTTAAGGGTGAATGAGTCTTTTCAATTTTATGTAGTATCATATATTGTAAATAAATGATATTTTTAAGGGGTAAGTTTGAACGAGTAATGCTACTCTTTTGCTATTTTGGATAGGAAAAATAAAAAATAATCTACCTTTTAAAAAGAAATGAATAATTTAAATGGAGTTTTTTGCACTTTTGGTCCCATTGGACATCAAATATTTTACTTTTGGTCCCAAGCAAAACACTTTTGGTCCTATTGGAATAATTTTTTGCACTTTCAGTCCCATGTTGGGAAAATAGGGGTGCCCGGAATCTATTCGGGATGAAATTTAAATACGAATTTAAATACAATTATTACTAGCATGAATTAATCCTAATTAATTCAAATAATAATTCCAACAACCAATTTAACATCATGCATGTTGAATAAATTCACATATAATCTATGGCGGAATAAACAAGAAAATATGTGACTTACGTACCTCTCGTAGAACTTGGCCTTTGAATAAAACGGGACAAACACGTACGCGCTTTATCAACCCAAAAGCCTTCTCAAGTATTTCCCTTTCGCCTTATTCGATCACCGGTGGGAGATGCTTTCGAATAATTTAAATAACTAAGGAAAAAGAAAAATATCTATGCTCTTGATTTTTCCAACACATGGAATTATGTACTTGGGGATGAAATAATCACCCCCTATTTATAATAGGTAGTGGCCGAATTTTTATGGTTGTTTGGGCCTTGGAGAAAATCTTTTCTTAGCCTCTAAGAAATCTTGAATATATCTCATATATTCTTTTCTCCATAATAAGATATTCCACAAAAATCTCACTCACCTATTAACTTGATATTATCGAAAATAATAGGGAAATAAACCAAGATTTGGATCTTCTTGAATATATGAGATATACTTGCATTCCAAGAATACATATCTTCCATAATATATTTTCAAGAAAATCAACAAAATCTAATTTCTCATATCAACCATATTTTCGAAAAATATAAAGAAAAATCAGCACAATTATTTTCTTTTTATTTTAATCACCTTATTATTATTGGGCTACTTGAGGGGCCTTTAAGGAGAATTAAGATTGGACCTCCTAATGGACTTCTGAATTTCAATATTGAGCCCCAATATAATTCAATCCATTAATATTAATTATTACCACTAATAAATTAATATTACACTATCCATCTTAATCCATATTACGATAATATGGGCTCCCGGTTATTATTTCCCGCATTTAAGATTATCAAGTCCATTAATTAATTAAGCTTCTGAATAACTCTAAATTAATTAATATATTTCACCTTGGAGTAAAGACAACTCAACATTATTATTCGTACCGAAGAAACTAATTCTTCACTTGCAAGATTTGGTACAATAAAACTTCTGAGCCCACCAAGGGCAATCATACGAGCCGTACTCGCACGCGTTTCTCAGTATTAAATCTTAGCAATCGTCGTATGATTAATATTACTGCCCAAAGCACAAGGTTGGAAGTCACAATGATTCTCACCCAACATGAATCAAAGCAGTAACCATTAAGCACACACGGTCCTATTTAAGTGACGTAGATTAAGAAATCAACAACCACTGAGGTCTAATTCTTCACATTTCAGAACAGAAGAATTTATCCTCGCTGTAGGTCCTCTTCAACACATACTAAATGTGCTAGTGCAATCTCTTAGTCAAGACAGACCAATCTGAGACTTACACATCGACCTTTCACGGCGGATTGTTCAATTCCACCTAGGTCGTGAAAATGTACGTTTAGTTACAAGGAAACTGTTAATGTTGTCTTCCGTGATCGGGTATCACCACATTAACTACAATGTAACTAGTACTATTATGAACTGTTTGCAATAAATATTCAACATTCAATCATATCTAAAGCAAATGTGATAAAAGAATTATTCTCATAAAACAAGTGTTTGATACATGAGTTATACAAAGTAAAAGCATACTTTCACGTATAACTCCAACAATCTCCCACTTATACTTAAAGTCTGTTTTTTAGTATACATCACGCATGTCTTAGTGTAGTAGCTCTACGTGACATCTCATGTCAACCTACACTAACCTAATAATTCCTCTCACTTATACTTAAAGCAGATTGGCAATAGTCTTGACTCCCATTCCATCCACATGTCTCTCGAATGTATTCTGAGACAGACCCTTTGTGAATGGATCCGCTAGGTTGTCACCCGACGCTATCTTTGCCACCTTTATATCTCCTCTCTTAACGATTTCTCGTATAAGATGGTATTTTCTTTCTATGTGTTTGCTGGCCTTGTGGGCTCTCGGTTCCTTTGAATTTGCAACTGCTCCGGCATTGTCACAAAATACAGTTATCTTGTCGGGCAAATTCGGAACAACGTCCAAGTCCACTAAGAAGTTCTTAAGCCAAACTGCCTCTTTCGCTGCTTCACAAGCAGCTACATACTCGGCTTCCATGGTCGAATCGGCGATGCATTTCTGCTTAACGCTTCTCCATGAAATGGCTCCTCCTCCCATGCAAAACACACTACCCGAGGTTGACTTTCTTGAGTCTATGTCTGATTGGAAATCCAAGTCCGTGTATCATGCGGGCACAAGACTATCTGACTGGTAAATCAGCATCCGCTCACGAGTTCTTTTCAGATACCTCAAGATGCACTTTACGGCAGTCCAATGGTCTTTCCCGGGATTACTTTGATATCCGGTCTCGTACACAGAATTGCATACATAAGGCTTCCTACGGCTGAAGCGTACGGAACACCTTTCATGTCATCTATCTCCGCTTGCGTCTTAGGGCTCATTTCTTTCGATAGATGGATTCCGTGTCTAAAAGGTACAAAACCTTTCTTGGAATCTTGCATACTGAAATGCTTCAAAACAGTGTCAATGTATGAAGCTTGCGATAAGCCCAACATCCTCTTCATGCGACCGCGAGTGATCTTGATCCCAAGGATGTGACCGGCTTCCCCTAAGTCCGTCATATCAAATTGTTTTGACAGCCATACCTTTACGTCTGACAATACCTTTACATTGTTTCCAATGAGCAGAATATCGTCTACGCATAATACTAAGAATACCACCGCAGTTCCGTCACGCTTCTTATACACACAACTTTCGAACTCGTTTTGATCAAACCCATAAGACTTAATCACTTGATCAAAACACTGGTTCCAAGTACGCGATGCTTGCTTAAGTCCATAAATGGATCTCTTAAGCTTGCATACGAGATTCTCTTGGCCTTTTTCAATGAAACATTTGGGCTGTTGCATATAGATATCTATCCCGTCAAGACTTCCGTTAAGGAAAGCCGTCTTGACATCCATTTGCCAGATCTCGTAATCTAGGTGCGCAGCGATCGACAAGAGAATACGGATGGACTTAAGCATAGCTACAGGCGAAAAGGTTTCCTCATAATCGATCCCTTCTTTCTGAGTATACCCTTTGGCCACAAGCCTTGATTTGAAGGTCTCTACCCTTCCGTCCGGTCCTTTCTTCCTCTTGTACACCCACTTGCATCCAATGGGTTCTACCCCACTGGGTGGCTCGACCAACTCCCACACTTGATTATGATCCATCGAACCCATCTCGGCTTCCATTGCCGTTTGCCACGACTCCGCGTCTTTGTCTTGGATTGCCTCGTCGTACGTCCATGGGTCCGATTCAACACCGGGAACCAAATCCGAAGATTCTCTTATCCCCATGAATCTCTCGGGTTGCCAAGGAACCCTCCCACTACGACGGGGTTCCGGTTGTGAAGATGTGACGTGTGGTACATCATCTTGTATACTTGGTATCGAGGTTTGACCTCTCAATTCTTCTAAGGTAATTTCACTTTTAGGTTTTCGGTTGTTCATATAGTCTTCCTCCAAGAATTTAAAGTGTGTACTTATCACGGTCTTTTGATCCTTGGGACTATAGAACATACACCCTTTCGTTCCCGCAGGGTATCCTATAAACAGCCTTAATTCCGAACGTGGATCCAACTTACCGGCTTCCTTATCTAGCACGTATGCCGGACAACCCCAAATCCGCAAATGTCTTAGACTGGGCTTGCGCCCGGTCCACAATTCCATTGGGGTTTTAGGAACCGATTTGGATGGCACCAAGTTTAGAATGTAAGCCGCCGTTTCCAAGGCATTACCCCAAAACGACTTGGGTAAATCCGAATAACTCATCATGGATCTAACCATCTCTAAAAGAGTCTGGTTTCTTCATTCCGCCACACTATTCTGTTGAGGGGTTCCCAGTGCGGTTAACTGGGATACGATCCCTTCGTCCGATAAGTAGTTCAAGAATTCATCGCTGAGGTATTCGCCTCCACGATCTGATCGTAGAAACTTGATACTCTTTTCCCTATGTTTCTCGGCTTCTGCCTTAAACTCCTTGAACTTATCAAAAGTTTCAGACTTATGCCGCATAAGGTAAATGTACCCATATCTTGAGTAATCGTCAATGAAGGTAACAAAATACTCATACCCCATTCTCGCTTTGATCGTCATTGGACCACACATATCGGTATGAATGAGTTCTAACACTTCCGTGGCTCTATTCCCCTTGGCTCCAAATGCCCTCTTGGTCATCTTACCCTCTAAACAGGATTCACAAGTTGGAAACGGCTCGACTTGGAGTGATTCCAAGGATCCGTCTTTCACCAATCTCTCTATCCGCTTTAGATTAATATGACCTAGTCTAAGATGCCATAGAAGTGTTTCGTTCATCTCCGAAGAACGCTTTCTTTTATTACTCGAAATGATCGACGTGTTATTAGATTCATTATTTGAGTGGTGTGCACACTTAATCGTATAGAGATTATTTACCAACGTTCCATGACAGATAACATCATTCTTAAAAGAAACAGTAACAACTTTATTAAAAGTAACTGAATATCCATCAAAAAACAACTTAGAAACCGAAATTAAATTCTTCCTAAAGTTCGGAACGTATAAAACATCTCTTAAAATTAAAACTCTATCTTCAAAAGATAGGTGCACGACTCCCACTACTTCGGCCGCCACTCTCGTAGCATCGCCCAAAGTGATTGTGATCTCATTCTTGCTAAGTCACCGGGTTAGCTGGAACCTCTGAAGAGTGAAACAAATATGATCAGTTGCACCGGTATCCACTATCCAAACGTGGGCAGCATACGCCGCAACATATGTTTCAACGACTAAAGCATAAGACTTACCTTTCTTTCCCGCCTTCTTAGGCTTAGAACAGGTCGCCCTCCAATGTCCCTTCTCACCACAATTGAAGCACTTACCCTTAGCAGCTTTCTTTCCACCTCCTTCTCCCTTTGCCTTGGGTTTCGCAACGGTTGGATTTGCTTGGGTCTGGCCTTTCGTCCTCTTCCTCTTCTTCCCTCCCTTGGGACCCGAAGAGGAAGACGGACCGTTTGCCACCATAGCAACGGTTTGGTGATCCATTAGAGTTTCTGCTGATACCAAAGCTTCCAAACGCTCGGGCAAACTATTTGCCCGGTCATTCATTTGATAGTTCAACTGAAACTGCTCAAAGCTCTTTGGCAGAGAATGGAGAACAAAATCGACCTTAGTAGGGAGGTCAAATTCAGCACCAAGTACTTCCAACTTATTGAGATAACCCATCATCTCGATAACGTGATCCCTTACGGGCATACCTTCCACCATCTTCAAAGAAAGCATCTTTCGCATGGTGATTTGCCTAGCCGTACGGTTCTGATGTTGAAACATCGCTTCAAGATTGTGCATTATCTCAGAGGCGGTCTCCATGTGTTGGTGTTGGTGTTGCAACACATCTGACATTTAAGCCAGAATAGTACACCTAGCCATCTCATCGGAGTCAAACCAACTATTATGCTCTTTCTTGACCGCTTTCGTGGCATCTTCGGCAGGCTCTTGGGGCTTAGGAGTAGTAAGTACCCACTTGTGGTGTTGAGCGGTTAGGACAATATCAAGGTTACGTTTCCAATCAACATAGTTCTCACCAACAAGTTTGTTATCTTTAAGTATACTAAACAGTGGATTAAAAGGTTGCGACATGATGAACTGAGAATAAAACATACATTCATATCAATATCTAGAAAAATTCGAAATTATCACATAATTTGATCACATTGATTATATTGAAACCTTAAAACAATATAATAATGTATCAGCCAACATCTCGAAACAATTTAAATGCGCCACGAGGGGTGGTCTATACATTTAAATACATTCAAGCGGATCACAAACTTAAAAGTTACAAATCCTTAATTCAAAATTAATAGTTGGCTCTCACTTTGACCACATAGAAATTGACAGGGACTCCGAGGGGAGTAAGTTAATGTCAATTTCCTATGCCTAAGTAATAACCATAATTAAATACAAGATTATTATTTCACTTTGAGCAAGCCACTCGAGGTGAGGGTCAATACCGCCACTAGTAATAATCCACATGTTGGAGTTATACGTGAAAGTATACTTTTACTTTGTATAACTCGTGTATCAAACACTCGTTTTATGAGAATAATTCTTTTATCACATTTGCTTTACTTATGATTGAATGTTGAATTTCTATTGCAAACCGTTCAATATATAGTACATGTTACATTGTAGTTAATGTGGTGATACCCGATCACGGAAGACAACATTAACAGTTTACTTGTAACTAAACGTACATTTTCACGACCTAGGTGAAATTGAACAATCCGCCGTGAAAGGTCGATGTGTAAGGCTCAGATTGGTCTGTCTTGACTAAGAGATTGCACTAGCACATTTAGTATGGGTTGAAGAGGACCTACAGCAAGGATAAATTCTTCTGTTCTGAAAGGTGAAGAATTAGACCTCAGTGGTTGTTGATTTCTTAATCTCCGTCACTTAAATAGGACCGTGTGTGCTTAATGGTTACTGCTTTGATTCATGTTGGGTGAGAATCATTGTGACTTCGAACTTTGTGTCTTGGGCAGTAATATTAATCATACGACGGTTGCTAAGATTTAATACGGAGAAACGCGTGCGAGTACGGCTCGTGTGATTAGTCCCCTTGGTGGGCTCAGAAATTTTATTGTACCAAATCTTGCAAGTGAAGAATTAGTTTCTTCGGTACGAATAATAATGTTGAGTTGTCTTTACTCCAAGGTGAAATATATTAATTAATTTAGAGCTATTCAGAAGCTTAATTAATTAATGGACTTGATAATCTTAAACGCGGAAAATAATAACCGGGAGCCCATATTATCGTAATATGGATTAAGATGGATAGTGCAATATTAATTTATTAGTGGTAATGATTAATATTAATGGGCTGAATTATATTGGGGCTCAATATTGAAATTCAGAAGTCCATTAGGAGGTCCAATCTTAATTCTCCTTAAAGGCCCCTCAAGTAGCCCATTAAGTAGCCCAATAATGATAAGGTGATTAAAATAAAAAGATAATATCATGCTGATTTTTGCCTATAATTTTCGAAAAAATGGATTAACAAAAGAGAAAAGATTTTGTTGATTTTTTTGAAAAGATATTATGGAGGATAAGTATTCTTGGAATACAAGATTATCTCATATATT
Organism: Ballota nigra; assembly: GCA_947034835.1. Taxonomy (NCBI): domain Eukaryota; kingdom Viridiplantae; phylum Streptophyta; class Magnoliopsida; order Lamiales; family Lamiaceae; genus Ballota; species Ballota nigra. Next base: position 50,760,819 of record OX344728.1, on the reverse strand, counting down.
CAAGAAGATCCAAATCTTGGATTCTCTACTTATGAATTTTCGAAAATTCCCCCCCATAATTAGGAGTGTGAGATTTTTGTGGAATATTTTATTTTGGAGAAAAGAATATATATGAGATATATTCAAGATTTCTTAGAGTCTAAGAAAAGATTTTTTCCAAGCCCATAAACCACATTATTTTCGGCCACTCTATGTTATAAATAGGGGATGATTATTTCATCCCCAAGAACATAATTCCATGTGTTGGAAAAATCAAGAGCATAGATATTTTTCTTTTTCCTTAGTTATTTAAATTGTTCGATAGCATCTCCCACCGGTGATCGAACAAGGCGAAAGGGAATACTTGAGAAGGCTTTTGGGTTGGTAAAGTGTGTACGCATTCGTCCCGTTTATTCAAAGGCCAAGTCTACAAGAGGTACGTAAGTCACATAAATTCTTGTTTATTCCGCCTAGATTTTATGTGAATTAATTCAACATGCATGATGATAAATTAGTTGTTGGAATTATTATTTGAATTAATTAGGATTTGACTTTCTTCACATCGACCTTTCAAGGCGGATTGTTCAATTCCACATGGGTCGTGAAATTGTACGTTTAGTTACAAGTAAACTGTTAATGTTGTCTTCCGTGATCGGGTATCACCACATTAACTTCAATGTAACTAGTACTATATATTGAACGGTTTGCAATAGAAATTCAACATTCAATCATATCTAAAGCAAATGTGATAAAAGAATTATTCTCATAAAACGAGTGTTTGATACACGAGTTATACAAAGTAAAGGTATACTTTCACGTATAACTCCAACAATGAAAAGAGTATAAAATACTCTGAGCCCATTTGATAGGTCTAATAGAAAAAAAGGCCTAAATTAAATTTGAGATATATATTAAGGGTAAATTAAATTCTTTAGTGTGTGATAATGTATAGTAAATTTCATGTTATAATATATTGATTATTTTGTTTAACACAAACTCTAGTATGCATTCACATGCATACAATGCACTTGAATTTTAAATTCAATTTTAAATTTAATTTTGACATTTTCAATTAGAAGTACTCCTTATAATATTATTGATTACTGCTTAGTAACCCTCTTGTGCACTTAACAGTTGAGACTGTTTACACTGAAAAATATGATTTGATTACACTGAAAAGTGTTGGTTAAATTAAACTGGAAAGTTTACACTAAAAATTAGCTTTCAGTATAAATTTATCAGTGTAATCTAACTATATTTTTCAGTGTAAGCGGCCTATACTTTTCAGTGTAAACAACATCAACTGTTGAGTGAGTGCACCATGCACCTGATGCATATAAGAGTGTGTCCTTAGGATATTGTTGATTACCGCTAGAAGTCGTGTTCTTTTGTTGATTATCATTTGAGGTTTTGCTGATTCAAAATACATAGTATATGTTAAACTGTGCATTTTTCATACTTTTTGCAATTTATCCAAGTGCATAATGTCCACTTGGGTGCACATTGGATCTATTCTTGAATCTTGATAGAATTAGGCATTCGTAACAAAATAATACTATATCCGTCTTTATATAAGTTTATCTTTTCTTTTGTTGTTTTGTTTATTAATATATAGTGAGTCACGCAACACAAGTAATGAGAAGTTGTGAAAAAGTAAAGGGTAATTATTTTTTAAAAAAAATTATTTATTTATATATAAAGTATTGTTTTTATTTTTTATGGAATAAAAAATTTATAGTGAAATATAAAAAAAAAGTAGAAAATTTATAGTGGAACGGGTGAGAGAGTATAAATTTTTGGAAATTTCTATTTTTTTTTCCTTTTCAATATAACCTGCCAACCTCAATCATTGCAAATTAACCTTACTGAGTAATTATACCATGAAATTGGACGATTTGCAGTAACCCTAATTTGAAAATAACCTTTTTCAACAAAATTCGACAAATATATTATGAAATTGTTATAAATCCGGAAGATTTAATATTCCAAATCTAGGAGATTTGGTGTGGACATTATTTAAGGACCAAGAAATATATTGGGCTTTATCCATTAGATTAGGGTTTATACACAAGAATATTAGTGGAACTCCTGGCTTGGATCACCCCCAGACGTAGTCGTTCTCGACGAACTGGGTCAACAAATCGTGTCTATTTATTTACGCACTTATTTACAACACGTTATCAGCACGAGTCTCTGCCTGAGATAAAACGGTACGCCTCAGAATTAATCCCCTTTAAATCACATGAAATAATTCCCGTACTTGAATTATTCAATCCATATTTTGCATGATTTATATGCTCGTATATTATTATCCTGTTTGATTCTTATATTCGATATTAATTGAATCATATGCGTTATTGTGTTGAATTTATTATTTTATTTCTTGGATCGAGATCGAAAAACGAACGCCGGTTGACTCCGTGAGACGCACGTCGTCGCGCTACCCGTAAAGGCCCCGGAGCGCCGCCCGCGACGATGCCTCGCCGCCGCCGCCTGAAGCGGCCTCGTCTCCACGCCACCGCGTGGCCCGCGCGGCCCCAGCCGCCGTCGCACAGCCTTGCGCCACCGCTGCCACACTCGCGCGGCCCCAGCCGTCGTCGTGCAGCCCTGCGCTGCCGCCTCCACTCCCACGCGGCCCCTTGCCGTTGTCGCCGCCGATGTGGCTGGAAGCCACTGCGTATGACGCGGCCTTGCGCCGCCGTGATGCATGGCGGCTTCCCCCGTCGGGATGTTCGCCGGCGTGCCCATCCTCGCCGCCTCCGCGCGCCTCCGTGCGCCGCGTTGAGGCGGCGCTCATTCTCCCACGGCCGAAATCGCGTCGGAGAAGGAGAACAGGGAAACGGCCTCAATCGCACCTGTAGGACGCGATCGGAGGCTGGGTGTCGCGCTCCTGGAACGCAATCACCCAGGCCAGTCGCGTCCCCCAGGCGCAACTGGCTCCGATTTTTTTTATTTTTCATTTTTTCTTTATTTTTTTTATTCTCTCCTCTCACCGTGTGCACCTTGCAGGTCTTACGTGCACTTTTAGTCACATGTTGCGAATATCCTTTGTGAATTTTGTGGTAATCCCGATCCTGCTTCGGTTTCGTATCACAAAATTTATATTATTCATTAATCCTGAAAATATTTCGTTAAATTGCGTTAATATATACGAAATAATTATTCTTATGATTATTTTCTCTGTCTATTAAACCGTATATTTTCTGCAAATTATTTTTATGAGATTATCGCCATTATTATTATTGCATGTTTATGTGATATTATCCTACATGCTTTAATCTTGCGCACATAGTGTATTCATAGTCCATTTTTTTATGCCCGGGTAGACGGCACCCGGTATTTATCGGACCGTAAAATTATACCTTGGGTAGACGGCGCCCAGTACGTGCATCTATGTGCCTTAGAATGATTAAATGAATCTTTGTATTTCTCTCATTGTCAATGATCTTTGTCACCCCCCCCCCCCCTTTACCATGTCACTTTAATTCATTGTAGTGAAATATGTCTGACATCACAATGAAAGAATTCGATGAGCTTGCTCTCGATGGTAGCAACTACCCGACATGGGTGCTAGATGCAGAATTCTATCTAGCATCAAATAGGTTGAGCGAAACCATCATGGAAGGTTCGAAATCTACTAACGCCCAGAAGGCGAAAGTGTTGATTTTCCTTAGGAACCACATGAATGAAAGTCTGAAATTTCAATATATCACACAAAGGGACCCTGGAATGTTGTGGAAATTCCTGAAGGAACGTTTCCAATAACAAGAACATATACCCCTCCCTCCATCGCAATACGAGTGGCTGAGCATCCGTTATCAAGACCTGAAGTCAATAACGGAGTACAACTCTGCATTACAGCGCATTGTAACCAACCTAATTCAGAACTCAGTATCTGCGTTCCACGCTAATAACCCTGTACTCCAGCAGAAGTATAAGGCCAAACCCTCATTTGGTCACTATCGTGGAAGAGGAAGATTGAGTAAGAAGTTCTGGACTAATGACCGACGTCATAGTTTATCCCGTGGTTGCAAAACTCGGTTTACTGCTCCACGAAAACCTAGCTCTCAAAGCATGATTGAGCAGTCCTGTTTCAGATGCGAATGCAAAGGTCATTGGTCACGCACGTGTCGCATTCCCAAACACTTGGTCGAGGCTTACCTGAAGATGACAAGCTGCCTGAAGCAGAATTTGATCAAGACAACGACGATCTCTTGAGCCCGTAGCTCGAGATAGGAGAGATAACAAATTGATTCGCGTATTTAGTTATTCCTAGTATTTTGTTTTCTGAATAAAATAATTTCACATTATGTTTTGGATCAATTCTTTCGGATATTTTATTTATGAATAAATTTATTAGCTTTGATGTGTTTACCTTAATAGTTGTCCATGTGTTTATTCGGATATTGCTGTTTTTATTTATGGCTTGTAAACATATCAGCTATTAGGTTTGGACTATTTCCTCTTGCATGATGGACGCCGATAGTGATTTATGTCTGGTAGATAGTGCCACCACACATACGATCCTAAAGGATAGGAAGTATTTTCATAACTTGATTAATCGTAAGGGGAGTATAAGTACAATTGCGAATGACAGTACATTGATAGTGGACTCTGGAAGAGCTTCCATTGTCCTCCCCATGGGTACCAAATTAATAATTGATAATGCTTTATTGTTTCCGCAATCTAAGAGTACCCTACTCAGTTTTAGAGACATTAGGATAAATGGGTATCATATTGAAACTAAAACTGAAAACGATAACGAATACCTTTTGATGACTTGTACTCGAGGTAGCCGTAAGCAAGTTATAGAAAAACTTCCATCCCTCTCCTCCGGCTTGTATTATACCCACATCCGGCCGTCTAGTTCCCATCTAGCGATGAGTATGAAATTCCATGACCCAAATTCTTTTAAATTGTGGCATCAGCGGTTAGGTCATCCGGGGCAAACAATGATACATAGGATTCTATCTAATTCAACTGGTCATAATATTTCGAATAATAAAATCCCTCCCGTTGATGAGTATTTATGTGATGCATGTTCTAAGGGTAAGTTGATTGTGCACCCGTCGCGCACCAAGGTTGGACTAGAGTCTCCGGTTTTCCTTGAGCGAATTCAAGGAGACATTTGTGGACCGATTCACCCAGCATCAGGACCATTTCGTTATTTCATGGTCCTTATTGATGCCTCCACTAGGTGGACATTTGCATGTTTGCTGTCCACCCGCAATCAAGCCTTTGCGAAGCTCATTGCGAAAACTATCGAGCTTAGAGCTCAATTCCCGGATTATCCAATTAAATCGATTCGCATGGATAATGCAGCTGAGTTTAGCTCGAAGGCCTTTACAGATTACTGTATGGCCCTGGGAATTAAAGTGGAGCATTCGGTCCCCTATGTCCATACCCAAAATGGTCTTGTTGAGGCGCTAATAAAACGTATCAAATTTATCGTGAGACCATTGCTTATGCACTCTAAACTACCCACCTCATGCTGGGAGCATGTAGTCCTTCATGCATCACACTTAATCCAAATCCGTCCAACTGCATATAATGATCATTCCCCCCTATAGTTAGTGTGTGGGAAAGAACCTAGCATTTCCCATCTGCGTATTTTCGGATGTGCGGTATACGTACCAATTACATACCCAAGCGAACCTCTATGGGCCCACAAAGAAAACTCGGTATTTACGTCGGATACGACTCTCCATCCATCGTGAAATACCTCGAGCCTTTGTCCGGGGATCAATTAACGGCCCGGTTTACTGATTGCACGTTCGATGAAAATTACTTCCCGGCATTAGGGGGAGATCCAAATTCAAAATTGAATGAATATCGGGAACTTACGTGGAACGTATGTAATCTTCAGTATCTAGATCCGCGCACTAATCAATCTGAACTAGAAGTTCAGAAGATCATTAACCTGCAGAACTTAGCAAATAACCTGCTAGACGCGTTCACTGACCATAGAGGTGTGACTAGATCGCATATACCTGCAGTAAATGCTCCCCAAAGGGTTGAGGTCCCAAGTAAAATGAGTACTCATGCCCCCACACGCCAAAAGTGTAAGGGACCCTCAAGAGATAGTAACACACCTAAACGAAAGGCTAGCAAATCTAGTCAGTCGAATGGAAAATCTCTAGAAGAGACCCGTCTAGATAATCCCAAGCCTCTAGGAGACAAGAGTCCTAGTGATGAAGCACGTGCACAAAACATTCCATGCACTAGGACCGTGGAACGACCAGACCCAGATACAATGGGAAATGAGGAAGGTCTGGTTGACGTAAACGTCGAAGTCTCTGTAAACTTCACAGATACGGGAGAAACATACAATAGAAATATTACTGTTGTCGACGACACATTTGCAGCGTCAATAGCTCTTTCCATTATAAATGATCTAGATCCTGAACCCAAAACAATCGCAGAGTGCCGGAAGTGCCACGATTTGGTTAAATGGAAAGAGGCAATTGATGCGGAGCTCGCCTCGCTTAACAAAAGACAAGTATTTGGCTCTATCGTTCGTACACCCGCGCGCACTATCCCTGTAGGATATAAATGGGTATTTGTACGAAAACGAAATGAGAACAATACTGTGGAGACGTACAAAGCGAGGCTGGTAGCACAAGGGTTTTCGCAGAGACCCGGGATTGATTTCGATCAGACCTATTCTCCCGTCATGGACTCAATAATATTCCGCTACTTGATATCTTTGGCAGTTAAGTTGGATCTCCAAATGAGATTAATGGACGTAGTAACCGCATATTTATACGGATCACTAGATGCCGACATTTATATGAAAATCCCAGATGGATTTAGCATCTCTCAGTTAAGGGATGGTGAAAACCGCAGCATGTATAGCATACAACTGCGAAAGTCGTTGTATGGCCTGAAGCAATCGGGCCTCATGTGGTACAACCGACTTAGTGAATTCCTTCAGAAGAAGGGATACACATTCGATAAAGTTTTCCCGTGCGTATTCACGAAGAAATCGCAAGACGGTTTTTGCATCATATTCGTATATGTTGATGACCTGAACATAATTTGAACATGCAAAGAGATTGAAGAAGCCAGTTCAATCTTGAGAGCTGAATTTGAAATGAAGACCTTGGGTAAAACCAAGTATTGCCTCGGCTTGCAGATCAAGCACCTCCCAGAAGGAGTCCTTGTTCATCAGTCGACCCACGTGAAGAAGGTATTGGAGAGATTTCACATGGATAAATCTCATCCACTTAGCACCCCGATGGTTGTCCGATCCCTCGAAGTGGATAAAGACCCATTCAGGCCAAGAGAAGATTCAGAAGAAATTCTGGGACTAGAAGTTCCTTATCTTAGCGTTGTTGGAGTTTTGCTCTATCTCAAAAATTGCACCCGGCCGGACATTGCATTTGTTGTCAACTTGCTTGCGAGACATAGCGCTTCTCCTACGAGGAGACATTGGAATGGTGTTAAGCACGTTCTACGATACCTCCAAGGATCCCAAGATCTTGGACTGTTTTATCGTAAGAACCAAGACAAAACCTTAGTAGGTTATGCGGATACTGGCTATTTGTCTGATCCCCACAACGCCGTATCCCAGACTGGTTATGTTTTTCTCTGTGGTGGAACCGCAATCTCATGGAGATCGGTTAAACAATCCATAGTTACCACGTCTTCAAACCACTCAGAGATCATAACTTTATTTGAAGCCGTACGAGAATGTGTTTGGTTAAGGTCCTTGGTAAAACACATTGGTGACTCGTGTGGTATCGCCAAAGGCGATACACCTCCCACCGTTATATTTGAAGACAATGTTGCTTGCATCGCACAAATGAGTAATGAGTATGTCAAGGGAAACCTGACGAAACATATTTCACCTAAGTTTTTCTACCCATACGAACTCCAGAAGAGTGACGTAATTACCATACAAAAGGTGCAATCTAGTAACAATCTAGCAGATTTGTTTACTAAGTCCTTACCTACGTCTACTTTTGAAAAGTACGTTCGTGGTATTGGGATGCAAAGACTTAAAGTGTTGTTGTCTTCATGGGGAGCGGTAACCTCGAAATAAATATGGAAAATTTAGATCTAGAATATCGATGACATTCCTCCCTACTTATTTTTTGGCAGATCCCTAGCACGTGGAGTTTTTATGACAAGACATTTATGTTATGTCGTAATGTCCAAGGGGGAGTGTTATAAATCCGGAAGATTTAATATTCCAAATCTAGGAGATTTGACGTGGACATTACTTAAGGACCAAGAAATATATTGGACTTTATCCATTAGATTAGGGTTTTACTATTATATATACCCCTTTGTATTCATATTTATGTACTCATATACACAAGAATATTAGTGGAACTTCTGGCTTGGATCGCCCCCAGACATAGTCGTTCTCGACGAACTGGGTCAACAAATCGTGTTTATTTATTTACGCACTTATTTACAACAGAAATTAACTCTAAATTCTATGAAATTAATCTTCTTCAGCAGAATTGGTTCGTGGCCTAGTCCTCTCACCTAATGGACCATTGAGTCATTATAATTTATCACCTCCACCATTCCTGTCGGGCCAGGAGGTGGGGATTCTGGGGGCGAGGGTTTCGCCTTTTTCTACAAAGAATTGGTTCGTGGCAAGTGACAACCACATAATTATCTTCAACACTAGATAGGTACCACGCGGGGTTGTTCGCAAAATTAATTTTAAAATATATATTTTATTGACACATCATTATGTTATTTAATATTATAACATTATATAATATAATTTATTTAAACACACACACACAAGCAATAAAACAATGCATATATACTTCATTTAAAGTTGAAAATATAATTTGATAAAATTTAATTATTTAATCCATGGTATATAAAGATTGAATCCTCATATTTGAAAATTTGTAATAAATAATTGCTCTAATAAAATAATTTCCGGAAAAAAATAAACTCACTAAGATAGAGAAAAAAACATTGAACATGCTTTCATTAAAAAAAAAAACCATTAAAACCCAAAGTTTGTCTAATTCTTCACCTCCTATTAAATATTCACCCTTCAAAATGCAATAAACAATATTCCATAAGAAAGATCAAAGGATTCTGGTGAGAGAGAAATAAAAAATAAAATTATCTATTGAAATGAAATTAAAATAACACACCAGAAATACTTTGAGGAGATTTAAATTATCCTCGAAAGTCTTCACGCTTTAATTTGTTATACATAAAAAAATAAACATGATGTCGTCAAAATAGAAGAAGAAAGAAAGTAGAATTTACATGAAGAAAAAATCTTTGAAAATAAAATTAGCTGAATATTAACAATTAAAGATTTATGTGTGGACATATAATCGAGAAGCAATACTGGAATCCTATGGAAAAAAAAGACATAAACTCAAGTTATATATAATAGATATTCAAGGTTCATAAAGATTTGTAGTTTAGCTTAATTGGTAAACATAATGACTAATACACCTGAAGTCTAGGGTTCAAAACCAAGTAAATGCATTTTTTTTTGTTGGACTTCTTATGAAAGACTATATAGATGACACACATGATACAATAACATTATATAAGTTTAAAACATCCTAGGAAAACTTCCTCTTATGAAAGACTATATAGATGACACATAGGGTACAATAACATATATAAGTTTAAAAATTTCCTCTTCCTTCTCTCTGCAGAAAAAGAAAACCACCGCCAACAGAAAACCGCCACCTTATCCTCTTCTCTCCATCGGAGCGCCGTCCGCCTCCCTCCTCATTCCATCCCTGCGGGACTTTCACCAACACCACCTATCGTTTCCCTCTCGTCTCTTTCTTACATTTTCCCTTGAAATTTTTTGAGGCACTTGATTCCATAAGCGTCGCCGCCGCCACCGCCGACTCCACCCCACGGTCTATTTTTTTGGTTAAGTCAAGGTCTTCTCTTACTGTTGTCTTCTTAGATCAACATGCCGATCTCCTCCAAAGGCGCCGTGGCTACGGTGTCCGCTTGGTAGGTTGACCCGTTAGATCATTGTTTTCCTTCTCTTTTTTAGTTTTTTTTTTTGCTATTTGGTGTTTTAGCGTCTGTTTTTCTATTTTTTTCTCCACTCCCCTAAGTTCTTTAATTGTATAAGTTCTTAGGGTGAGGCCTTCTACGCCTTGTGCGGGTATGTTTTTTTTCTGTTTTTTTTTGTTTTGTTTCATTATACTCTGTTTGGGATAGACTGTTGGGTGCTTTTTCTTTCAGATCTGGTAGTGAGCCAGACACTCATTGAGATTCCCAGTCTTCCACGGTGGCTTATTGTTCATGAAGAGGACGCAATGAATTTGAAGATGGTGAAAGACACCTTAGTGTGGGGTGTTTAATTTGCCTAAAGATCTTTTAAGGTTTCATGCGTTTGCCTCTTGTATTTACTCTCCAGTTCCTCACGATTGGAATGGAGTAGTTCTGCCTCACTATTTGAGGATATAGCCTTTGGTCGAATGTGTGCTCATGTACTAGGCTTTTCTGTAAAAAAAAAAAAAAACTCCCTATTAGTATAATAGGGGGTTGCAATGATCTTCTATGGAACAATCAACGAAAACCATCAGAAGCCCTTCCAAATATTACACCAAACTTGGAGTATATTTGGTTGACCTTATGATCTCTTTAAAACAGGTCATAAAACATGTTATAAGTTTTTTAAATTTTATAAGCACCTCATATTGTTTGGTATAATAAAATGTTCAATAACTTATAATATTTTAAAATAAACTCCTAATAATTTATAAACTATAAAAAAATAAGTTGTGATATCTCAACTTATTTTCCATATAAAAGCATTGTTGCATACTGACATTAACATTAGCACAAAAATTCGTAATTGGAGGAGAAGAATTGCTCATCGCTATTGCACAAAAATTCGTAATTGGAGGGGAAGAATTGCTCATTGCTATTGCAGAGTGACCGCTCTAATCCACCTGTGCCACTAGTTTCTGGCAATGGAGCACGGTTGTTGATGCTGATGGTCGCACGACAAAAATATTGCTGACAGCGGCTAGACGATGAGAACAATTTCCCAACTCAAGACAAAAGACAACGATATTTTTTTATAAAGGAACACCTAATTGAAATCCAAAAAATGTATGACATGGGGAGACTTGATGGCTTTGTTGAAGTGCTACTATATTTTGCCTGCAATATGTTCTTTGAATGATTTTTTCTCCATCAGTTGTGAAAACAATATTGTTCTACCAAACATCATATTTTTTGGGCTTATCCGTCCTACCAAATTGGGCCTATGGATATTAGTCTATAAGAGAAATAATTTGTGATTCTTTTTAAATATTCCATCTATCTCACAGAGATAATTATATTTAAAAATTTACAAAGATGACCAAAATATAATTGCATGTAGAACTTTCGAAGACCAGGTTTGATGCGGGTAGAAAAAAAAGAAATTTGGGGAGTGGTAGAAATGATGAATTGGACAAAAAAATTGGGGTTAAAAAACATGGTGATTGACATGGATGCGAAGAGAGTGCATGGTGTTGTCAAGTCCAACATCAGTAATAACTCTTTGGTGATTATATTGAGATGATTAAGAGTTTACTTTTAGAGAAAATCAGTTTTATGATGTTGATTTTGTTAACCATAATGCTAATTTAGTGGCACATGCTCCTGATAAATATTCTTATTTTTTTTAGAGTTCTCATAGTTGGGTCGAACCTCCAATTTTTGTGGATGACGTTCTCAATTCTGCTTGTTTAAATTGCTATTAATGAAAATTGACCTTCAACTTAAAAAAAAAAAGAGTCCACTAGTAAAGTTGGCCCGTCGGAGCATTCGGGTCCAACCCACCAACCCATAGACTTGATCCAACCATTCAGGTCGTCTGATTTTATATCTTAAGCTTTAAAAATGTATTTGTATTTGTTTAATTAGAAGGGGTCGAAATGTCCCTTTGTCGTTCTTCAACATAAGGTCAATGAATTGCAAAATTACTTCAATTTTTTATTAAAGAAATATTACTTGAATTAAGGGAAAAATAAAAAGATGGATCTAAATTATGTGATTTTCAATATCTTATTCATTCACTCACTAACCCATATTTCCTTTAAAAAGTTGTATAATTCAATTGGTTAGAACTTCACTATCTATAACTAAGAGATTATGAGTTCGAGTAACAACTTTACTCATAAAAGAAAAACTAATCCATGTTTTTAAAATTTAAAAAACTTAATAAATATTAATATGAACCAATTTCATTCTTTTTTCATACTCCAAATTATGTAGGAAGCGCTCGTTTCGAATTTCTTCAATTGAAATGAGAATGTAAATATGTCCTTGAATGTGTTGGATAACTAATTGCCTCTATGGTGGTCACACCACTAGTGTTGTGTTGTAGTTTTGGAAAAAAATAGACAAAATAAGAAGTTGTTGCTTGTGGCACGGGGAATAATTGTGCATGATGATTATAAAAATATAGAAATGTAATCAAATAGGCTAGTGATTATTTTTTTAGGAGTGAAAAATGGTGTTATGGATCATCTTATATCCTCATTAACCACAATAATTATCCTATATCGGAAATGATCATATGCTCACAGGTGGGTACAAACTTATATACTCACCGCAAATGAGATAATGACACATAAGCAGGGTCCACTATTATTTTAATTGAGGCTCCACTTGGTAGACATTAATAAAGAGAGGGGTATAAATTTAATATTGATTTCGGATATTAAATTATTTGGTACATCAAATTAGAAAAGACTATATTAATTTATGAAATCTTGAAGGTTACTTGGTAGGAGATAAAAAAAACATGGTATAAAAAATAAAAATATGGTAAAAGCAAAAAAATTACTAATTTGTCCTTCCTTCTCATACCCCTTCTGGGAGAACTCAGCCTGCATTCTACTTCTTTATGTGAGAACCAGAATGTTCCTCCATCTTCTCAAAGTAAGAACCCAAATCTCATTCAATTTGCAAAATTGCAAATACCCACTTTCTAATTCTTAGAAACATTTGTTGAATAATGAAGAACATGCTAAAAAACGAAGAAGATAGGTGAAATGAAAACTGTAATTGTTGATTAGTATGAGCAGGTGGTTTACATCCTTATTTATAGAGTAGGCTACATGCTAAAATGAGCCATAGTTGTAACAACTTTTGTGCTAACTACCTAACAAACTATGAGCTGGCAATGCACACGTGAGATGGTGTTTTCTCGATCAATCTAGCAACTTCTTGATCAATCCAGTAGCTTGTGTGATTGCATGTATCATGCATGCATGCATGTGCATGCATATTTCCACATGCCCCCCTCAAGGTGAACGGGATTCGATGGCGAACACGTTCAACTTGTCACGAAATTTAGTATGTGAACACTTCGGCAGAGTTTTGGTGAATAAATCTGCAATCTGGTCTGATGTGCGAACATGACTAAGATGAAGAAAACCACTCTTGTATAAATTACGAACCAAGTGACAGTCAATTTCAATGTGCTTGGTTCGTTCATGAAAAATCGGGTTTTCGGTGATGTGGATGGCAGCTTTGTTATCACATGCGAGAGTTACTGGTAAAGGGAGATGTAAGTGAAGATCAGATGCTATGTAGCTAAGCCATTGCAGCTCCATTGCAGTGGAAGCAATAGCCCTATACTCAGCTTCGGCAGTAGAACGAGAGACCGTGGATTGCTTCTTTGATTTCCAAGAAATCAAGGACGAGCCTAAGAAGATACAATATCCAGTAACTGACTTTCTTGTGTCCATACAACTACCCCAGTCTGCATCACAAAAGCCAGAAAGATTCAAAGAGGAGGAGGCTGAATAGAACAGGCCATGAGAAGAAGTACCCTTCAAATACTTGAGAAGATGGATCATGGCATCCCAGTGGCTGGACCTTGGTGAATTTACAAATTGACTTAATTGCTGCACAGAGTGAGTAATATCAGGTCTAGTGAACCCCAAGTATAGTAATCTTCCTACGATCCTTCTATATCTATCTGGCTGTGTAAGTAAAGAACCATGTGAACTAGAAAGCTTCAATCCTTGAGGAAGAGGAGTGGGTACTGGTTTGCAACCTTCCAGCTTAGAATCCTGAATGAGATCATGAATATACTTTCTCTGTGTAAGGGTGGTACCAGTGTCTGCTCTAGCAATTTCAAATCCCAAGAAGTACTTTGCAAACCCCAAGTCTTTAATAGTAAAAACATCATGAAGATGATGTTTCAAGGCTGTAATATCATCAACATTGGCACCAGTAATGAGAACATCATCAGCATACACTAATAAAGCCAAAAAATCTGAAGAGGAACCCTTGGTAAATAAGCAATGGTCAGCAGATGATTGTGTAAAACCATACTTAATGAGTGTAGAGCAGAATTCAGAATTCCATTCCCTTGAAGCTTGTTTAAGACCATAAAGGCTTTTCTTAAGCTTGCAGACCAAACCTGGGGGTGAATTATAGCCTTGTGGAGGATCAATATAGACCTCATCATGTAAGAAACCATGCAAGAAAGCATTATTAATGTCAAGTTGGCAGAGAGGCCATTTCTTAGCAGTAGCAAGAGCAATGAGAAATCTGACAGTGAAAGGTTTAGCCACTGGTGAGAAACTTTCATCATAATCCACTCCATGTTGATGGTGGTAACCTTTAGCCACTAGCCTGGCTTTATATCTATCCACAGTGCCATCTGGATTTAGCTTCAACTTGAATACCCATTTACACCCAATTGATGTTTTATTGGCAGGTAAAGGTACTAAATCCCATGTCTCATTGATTTCCAACGCTTGTAATTCCAGATGCATAACATTTTCCCATTGTAGGATACCCACAGCTTGAGAATATGAAGCATGCTCCTTAGTATTGGACACAGTAGTAGTATAGGTAGTATAAGTAAGATAAAAAAGAAAGGTAGGATTACTAGAAATAGAGTCAGGTGAGTGAAGATCCACTGTGGGCAATGATGAGTCCACGCCTGCTAATACAAAATCCCTCAACCAACTTGGTTTAGGTGCATTTCTGGAAGGCCTTTGTGCAGGGAAAGAGTGATGAACAGGAAGGGAGATGTGATTAGGCTGATCTGGAGCAGCAGTGGGTGAATCATGGTGCTGCTGAGAGGAGATAGGTGTAGGATGATCGGATGATGAATCAAAATTATCAGTATTCTGCTGGGGAGAAGTGATATGTGTATGAGAGGAGAAAATAGCAGAAGTATCATCAGAGTCAAAAAGCAGAATGATAGGTGTATGAGGTGAATAAGTGGGGGTGGAATGAAATGGATAAACATGTTCATAAAATCTGACATCTCTGGAACTAAAAATTGAGTGAGAATGAAGATCATATAATCTATATGCTTTCTGGGTGGCCATATACCCAATCATGACACATTTGGTAGCTCTGGGGGAAAATTTGGTAGAATGTGGGCTTATAATGGTAGAAAAACAAAGACATCCAAAAGTTTTAAGGAAGGTGTAATCAGGATTCCTTTTATACAGCAATTCATGAGGTGATTTCCAAGCAAGAAGGGCACTGGGTATTTTGTTTATAAGGTATGTAGCTGTCAAAACTGAGTATGGCCATAGTTTGAGAGGGAGTTTTGAATCAATCATTAAGGCCCTGGCAAGATTAAGCAAATGCCTATGCTTTCTCTCCACCACCCCATTTTGCTGAGGTGTGTAGGAACAACTTGTTTGATGGATTATACCAAGAGACAGAAATAATGATTGAGCATCTTTATTCATAAACTCTGAACCATTATCAGATCTTATGGTTTTGATATTTGAACCGAACTGATTATTCACAAGTGTAATGAAATTTCTGATGGTTTGTAAGGTTTCAGTTTTATGCTTAAGAAGAAAGGTCCAGGTTGCTCTGGTGAAATCATCAACTATGGTAAGGAAATATGGTGTGTTAGTAGTGCAAGGTTGGTGATATGGCCCCCATAAGTCTAGATGTATAAGATCAAACGCATGAGAAGTGGTAATTGAACTGATATTGAAAGAAAGTCTTGATTGTTTAGCAAAATGACAGGTGGAACAAGGAAGGATATCATCTGTTTTATTGATAAGTGGATAAAAGCACATGTGCTTAAGTACAGATGTAGGTGTGTGGCCTAATCTCTTGTGCCAGAGATCAAGAGTATTAGGAACAACTTTTACAGATGATGGAATTGAAAAGGAAGTAGCAACAGTAGTGGGTAAAGTATCAGTAGAGGGATTAAGTACATAGAGTTTCCCCATCAGGTGCCCAACAGCAACAATCTTCTTACTCTGCAGGTCCTGCATCTCACATTTGGTTGAAGAAAACCGGCATTGGAGGTGAGAATGAGAAATTAAATGTGAGATAGAAAGTAGGTTGTATTTAAAGCTGGGAATATAAAGGACATCAAGGAGAATAATAGAAGGACTAAGTATAATGTGGCCAGAATGTGTTACTATTTGGGTACTACCATCAGGTAAATAGACTGAAATGTGATGTGTAAGGGGTGTTAAACCTGATGTAAACAAGGATCTATTGAATGTCATATGTCTACTAGCACCAGTGTCCAATATCCAAGTATCATGAGTCATATTAACAAGAGCAGATAGGCTACAGTGAGTAATACCTGCATAGTCCACTAGATTTGCAAAAGAATCATTAGATGATGCATTGGCTTTAGGCTCATGAGCAGCAGCAAAATACTTGGCAAGTTCCTGTTGAATAATGTGAGAAAAGTCCCCAGGAGTGTTCTTCTCAGTAGAAGAAATGTTCTCATCCAAACAATTAGCAACAACAGATTTCTTAGAAGTCTTCAGTTTGTCATACCATTCAAGATAACCATGTAATTTGAAACATTGTGATACTTCATGCCTCTTTCCCCCACAGTGAGAACAAACAAGTTTATCCTTATCCTCTCTTGATCTATAGTTTGGAAAGGAAGGTGCAGAAGAGTTCTTATTCCAGGAAGGAGAAGCAGATCTAAGAATACCTTTAGCCTTGCTGAAAAGGACAGTAGTATCATCAATAGCAATCCGTTTCTGTTGCTCAATTCGTTGTATGGTAGAATAAGCCTTGTTGATAGATGGTAGGGGATCTAACATGAGTAACTGATTCCGGATAGCTTCGTACTCAGGGCTAAGTCCTATAAGAAACTGCATCAATCTATATTACCATTCCTTATCCTGAATTTGCCTTTCAATCTGGCATGAGCAGTTACCACAAGTACATCCTAATATTCCAGAAAACTCATCGAGTTCATCCCATAGTTTCTGCATCTTGCCAAAAAATATGTGAATAGGATCATGACCTTGCTTCAAATGGTAGACACTCTGTTGCAACTGAAATAGTTTCGTTCCATTTGTAATATCAAAGCGTTCACATATGCTGAGCCAAAGCAACCGAGCCGATTTACAAGATATGAAAGTTTCCACCAACTCTTTCGACATTGCTCCAAGGATCCAGGACGAAACCATACAATCCGCACGTTTCCAAGCCTTGAATTCAGTAGAATTCCTATCAGTAGGAGCTTCCAGAGAGCCATCAATGTAACCAAGTTTGGCCTTCGCTCCAAGAGCCAAATGAACAGCTTTACTCCATAACACAAAATTGTGTTCATCTAAAACAATAGAAATCAATTTCATACCCGGGGAATCAGGATTGTGAAAATGAGTGGGATCATTAACGACAAGAGAATCAGAGGATGAAGAGGAATTAGTATTCAAGGCTGGCCAAGCAGCAGAAAACCGAGAAGGATCCATGGCACCCCCAAAAAATTTCAGCTAGCTCTAGATACCATGTTGAATAATGAAGAACATGCTAAAAAACGAAGAAGATAGGTAAAATGAAAACTGTAATTGTTGATTGGTATGAGCAGGTGGTTTACATCCTTATTTATAGAGTAGGCTACATGCTAAAATGAGCCATAGTTGTAACAACTTTTGTGCTAACTACCTAACAAATTATGAGCTGGCAATGCACACGTGAGATGGTGTTTTCTCGATCAATCTAGCAGCTTCTTGATCAATCCAGTAGCTTGTGTGATTGCATGTATCATGCATGCATGCATATTTCCACAACATTTATTTTAAAAAAAAAACTATAGAACTTAAATAAAGAAAATTCCTCAACCATTACTATCTGCCCTAGATTGGGGGGTTTTTTGTTTCTTGACTGAAATTTTCATCTTCTTCGCTACGCCCACAACAACAATTTACCCGATTTTACGGAGAACCCAATTTCAGGCTTCCAGCGATGCAAGAGGAGGGAGAAATATGTGAAATGCTAAGAGGGAGAGAGAGGGATCGCTGTGGATGCAACAGAATGCTCGTACATAGAGATCGTCAGCGGCGGAACACTCGTACAGAAGTGGCGGCGATGGAACATTCGTACAGATAGATTGACGGTGATGACGGAAAGCTCGAAGAGAGAGTGCGAGAGAGAAAGAGAGAGTCCGGCGGTGGAGCAATTTAGACAGAGAAGAAAAATGTTGGTTGGAGATGAGGCTATAATGGGAAGAAATTTTACAGTAGAATGCTGAGGGTGAGGGCGGAACTAATTATGTGGGCTGAATAGTGCTTTTTGGCAATATAGTATCGGATACGGTGTAACCCGGAAAGATTAGAAATGGATCCATACAAAATTAGTATGACCTACCAAGTGATTTTTAGGTAGAATAAAATATGGTAATATGGCTTTTTAAAGGCTACCAAGTGGAGCCTTATATCTATTTATTTGTTATTAACACATTTATATAATTATATAAATTTGTAACCACTGACAAACATGTAATAAATTCCGACTTTTATATTTATTCTTATTTTCATTCCAATTGAAAAGCTTCTAAATCAAGCTGTATGTTAGAAGTCACAGATCTTATGTAACACATTTAAAACACCATGTCACCACTCATAGGCCACCACTCATAGGCCATAGCCCACGTATTTAACATAAGAAAAATTTAAACGTCGCATGTGCAATTATCCCATTCAATGAGCCCACTATATTCTATATACATTTTTAATTACTGATCATTACGTAATATAAAATCACTAATGATTATTAGACGTACAATATAATAATTTGCAAATAAAATTACAATATTTTTGTAAATTACAATTTGATTTAAATTTTGAATCTTGAAAAATAAAATCTTATTTTTTTTCCAATTCAAAGTTTCAAATTAATTGACAGGTTACATGAAGCCTAAAAATAACGTGACACCTACCTACCAATGAATAATTAATCAAATTAACATGTTTAAATATTTTCATATGGAGCTGAATAATTAATCCTTGCAGGAGCAAATATGTCCATTGGTTTAAATTTTAAGTTCGATTTTTTTACCAAAACTAAAAAAATTACTTTGTTCGTCCCACTTTTTATTGTTCTTTTGCTTTTGACACAAATTTTAATGCAAAATTTATTTATTAATATTTATAGTGATAAAATTATTTTTTTAGTGATGTAGAAAGGAGAATAAAAGTGCTTTTAATGACATTGTGATAAATAAAAATTGACCATTTATGAAAAAGACAATAAAAAAAAAAGAATGAACTTTTTTAACAAATGAATATTCAAATACAATAGATGAAATATAAAGGAGTGTTATATTGTAATTTATGAAAAAAAATTGTGTTTCTATCTCCGATTAAACTATTTTATATCTATTCATTAGTTGTAGCCTACTAAGAAGGGCACCTCTATGGTCAGTACGGCTTTCATCCTTCCTGACGTCAGTAAATCCTTTGATTATCGTTAGATCGAAGATCCAACGTATAATTCTTTCTAATGAATTGCACTTTGCATTAGAGCGTTTACCCTGTGCATATTGCAATCGCACTGTATCGCCCTATTAATAAATTAGCATTTATTATTTACTACAATCCTATAAGCTTAAATGCACTATACAACATAAAAAATCTCATGGTACCAATTCATACATTTTGATGGTCCCCACTATTAACCAAAACTACAAGCTCATACAATTTGATGGGCCCCATGTTCAAAATTTGATTCTTACAAAATCTGACACACTATTGATTGATTGATACCTTTTTGCACAGTTTCCGAGGCAAAATTTTGGCCAGTAATATTTGTTATTTTCGGGTGTTTATTAATTTTGAACATAAACATAAATTTTATGAACACAAATATAAATTTTTTTTTGAACATAAATGTAAATATTTGAAAATTCTAGCAGGTTCAGATTCAAATTAAAAAACAATCATTTCATTATTAATTTGAGAATTACACATAAAAAATTCCAAAAGTATTACATATACAAAATTAGGCACAAATAGCCCAAAAAATTATTAACAGACTAGCTAAAGAAAAATGTGCACAGACGCACATAAATTATGAACAGACGATCTAAAATTATGAACAAACGATCTAAAATTATGAACAAATGTTCCTAAACTATGAACAGAAGACATTTTTTTGTGCTCTGAGTCTCCATATGCCATTTTGTGCTTGAATTTAAAGACACCTTGAACTCTGATGCCTAGAACAAAAAAAACCCCACAACAATTCATTAAAAATCAACAAAGCATACAAATTCACAATTCACAATTATTAATCACTAATGCATGTAATAGTTACGAATTACCTTTGATTTATTTAGACACTGTTACACCCGATATTACTACCCGACCAGTCGGGTTAACCGGTCCAAGCGAAGAGCGAAGGAAGCACGTCAGCGAGACCGACCAAGCCATCGGGAAGAGAGCCAGAGTTACCACGTCGACGACCCCCGGGAGGGCAGCGGGTAAAAGCCTCAGCCGGGGGACGAAAGCCAGTCGGCCAGCGGCGAGCGTCGGGTTGCCCCGGAGGGTCTCCTGCCCGCTGCCCGCGGACATGATTCCCAGGATGCCCGCCACCTATTCGCTACCCGGGTACCCGCCTACCCGACTACCCATTTTCAGGCGATGCCAGCTACTTAGCACGTCCAGTCCCATCAGATGTGTGGATGTGACAGGGTCAGAGTAGGGTCAGCAGGAGGAGTCCCATCAATAGAAGTCAACAGTGCCAGGTGGCGCCCCCCCATTGGCCCATAGAGGGGGTTGTAGCCACTCATGGCTACCCAGCTAGGATTTAGTGGGGCCCGCGGGCATATCAGCTCAAGTGGGTGAGCCCACCATGTACACTATAAATAGGGCCTTAAATGCCTCATTGTAACACACAACTCATTTATTACAAAGACTCCACTTGAGAGCTCATTTATACTTGCATTTATTACTCTCAGCATTTATAGTTCTTAGATCCTACCCGCTAGGAACCAGACGGCGAGTTCCTCACGAAATCGCTGTCAACAATTTGGCGCTGGAAGGAGGGTAACTAATAGCAAAGTAATCTCGGTTTCATTCATCTAGTTATCCGCATAGAACCATTCTTTTATTCTCTCTCGAAAAAGCTCAAAATCCTACATCAAAATGGCCACCTCCAAGGCTACCCGCACCCAGCAACAGATAGAGGACATCGCCGAAGCCGCAACTCCTGCCCCAGCCACGGCGGCAACACCTCAGGGCCCTTTCAAGTTCCTATCCGTCATACGAACTCCGGAGGACTTGCAGGTGGCGAAGGCGATGATTGAGCGTCGCCAGGCGGAAATTGACGCAGCTCCTATCCGCACCCATCGGGTGGGAAAAGAGCCTGCCCAAACTAGGGCCACCAGTAATCCACGGCTAGAGCGGGAATCGGCCTAGAGGGCCACGACTTACGCAGCTCGTCCTCAGAACTTGAAGAGGCGCCTCGATGAGGAGGCTGAATTCGTAGCATGCTTCTCGTCGACCAGCGGGCTCAGTTTTCTCCAAACTACGGTCCCCAGCTCGAGGAGCTGCCCAACCCTGTGAATCAAATGCCAGCTCGAGGCCCAGGGAGCGGGGAGTGGAGCGTTCTTCCAGACGTCGCAACGACGCGGCCCCGAGGCCATCGGTCCGCGACCGTTTGGAAGACAATCCGCGTCCCCGGTCTCCACCCGTGGCTAACAACGCCATGGCCGAGATCTTGAAAAATGTGTCGGCCTTGAAGGCAAAGCTCGAAAAACGTGATGGGCAGCACAACTTCGCCCACATGCCTAACTCCCCTCTAGCAGACATCCTGGTGCGAGCACCCGCCCAACCAAAAATCAACGTGGCCGTCGTGGGCCAGTATGACAGGGAGACGGACCCCGTCACCCACTTGAGCAAATATTCGACCTACATGATCTCCATGGGGGCTACCGACACCACCCAATGTCAGATGTTTCCATTGACCCTCGGTGATAGAGCTCACCGTTGGTACTCTTTGTTGCCCGCGGGGAAGGTGGTCTCATTCCACCAACTGGGAGAGCTGTTCCTGGAGCACTTCTCCTCCATGGTGCCACGTCTGGCAGGCACCAACCGAATGGCCAACTTGGCCTAGGGAAAGGGCGAGTCAGACCGGGCATACATCGACCGGGTCGACCGTATAATCATGGAAGGCGAACCTGTCGGGGACGAGGTTAAGCTCGTCGGCATCATAGGCGGACTTCGCCTAAAAACAAAGTTGTGGAAGTCCATGAACAAGGACTATCCCAAGTCGTATGCAGAATTCCGGCAGCGGACCGGAAAGATAATCTACAATGCTGACATCCTGGCCCAGTGACTGGGAGAGAGCGCCCAGACGGAGAAGGAGAAGCCCCGCACACAAATGGGCAACGCACCAAGCCAGAGGAACTTTCCTACCGGGCTCCCCAACCGTTCAAACGAGTGTCCATCCATGGGTCGAGAAGCTCTCGGCCACCCCGGAGTACGTATTCGTACAGATCCGGGATAAAAACATGGTGCCCAAGGCCCGTCCATGGGTCCACAAACCCGGGGTGCAGCTCAACCCCAACAAATACTGCCACTACCACTAGACCATCGGGCACAACACCAGCGAGTGTCGTGACCTGTTAGGATAAAAATTGTTAGTTTTGATGAGTTAAAACAAACCAGAAGATGTAATAGGACCATCTGGACCTGTTAGCCAGATGATGATCTAGATTAGGACTTAGTCTAGGGGGAACTGCCAGACCAGAAGAGTCACCAGAAGACCCCACCAGAGGACTTCACCAGATGAGATCTGACCAGAGGCAGAGGACCTTCCCCAGACCAGACGAGTCCGGACCAGACGAGTCTGGTGGAACAAAAGATACTCAGTTTGATCTCCTATTTCTACTGAGTACTCTGGTTGTTCACCATATTAGGACCAGAAGATACCGAGGTTGCCTGGTGTCTGGTCTTGCCTTCTCTGGAGAGAATCAGAGTTAGGCAGATGAAGCTATTGACCGTTGGTAATTCAAATCAAGTCAACAAGATCAGGATTGGAAAGTTTTGAAGATAATCAATCCAAGGATCCCACCAACCCAATCAATCAATTAGGGAATTGATTGATTGAAGCTTCCTTATATAGAGGATCTGATTGGATTAGCTCTCCAACGGCTAGCCCTAATCCCCTCTATATATACGAGAGTGCAGTTCAAGAAAAAACTCTAGAGATTCTACACGCGCATAAGTTATCCAAGCTTTTGATATTCATACCAAGCACTCTTACTGTTCATAATATTTATCTACTCTAAAGGAGTTATTGAAACCACAACCTGTTCATCTATTAGACAAGGTTGTTGGCTGGTTGATCTTTAGATTGAAGTTAAATCTAAAGAGATTGTAAGAAGGAACTGGTACTTCCCAATTCCAGTAAGTAAGTTTGTGAGTTGGTTGATAGTGAGACCCCTTGGTTATAAGGGAGAGTGGACGTAGGATATTCAATCCGAACCACTATATATCTTGTGTTCTTTATTGCTTTATTTTACTTATTGTCATTTTGGTTATTGCTCTCTTGTAAAAGGACTTTGAAAGACATTTAACTTAAGCTTCCGCAATTAATCTAACTAGTGGGACCAACAAGTGGTATCAGAGCAGTGTGTCCAACGACCACTGCTTTGAAAAGCTTTTGGTGGTCACCGGGCAGATCCATTGCTCTTTAGTGCTTTTGTTCAAGTTCTTGTTATTTCCCTTATTTTGATCAAAATGTCTGCAAAATCTTCTTACAAGAGCCGTAAGCTCCCAGAATTCTCTTTTGAGGATTACAGCCACTGGAGCTTCATGATGAGCAATCATCTTGGAGCTATTCACCACCGCATGTTAGATGTGGTTGAAAGTGGCCCCATCAAATTTTACTGGACTCCTATTGATAGTGGCAGGTCAGAGTCCAGAGAAGAAACTAGTGAAGCTGCCCAGAAAACTGCAGAGGATAGAGTCCCCAGGCAGAGAATTCTCAAAAAGAGAGACGAGCTTGATAATGATGAAAGAAAGCTCTACAACTTGGACCAGGTGGCAAGAATAGAGATCATCAACACACTTACCAAAGAGGTGATTGAAAAGGTCAGAACGTGTGCCACTGCCAAGGAGATGTGGGACAAACTGGCATTACTCTGTGAGGGAACAGAGAAGATCAAAGATAACAAACTCCAAGCTGTTCAACACTCATTTGATACCTTCAAGATGAAACCAGACGAGACCATTGACCAGCTGGACATGCGTCTCACAAACCTCCTGAACAAGGCTAGTGCCTTAGGTAAGACCTACTCTGAAAAAGAAATTGATAGTAAAATATTGCGTTCACTAACAAGCAGGTGGAGAATTAAAGTCACTGTGATCAAGGACAACAAGGATCTCAATACTCTGGATCATCATCTCCTATTGTCTGATCTCAAAGCCTATGAGTATGATCTTCAAGAGGAGGATCAAACAGAAGAGGTTTCCTCTTCTGGTCAGAAAGGTGTTGCATTCTCTTCAACCATCAAGCCTGATGTCAAGCCAAAGGAGTCTACTGCAGATGACTTGAGCCTCAAGGAGCAGGTAGCACTTCTAACTCGTAAATTAGATAAAATGAGTTCAAAATATGGCAGGTACAAAAGGCATTGGAAGGAATCTTCCAGAGAGAGAAAGAGTTCCTTCAAGCCTGCAGAGAAGGAGAAGACATCTGGAGACTCAAGGGAAACCAGATTTAGAACTCCAGAAAGGAGGAGAGATGACAACCCTGGCAACTCTGGGAGATCAGATTATCAGAGGAGAGATGGTAGCTCTGGCAGACCTGACTACCAGAGGAGAGAAAGTAGTCCAGCCAGATCAGACTACAACCAGAGGAGGAGAGAGCCAAGTCCTAATCCCAGAGGAGACAATGCCTGCTACACATGCAACAAGACTGGTCACTACAGTTATGATTGTCCTCAGCTTACTCCTAGGGAAAGAGAAGAGAAAAGAATCAAGAGAGATAAGAGATATGCAGATAAGAGAGCATTGCTGGCAGAAGCAGAGGAGGAGGAAACTAGTTCCAGTTCTTCTTCTTCCGACTTTGGATCAGATGATGATGTGTGTCTTATGGCAGATATCACTGAGGTAAATGAAACTACTCTAGTTTTATCAAATTCCAAATGTACTGAATCCTCTAATTCATCTGGTAACTCCAGAGAGTCTGATATGCAACAAATGCTATCAGATCTCCAAAATTGTGTCCAACTCTGTCAAAAACTTGAGAAAGAGAATGGTAGACTCAGAGCTGAAGTTCAATCTCTCTCTCATGAGCATAAATCCACCAGAGAACTCATGAAAGATCATTCCAAAGAAGTCTCTGAACTTCAGGATAAGATCACAGAAAGAGATACTCTGGTAGATCAACTCATGAAAGAAAAGAACTCTCAAGAAGATGAAATCACTGAACTCAGAGCCAAATACCAGACTCTTATCAAGGGAAAACAAGTTGCTCACAACATAGAGGAGATACCTATGCCCAGAGAAGCTCCTAAGATACCATCTGTTGTATCTATCATATCAGAGTCTTCTCAGCGCATTTGTGATAAGAGTTGTTTAGGATATTCTGGAATTACCTCTAAAACTCATAAATACTTTTATAATAAAGACAAGTCTGTAAGAGCTGGTAAATTGGTAGAAATCTGGGATGATAAAGACTTAACTGGTAATGGTTACAAGGTGGTTCACAATCCTGACTGGAAAAGGAATCACTCTGTTAATCACATAACATATGGTCCAGAAGAGTTGACTGTTCTGGAAGAGAAGATGCTAGAGAATAAGTGTCAAAAAGGGGAACCATTAAAGATTGATGGTTCTGTGAACAATGAGTCCCAAGGAGTAGAAATTACTCAAATTGGAGGACCCCAGAGAAATCCTCAAAGGGAACCTAAACAGATTAGGGGACCACAAAGGAAACACTCAAGAAAGGGGAATACCAATCAGAGTAATAACTACCAGAGAAGGAACAATGTTCAACAGCACCAGGTACCCCAGAGACAGTTTTCTCAGAGGAATCAATTCCAGAATAGGTATACTCAAAGGAACTATAATCACCAGAGCAAGTCTAATTATCAGAACCAGAGGAGGTCTTCCAGACCCATCTATAGAAAACCAACTGATCTGGGAAGTTATGACACCAGAGATGGTTCTTCTAGGATGTACCCTTATAACCAAACCTTTAAGACCATGTCTTTGAGGCAGGCCATTCCAAAGGCCAGATTTGAGAAAAGGTACACCAGACCTGTTTATAGGAAAGGTGTCCTTATCAGACCAGTAGCTCAATATGTCATTGTCAGAGGACATGTGCTGGTAGATAGATTTGGAAGGAAGATAAGATCTCCTCATCCTTCAAGGGATGATCTTTATCTTTGGATTCCTACAAAACCTGCAATTAACCAATCAGGACCCAGCACTAGTAGGGGACCTAATTGATTTCTCTGCAGGTAGATAAGAGTCCATTGGAGAAAGGATTTTCAAGCAACCATGTCTGGTACATTGATAGTGGATGTTCCAAGCACATGACCTTCCAGAAGGATTATCTCCAAGATTTCAAGCCATTGAATGGACCAAGAGTGATGTTTGGTGACAACAACTATGGAGTCACCAGAGGAGTTGGAAAGTTGACCTTCAATGGAGTATCTGTAGATGAAGTCTACTACGTAGAAGGACTCAAGCATAATCTGCTTTCTATATCCCAATTCTGTGACAAGGGATACTCAGTGAAGTTTTCTAGTGATTCATGCACTGTTTTCTCTTCTGATTATAATGATATCTTGCTAATAGGCTTGAGGAAGGGTAACATTTATCTTGCAGATTTTAGCAGTTGCCCAAGAAATGCTTGCCTGGTTGCAAAAGGATCTGCAGAGAACAGCTGGATTTGGCACAAGAGATTGTGTCAGCTTAACTTCAAGACACTGAATAAGATTGCCAGAAAAGGTCTCATTCGAGGTCTTCCTAATGAAGTGTTTAAGAAGGATCAGGTTTGTGGTTCATGCCAGAAGGGTAAACAACCCAAGACTTCCTTTAAGGATGTCCAGAGCACAACCACAACCAGAGTACTTCAACTACTTCACATGGACCTGTTTGGACCTGTTTCTCCTCTTAGTTTCAGTGGAAGAAAGTACACCTTAGTGATAGTAGATGACTTTTCAAGATACACTTGGGTAGTGTTCTTGTTTAAGAAAAATGAAACTATGACTAAGATGCCAGAGTTCTTCAAGCAGATTCAGAATGAGCAGAACCAGAGCATAGTCAGGATCAGAAGTGACAAAGGAACAGAGTTTTTGAATTCACACATTGCAGATTATTGCAAGGATCATGGGATTTTTCATGAGACATCTGCTGCCAGAACACCCCAATAAAATGGAGTAGCAGAAAGGAGGAATAAGACTCTTAAAGAAGCTGCAAGAACACTTCTGGCAGAGTACAACACTCCACAGAGATTTTGGGCAGAGGCCATTAATACAGCTTGCTACACTCAGAACAGATGCCTGATTGCCCAGAGACATAATAAGACTCCATGTGAGGTATGAAAAGGTAAAACCCCATCTGTTTCATATTTTCATGTTTTTGGATGTAAGTGTTTCATCCTTGACAATGGGAAATCTAAATTAAGAACCTTTGATGCCAAAGTGGCTGATGGAATATTTTTAGGATATTCCAGCACCAGTAAGGCTTTTAGAGTTTTTAATAAGAATTCACTTTGTGTGGAGGAAACACCTCATGTTGTTTTTTATGAATCTGCGTTTGAGTGCAAGGTGGATCCTAAGTCTTCAGATGAGACCCAGATTCACACTACACCCAGAGTTATCAAGGTCAATCCACCTATTCTTGATTCAGATTCAGATTCAGATGATGACCCATCTCCTGGTTCTATGAAGCAGAAGCCTTCACAAGGAGCAGAACCAGAAGAGGTTGGAACTCCTGTAGGGGGAAGCTCTTCTGCAGGTGGTGATAATGACCAAGGTACTGCAGAAGATGATCAACCAGGCAAGACCACGGGAAGGAGGACCCTGGTTGATCACCCCAATGACCTGATCTTAGGAGATCCAACTAAGGGTGTCCAGACTAGGAGAACTCTTAACTTAGCTGCCTTATTCAGTTGCTATGTGTCCTTGATTGAGCCCAAGAACATCAAGGAGGAACTGAGAGATTCAAATTGGATTGTTGCTTTGCAGGAGGAGTTGAATCAATTCACCAGACAGGATGTTTGGGAGCTGGTAGACAGACCAAGACATCAAAAGGTGATAGGCACTAAGTGGGTTTTCAAGAATAAGAAAGATGAGAATGATGTCATTACTAGGAACAAGGCAAGGCTAGTGGCCCAGGGCTATTCTCAGTCTGAAGGAATAGACTATGATGAGACATTTGCTCCTGTTGCCAGACTAGAAGCCATCAGACTGTTCTTAGCATATGCTGCTCACATGAAGTTCAAA
Organism: Ballota nigra; assembly: GCA_947034835.1. Lineage (NCBI taxonomy): Eukaryota > Viridiplantae > Streptophyta > Magnoliopsida > Lamiales > Lamiaceae > Ballota > Ballota nigra. Next base: position 50,732,171 of record OX344728.1, on the reverse strand, counting down.
GTATACCAGATGGATGTGAAATCTGCCTTTCTTAATGGGATTCTCATTGAGGAAGTGTATGTGGAACAACCCCCTGGTTTTGAACAAGGTGACAAGGTGTTTTAGCTTAAGAAAGCTCTTTATTTGCTGAAGCAGGCACCCAGAGCATGGTATGACACTCTATCTCAATTTCTTCTGGACAATGGTTTTACAAAAGGTAAGATTGATAGGACCTTGTTTAGGAAAGAAGAAGGAAAGGACATCCTTCTGGTCCAAATATATGTTGATGACATCATATTTGGATCCCCTAACAAGAAGCTGTGTGAGAAGTTTGGTGAGCTCATGCAGGGACAGTTTGAAATGTCCATGATGGGAGAAATGAATTACTTTTTGGGTTTGCAGGTAAAGCAATCAGAGAAGGGAATCTTTATTAACCAAGCTAAGTACACCAGAAACATGTTAGAGAAATTTGGAATAGGATCTAGCAAAGCAGCCAAGATCCCTATGATGACAAATTTCAACATGGATCCAGATGAGTCTGGAGAGAGTGTGGACCAGACTCAGTACAGAGCACTTATTGGTTCTCTTCTGTACCTGACTGCAAGCAGACCAGATATTACATTTGCTGTGGGAGTTTGTGCCAGATTTCAAGCTAATCCCAAGAAGAGTCATTTGGAAGCAGCTAGGAAGATATTGAAATATCTTAAGGGAACAGTGAATTTAGGTTTGTGGTATCCTGCAGATGATAACTTAGAATTGAGTGGTTATTCAGATTCAGACTATGGTGGATGCAGAATAGATAGGAAGTCTACTAGTGGAACATGCCAATTTTTAGGGAATAAATTGGTATCCTGGTTCTCTAAGAAGCAAACTTCAGTTGCTACATCAACAACAGAAGCAGAGTACATGGCTGCAGGGAGCTGTTGTTCACAACTACTCTGGATTAGTCAACAGCTTAGGGACTACCAGATTAGAGCTAAGGATATTCCTATATTCTGTGATAGTAATAGTGCAATTGCAATCACCCAGAATCCAGTTCTTCATACCAGATGTAAACATGTTGATATAAGACATCATTTTATCAGAGATCATGTTGAGAAGGGAGATATAAGGATGGAAAAGATAGCAACAGAGAAGCAGAGAGCATATATATTGACTAAGCCTTTGGCTGAGACCAGATTCAGAGAGTTAGCTTTTGAGTTAGGTTTGTTGGATCCAGAGACAGATTTGTGTTAGGGGGAACAACAGAGAAGTATCCTTTGTTTCTTTACTTTACTTCATACATTTATTTTCTTAAACTAACATACCTGCAGATTAGACATATCAGAGAAGGTATATCTCCATATGAGGTATACACCAGGTGACACTTGTCCCAGTTGAGGTGCTGAGTCAGATTCCAAAATATCCAAAGTCTTCTCTGACCAGGACCAGATGCGCTCCATCAGAGGAGATGTGGCACCAGACTGGCTGTGGTATCATCTGGTTACAATATCAGGTGACAGGTATGTCTTTACTTCTCTGGCCTCTGATCATTGGGATACACCTTTCAAATTAGTAAGTACACTCAAAATGTTTCAACTTCGGAGAGTATTTAAGACTAGGGTATAGGGCCTAGGCAATCATTTCGCTTTTTCTCTTGACTGTCACAAAACCCCTTTATGCCCAGTCCCAATGACTATACCAACACACCAGATTAAATCTGTATCTTGCCTTTCATCGTGGCCATCGGATTTAATCACTGTGCAAAATGTCAATCAATGCTAAAATTGATTTTGTTTCCTCAATTAAATTTGAAACTACACGCGTTCACACTTCATTTATTAATCAAGCCACGCGTAATACCCTATTTAAATCAAACTTTCTTTCAATCTGTCCTTTCACGTTTCCATACTTTCAAACCCTAACCTCTCTTTGCGAAGTATTTCTTTTTCTCTCTCTCTCTCTCTCTTTCACAGTAATGGCACCCAAGTGCAATTTCGATCCAGACTATGTCTGCAAGAAACTCAAGACAGAAATGGTGGTGGACTTCTATTCCACTAAGAATCCGGCCGCTTTGGAGATTTTGGAGCTTCTCCGACGTTCTGGGCTGGAGGAGTTGATCTCAAAGGTTCCCAAGGATCTGCGTACCTTGGATGGATATGCTGCTTAGTTTCTTATCCGGATGAAGATCCATGAAGACCATATTTCATCCAAGATTGATTCAGAGGATGTTGTTTTCTCGAAGGCAGACTTCTGTGGTCTTTTTGGTAACCTTTCTGCGGAAGGTGTGGACCCACTGAAGTACAAAGAAGGAGAGGCGTTGGAATCGTTCAAGATGTTTGCCAGAAATTCATGCCAGAATATTACTAAGGGCTTCTTGGACAAGCATCTTAGGCAGAAGTATAAGGTGTTATTTGACATTGTGGTAAAGATTCTCATGTGTGAGAGCTATAGCACAGATGCCATCTTCGTTGGCAGGCTCTGTGTTATGAGGGCCATTCTGGATGGTGTTCAGTGTAACTGGGCTGAGTTCTTCTGGGGAGTGCTGAGGAAGAACAAGGTGAAAATCCAGAAGGAAGAATGCCCCCAGTTGCCAGGAGAGCAACAATTTGTGTTCAATGCTAATGTATCATTGGGCACAAAACTCACCCTAATTCTGGATTCGATCCTTCCAGAGAAGAAATGGAGACAATCTTGGTGTAAGGGCTTTCATAAGTCCAAGATTATGTTCTCCAAGGATGGTTCCCTTCATGGCCATCCTGACTCTGATGGAGAGCAAGCCATCCCTGCCCCTCCTATTCAAGTCATTCCCTCACCTGCTAAGGGGCAGAAGAAGAAGCAGCAGCAGAAGACTCAGAAGAAAACTGCTGAAGCAACTGGTTCCTCAACCATTGCTTTCTCTAGTTCCTCAGAGGAGGACCAGATTCCCCTTCTTGATGTACTTAAGAAGAAGGGTGATGATGATAAAGCTGTTAAGAAGGCTGGAGCAGCCAAGAGGAAGCAGCCAGACGAGGTCAGGAGAGGTTCTGCTAAGAAGTCAAGGACTAGCAGGAAGGCCAAGAAAACCCTTCTGGTGGATGAGCCATCAGAAGAGGAAGATGAAGACGAGGATGTGCCTCTTGTGAAGAAATCCAAGGCCAAGAGAGCCATTCTTCAAGATTCAGACTCTGGATCTGATCTTGGAGAGGCCTTGGAGAAGGCACTTGAGGATGCTTCCCTGATGATGGAGGATGCTCCAGAGTTTGTTGTACCTGCTGGTGTTGACTCAGCAGAGGTAAATCCCTCCATTCCTTCTTCTACCCCTATTAATCTTGTTTCCCCTTCTACCTCTCCCCCAGATAATATTCCCCAAAACCCATCTGCCTCTGGTAACCCTATTGAAACACCAGAGCAGACTCTCCCAGATACCCCAGTATATACTCCCTCCACCATTCCCACTCAAACACCTTCTCCCCCAAATTCCCAAACTCATCTTCCCACAAACCCCTCTCCCCCAGTTTCTGTACCAGAGGTGCCACCAACCTCTTCTGGTGCAGAACTCCCCCCTCCAAACACTTCCATATCTCAAATACCTCCTACACCTTCTGTACCAGAGATTCCACCTTCCTCTGGTGCAGAGCAATCCATTCCCTCCACCTCTACTTCACAACATCCTAACCCTCCCCAAACTCATACAGATCAGGACCCAACCATTGCTATGGCTCTGGGATTCCCTGCCCCTCCCCCCTCCCCAACCTGTTTAACAAGCGATGATAGTGAAGATGAGGAAGCTTCACTTGAGCCTGCTAACTTAGCACCTTCCTCCTCTGCCTCTGGGCCCAAACCCTTTATTTTCTCTTATGATGAGATGGGTCCCATCAGGCAGAGTATGAGTGTGAGTGCTCAGCTCTGGCTAAGAGAGCAATTTCCAATTCTGTTGGAGCACTCACCCCTCCTGGCAGATCTGACGGATGCCAAAGTTTGGAGTATGGCCAGACTCCAAGATGTTGAAGATCTTATGCTTCTGCTGGAGGAGATGTCTCCATCTACCTTCACTGCTTGGGAGATTGAGCTAAAGAAGAAGTTAAATATTCAAAACCCAGCAGAGTTGGAGACACCAGAGGCGGCCAAGATCCTCATCAAGACTCTCCTTATCCAGAGAGGAGTTATGCTCACTCCAGAGGGCTTCTCTTACAACTTTGGTCCTCATTTCACATTCCCTCCTGAGCTATACTCAGACGAGAAGGACTTCGAGATGTCTCCTGCTGTGCTCCAGAAGATGAAGGCATTCTTCAATGAGCAGATCATGCAGATAGGGCGCTTTTCAAAAGCCATTCAACACATGGCCCCTGCTATGATAGAGCATCAGATCAAGCAAGAAAGGAGGATTTTTCTGAAGCAGATCAAGTCCTCCCTGGCAGAAGTTAAAGCTTCTTTCAAGGCCAATGGCCTCTTTGTCAAACTGGATGTGATGCATAGCCAGAAGCAGCTCCAGGAGCACGTGCTGGAGCAGTTGAGGCCAGTCTCTGTTCTTAAAGTTGAGATGGCAAGCCAGATGATCCAGACTGCCAAGTTGAAGGATTCCCTCCAGGAGTTGTTGGAGAAGCAGGAAAGGCTTGTTGCAGAGTCTAAAGCCTACCTGGAGGAAGCCAAGCAACTGCGTGATCTTCACTCTTCCTCCAACACTGCCTTGCCTGATCTTATAAGGCAGGTTGTGGAGCCCCTCCTTGATGAAGTTAAAAAGGGGGAAGAGAAGGCCAGAACTGATCTGGCGAAGACCATAAATGAAACTCTCTTCAGCCATGGAGCTCGTCTGGACCTGCTGGAGAACACATTGGCCCAGGCTGAGTTGCAGAAGAAGAAGAAGGAAGAGCTCAAATCTCTTTCCATGGCTAAGCAGCTTGCTGCAGAAGAGGAGTCAGAGGCTGAGCAGGATCCAATCTCCATCTCTGGACCTGCAAAGAGGAAGATAAGGAAAGTGAAGAAGAGCTTCCTTGAATCTGTGGTTGAAGAAGCAGAGAAGAGATTCAAGGAAGAGTCGCCTGAAGAGAGGCAAGCAAGGATAAGGAAAAACATAGATGAAGAGCAGAGGCTCAGATATGTTAGAAGGCAAAATAAGAAGAGCAGAGAAGCTGGTATCACTCCTGGTGCTAGTGGATCCAGCCAGAAGAGGAAAGGGCCTGTTGAAGTCATGAACATCCTCCCTCTCAGGACAGAAGGGTCCTTTGACTCAACTGTTCCTGTGCCTTTGATAGAAAAATGGAGAGAAGCCAAGACTCTCTGGTTCATTCAACATTATATCCAGAGACCTCCACCAGAGGATGATGCTCTCATCAACAGGACTTTCCATTCTTGGATGCAGGCATATGATGCAGATTTGTACAAGCAGTTGATGGATTCAACTATTGAATTCAACCTGGAAGTCACTGCTCCTGAATTCCATTTTCTCAACACTCCAATGACAGGAGACCAGGTTGATTGGGCTGAGCTGAAGAGACTGTACAAGACCAAGGTGTTGGCAAACTTCACCCCAACTTCTTCTGCAGAGTTGAAGGCCATTCAAGATAGATTCTTTGACAGGTTCCTGGTGCCCAAGGATAACAGAAGATATGCCTAGAATAGGACCAGAATTGCTTTGTAATCTGTAATCATCTTTGTCCATTTTATCAATGAAAATCTCATATCTTCTCTGTTCAAAAGACAACCTCTTGTTGTCTTATTTGTTTGCCTGATAAGATCTATTCAAAGGTCTTATCCTTTATTGTTTTCTTGCTTAAGTTTACTTTTGATCAGTTCTGGTATGTTTTAACTCCATCAAAAAGGGGGAAATTGTTAGGATAAAAATTGTTAGTTTTGATGAGTTAAAACAAACCGGAAGATGTAATAGGACCATCTGGACCTGTTAGCCAGATGATGATCTAGATTAGGACTTAGTCTAGGGGGAACTGCCAGACCAGAAGAGTCACCAGAAGACCCCACCAGAGGACTTCACCAGATGAGATCTGACCAGAGGCAGAGGACCTTCCCCAGACCAGACGAGTCTGGTGGAACAAAAGATACTCAGTTTGATCTCCTGTTTCTACTGAGTACTCTGGTTGTTCACCAGATTAGGACCAGAAGATACCGAGGTTGCCTGGTGTCTGGTCTTGCCTTCTCTGGAGAGAATCAGAGTTAGGCAGAGGAAGCTATTGACCGTTGGTAATTCAAATCAAGTCAACAAGATCAGGATTGGAAAGTTTTGAAGATAATCAATCCAAGGATCCCACCAACCCAATCAATCAATTAGGGAATTGATTGATTGAAGCTTCCTTATATAGAGGATCTGATTGGATTAGCTCTCCAACGGCTAGCCCTAATCCCCTCTATATATACGAGAGTGCAGTTCAAGAAAAAGCTCTAGAGATTCTACACGCGCATAAGTGATCCAAGCTTTTGATATTCATACCAAGCACTCTTACTGTTCATAATATTTATCTACTCTAAAGGAGTTATTGAAACCACAACCTGTTCATCTATTAGACAAGGTTGTTGGCTGGTTGATCTTTAGATTGAAGTTAAATCTAAAGAGATTGTAAGAAGGAACTGGTACTTCCCAATTCCAGTAAGTAAGTTTGTGAGTTGGTTGATAGTGAGACCCCTTGGTTATAAGGGAGAGTGGACGTAGGATATTCAATCCGAACCACTATATATCTTGTGTTCTTTATTGCTTTATTTTACTTATTGTCATTTTGGTTATTGCTCTCTTGTAAAAGGACTTTGAAAGACATTTAACTTAAGCTTCCGCAATTAATCTAACTAGTGGGACCAACATGACCTCCTAAAGCAGTTGTGGCGGCTGTTCGAGGAGGGGAAGCTAGAAGAATTTGTGAAGAGATCGGCGGCCAGGCCGGAGGTGCAGCCCGCTACCCACCCTGTCCAGCGGAACCAGGAGGCAGCCCTTATCTACCTGCCGATGCCGGAAAACCCCGCTCACCCCGCCATCAATATGCTCTTCCCGGTTGGAGGATTTGCTCCTTCCACCACACTCTTCAACCGCCGGCAGAAAAGCGAGCTGCGGGCCATGGACAACGTCCACCAGATCACCATGCCTATCAACATGATGGCTAAGGAGTCCGATCTCCTCGCCTTCTGGGGGGAGGACCGCATGGGGGTCATCTACCCCAACCATGACGCCCTGGTCGTGTCAGTCAGCATCATGGGCGTCACCGTCCACCGCATGCTGGTCGACAATGGGGCATACTGCAACATCATCTTCAAAGCCATCTTCGACCAGCTGGACAACTCCTTCGAGAAGTACGTGGAGCCATGTGACCAGATCATCAAAGGCTTCGGGGACACCACCGTGATGCCGTATGGAATAGTTAGGCTAGCTGTAGAGTTAGTTTCTAGCATAGAGGCTGAGGTTAAGGCTTAGAAACAGCTCGATTTCATAATAATCGACCAGCTGTCAACTTGTAACGGTTTTCTCGGCAGGTCGTTCGAGCACGAGTTCGAAGCCGCCGCCTCAGCGTTCTATTATTGTATCAAGTTTCCAACCCCCTCTGGAAAGGTGGGAACTCTTAAGGGTAATCAGAAAATGACACACGGATGTTTTGGCGTATATCAATCTTGCTTTAAATTCTGCAAATTTAGATTATGTTTGTACTGTCGGGGAAGGAGAAATGGATATAGACGAAGAAAACCCATCCATTACCCACCCTATGGAAGAAGATACTCAAACTTTCGATGACACACAAATCGAGTTGGAGCCAAGAATCGGTTTCGAACCAAAGGAAATCGATAACGGTCTGACAAGAGAGATCAACGACCCTCGCTTCGGGGAGCAGGGTGCTAGCCCGATGGAAAAGCTAATACCAGTAACAATGAAGAATCGACCAGAAGTGTGCGTCCAACTCGGCTCAAAGATGTCCGATGAGATGCGATCTGCGATGACGACATTTTTGGAAGAAAATTTAGACGTGTTCGCATGGTCCCATGAAGATATGGTCGGGATCGATCCAGAGATATGTTCCCACCAATTGCACATCGACCCTTCCCGCAAGTCGGTGTCACAGAAAAGAAGGAAGTTCAGACCTGACAAGTACGCGGTCATAGCCACCGAGGTCAAAAAACTGCTCGACAACAAGCTGATCGGAATGGTCGACCCCGATGACAAACCTCAGTTGGTGTCCAACGCAGTCCTCGTAAAAAAGAACAACAATACTTGGCGGCTATGCATTGACTTCACGGATTTGAACAAAGCCTGCCCCAAAGACCACTTCCCGATGCCGCACATCGACCATCTGGTGGACAGCACGGCTGGGCACGAGATGCTCACTTTCATGGACGCTTTCGCCGGCTACTACCAGATCCCGATGCCGTCGACGACTAAAAACACACCATTGTCCTCACGGAGAAAAACATGTATTTCTGGAAGTGGATGCCATTCGGACTGATGAATGCAGGGGCAACCTATCAAAGATTAGTCAACCACATGTTCCACGACCAAATCGGAGTGACCATGGAGATATATATTGACGACATCGTCATCAAGAACGAGAAAAAAGAAGACCACCACACCCACCTAGCCGAAGCGTTCGAGATTCTGAAAAAATACCGGATGAGGCTCAACCCGAAAAAGTGCAACTTTGGCGTCGAGTCAGGTAAGTTCTTGGGGCACATGGTCAGCCAGCGGGGCATCGAAGCAAATCCGACCAAGGTTCAAGCAATCCTTGACATGAGCGCTCCCCGCACAGTAAAGGAGGTACATCGAGTTACGGGCAGCCTGACCTGCCTCAGCCGTTTCATCTCCCGCATGGGGGACCGGTGCAAACCTTTGTTCGATAGCATGCGGAAAGAAAAACTAAACTGGATGCCACAGAGCCAACTCGCATTCGACAATCTGAAGGCATATCTATCAAATGCCCAAATACTAACCAAGCCCGTCCCAGACGAGAAGCTCTACTTATACTTGGCGGCCTTAGAGTCAGCTCTCAGCGCTGTACTAGTGCGGGCTGAGGGGCAGACACATCTGTCAATCTATTACGTCAGCCATACACTCCACGCCACCAAGCTACGGTACCCGCCATTGGAAAAGCTGGCCTACGCGCTATTGATGAGCGTGCGAAAGTTGCGCCCATACTTCTTCAACCATCAGGTCGAGGTGCTGACTACCATGCCACTACGATAAGTGTTACATCGACCAGGCACGGCGGGCAGGTACCTCAAATGGGCGGTAGAAATCGGGCAATTTGGAGTTACATACGCTCCCCGAACGGCCATCAAAGGCCAGACGATGGCCGACTTCATAGTCGAGCTCACCTACCCGGAGGCGATGTCCAAGATCAAGCAACCATCGTGGAAGATGTACATCGACGGATCCTCTACGACCACGCAGACTGGGGTAGGAATTGTCCTACTCAGCCCGTCCGGCCAATCATTTACAACGGCCATCAGGTTTGGGTTCCATGCAACAAACAATGAAGCTGAATACGAGGCGTTGATCAACGGCCTAGAAATAGCAATGACCATGGGAGTGAAGCGGTTATAGGTCTACAGCGACTCGCAGTTTGTGACATGCCAGATTTCGGGGGAGTACGGCCTACCAAGGATTAGCTAAAAACCTACTCGGAAAATTCGACCAGATGCACATAGAGGTGGTACCCCGACTCGACAACACGCAGGCAGACGCTCTTGCCCACCTCGCAACATCCGAGGGGCCGACCGACATATCACAGATCACGGTCACTTACATGCCCGCCCTGTCGAGCTCGAACCAGCGGGTAGCTAGCCTAGAGCAAGACGGGGACAACTGGTTGACCTCCATTCTGAATTACCTTCACAACGGTAAACTTCCAGATGATCGGGTAGCAGCAAAGCAGTTGCAACTTCGGGCGGCTAGGTACACAATCGTGGGGGGATCGTTTGTACAAACGAGGTTTTGCTCTACCTCTCTTGAGGTGCATAACCCCAGAGTAAGGAAGGAAGATCATGGAGGAAATCCACGAGGGGCTCTGTGGGAACCACGCCGGGGGCCAAGTACTCGCCCAGAAAGTTATCCGCCAAGGTTATTTTTGGCTCATCTTGAAGAAGGACGCGATCAGCTACGCAAGGGCATACCACAAATGCCAAATATATTCGCCAGTAATTCACCAGGCTCTGACCGAACTCACCTCAATCTTTAGCCCGTGGCCGTTTACAAAGTGGGGGATCGACCTCATTGGTCCTTTGTCCACAGCCCCGGGCAGCGTCAAGTACGCAATCGTGGCCGTGGACTACTTCACCAAATGGGCGGAGACGGAATCATTGAAGACAATCGACCAGGAGCACGTCATCAGGTTCATCTGGCGCAATATAATTTGCCGTTTCGGCCTCCCGCAGGTCATCATTTCGGATAACGGGAAGCAGTTGAACGGGTCGGAGATGGAGAGATTCTGCCTGAGGCAAAAGATCAAGAGGATGTTCTCGACGCCTTATCACCCACGGTCCAACGGGCAGGTCGAGGCAATAAACAAGATAATCAAATACACATTGAAGGCAAGGTTGGAGGAGAGCAAAGGGACGTGGGCAAGCAAATTATCCGAAGTACTATGGTCGTATAGGACAACCAGCCGCACGGCCACCGGGGAGACTCCTTTCACTCTGGCCTTTGGGACGGAAGCAGTCATCCCAGCAGAGGTTGTCATCCCGAGTCATCGCACCTCGCAGCTCGTGGGGGCCGACAACGACGAAGCCATGTTGCACGAGCTAGAGCTGTTAGAAGAAAGAAGGTTGTCCGTGGAACAGAAAAACATAATCTACAAGCAGAGGGCAGAGAAATATTTCAACTCGAAAATCAAAGTCAGAGAATTCAAGGCCGGGGACCTCATCTTGCGACGGACGGTCGGGCAGCCCAAGGGTGTATTTGGCCCGAATTGGGAGGCCCCCCTGAGAATCTCCAAGCGCTTGGCCAACAGGGCCTACGAGATCAAGAGCCTCGAGGGCAATCCGACCCAATACCCTTGGAACGCCTCCCTTATCAAGAAATACTATCAGTAGCAGCGTACGCGATGATCGAGTAGTTCATCAAAGTGTAACGGGGATAGCCCACATCACCTTTTTGCACGCTGAGGGCCACAATGTAATCGCATCTCGAACACATTGTACAATCAATAAAATCGATTGTTAATTCAATCTCGTATTCGTGAAGTTGCTGCCCGTCAATTGGCTAAAGCACTTCACTCATTAATCTTTTAATCGATTGTTAATTCAATCTCGTATTTGTGAAGTCACTGCCCGTCAATCGGCTAAGGCACTTCACTCATTAATCTTTTGGTTAATCTTTTAATCAATTGTTAATTCAATCTCGTATTCATGAAGTCGCTACCCGTCAATCGGCTAAGGCACTCCACTCATTAATCTTTTGGTTAATCTTTTAATCTATTGTTAATTCAATCTCACATTCGTGAAGTCGCTGTCCATCAATCGACTAAGGCACTTCACTCATTAATCTTTTGGTTAATCTTTTAATCGATTGTTAATTCAATCTCGTATTCGTGAAGTCGCTGCCCATCAATCGACTAAAGCACTTCACTCATTAATTATTTGGTTAATTTGGTAATTAATTGTTAACACAATCAGTCAGTTATCGAATCAATCGCAAGCACACTTAAAAGGAAAACGGAAACAACACTTGCGAATAAGAAGGACATCTCATCGAAAATAAAAAGAAAAGAGTTTGGATTACAAAGGCCCTAGGCCGGCAAAATCAGAAATTGAATACAAAGTCTTCAAGGGGCTGGGAGCTCGACATCCCCGGCTCCAACATCCGCCTGCACTCCACCGACCACCGTCGGCTCCTCGGCCGCCTCATCATCGGCGAGGGGGTAGATGAAGGCCTCCACGTCACCGAGGAAGGACAGGTCCACCCCGTGATCGGTAAGGTCTTTTAGCGTGAGGTCATACTCCGCCGACAGAGGGTTGGCTGCCACGTAGCCTTTCAAGTCCTCGAGGGGACCAGAAAGATCGGCCTCGGGATTCTTTCGGAGAAGGGAGTGGATCGAGTCGGCATACGCATTGATGTAAATTATGGAGCCGGCCGACTCATGCTCCCCTTCGAGTCGGGTGCGTTCAGCGGCCACGTGCTGTTCGACCTCTGCGGTAAAGGCGTCGCGGGTCTTTCTAGCCTCCTCAGCCGCCCGAGCCTCAGTATTGGCTCGAGCCTTCTTCTCGGCCTCCAGGCGGCCCTCTACCTTCGAGCAGCGGGTGCAGGTGCGGCCCTCTTCTCCAGACAGGAAGCCTCGTCATTCTTCATCTGGAAGACCGCTTTGTAGGCGGCGAAAGTCCGCACCTCCCGTTTGTACTCGATTAGGATGCTCTCCTTGGCGATGGCATCGCGGGAGAAGCGGATAGCCGATGACCTCATCCTGTCGGCCAAAGGGACAGCTTGCAAAGCCCTCTGGCAATTAAGCATCCACGAGCGGGGCAGGTTCACCACGGCGCGGCGAAGCTCCTCTGGCCAAAATTCGGGGATGGCCTCCGTGTAAGGGGGATCCCGCGAGCGCAGAAATTGGAGGACCTCAGTCGGGGACAGAGGATCAGGCCTGCAAACATCAGAATGATAAGTTAAGCGAGGGGATAAAAATTGGAGATCTCAAGATATCTAGAAAGATTCGAGGGCACTTATATAAGATGGTTGCCCCAGCCTAGGAACGAGAAGTCGCTCCGATCGCGAGTAGAGGAAGCCAGACTCCCTGCGGCGGTCTCAGATGTGCCCACAATTAGTTTGATCTACATTGACCGTCACCATGACAGGCTCGATGGGGGTTTGGGCAACTACCCGAGCCTTCTTGGCAAGCGGCTGGTCGTCGGAGGGCACCGTCGGAGCTGTCGGCAAGGGAATCTGGAGGTTAGTGCAGGTAGTCGGTCCCGAAGCTCTGACCGCTCCCCTCTTTGCCAGCTTGGCGACTGCAGATTTCCTCGGTGCCATGTCAACGGTCTCGTCGGAAGATTCGCAGTTGATGATGTAAATTTGGCCAGCATCGGGCAGGTATTGGTCGTCGGCGGGAGGAGTAGGAGCTGGAGAGTCAGACGGTGTGGCCTCGTTGTCTGCCAGGAAGTGTTGCTCTGGAGACGGGGGTTAAGCGTCGGTTAAGAAGCCAAAATCGGGTAGAGAAAGAAGATAAAAAGGTATCGGGCAGGAAAGTCCTTACCACCAAAATTCAGATGACGGGGAAATATTTAGAGACCAGAGAGTCGTCTCTGCTCGTTATTGTTCAGCTGGTCGATGTCACGATCGATGTCGCTCTAATTTCTCATGCGGGCAAGGGCTTATTTGAAGTCGTCGGTCAAGTCGCTGAGATTGGGCGCCAAGTTGCCTGCACAATAAAACAAAAATTAGATCAGTACGGAGGAGGTGGGAGTCATGTGAGTGTATACGTCGTCGGTTGTGGGTACGATATTCGCGGGGAACTTGGATGATCGACCTGTCGGGCTCCACACTCTCCCATGCGCCGCTGACCCACCACCATTTCTGGTGCCAGCCTATAACTTTCGATGAGATGTCGAAAACGATGGAGTCCCTGCCCCAGGGTTTCACGGAGTAGTATCCCGTATTCACCGCACCGGTGGAGGCGACGGTGTAGTAAAGGTAGTTCATCTCGTCGGGGAACAGCATCCGATAAAGCCCCCAATGCCCAAGCACAACCATGGCGCCCAGCAGATAGCTCCATCCGTTGGGCGTGATTTGGGTGATGGATAAGTTCCAGGAGGCGAGAAGCATGAAGATCGCCGGGTGGAGCGGGAAGCGGAGACCCGCGTGCAGTGTATCAGCGTTGATGGTGATCAACCCCTCAGGGGGCTAGTCGGCGCTTTCATTGGCTTGGGGTATAGAAAAAGATGTCCGCGGGGACCTCAAAGGTCCAATACAGCTCCAAAAGATCCGCATTCGGAGGCAGACAACTAGGACGACGGGAGGCACCGAATTCGGACTCTTGGGATTCTTGGTAAGATCGGTTTGGGCGATTTTGTCGATGCCCGTTGATGTATTTGGCGTAGTCGAGCTGGATCAGCCAGCTGTCCGAATAGGCAACAGGCTCAGGTACCTCTTCTTGCTCGTACAGAAAGTTCTCGGTCCGGAGCGGGTAGGCGGCGACCGGCATTGCACTGAGAACGGGGCCCTCGCGTTGGGGACTCATCCGATCTAGGGCGTCGGTGTAGGCATCCACATCTGTGGAAGTGCCTTCGCCTTCTCGGGCTGCGGCGGTGCAGGACGTCCCTTCTCCGGAGTGGTGGAGTGGTCTCTCGGCGGTGGCGGAACTGGTAGACCTCGACGACGTCGATACTTTCCACCGAGTCACTCATATTGAAAGAAGATGAAAAGGAGAAGAAGTTGAGTGAGGATTACCTTAGAAACGAGTGATCGTCGGAATCTGGGGAGGAGACGGAGGAGAAATCGTCGGAAAATTCAAATCCTTGCAAAGGGAATGCGTAATAGAAGAGTGGGAAAATGGGAATGAGGGTTAAAACCCTCTATTTATAGAGGAATTGGAGGAGGGACCAAAGTGCAAGAAACAGTGTCAAATTTGGAAATAATCCAAAGTATAGGGGGCGCGTGAGGGGCACGCGCCTGACTATTGGGCGACAAGATCGGCAGACGTGACGCATGGGATCCTGCTTATCAGGCACGCCAGCCGATGACATCAGCAGGTGCGGAATTCGAAGCGGTGCCTTGGAAGACGGAACGACACATTAAATACGAAGTTATGGATTAACCAGCCCGCCACCCAACGGCGGGGCCTCCCCTATGACGGGCTAGTGGGGCAATTGTTACACCCGATTTCTACTACCCGACCAGTCGGGTTAACCGGTCCAAGCGAAGAGCAAATGAAGCACGTCAATGAGCCCGACCAAGCCATCGGGAAGAGAGCCAGAGTTACCACATTGACGACCCCCGGGAGGGCAGGGGGTAAAAACCTCCGCCGGGGGACGAAAGCCAGTCGGCCAGCGGCGAGCGTTGGGTTGCCCCGAAGGATCTCCTGCCCGCTGCCCACGGACATGATTCCCAGAATGCCCACCACCTATTCGCTACCCGGGTACCCGCCTACCCGTTTTCAGGCGATGCCAGCTACTTAGCACGTCCAGTCCCATCAGATGTGTGGATGTGACAAGGTCAAAGTAGGGCCAGCAGGAGGAGTCCCATCAATAGAGGTCAACTGTGTCAGGTGGCGCCCCCTCATTGGCCCATAGAGGGGGTTGTAGCCACTCATGGCTACCCAGCTAGGATTTAGTGGGGCCCGCGGGCATATCAGCTCAAGTGGGTGAGCCCACCATGTACTTATAAATAGGGTCTTAAATGCCCCATTGTAATACACAACTCATTTATTACAAAGACTCCACTTGAGAGCTCATTTATACTTGCATTTATGACTCTCAGCATTTATAGTTCTTAGATCTTACCAGCTAGGAACCAGACGGCGAGTTCCTCACGAAATCGCTATCAACAGACACTATTAGAGAAATGGGACCACCCCTTCAATAAATTAATGAATTTCTCATTGAGAAACTTTTCTATCCAGTGACTAATAAAAAGAGCCTCCTTAATCCTTGTCATATAATCTCTCTGATTAAGATAGATGAGTTGTTAGCTTTAAAAATACCAGATAACTTCAAAAATGATAAAAGACGTCTTCAAGTTTGGGAAAAAAAATGTCTCTCGTTTAAAAACGTAATTCACCAGAATATGTTCCATTCTTAGTGTATTTTAGAGTAGTTTGAACAATTGTACTAATTATTTTGTGGCTTCAACTACTTTATTTTTGGTGGGCCTTAGACTAGATGATCATACTGGAATTCAAAAGACGGTTCATCAATTCCATACAAATTCTCCCATTTAATTGCAAACAAAATTAATGACTATTTCAACCTTTCAACATTCCGAAAATGTAATCAAATTCACATTCAATGGATAAATCTAGAAAAATATTTGCTGATTCAGAGATCTAAAAATTGGGTTAATTACCTGTACACGGATTCCAGATTGTAGATCCCCAACATTTTCAGATGGTAGATTCGAAGCCCACAAAAACCCGTCACCGCACAAAAACCCCTCACCCATGGTTGCTGGACCGTTGAATCACCAAGATCTGGAGGCTGAGGGTGACTTGAAGCGAAAATACTAACTTCTACTAGTAGATTCCTCGCAAGCGTACGAGTTCACTGTAGTATGAGTAAGTATAATGACCAAGTATATCGAACCCAAATGATGAAGTGTATGCTAATAGATCCCTGAAGATCTACGCGTCGTAGTTAATATGAGTGTATATTTTTGGATTTTTGGAAAAATTAATTAAAATAAAATAAACTAATTAAACTAAAATATAAGAGAAACAAATTAACTAAGGTTTGTGTTCAAGTAAGAGATGGTGATGCTCAGGATAGGAATCCCTACGTATACTAACCAAGCAGGTACATAATCAAAATAACCGTGACGCGCAAGAAATAACCTAAGTAAAAGAATGCAAGATGAAAGCTCAAGATTTTAAACCCTAATACTTTATCCTAACAATCGACTTCACTAATCCACTAACAAGTTAATAGATTGTGCTTAATTAATGAGACCCTAATTTAACTAAGGTGATGCGGTCGTCCTCCTTCGCTAAACTGGTAGATGAATTAACCCTTTCTAAACCCTCTCGTTAAGTCTACTAGTTGTTAAAGAGTGATAAGATCGTCCTCTCTCTAACACTTTTCGAGCGAAATTCAAAGGCAAAGTTAAGATTGATTTTAAGAATTCATTAATTAAGAGAATTAAAACCTAACGTCACGAATTACCCTAATTACGTACCCACAACCTACTTCTACGAGTTCATCATATCCCAAGCATGCAAGGGTTTTAGCTAGACATGGGTTTTACGTAAACAAGAACTATTGAATAAATAACGAACATGAACATAATGATTAGAACGAATAACTTAAACAACATAAACTAGGGTTTAAAGAATCTAAGGCTAAGAACTGAATTTAAATTAAGAAAACGAAGTCTCAAAGTATTAACGAACAAAGGTCTGAAGAAACGAAACTAAAAAGCAAAATCGTGCTATGAATTCGTAAAGAAAACCTCGAAAACGTAAAAGTAAAGCTTGCTCGTTCCTTCTTCTCCAAAAACTAACTCTAAAAACGATCTTCTATCAAGTGGTGTCTGAAATCGTGTTCGGAAAAGGTATATATAAGGACCGGGCCGAATCGGGATCTCATGGGCCGGAAAAACGAACTTGGAAACTTGCTCTCGGAGGCGCTCGAGCTGCCCCGCTCGAGCGGATGCGCTCGAGCTAAGTGGTCGAGTGAAACGGTTGGTCGAGCAGAGGCGCTCGAGCAGTGGTGCTCGAGCGAAGAAAACTCTCTGTAAGTTTGGGGCGCTCGAGCTGGTTGAGCTCGAGCGGAGGCGCTCTAGCGCACTGGTCGAACAGAATACGAGGTCGAGCGGAGGTGCTCGAGGGGTAGTGCTCGAGCGGCCTTCTTTCCTTTCAACTAACATTTTCTTCTCACGCACTAATACCAATTGTATTTCTTCGATATCTTCTCATCCGGGCATCCGTTTGAGTCGATTCAAAGTCCTACGAACTCCGTTTTTTGCCCTCGATTCACCTATGAGCATCAAATAGACAAATTCATCAATGTAAAGAAATAGTACTCATTTGACTCTAAAAACACAATAAAATCGACCAAAACTTGGGCATTTCTAGGTACAAATCATGACAATTTCACGCCTAATCAGAGGGAAGATCTGGAGGCATTATACGTTTGATGGCGGTGCTTGGGGAGGCTGAGGTGCGATTTCTCTGCCCAGATCTCACCGCCACCGCTGCCGTAGTGAGGTCCGTAAGCCGCCGTGTCCGTGAGAAGTCACCCCGCCCTAGTCGTGAGAAGAGCAACTCCGCCACCGAGGCCGGGAGAAAATTTATTCTCTCTCTCTATATGCGACAACTCTCTCCGATGGTGGGGCAAGAGAGATCTAGGGTTTCTCGGCCCTCATCTGACGCCGGAAATGAGCGACGGCGGGTGGGCGTGGTGGAGAGATGTATCTAGATCGCGTCGCCACCGCCACTTATTCTCCAAAACCTGCCTCTGTCGCTTGTTCTTCAGATCGCCGCTACTTGCTCTCCAAAATCGCACCGCCCCCTAAAATATGCGTTGGTGCCGCCACCGTGCATGTTTTGTGTGCCGATGGTGAGAGATGGAGATGGAGTGGAGAGTAGATGGTTTTGGTAGAGAGAGAGATGGGGGGTGAGGAGGTGGTGGGGTGGGTGGGTTTGTTTTGAATTTTGAGGGGTGAGAGAAATGAAATATACGTATATTTGTTATAGAGGAGAGAGGAGAGAGAAGGCTGATAAAGTGGAGAGAGAGTGCTGAAAATACAAAATAATAGTCAATTATATTAATTTGTGCCATGGGGAATCTCATGTTTTATTGTGTATTTAAGCATCTCAAAATGTAGTATTTTGTGTATTTCTCTATTAATAAATATAAAATTATAAAAATACCCTTTTTACTTTAAATAATTTATAATATTAATTAATTAAAATTTAATACTTCAATAAAACCTTTTTACATATTATTAAAATTAAAATTATAATCAAACTAATACTAGTCGTAATCAACATCTACCCATTATTTTTATATTTGACCTGCTATTATATGTCTTGGAATTTAATAACTTGAAAATTGATTCAGATGCTTACAGCGTGAATTACTAAGATGAATGAGAGAAAAAGAAAGCAGTGAGCCCACGCTTATTACCATCCCATTTTCAAGGAACAAGACAAAGAGAGAAAATGGCCAGAAATTGCTAAATGGAAAGAAGGAAAGTCGCCGGAAAAGCTTCGAATTGATTGTCGCCGAGAAACTTTGCTCCAGAATTAATGGAGTTCACCGGAAAACTCCATTGTTACTGGAAAATTGTTCTTGGAAAAGAGAGAAAGAAAGTCATCGTCAGAAAGCTTTCGACGGCGGAAAAAGAAGCAGAAACTCGCCGGAGCTAGAGACAAAGCTCGTCGCCGAAAAGCTGCCGTGAGGAATCGATGGAAGTTGTTAGTCGTTGCCATGGACATCGACTGGAAAGCATCGCCGGAATTTCGAAGCTCCATCCAAAATAGCAAGCTCATTGTTGTTGAAAACTGAAGCTCAACCACCGCTTGTCGGAAAAACCAAAGGAGAAGCCGCACCCCCGATCAAATTGGAAAGCTTGCGTCGGCCGAAAAATTGAAGAAGACGATGTCGGAATTTGAGTTGTTGTACACGTCTACCAGGAGAGAGAAGAAAGTAGCAGCTATCAATTGCGGGTCCCACGAGAAAAGTTAAAGTCCAAGAAAACGTTTCAACACTTTATTCAAATAACAAAGTCGTATCCCACTTGTAATCATCATAATTTTATTATAAAAGTGTGTAAATTTGTATTTTGATTTTTTTTACTATAAGGATATAATAGTAATTTTATATATATTTTTTTTAAATTAATTATTTTTTCTAAGTGGAAAACCAAATCGCTAAAGGCGAAATAAGATGACGTGTCAAATTTGTATTGGTTTATTGATATCAGGAAGAGCGAAAACCTTCCTGATAGTAGAAAAGCCCTGCTAAAAAAGCAAAACAAAAAACAAATTATAACTTGCAATTGTAGTTTTCTTGTAAAACTTTATTTATGATAAAAATTTGATATTATTACCTATATATCATGAGAAAATTGCATATAGGTTCTACAATTGGGACCAAAATCCATTTTGGATTTCCAACTTTAATAAATTGCAGTTTGGTTTACATACCCCACCCAAGCCCAACCCAATATCCCTTCCTTCAGCTTGGAACCACCCCCACGTGCGCATCCTATTACCACCCCCCCTCCCAGCTTTCGTTCGTACACGGAGAGAAAATGCAGCTAGGAGTAGTCAGCTAAAGTCGACGCACATCCGATCACCTTTTCCAATCAAATCCGAATATGGGGGTGCTTATTTCCATTTCAAATTTGAAATTCAAATATTATCAGACCAAATACAATTCCATCCAATTTCTCCCTTATTCCCATTTTATTCGAACAACCCTTCACCAGAAAATGCTACAATCCCAATCCGCCACAATCAACCACGATCAAGTAGTGTTTGCCGTCAACTTCGATGGAGAGTGCAAATTGATATCAATTCGTTCCAGCGATTCCTTCTCAATGTTGCAGAATCAGGTTAAGGCTAAGTGGAGCGAATTAGAATAATTTACTTTCTCCTTCGCGTGCTCTGTTAGTAGTTTTTCGAACTGTTGTCTAGAATCTGAGAATAATTTTAACAATATTTTCATAATATGCAATCATTCATCTTCTAAGATAGTCATAGCCAATCTGTGCAATAAGCTCCCTCTCCCCCCCATGTAGCTTAGATAATGTATCTGTTGTAGATAGTGAACATGATCAAGCAGCAAGCCATACGATCCTGTGTACTGGTAATCCCACAGTGTTAAATAATGGGGAAATGGTTGAGTTTTGGGGTGAATTATCTCTTCCCAGTTATGATGTGTGTCCCCCTCTTGCTAAGAATTCTTATTTATCTTACCATTGGGCTAATTTTATGGATGGGGGTGTTGGTTCAGTTTTCATGGGGGGTTGCAATGAATTTAGGGAAAAAAATCAGGAAGTATGCCACAAAGTTGGGTTTTAGGTTCAAGTTTAGGAGGAACACACACAAATACATATATGTTGTTTGCTGTGAGTCTTCAAAGGGTGGGTGTGAATGGTTTATTAGGGCTAAGCTTATCCCTACATCTGGTTATTTTGTTATATATAAGGCCGAATTTACCCACAAGTGTGTGGGTAAGATAGTTAACGACAAATCGAAGCGTCTTTGTCCTAAAATTATTGGGAAACTGATGTTGGAAGATGTCAAGAGTAAAAAAGACATTGTTGGCAAGGATGTAGTTTTGTCATTGAGGTCAAAATATGGTGTTGAGGTTCCATATTATAAAGCGTGGCGAGCTGTGGAATGCGCAAAAGATCAGATTTTTAGGAGTTTCGATGAATCGTATAATCATCTAAGATGGTATTGCAAGGCCGTTGAATACACAAACACGGGGAGTGTTGTTGCCCTAGAGCGATGCAGCGATACTAATCGTTTTGAACGTGTTTTCTTTGCTTTCCAAGCTTGTGTAACTGGATTCAAAAGTTGTCGTCCCATGCTATTCCTTGATGGGACATTCATGAAAGGACGGGATGTTGGGACACTGCTATCAGCCACCGCAAAGGACGGGAACAATGGTAAATCCCTATCTTTGAAACCATGCATACAACTTCTTGTTAATATTCATATTTTTTATGGATTTTTTATGTTCACTGTCATATTTATGTGGCTATTACAGGTTTTTTTCTCGTTGCATTTGCATTGGTTTCTGCCGAAAACACCAGCAACTGGGAGTGGTTTATTCGGAAGATTAAAGATAATGTTTGCACGAAAAGGAAATATATTACATTTCCGACAGGAATACTGGTATCCTCTCAGCAATGAATGCTATTTTCGAAAAACCCATGCATTTCTATTGCTTATTCCATCTATTGACCAACCTAAAAGCTCGTTTTTCATCCAGATGGACAAACGACCAACGGGCTGAATTGTGTCAGATATTTAAAGCCTGTGTGTATGCTCCTGAAGTCCGTATTTTTAACCAGAAAGTTCAGTTGTTTAAACGTGTTGGTGGACCATCTGCCGACGAATGGTTAACCCAAATACCGTATGAGAAGTAGGTTGTTGCTCATTCACCCCATATCACTAGGTACGGTGAGATGACATCCAATGCTGCGGAATCGTTCAACTCATGGATTCTCGAAGCAAGGTCTCTTCCAGTAACAAAGATGGTAGATTGGATTCGCCAAAATATTGCATGGTGGTTTGTTGAAAGGAGACAAGCATCTAAGAAATGGGTCGCTGCATTGGTCCCCCAAAAGCAAGAAGATTGGAACGTCATGTACGACACAGACAGGTCTTGGCCTGTGCGAATTTCCCCCGGTGGACAGTACGAAGTACATTGTGATCTCTCGTGCACGGTTGATCTAGTAGATAGGCCGTGCTCTTGCCGTCAATGGACAGTTACGGGCTTCCCATGCGCTCACGCCGTGGCTGTTATTGAGAGGAACATTGATTCAGTTTACACATATGTCGAAGACTGTTTTTACACGAGCAGCTACATTCAGTCATACCAGGGTAATATTAACCCCTTACCTAGCACACTCCAATTTGAAATGGAAGATAAGTGTGAAAAGCGGAAGGTGCTCCCTCCAATCCTCAATCGGAAGCCCGGTCGGCCAAAGAAGGTTAGAATCCCATCCCAAGGCGAATACCCGAAGAAGAAACATCCACTTTGCGGATTTTGTGGTCGCAGGGGCAAGCATGATTCTACATGCACTAAAGCTTCTCGATGCACAACCGAACACCCTAATTATTCAGGTTACAAACCTCAATTAATCTGACTTAGTGTAATTTACATAGTTCAATGAATCATGCTTGGTTGTTTTTTATGACTGGAACCACACTTATTGATCTATTTTTTGCTGTTACTATCTGTTTTTGCAGACATGGAACAAGGATAATATGTTTTAGCAAGGGAGATGTGTGCTGCTATATGGTGTGGTGCAATGTAATATAGGTACAATCTAGAAGTAGCACTTTTGTTTTAGTGTTAATTTAAACTTTTTTGGGTTTTGTGGTTGGTATATTATAGCTATTTTTGGCAAAAGTCAGTCCACTGAAACTTGGTATTACAACCAATGTACCAAGTTTTGTTTGGGGTGATTTTTTTGTGATATTCCCATGTCGATGTGGGTGGGGGGGGG
Organism: Ballota nigra; assembly: GCA_947034835.1. Taxonomy (NCBI): domain Eukaryota; kingdom Viridiplantae; phylum Streptophyta; class Magnoliopsida; order Lamiales; family Lamiaceae; genus Ballota; species Ballota nigra. The sequence goes on along the minus strand of OX344728.1, from coordinate 50,709,418 downwards.
GGGGGAATTGCTTGTTGCCACTTTAGGATCCAGTGTGGAAATCATAATTTGGGTAAATCTGTAATGGGTCCCCACTTTTGAACGGCGTGGTCTTTTTTGGTTACCCGCCTGACTATTTTGAATATAGCAATTTTTTGTTCGATCAGTTGTTCAATGCCCACTCCTCAGCTTTTTTGTTTTTTGATATATATATTGTTGGGATATGCTTTAGTTTTGATGATTTTCCAAAACAACATGTAATAGGTTTGAAAGCAGTCAGGATTGTATCTTTAGTTTCAGGTCAGGCTAGGTTATTTCTCAGTAGAATAGGTTGTTCAGTGGAGGAAGAACTCAGCTGAGGGGGAACTCAGCTGAAGGTGGAACTCAGTGAGGGGGAACTCACTGATAGAGCCTGAGGAAGTCAAGATGACATCACAAGGAAAAACAACTGAAGCCATGTCAGAAGACCTGAAACCTGAAGAGAAGCCTGAAGGAAGTCCCACTGAGTATAAACCTGACTATTCTAAGCTAAGTCAGTGGGCTACTCAGTGAAGAGCATGATCAGGAGGACCAGTGCTGTGCCTAGTAGGACCTGAAGGAGTCAGGCTACTGAGGCTGGGAAGCTTGACAAATAGCCTTATGTCAACTCCCCTGAGTGGACTTCAAGTCTACTGAAGGAAGGTATCCTGAGAGGATTACAAGTCAGCTGAAGACAAGTCGCCTGAAGTCAGGACTACCCTGATCAAGTACCCTGAACAAAAGAGCCGTTGGACTCAGTCCACGTGGACCAATCAAGACAAGGCAGCAAATCTGACAAAAGCTGACAAGGCCGTACTTCACTGAAGAGGAGAATTTCACTCCAGAGATAGTCTGGATTTGAATGTTACTCTCTCCAACGGTAACATTCAAATCCACACTATAAATACAAACTCAAGCTTCATTTGTAAGTGTGCGAATGCGAGAGCTGGAGGTGTGAGAGTGGTGCAAGTTCGAGGGAGTCATAAGGAGGCACCATCTCCATCAAGAACACTGACCTGAGTTATTCATAGTCATATTTGAGTGTTCCAGTTTGTATACTCGAGCCCATCATATACATCCTAAGCTTAGAGAGATTTTCCCAATCCTAGCTTTTAGGCTAAAACCATGTAAGGGAAAATCTCACCTAGTTGGAGAAGAACCAAACCAAACTAAACCCTTTCAGTAGATTGTTAGGCTTGTAGTGAGGTGAGGAGAGGCAGTCCCTGAGTGAAGAGGGACGTGAGGCCAGTTCGAGAGGCAGCCCAGGGAGTGGCATGAGTCCAGTGTACCCGTGCACCTTGGCACGTTAAAAACAAGAATCCCTTGAGTGGATTTCCTGTTAAATCAGGCAGTGGATGTAGGAGTATTGAGACTCTGAACCACTTTACATTGTTGTGTTCATTATTGCCATACATTAGCATACATCAGTGTTTTAAAAAAAAAAATTCTCCTAAATTCCCATTTTGCCCTTCGAAAAACGAGACCATCAATTGGTATCAGAGCAGGTTGTTCACATGACCACTGATCCAGTTTTGTTAAGAAAAATGGTCTACCGAACAGATCTTAAATGCTTTTAACTATGGGAATTCCTGCATATTTCAAACTATTACTTGTACTCTGACATTATTCTTGTAATAGAAAACCATTTGGTTAGAAGTTTTGGAATCATCAAAAAGGGGGAAATTGTTGGGATATGCTTTAGTTTTGATGATTTTCCAAAACAACATGTAATAGGTTTGAAAGCAGTCAGGATTGTATCTTTAGTTTCAGGTCAGGCTAGGTTATTTCTCAGTAGAATAGGTTGTTCAGTGGAGGAAGAACTCAGCTGAGGAGGAACTCAGCTGAAGGTGGAACTCAGTGAGGGGGAACTCACTGATAGAGCCTGAGGAAGTCAAGATGACATCACAAGGAAAAACAACTGAAGCCATGTCAGAAGACCTGAAACCTGAAGAGAAGCCTGAAGGAAGTCTCACTGAGTATAAACCTGACTATTCTAAGCTAAGTCAGTGGGCTACTCAGTGAAGAGCATGATCAGGAGGATCAGTGCTGTGCCTAGTAGGACCTGAAGGAGTCAGGCTACTGAGGCTGGGAAGCTTGACAAATAGCCTTATGTCAACTCCCCTGAGTGGACTTCAAGTCTACTGAAGGAAGGTATCCTGAGAGGATTACAAGTCAGCTGAAGACAAGTCGCCTGAAGTCAGGACTACCCTGATCAAGTACCCTGAACAAAAGAGTCGTTGGACTCAGTCCACGTGGACCAATCAAGACAAGGCAGCAAATCTGACAAAAGCTGACAAGGCCGTACTTCACTGAAGAGGAGAATTTCACTCCAGAGATAGTCTGGATTTGAATGTTACTCTCTCCAACGGTAACATTCAAATCCACACTATAAATACAAACTCAAGCTTCATTTGTAAGTGTGCGAATGCGAGAGCTGGAGGTGTGAGAGTGGTGCAAGTTCGAGGGAGTCATAAGGAGGCACCATCTCCATCAAGAACACTGACCTGAGTTATTCATAGTCATATTTGAGTGTTCCAGTTTGTATACTCGAGCCCATCATATACATCCTAAGCTTAGAGAGATTTTCCCAATCCTAGCTTTTAGGCTAAAACCATGTAAGGGAAAATCTCACCTAGTTGGAGAAGAACCAAACCAAACTAAACCCTTTCAGTAGATTGTTAGGCTTGTAGTGAGGTGAGGAGAGGCAGTCCCTGAGTGAAGAGGGACGTGAGGCCAGTTCGAGAGGCAGCCCAGGGAGTGGCGTGAGTCCAGTGTACCCGTGCACCTTGGCACGTTAAAAACAAGAATCCCTTGAGTGGATTTCCTGTTAAATCAGGCAGTGGATGTAGGAGTATTGAGACTCTGAACCACTTTACATTGTTGTGTTCATTATTGCCATACATTAGCATACATCAGTGTTTTAAAAAAAAAAAATTCTCCTAAATTCCCATTTTGCCCTTCGAAAAATGGGACCATCATGTATGCTTGCTCATTTGTTAATATAGTCTAACTCATGTGTTTGTAGTGTGGTTGATGATCCAATACCCTGCATTCTCATAGCCTCTGCATAGAGACATGATATAAAACATCACAGTTTTTTTTGTAAAATGGTATCACATAAAAACAACCCCTATTACAAAACACAAGAGGCCGAATGCTACAATTGTCACCATATTTCCTATTATTAAGGTGCTCAGTGTTATCTTGTAAGTGTTTGTGGGCTGTCGCCCGACATGTTGCCTTGTAGTGTAGTTGTTCACCTCATGATCAGGACTCGTAAATTCAATGTTTTGAATATGTGTGCGATCCGAGTACGTAGGCTCGCACCAGTGCGAGAACCCATGTGAATTGCAGCTGTAGTACAAACGATCGGGATTATTTATCGACGCCGAGACTTGAATCGTTGCAGGTAGTCCGCATTCACGGCAACAGAATCTGGTGTATTTTAGATAGGCTTCACTGCTCGAGTAATTGCTTCTCTGAGACATAGCTTTTGTTGAAGGACTTGGAAGATAATTGCTCCTCTCTATGTCCAGTTTTTTTTTATGTAAAAGGCCAAGAGGAAACTGTGTACAATTGCTGTGAATTTATGTTTGTCTCGAACCAATGCTACTGGCCCTTTTATAAGCAGGGTGCAAGGTCTCACTATTTCCCAACGGCCATAAACGGATAGATTTTGGGGGGACAATATGATGTGCATGGAAATAATTGGCCCACCAAATAACATATCACAGATTCTTGAATTTGAATTATATTTTGACAATCTGAACAAAAATTATGGATGATTAGTATTATGGGGTATTTTGGCCCACTTAAAAATATAACTATATAATTGTATCATATAAGTTCAAGCCCATCATCTTCTAACACATCTATAATTACAATGTCGGGCTTAATTTTTGTTTAATTTTATTGTTCCATCTGAGTTACATAAAAAATCTGAATAAATTTTTTGGAGTGGCTCATTATTCATATTTTTTACAAATTTATTATTCGAAAAATGGTCCTGAGTTTTTTGAATAACTATATAATTGTATTATATAAGTTCAAGTCCATAATCTTCAAACCCATTTATAATCACGCCATGGCCCACTAAAAATAATGGGATTCGGTGTGCAACCTTCTACAATATATCACGGGCCACTTTTATTGGCCCAAACTCCAACACCAATAAACATTTTTTAATTATCAAGATTATTTTGTTCAATTTTATTTGTTCATGGATACAATGTCGGGCTTAATTTTTGTTCAATTTTATTGTTCCATCTGAGTTATATAAAAAATCTGAATAAATTTTTTGGAGTGGCTCATTAGTCATATTTTTTTACAAATTTATTATTCGAAAAATGGTCCTGATTTTTTTGAATAACTATATAATTGTATTATATAAGTTCAAGTCCATAATCTTCAAACCCATTTATAATCATGCCATGGCCCACTAAAAATAATGGGATTCGGTGTGCAACCTTCTACAATATATCACGGGCCACTTTTTTTGGCCCAAACTCCAACACCAATAAACATTTTTGAATTATCAAGATTATTTTGTTCAATTTTATTTGTTCATGGATACAATGACAAGCTTAATTATTGTTCAATTTTATTGTTCCATCTGAATTATTTTCAAAGGTTTTCACTGCCCATGGGGTATGGCCCAACTACATTAATTGGAACCCAAAAAAATTCAACTGGACCTCATTTAAAAAGGAAAAAAATCTTTGGAACACGTGGGCCTCATTCTATTGTATGGGGGCGAAAATAAAGTGATTTGAACAAAACTGTTTTATGTATAATGGACCAACTGTATTAAATGGGACCAGGCCCATTCAAAAGAAAAATAAAATCTGAATAAATTTTTTGAAGTGTCCCTAAACACTAACCCATCTATAATTATGCCATGGCCCACTAAAAATTATGGGATTCGGTGGGCAACCTTCCACACTATAGCACAGGCCCCTTTTTGGCCCAAAACTCCAACACCAATAAACATTTTGAAATATCAATAATATTCTTCAATTTTATTGTTCATCGAAACAATGTCGGGCTTGAAGTGGCTCATTATTCATAGTTTTGACAAATTTATTATTCGAAAAATGGGACTGATTTTTTTTGAATAACTATATAATTGTATTATATAAGTTCAAAGCCCATAATCTTCAAAGCCATATATAATAATGCCATGGCCCACTAAAAATTATGGGCTTCGGCGTGCAACCTTCTACAATATATCACGGGCCCATCTTTTGGCCCAAAATCCAACACCAATAAACATTTTAAATTATTAAGATTATTGTTCAATTTTATTGTTCAGAGAATCAAATGTAAAAATCTGAATAAAATTGAAGTGGCTCATTTATTCATAAAAATTTTGTTCAATTTTATTGTTCCATCTGAGTTATATATAAAAATTTGAATAAAAATTTTGGAGTGGATCATTATTCATATTTTTTTACATATTTATTATGCGAAAAAATGGGCCTGATTTTTCTGAATAACTATCCCCTATTATACTAATAGGGAGTTTATGCTGATGATGTGTCGTCTTTAGAAGCATTTGGATGATGTGTCGCGTTCTTATGAAGTGAGTAATATATTGTAGTGATGTGTTATAATTTTATTGGTTGTCATTGAATATGTGACATACATGTGTCATGTTAATATAGAGTCCAATTAAAAAAAGGTACTAACATAGATTTGAACCTAGGACCTCTTACATAATTTTTATATTACTTACCAACTAAGCCACTATACAAATCTTTGCATGCTTTGAATAACTACTTTCTACATTCCTTAAATTTATATGGTGTTGCAGTTTTTTATTTTTAAGGATGAGGGAAGAAGTCAAAATTTACTTTTACATTATTATTAATTTTACATAAAATGTCCAGTCTACATATTGTTGATATGTTTATACTTTAAAATCAACTTTATCAAAATTTACTCATCAATCTACATAGTATCAAAATACACTTTATATATTTTTTAAAGATTTATAAGATTTAGATTCAAATCTACATTTCAATAAAAATATCAATCTACATAGTATTAAAATACACTAATTTTTATAAATATGTAAAAGATTTAGACTTCAAACCTACATTTGAATAAACGTGAAAATGTTAATTGGTGCGGTCAATCGTGAGATCTTTTTACATATAAATTTTGGCAAAGTAATATATGAACAATTTTCACCGTGAAATACATTTGAAGGGTATAAGTTATTTTATTAAATAATATTAGTTATTTTCATTAAAGATATTAGTTGTTTTCACTAAAGTAATATTTGGTAAAATTTATTAGTTGTTTAACTATAATGTATTAGTGAATTGTTGTTCATGATAATAGTTAGCGTGAATATTCACATAATACCTTCTCATAATTCTTTTATATCAAATATATAATTTTATAATTATATGATATATTTTAATACTTCATATATTTTTTGTCAATTGAAAAGTATTTAATCAATTTATATTTACTACTCTCTTCGTCCCATACTCGATTGACCATTTGCTCAAAAAAAAAATTTTAATACTAGATTGTACATTACAAAAAATAATTAAAACAAAATAAGCCTTTTTTTTTAATTATTCCCCCCCCCCCCCCCCCCCAACAACTTAAAAATACATCACATGTCATTACTTTTACCCATAAAGAAACATCTACTATAACCACAAAGTAAAAAGAATTGAAATATTCTTACTTTATGCCTTCAAATACTAAGAAACAATTTTTACATTAAATCTCATGCCAAAAGCTAATGAATAATCATGTATAAAATGAAGTATTTTTACATTAATATATATATATATATATATATATATATATATATATATATATTTTACAGGTGTATCACAAGAATCCGCGTATTACGCGGGGGTTAATCTAGTATAATTGTATTATATAGGTTCAAGCCCATCATCTTCTAACCCATCTATAATTATGCTATGGCCTACTACAAATTATGGGATTCGGTGGGCAACCTTCCACACTATAGCACGGGCCCCTTTTTGGCTCAAAACTCCAACACCAATAAATATTTTTGAATTATTAAGATTATTGTTCAATTTTATTGTTCAGAGAATCAATGTAAAAATCTGAATAAAATTGAAGTGGCTCATTCATTCATAAATTTTTTTGTTCAATTTTATTGTTCCATCTGAGTTATATATAAAAATCTGAATTAAATTTTTGGAGTGGCTCATTATTCATATTTTTTTACAAATTTATTATTCGAAAAAATGGGCCTGATTTTTTTGAATAACTATATAATTGTATTATATAGGTTCAAGTCCATCATCTTCTAACCCATCTATAATTATGCTATGGCTCACTAATAATTATGGGATTCGGTGGGCAACCTTCCACACTATAGCACGGGCCCCTTTTTGGCCCAAAACTCCAACACCAATATTAAACATTTTAATATTATCAAGACTATTCTTCAATTTTATTGTTCATCGAAACAATGTCGGGCTTAATTTTTGTTCAATTTTATTGTTCCATCTGAATTATATAAAAAATCTGAATAAATTTTTTTGAGTGACTCATTATTCATATTTTTTTATAAAATTAATTATTCAAAAAATGGTCCTGATTTTTTTGAATAACTATATAATTGTATTATATAAGTTCAAGCCCATAATCTTAATACACATCTATAATTATGCCATGGCCCACTAAAAAATCTTATTTGGGCCATTATTTGAATAATTCACCCTAGGCTATGGGCCGGGGGTATGGGTCAACTATATTAAGTTGAACCAATGCAAGTTAAAAGAATTTTTTTTTTTTAAATATTATAAATCCGAATAAAACTTTTGACCATGGCCTCATTCTAGACCCAACACGCACTCCCCTTAATATGGGCCAACACACATTCTAGACCCAACACACACTCCGAATAAATTTTTTGAACATTGGCACTATTATTACTTCGACACTTAATAATTCAATTTCAAGATTAATAAGGTCCGTCCAATTTGCTTTTTAACGTTGCCCCTGCGGAACTTGATATCCAACACATGTTCATCTAGATCTACATATGATATCAATGGATATACCACCAAAATAACTAATCATTCATCCATCAGTAGTGTCTGATACAAATATCCATCAAAATGAATTCAAAGTTTTTCCTGCCAAAACACTACACTATTGTCATTAAAATGCCCAAAATACTACACTGCCAAAATGAATTCAAAGTTTTTCCTGCCAAAACACTACACTGCCAAAATAACACACTTAATTAAAATGCCCAAAATATTTCAAAACAACTAGTTCTAAAACTAAACTAAATCCCCAACATTTCCACACAAAACACTGCCATTGGTCTGTTTCACACCCGCACTTTTTTAAGATCCACAAACCACTTAACCATCTTTGCCCGATAATTTCCCGATGAAACCTCGCCGTAATCACCCTTCCTAATTTTTTTCTGTGTCATAAAACTTTCGATCAAGAAATAGACCACCACGCCGCAATCCACCAAACCGGCAGCCTGCTGCACACATTTCTCAGACTCTGGCTTGACCAACGGGTTTTTCAAGAAGCTGTGTGTGGGCCTATTTTTCTTGAACAGTTTACGCAACTCTCCATCAACATAATTCACCTGGAATGATTGTCAACAAAAAAAGAACATATCAAACACATTCTTTGATCCACCACATCTCTATACATAGTTTCAACAATTTTCATAAAGCTCACCAATTTCATTGAAGATTTATAGTGCCGATCCACTGCCCCCGCTCTCGGTCTCATTGGATTATAGAAACTCCATCTGAATTTATGCATGTCAAGCTTCAGCAGAGTCCAATGATCACCAACCCCTCCTGCTCTGCGGTCAGACCCCCCGGCCAGTATAGGGAACAACAATACATCCATATCCATGCAATTATCCAGAACATTTGTAATCAAACTTCTAAATGTTTTTTCGTTCTGCTTGCTCCCATCCTCAATCTGCCCCTGCACCAAAATTATAATCTATATAAATCAATCATAATTCAGGAAGAACAAATATATGTTTTGGTAGCTAGGAAATTCGACATATTACCCAACAAGAAGAAGTGAACACCGTTGTGTATCTTGACGATTTATGGTGTGCATTATAAACCTCATGCAAAACGTCTGACCAAGCATCAATAACCTAAGGCAATCAAACATTTCATCAAACTCACACCATTTCATTAAATTAAATTATATAAAATCTAGTTTTTTGCTCAAACTAGAAATGTCTTACCCAATTTGATATTATTTCATTATGAAGAATATCCAGTATGCTCCCTATTGTTACCACATAAAACATTCTCTCGCCCTCCCAAACAACATAACTGTCAACAAATCATTCGAATTATTAAATAAAAATTAGGATTCTTAAAAAAAATTCACGATAATTATAGAAGTACGTACCCTTTACCTTCGGTATACAGTAGATACTCAATAACTCTTATTGTATCAGGATCCGTACGCTTCACTGCCAAGCACGATTTTTTAAACTTGAATTTGTTGTTCTCCCTAACAGTCCGATGATCCTTTTTCAGATTTTGATCATCTTCGTCCAAGTCTACTATTTCTTCATGAAGCTTTACTAGCTCATTCGTTGGCAGTTGTGGAGTGATATCAACCACTTTTCGGTCATCATCCAATGTCCTCACCTTAACTTGCTTTGCAAGAGTGCTTGGCGATGAATACTTTGAATCGATCTTCCCATCTGCACCAGCCTTCGTCTCTTCTTGATCACCCCCTCATCACCCTCCGATATCATCAGCAGTATCTTTGAAAGATCTCGGGGCGTTGGATAGTTTTGTATGCGAGACTCTTGTACCATCGGCGTCTTTTAAACTGATCTGTCGTTCTCATTTCTTGCAACAACCATATCGAGCTGTTGTTGGATATACTCATTTCTACGAACAAGTTCTTCATTCTCCCTTCGCAACACATGGATCGTCTCAATGGCCTCCATATATGCTATGTTTGTTGGATTGGAATATACTTGGGTTGCAATTGGAACCATAATTTCCCCTAGCTTTTGTTCCAATTCATCGTTTTCCAACTGCAACTCCTTTATCTTCCCATTCAGCACAAACACCTCCTCAGCAGCCCTGACCCGTTCAGCCTCCAACAAATTTGTCAACCTAACCAACTCTTCAGTCCCGTTCTTACTTGACCTTTCTCCATCGCCACATCCAGAAATGGGGTCGCCCGAGGAAAGACCAAACTCTTTGTTGAATGTTTGGCAAGACTCATTTACATGTCCCACCTTTCCCACGTCGTCGTCATCAACAACTGACACATACCCATCACACACTTGATCGCCTTCATCAATACTCTTCCCGTCCTTTCCTTCATCATCCAATTCAGTTAGCACTCTACTTATCATGCGGTTTGCATTATCAACTGAGCCCGACAGTTGGGTAAGGCCCAGGCTAAAAGTTGGGGTGCTCAGATTAATCGGTTGAGGAGGGGCCGACCCAGTATTGCCGGCACTCGTAAAGTTTGAAGTGGTACGGTGGCTTTGCCCAATAGGTGTACGCAAGCAATCATCCACCCAGTTAATGTCTTCCAATTGAATATCTTCCAGTCCATCTCCAACTGTTTCAACAACTTTGGATGTCTCTGCCCCATCGTCGGCTACCCCATCATCATCATCAAGATCTGTTGGTCCCTCAGAAGCATCACTCGATTCCTTGCTACCGCTTTCCCCAGCAAATAAGACTATACTGCGCTCTCTGCCCATCACTTCCTGCCTAAAGTCCTCTATAACCTTTATTCTCCCCTTTTCATCCGGTGTTCTGTGCAGTTCCATCCTAGAGACCTATTGATGGAGCATCAACAAAACAATTTAGCATACTTTAAAAAATAGATAAATAAAGAAGGCCAAAAATATTAAATGATTTTAAGGACATACATCACCCATTAACGACAACCGAACCCCTGCTATTGCATAGTGCACATCATACATATCCCATTTTAGGTACCGCAGAAAGTATTCCCCTATGGGATCCACCATTTTAGTATGTTCACAGAGCCAAAACTGAACAAAAAATAAAATTTATTATCCAAAATATAAGGAATATTGCATATTAGTTTAAAGAACGACATCTCATCGGAAGCAACATCGTGCACCCCCCAGATTTCAGTGTTGTACTTGAACTTAGTTGTGATTTCAGCAAATCAACAATGTAACCACTCCAATCATAACTGCATATCTCACTAAATTCTTCCAAGCAAGCTGTGGGTGAACAAGCAATGGCACCATTCTTGTTTGGTGCAAGGAACGATGCCAAAAAATAACAGTGAACCAGCCTCGCAGTGTCTTCTACACTGTGTTCACTCTCACTCACCAAACTCTCTTTAAGCCTCTCTAGAATTTGGGCTTTGTACAATACAATATGGGTATTATGTTTTCGAATTTGGTTTCTAAAATAACGCCATACCCAATTGGTTATACGATGACCTTCAGTCTTTGTTTTTACTCTCCTAGACCCTCGTAACCCCAAAGATTAGATCAACATCTTAACTATCTAAATTTAGATAATCATTTCCTATCACAAAACTACAAGTTCTCCTATCGAAAGTCTTTATAACCATTTGTATGTCATCTTCATACTTACGACATCTTTTCAACAAAGAATCAAAATCCTTCACATAAATAGATTCAAATAAAAACCAGAACGGAGTCCGTTTTAACGCTACGATGTGTTTCTCTGAAAATTTCAGTCCGTTAATCTCTTTTACGGCAGTTCGCAAGTTTGACCGATAATAAGTCTCATTTTTTGCCACCTTCACACCACCTATCAACATAACCATATAGAGAATCACATTTGTTATACCTAAATCTTTGCACTCTTAAGTTGTACTGTATTAAAAAAATAAAACAAAAAAAAATGTACCAAATGGGTTATCGGGCTTCAACCCAGATGCACTGCCACCATGATCTTTTCCCCCGGTTCCCTTCTTCTTCGTCCTATCCTTTCTATTCCGAGGATCAACCTCATCCTTTCTCCTCTCATTCCCTTTCCCTGCCAATGTTTTGGTCATTATGACTTTTTCTCAATTTCAAATTGATATCGATATTAAGCCAGCAAAACATTACCTTCAGATCTAGATATGGAAGGGCTCATCCAGACATTTTGATCCCCCACTTGGCGTCTTTTATGATCTGATTTCTCAGCTCTATCTGCAACCATATTTTTTGTTAAAAAAATTGGACAATGCATAAGTTTTCTCTTGGGGGGGGGGGGGGGGGTTGTGGAGTGCGGCTAAAGAATGTATACAATTACCATAATAATCTCTATTCTCATGTCTCTCCGCACGATCATCCATATACGTATACTTATTCTTATCCTTCACACTCTTTGAGCTAGTGCTTCCTTCAATTAGAATCCCAAATTATATTTTATAACATCAGTTGGGCTCACAAAAATTGAATTATACAGGTTAATAACAAAAAAAATACATCAATGTTTAAAACTCCATAGCCCATGACAAAGATAAATTAGTGCTTAACTGCCCAGTGTGCTAAAGTAGAGACAGTGTATTTTTTGAGAACGCAAAAAATCAAACAACGGTGCCCTCCATAAACCTGCATCCATTCCTTCTATGAACTACACATCACAGCCCATCCCACACACAAAATGAATGAATGGGCTAAACTACAGAAACATTGAATTTTTCTGAACAAACAAGTTGAAAGAAAATTGAGCCCTCTTTTAGGTAAATCTTTTTCTATCCAACTCCTCTTCCTGATTAAGGAGGGAGTCTTTCCTTCATTTGAATCAAACACATATTCTCTCTAACTTGAAATTGTACAGTTCAAATTCTGCATAAAAAAAAATGCATCTGGTCTTTTTCTGAACAAACAAGTTGAAAGAAAATTGAGCCCTCTTTTAGGTAAATATTTTTCTATCCAACTCCTCTTCCTGATTAAGGAGGGACCCTTTCCTTCATTTGAATCAAACACATATTCTCTCAAACTTGAAATTGTACAGTGCAAATTCTGCATAAAAAAATGCACCTATTCTTTTTCTACATGGACCAGAACAAATCGCAGAACCCCCCTCCTATTTTGTATTGTTACAGGTATCACACAAACATGTATGGTAATTTTAAACTTGCCGTTTCAACAACAAATAATTGTATAAAATCATATCCCTTCTATTTTATATGACAGTGCATGTGCGTAATCCATGGAAAAACTAAAAAAAAAATTACACTGACCTCTAGTCTGAATCCTCCGTTGAACTTCATCATTATGCTTTCTTTTCCGTGGATTATCGTAACCATCCTCACCTCGCGCCATATCACTCTGGTTTGATCGAAGCAAAAATAAAAAATAAAAAAAAATTAAGAGAAACGAAAAATCAAGAGAAACCCTAGGAATTTGGGAATTTAGGAATCACCTTCGCAGAGTTAAAGTTTTTGGGCGAACTTCGGAATGAAAATATTGACCACCGTTGCCAAAAATTTTCGAACAGACGAGAGAATTTTGGATATTAAAGTGCAAATTTTGAAATTGTGCAGAATGGGGAGGGGGTTGAGTGCTAAAGAGGAGACTTATTGATTGAAAGGGCACGTTCCATCCACGGCCGAATTGCAGAGCCGTCTACGTAGGACGGGTACGGTTGGAAGTCGAAAAGGCAGGGGATGTGGGTTAGGGGTATGTTTTGGGGAAGGGGGAAGGAGGATACATAGGGGGGTGGGGGGGGGGGGTGGGGGGGGGTGGGGGTACAAAAGAAACCTATATGCAATTTCCAAAAGGTATAGAACCAAAAATTAATTAACACTGTAAGAATGAACCTAAAATGTAACTCCTCCATATATCATAACATTATATATATATATATATATATATATATATATATATATATATATATTTATTTATTGTGAAACTTCACTTGTTAGTTGAGTTTTTATATTATTGGAAAATCAGAATTACTCTTTTAACCCAAATTCATAGGTGTGGCCCATGCTTTCTCAACCTGAGACGCAGATCTCACTTTCCTTTCCCAATCAGTTCACATTTTGCTTTCAGTTTCAGTAAAACCCAGTCCCATTATATCTTCATTCTCACCCTTCCCATCCCATCCCATCCCAATTCAAAATATCTTCAAATCTAGTCGCATTTATCACTCCCTCTTTCTCCAATTTCAAATTTCTTGTAATTCTACCCACATTGCAGTTTGTTTCCTCATCACAGCCAAATTTCTTTGCAACAATCGAAAATGAGTGCGCAGAGATCTGCAAAACCCTCAAAACCCCCCAATCAAGCACCCCAATCCAGATCATCCTCAGTTTCTTCGCTCTCATCCCATCTAGCAATGGTGGAACTGAAGCAGCGGATTCTCACTTCCTTATCCAAGCTCGCCGACCGCGACACCCACCAGATCGCCGTCGAGGACCTCGAGAAGATCATCCAATCCCTCTCGAATGACGGCATTTCGATGCTGCTCAACTGCCTATACGACGCCGTTAATGACCCCAAGCCTGCTCTGAAGAAGGAGGGGGTCCGCCTCCTCGCCGCCGTCTGCTCCGTCCACACCGACGCCGCCGCCACTCACCTCACTAAAATTATTGCCCACATTGTGAGGAGGCTTAAGGACTCGGATTCGCAGGTCCGGGAAGCGTGCCGTGATGCCATTGGCTCGTTATCGGGGTTGTACTTGAAGGGCGGTGGTGGAGGGGACGGCGTCGTATCGCTGTTTTTGAAGCCGTTGTTTGAGGTGATGGGTGAGAACAACAAGGTTGCTCAGGGAGGAGCGGCATTGTGTTTGGCGAAAATGGTTGATTGTGCCTCCGGCCCCCCTTTGGTTACTTTTCAGAAGCTTTCGATTAGGGTTTGCAAGTATCTGAACAACCCGAATTTCATGGCCAAAGCTCCGCTGTTGCAGGTTGTATCAAGCTTGTCACAGGTTCGTCCCCTATGAAATACTTCCAGATGATGCATTATCATTTGATTAGATAAGTTGGGAATTTTGTCTGGTTAACGAAATCATGTGCTGAATTTGAATATGCAGTTGACTTTTTTTTTTGTGTGTGTATATTTTGCCAATGGGAATTTGAGAATGGAGAAGTGGATATGTAGTTTACTGAAAAGTTATGTTACACTGTATAACAAATTAGATATGATGAGGCTATTTTCATTAGGATTTTGTGTGAATGCTATAAAGATCCAAGTATTTTGCATACTTTTGTTGCAGGTAGGAGCTATTACTCCACAGAATTTGGAACACCTGCTTCAGACTATTCATGATTGTCTTACCAGTGCCGAATGGGCTACACGGAAGGCTGCAGCTGAGACATTATGTGTCTTGTCTTCGAATGCTGGCAACATAACAGAAGAAGGAGCTGCTTCTACATTGACTGCGCTTGAGGCTTGTCGATTTGACAAGGTGCGAAATGATACCGTTGTCCGAATTCATTGATCTATAAAAGTTACCAGTAATCTGCTAGAATGGTTTTGTTGAAGAATCTGAATTGGTCTGTAATGTTATAGCTGTTTGTTTGTTTTAATTGGTTAAGTGATTCTGAGGTTGACATTATAATGGATTCCTTCATTCATCAAATTTATTGAGAGTCACACCTCTTTCCCATCCTATACTAGTAAAGGTTACTGACTGTAGTCCTTTACCATGTTTAGTGTCCAATTAAGTTTAGTTCTTTTGAGGGTTAAGGGTGTTATTTTCATTTTATGATTTTCATTCCTAATCAAGTCATTATGACTCAGCCAAGGTCCATTTAGTGTTCTGTATCAGGCATCTGCTCAAAGTATGTTATGAAAAGGTGCTACTTTTCATCTGCAACATCCCCTGTTCATCAACAGTATTCAGTTTGTACTTTAATGGAAATTTTATGGTAGTTGTTAAAGTGGACTTTATTCAGGTTAATAGATGGTTGCTTGACTGAATGGTACCACTTTCAACTATATATTGATGTTGAACGTTTCCCAGATAAAACCTGTTAGAGAGAGTATGAATGAAGCTTTGCAGCTTTGGAAGAAGATTGCAGGAAAAGGAGATGGATCTCCAGATGAACAAGTGGCTTCATCTCATGGTAGGTATTAGATCAAAGTGCCTTAAGTCAACGTGTTCATTATTTCAATACCCACCCAGCACAATAGCAATTTATTTTTTATTGTTCTTCACTTGCTTCATATCATAATGCTCGAACTTTCAGATGGTGAAGCCTCTGAAAAAAATCTTTCAAATGCTGGTAATGGAGAAAGTGCACAATCACTGAAGGATTCATCCTGCGGATCATCTCCCACTGATCCTAATCAAAAAGGAAAAGGAAACAACATTTTGGACAAGGCTGTTGGGATATTAAAGAAGAAGGCATCAACATTAACTGAAAAAGAACTGAACCCTGAGTTCTTCCAGAAACTAGAGACAAGAGCTACAGACGATTTGCCTGTTGAAGTGATTCTTCCTCGTCGATGTGCTAACCCTTCAAATTCACAAAATGATGAAGAATCAGAATCAAACACAGACCCAAGTGTGAGGACTAGGGCTAACTCCCATGCTGGCAATGCACCTTTCAAAGCCAACTACGAAAGAATGGAGAGAGGATCTATTGGTGATCGGGATTATAGTCAGATAGAATCATCCAGTGGATATCCAGATTATTCCAGAAGTCCTGGTCAATCTGAGGGATCAATGAATAATAAAGGAAATTGGTTGGCTATTCAAAGACAATTGTTACTACTGGAGAGGCAACAAGCACATCTCATGAATATGTTGCAGGTGTTCTTTCTTTTATTCATATCTAAGGTTGTGATTCTTAAACTGGCCTTCACTAATATTTTTCATTTTTATCATAGGAATTTATGGGTGGGTCCCATGATAGCATGGTGACATTAGAAAATCGAGTACGCGGACTTGAGAGAGTTGTAGAAGACATGGCACGAGATCTATCAATATCATCATCGGGCAGGAGGGGTACTGGTGGATTTGATGGATCTTCTAACCGATCTCTCAGCAAGTACAATGGCTTCCCCGACTATTCCAGTGGCAAATTAGGAAGAAACGGAGATGGGCGTATTCACTTTGGGGAGAGGTTTTCTGCATTTGATGGAATGAAAACTAGGGGCCCATCTTGGAGATCTGATCCATCGGATTCTTGGGACTTCAATCCATACGGTAAAAATGGACACATGGGCTCAAGGAGGGGTAAAATGGACAATGAGGCTGACCAGGTTGGCAACAGAAGAGGTTGGGAAAGAGGAGGAGCAGGGCTTGTTAGGTTCGGTGAGGGGCCCTCTGCTAGGAGTGTGTGGCAAGCTTCCAAAGATGAAGCAACCTTGGAAGCTATAAGGGTAGCTGGAGAAGATAATGGAGTTGGTAGGGGGGCTAGAGTAGCCATCCCCGAAATGACAGCTGAAGCACTGGGTGATGATGGGTCTGTGCAGGACCGGGACCCAGTTTGGACTTCTTGGAGCAACGCAATGGATGCACTTCATGCTGGGGATGTGGATTCTGCTTTTGCTGAGGTGTTGTCTACCGGGGATGATGTGTTGCTGGTGAAGCTTATGGACAGATCAGGCCCTGTTATTGATCAACTATCGAATGAGGTAGCAAGTGAAGTTCTAAATGCTGTCTCACAGTTGATCATGGAGCAGAACTTATTTGAAATCTGCTTATGTTGGATTCAACAGGTAAGCCATTTGATTGATAGCTTTGATTTTTTTTTTTTTTTCCCTTTTGTGAAATACGATCAGGAAATTGAGAAGTTCTCTTTTTGTATGATAATAATCGACTCAGAACAGTATACTGTGTGCACATTAGCTTTTAGCATGCACACCTTTAGAAATTAAGCCAATCATATTTTAACATTCATGTGAACATCAGATGACTGCAAACGATAGATTGTCAACATAGTTTGTTTTCTAAATACGATGTTTGGTAGCTCCAGTATCATTACAAAAGCTATCCTTAGGTGATGTATGTAGTAAGATGTGTGTTTGTTTTGAGATTTTAAGTAGGGTGAGAATTTTAATTTATGTCAAATCAATGTATATTGTGAATGATAGTGTATTATTTTATTGTTGGTGTGATTGTAATGATTGGATGGTGCGAGTGATGATTTAAATATATTAAATAAAGTGAAGAGAGATTATTGATTGTTATTGATCGTAGATTTATAGATGTGGTTTTTTAAAACTGGATTTCAAAATCCCAAAATAGAACCTTCTTTGGATTTCCAAATCTCAAAACCAGTTTTGAAATCCCAAATCAAACATTTTACCCCAGTTACCAAAAACGAACAAAAAAACAGTGAAATTGGATTTCTAAAAGTATCTCAGGGTATTGCAAACATCCCACCACATTGGTGCAATCTGGGAGGAAACAAACTTCCATTGACTTCTCCTCTAATTATGCTAAAACTCAAGAGTAGTTATCATAATTATGCTTATAATTTACCCAGTTTCATGCCTAGATCTCTTTTCTGACATTGTTTTGCTTCATGTGAGCAGTTGGCAGACATTGTAATGGAAAATGGCCCTGATGTTTTGGGCATTCCAATGGAGGTAAAAAGGGAGATTTTACTGAATTTAAACGAAGTATCGTCTTCAGCAATAGACCTACCTGAGGACTGGGAAGGATCGGCACCAGACCAGCTATTACTTCAGTTAGCATCAACCTGGGAAATTGATCTACAACATTTTGGGAAATAGGTTCCTTCAGTAAAGATTTTTTTTACTGCTTTATATTAACTTTGGAGGTGGCAATTGTTTTGTTTCTTAATCATGCATTTGTCTTGATTTTGTAATGTTTTAATTACTGTGAAGAATGATGGAAAGAAAATGATTGATGCAGATATTATTACTAGCTTGTTTGTTGAAAAGGATTTGAGAATTTAGTCAATGGCCTTTTTTTTTTTAGTGATATGATCTTTTCCTTATTACTTTGTTGTTTGCTTCGCTCAATGTTTTTATAAGCTTAGTAAAATTTATTTAAGGGTCTTGTTTATGCAAGGTATAATATTGATTTTTTTTTTAAATTGCTGTGATTCTGGGGTAATACTATTTAGTCAACTATTCAAATTTTGCGCAAATTTGACAAATTGCTTGTCACTTAGTTAACATAAGGAAAATAAAAGTTCAATAGTCAACTATTCAAATTTTGCGCAAATTTGACAAATTGCTTGTCACTTAGTTAACATAAGGAAAATAAAAGTTCAATTAAAGGCAAAAATAAGTTCTAACATCAGCATATTCATTGTCATATTCGGTTAAAACTCCAAACGAACAGAAGGAACTTAGAATTACTTGAAAGTTGAAACTGTTGAGCAATGCCAGAAGAACTGAAAATTTTGCTGATCTTACAACAGAAGCACTTACATTGAAAATAATCGAAACATCAAAAAATTGATGCCCATATTTGGCATCACTCAAAAACTATATACAAGGAAAGAGGGCTCTTAACAAATTTACCAACCCTATTACACCCAAAAACAAAGAACCAAGCCTGCTGCGGCACAACCCAAGTTAGTGTGATGAAAGACTGTCGACTGAAGAGACGAAAAAAGTGTAATTTACTTGGCGGAATACCAGTTTTGAGCACATTTGGCATCAACAGATAAATCAACTCTAAGAATATTTTTCCCATCAAAAGGCTTTGACATGCAATCAACCACTATAGCCTTAGCTTCCTCAGCTGATTCACTTGGCCCTTCTAGGATCACTTCATCATGAACCTGTTCCAACCCGATTGGTCAGGCCCGTTTACCAAAATTACAAAACCCACCTTACGGTTTGGCACATTTACAAGAAAAAAACTATGCTTTGAAAGTTTACATATGTAATTTGTTATTAAGAAAGAAACAAATGTCAAAGTTGGATATGGATATGGATACTTTTGTAATTAGACTGAACCTTTGCAACAATTATCCCTTAGTTTAAAACAAGATTCACACAAGAGGAGAGGGTAGGAAGGTAAATTGACCTGTAATATAAGTCTCCACCCTAACTCTTTCAAACGTTCGTTCCTTGATATTTGCAACATGGCACACATAGCAACATCTGCAGCACTTCCCTGCCACATTTGTTTAAGTAAGAACATGTTAGCACGTTAACAAGAAATATTCTTTTTTAGGCCCATAACTTTGGGAGTTGCAAAAGGGTGGAATATATTTAAGGGATAGTAAATTAAGGACAATACTCTTTAATTATGTAAATGTAGGCCAAATTGGCCCGATTTGCCCAAGCGACTTAAAATCACTTGTGAGGGCTGAAAATCGGCTTTGATCCCTATATATTAAGGACAATAAATTTTAATTTTATATAAATGTAGGCCAAATTGGTGGTCTGGACTAACGCAATTTGACTTACATTTAAATTAACAGAAAAATATTGTCCTTGATTTACAAGCCTGTAAAAAAAGAAAAGAAAAAGGAACATTGCGAGAAATGATAAGGACCTGCACTGGGGTATTGATAGCAGCACGCTCGATGTGATTTCTATGCGCTTTGCTGGCATTCGTTAGCGATGGGAAGTGGCGGGCCCTCCCTAGCAACGTGTAAACACGTTTGTGAAGACGTGCTTCCTTTTTACGTTGTTCCTGCCAATTTAATACTTCTTTTCGGTCACTGTACCAGAGGTCCACTGTTTCCTGAGCTTCTTCACGTGAAACCTGTTATCGGAGAGAGTGTTCACACAAAAAGAAACTTTTAACCAATCGAAAACTCTCCAGAACTAGTTTTGTTTACCTTCCAGTCCCGGGCAAGTCCAACCGTCGTTTTTCCATATGCGATGGAAAAGTTGAGCATCTTTGCTTTCCTTCTTTCAGAGGCAAATGCATCCTGAAATTGTAATCAAGTTATATAAACAGTTCTGATTACTCATTTAGTTGTACTGTTAAGATGACTACAATAGCCTATATTTCACTTCCACACAGTATTTTTTCTAAATTTATAGTCCCGGTAATTTACAGGCTGATGCCTGGTATTGGCTGTTATTTCTAAAAAAAAAAATATAGAGCTAAACTAAGGTAAGTATTCACCTTTAGCAAAGGGACTGGAGGCTTATCACCATCAAAACGAGGATGCCACTCGAGAAGCACTTTCTTGCGGTCAACGGCATCGCGAATGTGTGGATACATATTCATTGCAGTTCTTGAGTGGAAGTCTCCACCAGCTTTAAAAGCATGCAGCATGCTCTCACAGCCGGCCAGATGAGCAAGAATCCTAAGTTCTAACTGATTGTGAAAGACATTTAATCAGAAACAAAATAATACAGAACAGAAACTTATGAGCCCAAAAAGAAATAAGGAAAGAAACTTAAGTCATTACCTGTCCATAATCAGCAACAATTAGGGAGTTTCCAGGTGCAGCTATAAATGCCTGACGAATCTTGTAACGATCCTTCTCCAATGCTGGCTGATTCTAGATTCCAGAAGAAAAAAAAAAGTTGTAGCTCAAAAGCAAGTTTGTGGAAAAAAAAATCAGATATACAAGTATTTAAAATAACACTAGTTGGGTTACGTAGCATTAAAATACTTGTTGAGGCAAATATATCTTGATCTAGATGCTTAATTCCTGGCTCTGGTTCTTCATATGCTAAGAATTGGATAAGCTTTTCATACTTGTAAGTCACTAATTGGTAGCAGAAATATTCCAAGCAACTAAAATATTTTTGTGGTTTCAGCAAGTTGATTAAGGTAAAACAAGGATAAAGAGAAAAGGTATTAGGCAAACCTGCAAATTAGGTCTTCTTGCAGACAGTCGCCCAGTTTCGGTGTTAATATTCAATGAACAATGGATTCTCCCATTCTTGCCTGCTATGTCATTTCCCTGCAATAATAAGTGAAATATAAGGATAAAAATCTAGAATCGTCTTAACAATACTCTCATCCCCAAATGCCTAACGTTACATATCAAAGATTCAAATCAAAGAATATGCAATAAACAAGATCTTATGAACTTTATATAGGCTTATATATGGTTGACAGAGAAAGTATTTCCAGAAATTCACTAGAATCTGCAGTTTTCTCCAATTCTTTTATTTAAAAAATTAAATAGTCAGAAAACATTACTACAGCCTTTGCACACAAATTAGAACTAGATATTTTTGCTAGGTCCACATAAAGATATAGTAATTTAATTCATCCAAAAATTTACAGTTATGAGAGAATTTCATGGGCTCAAATTAAATTATCTGTGCGAGTTTCAATTATCCTTCCAGTAACATGCAATTTTTAAACCAGAAAAATTATAGTTTATGCAAGCAGAAAAACATACATAACCAGGTAAGTGTAGCAGGAAATAACCTGTAAGGGAAGAATAAAGTTGGATATCAAGGAGTCAATCGAACAAACTTCACACAAAGCAGCAATGGCATGACAAGCTTCAATTCCTGCTTGCCCACCCCCAAATGCAGAATAAGCGGTTCCATAAGCAGATGTATCAGTGTCTATAGGGGTTATTTCGGCCCCTTCTTCCAGCATTTCTTCGTCATTTTCTTCATCCAGAAATTCAAAGTCAGAAGAAACTTTTCCAGCAAGAGTCTTCAAGACATCTCCACTAACGGAAGGCCAACCACTTGGAGTGTACTTATCAGTCTCGATATTAACGCCATCAGGCTTACGCAATATGATTTTACGAAATTTTGTGGCCTTCTTTTTGCCTTCTTCAATTATATTTTCTACATTGGGAATTTTGAAATCCTTCTCCACTGGAAGAAACTCATTGGGGTCCTTTCTGTGATTAAAATAAAAAAGAATAAGTGCGTAGTCACATTTAAACGAGAGAAAGAAATGTGGCTTTCAGTTTCATGGATGAAGGGATCACAAGTATAAGCTATCTCTTTAATTAAGTACTAGGTGAATTTAAAAAAAAAAAAAAAAGCTTATAGTGATCTACCATTTGGTAGTGCGTTCATGTTTCCAATTATAGAACACTTCACGAAATTCTTGGGGAAGGAACAAATAAACATATCACGATTCTTTTCCTTGAACACGGCTATTTAGCAACAGTGTCATAGGCCCCAATTGTGCTCAATGGTGCATCAGCTTTGACTATTATTACTCGGCATTAAGCATCTAAAGTATCATTTCTTATTTCAAAAAACCCTAAAGTATTTTTTGTTTTAAAAAGCCCCTAAAGTATTTTTTATTTCAAAAGAACCCAAAAGTATTTAAAAATGATTTCACGAGATCCTTTTTTAGCAGTCTATGGAAGCTTTTTTTATTAAACTAGTGCCTCTGTTACACAGATGCTTTAATTAAAATTAAATTGACTTACAAATTAATAAAAAAAACTTTGACGAAATGTTAAAAAAGGACCTCTTGAGATCATATTTTAATACTTTAAGGGCTTTTTATAATAAAAATTACTTTAACGACCTTTTAAGATATACGTGGATACTTTAAGAACCTTTAAATGCATTATCTCATAATAAATCTTGTGTTTTCTCCATGAAACCCCCTGCCCTTTGCTAGACCCCATAAGAAAAGCAATAGAAATGGTTGCAATACAAGACGACAACAAGGATACCAGCAATTGAATTACAACAAAATTCTAATGCTAGGATCTATCAACACAATCGTCGCTAGGCCCTACCAACTCAGAGATTCGATATTACCTGTTTTGTATACCACCAAAAAAGAACTGCCGCAGCTGTGTATCACTTCCCACATTCATGTATTTTGTATCAGGGCAATACTTTGATGCCCACTTGCGAAATCTATCAACAGCTATTTTTTGCTCTACTTTAGCCACCTTCTCAATCTCAGCAAGGTAAGAACGATCAACCAGCATTCCCTCTGTCTCCATTTTAACAAGAATCTCTCCAAATGGGCGTACATAATTTTGATAATTGTCAAGCATAGACCCTTTGCGTACTCCATTAACAAACCACGGGGTTTCCAGCAGTTTCTTCTCCAAGCTTTCATACAGCCTCAACGTGCTGATTGAATCTAAAGCAGAATAACAAATCCATAATTTCCTCTCATTTCGTTGCAGCTCTTCAACAGGTGGAATAGCGATTATTTTTCCTGCAGATCCATCTTTCTTTATCTTTTTCTTGCCAAAGATGTTCTTCATCGACACTTTTCCGGTCACTTCTCCACCAGGGCCGTGGCCCTTCTTAGCATCTTCCATGAGTTTTGAATCACCCGTGAGGGCTTCCAGGGAATACCCTCCCTCCGTTCGTCTAGCGGAATTCCACAATCGAGCCATGTGCATTGTATCAGCATAGAAACCAGAAAGATTAATCCCATAATTCTCTATTATGTGATTATCAAAGCTATAATTATGCCACACCTACAAAAAGCACAAGGAACCCAATTTTAACTACCTAACTGAGAAAACATAGAGAAAAATCGAGCTACTGATGAACAAAAGTTAAATGATTTACTTTTTTAATAGACGGGTTTTCGAAAAAGGGAGCAAATTCTTTGATGAGATCATTTCCATCTCCATCTAGAACATCCACCCAGACACAGGACTGTCCATCACCAAAATCGGCCTCTGGACCACAATATATACTGAAACATATAAGCTCCCCATGGTCCACAGGTGTTTCTTCTTTAACATCAATTTTTGCTACCTATGATAAGCAAAAAAGAAGGGCCTTAGTATTCCAAAAATACGAGAAATAATGCATATAAGTAATTTATGATAAACCGAAAACATACTTCTGTATCACACGCATAAATAAAATCTTTGTATTGAGTGGTGATCTTTCGGACTACTTCCCTAGCTGCCGAGATGCTATCAACCACGAGAACCTTGTCATAGACCTGACTAAGCTTATGATGAAGTTCTGACCATTCGGTAGCAGCGATATTCTCAACCAGAGGTTCACTACAACTATCAACAGCATCAGAAACAGTTTCCTTATCTTTAACTTCATAAGCTATGGAACCTTGATGTTTGTTAACTGTCGACCCGTTAATCTGAGAACCTTTCTTAACAAACTGTCTCTCAAGTACAATCTTGTCATCATCCTCACTCATTCGTGGAACTATGTAAGATTCAACCGGAATTTGAGACATATGATTATGGGGAATACGAAGCCCGTGTTCTCTAAAATTTGGAGTGTTGTATTCTTTCTCTGTCCTGCGAAATCCGTTCCCTTCTTCATACTGCAAAATAAACAATTTTCCCATGATCAAAAAGCTTTTGAAAATGGCGGTTAGCATAGCGAAATGAAACAAAAATGTCATACGATCTTTGTTCTCCCAGACTTGGCATGATCTTCTTCTGAAATCGTCTGAAGATTTGCAGACATGTTATTTCTGTGAGCAAATAGTTTTTTGTTCCTTCTACATTCTTCGGTGGCTCTACCCCAGTCGTCAGGTGTATTCCCAAATACTCCGTACAAAATTTCTTTACTATCTTCCCCTCTCCCTTCCACCTCTCTACGAAAAGAAGGCTGTTTCCACCTATAGCCCAAATTGTTCCCACCTTCATTCTGCTGAAATGGTCTGGGACTTGATTTATGGTTTAAATGACTTAAATCGGAATAGTGAGCTCCACTAGAGACGAGGCTCTTCACACTTTTGGGAGCTCTATCTTCCACTCTGAAAAAGACATAAGCAGTATAACCAAAAATCAGCACAATGAATTGTGAGTACACACTCAAAATTTCGTAATTCCACTATAATATTGTCAATATTAGAAGTGTCTAAAAAAAGAAACTCATATGTACCGATAAACTAACCAAACCCAAGTGCATACATTCCTAAGAACAAAGCAAACACAAATATGTTAAAGAAAAAAGAAGAAACACCAGGGTTTACTTTAACTAAATCAAGAACCATTTATCAAATTCCACTCTTACAACAAATAGGCAATTGAATAACCATAAAAAAACCATTTGATAAAAAGTTGAGTGAGTTCAGAAGAAGCTTTAACCTGGAAGTAACTACATTCCTAAGAACAAACAGAAATTTTTAAAGAAAGAAGAAGAAACATCAGGGTTTTACTTTAACTAAACCAAGAACCCTTGACCAAATTCCACTTGTACAACAAATAGGCAACTGAAGACCCATTTAATAAAAAGTTGAGTGAGTTCAAAAGAAGCTTTACCTGCAGAAAACTCTGTTTGTGGTAGAAGAAGAGTAAAAGTGAGTGCAAGAACGGCAAAACCAGAAATAGGGAGGGGAAAAGGAGGAAGGCCTGAAAGGCGCAGTCTGAGGAGAGAAGCCCATTTTCGCCATGGCCGCCGCTGCACCTCTGCCCAGCTTATGGCTACTTCTGAAACGAAAAGCTGCCGTTTTGATAATTCCTATTTTAAAAAAATTAAAATGAAAATGTTGGAGGGGTTAATTGGCGACTGTAAATTGGAGGGTTTTACAGGGGTTTATCGGTTGTTTGTCAGGTGGCGGAAGAGGGCCGAGGGCACATGCGTTTGTAGAGAGAGAAAGAGAGAAGAGGAAGAGAGACCACATAAGCCAAGCCGGGAAAAAAGGGGTGTGCAATTACGTTTGCCCTGGACTTAATTATGGAGTGGCGCAATTCTACGAGGGGTAGTTCGGAAATTGAATAAATGGAAAATGTATAAATTATAGGATATGGCATATCATATGATTTCAAGCTTACTAAAATTCTGCCGTGGCACCCATACCATAATCTTTTTACTATAAATACCGCCTAATGCTTATGTGATATTACTTCTCTCGTGAAACTAATTCAGGATATGAAACTGTTACTATTATATATATTCATTAATATTATTGCTATGTATTTATTGATATTATAATATTTTATAGATAAAATACATAAAATTGTCCAAAATTTAAGGGGACACTTATTTTTTTTACCTCCTTTTGTAAAAAAAATGTATTTTGCCCAAAAAAGATTGGCAAACGGTTGGCAAAACGGTTGACACCATGTCAACCCGTATGCCAACCATTTGTCAACCTTTTTTTAGGATAATAAACATTTTTTTTTAAAAGTTGAGCAAAAAAGACACTGCCCATAATAAATCTAATAATAGTCGTGAATATCTATAATAATATTGTTGATGTTAGGTTAATGTTGTCCATAATGTTACAACATTTTCCGCAACATCAGAATTTATCCTTTCTTCTAACACTAACTTCGATTGTTGCAATGTTGTCTTTAATGTCTAAACATGCAGAATGAAGACGTGGAAGTTACCAGGTCAGGCGGTTGCAGTTTAGAGTGTGTTATTTTAAGCTACAACATGGGCGGTTATCAAGATCATGGAAGCTTAGTGTTGGACGGTTTTACATCATGGGAAACCATGATTTTTGTGTTCACATGCAAGGATCGAATTCTATAAATACCGTACGCATGATACACTATCATGTGAAGAGTTCGAGATACCTATTTTTCATATTAAGTGTAGTTATTTCGGTTCTCTCCTTTGTAATTCTAGAAGTGTTTTATTTCGACCTTTGAATAGGTTATTTGGTTTACACTATTAGAATTATAGGTTTTTTTATTATATTCATAGGGTATATGATCTTGATGTAAAATCCTACAGTTGGTTTTTACTTTGTCTTTGTATCACCACTCGTTATAGTGAAGTTTCGCCATGAGACATCATAGATTATTTTATAATTTATGAAAAAAGTTTTGATATTTCGTTTGCAAATTTTATTTACTGTTTTTCAATCTTCCGCTGTGTATGTTGTCGTTTATGTTTCAACACATTTGACAACATTCTGGAAAAGCACTCACGCACACCCTTCAAATATTAGTGAATACATAATAAATTTTATACTATGAAATTTGTTTATAAGAGATTTCGTGCACAATATAAGTGGTGTGTATATACATTGGTGTCTATCGATAAACATGTGATCATTTATGATGTCAGACACCTTATATTATGTAGTAAATTCTTATTTTAAATATGAAAATTAGATAAAAATGTTTAATTTGGTATATTGTTGATTTGTTAGAATATGATTATTTAGTTTCAATTGAATGTCGAGATAGTTCAAGTGGATTAGATGGAAATTTAAGTTGGTTAGTTGAATAGTTAATTAGATGAAGAGCTTCTCCAAGGTTGTTGTTTATGAGCTCCGTCAGTTGGGACGAAAATGGAGATGGTATTGGTATGATTAACTAGGTATTACAAAGAATTGAATGTCAGGAATATGAAGATAAGGTAAGACATCAGCTGGATTTGTTGTCACTTGGCGTAGCTAACCAATTAGCATGGATCAACGTGGAGTTAACATTCTGACTGACTGTCGCAATAAAATTGTGAATTACATTTAAATCCAACATTCTCAAAATGATATTGATGTGACATGCTAAAACTTGTATATGTTCCCAAATTAGACATAAAAACACATTCCTCTTCGACAACAAAACTTCAAATCATGTCTATAAATACAAAAGACCTTGCAATTAGTTAAGATTACAAAAAATTTCATAAGAAAGAAAAAATTCAAGAGCACGCAACTTTTCAACATTCAAGAAGACTTGAAACCAAGATAATTTCACTGAGTGTTTCTACGTAGTTGTATACTTGCATTATACATAGGCTCACAAAAACATAAACGTTAGAAGATTATCATATCCTTAATCTTGTGATTCATTGTCAAGGCAAAATTGGAAGAAAGCCATACTTTAACATTAAATTTTGATAGGATAGAGTGAAAGGTTTGTTGATGAAGATTTTATAAGGTATTAGTAAATTGCAAACAGGATCGTTCCTAGCAATTAAGAGGTTTGAGTCAGATTAAAATTAGATTCCTCATAGTTTTTTCAATTATATAAACTTACTGACAATACAAAATTTTAAATGACACGACATTAAATATATTTATTGTACAAAAAGAATATTATTACGCTTAAATTAAAATAATGAATGTCGTATGTGACAACCTCTGTGTGGCTAGATTAACTAGAAAATTGTAAGTTTGTAAATAAGTTCTACCATGCAACTCAAAACAATGTTAGTTGTTTTCATTTTACAATATTACTATCAAATCAATAAATATTTGTAGAACAACTAATACTTTTAACAATATATACAAAATGCAAAAAAAAAATTTTTACAGTAAAACTAGTTCACATTATATTATGACATTAGAAAATTGTAAAATTTTAAGAACCCTTAAAATTTAAGAACTTATATAATTAAATTAATAAGTAAATGACGATGGCCCTCACCTCAATAATTAAAAATAGGATTATATCAAGGGTGTAAAAATTGGAAATCGATAATCAGATGTTTTCTAGCCGCCTAGAGTTTTTTTTCTTTATATTTTTTTTTTGTATAATAGGGCCGCCTAGAGCCACCTACGATCAAACCGTCTAGGGCCGACTATGGACGCCTAGGCCCAAAAACGCCTAGAACAACCGATGTTACAGAAATCTGGTCAGGAGGAGGCTGTCTAGCCTGGTTCTGCATCACTTTTTATTATACGGTTTTATTATCAGACTAACTTTCCATCTTTTATTGAAAAAACTGTAAGGGTAATGATTAAATTAGTTAATTTCACACCCTTTTACAAGTTCAGTCTTTTAGATAAAGCAAAATTCTTTCAAGAACTAATGTTAAAAAATACACACAATAAAATTGGTTCACAATATTCTTTTTCATCCTCAATATACACATATTTATATATGTGTGCGTATTGTATTTGTAGTTAGGAGTGGTGCATGATATGAAGCCATTTACATATTATTTATTAAATTGGGATTTTGGGTCAACAAAACAGTCCTTGAATATTATGAAACACATATTCCCACTGTGCCGATCGATACTCAGTCGTGAGAGTGTTTTTTTCTTTGTAAAAGTAAGTTAATATGTATCCTATGCTATATTCATCAATACAATCTTCATATCGTAATTTGTAATGGAAGATTCTATTAGAAATTAAAGTGATCAAGATTTATCAATTCTACATAAATACTAAATACTTACTGTATAACTCATTAATTAATTAATAATTATTTCATGCATACATCTTTTAATTAATGAAAGAAATACAACATATATATGTCATGCAAAACAAGCCTGGTTTTCGATGATAAAAAACTGTATAATCTCTCTACCACTTAAATGTGCCTAACACGTACAACATTATATGATGAAGGGATTCTTCTTCTTCATCATCATCATCATCACCATCATTATATATTAGTTAAATTGTTCATGTTATTTTTCATGATCATGATCGTCGTCATCGTAGCTGTCGTACTCATAATCACTGCTGTAGTCGTCGTCATCATCGTCTTCTTCTTCGTCTGCATTAAGAAAATCTAATGCTGTGACGACGTCGGTGATCTGAGGGCGAATGCTGGCTTCTCCCTGCAGACACATTGCTGCAACCGCTAAGGCTTGGTGGAATCCCTTTTCTGGGTAGTTCCCATTCAGTAATGGATCCGCCATCAAATGGAAATTCTTCTTGTCTTTGAATAACGGTTCTGCCTGCAGCCAAACAACACGTTGTCAATCTTATATTTATTTTTTATTTTATAGATTTCGTATTCTAAAATGTACCACTCACTTTGTATGTTGAAAGGTATAGTGAGTTCACCAAATACTTATTAACTAATTTTAATGAGAAAGTTGTCAAAATAAGTTAGGGAACTTTTTATACTTTAGGATTTCTTTTAAATATTTACATACCCAAGTGATTAAGTTTTGGTCTTCATTAGGTCTTGAAAGGTCAATAACTCTCCTTCCTGTTATTATCTCCAAAAGAACGACACCAAAACTGTAGACGTCCGACTTTGCGCTTACTCGGCCGCTGGACGCGTACTCCGGGGCACAATACCCATATGTTCCCATCACTCTAGTCGAAACGAAGGCTTCGTCCCCGATGGGACCAAATTTAGCAAGTCCAAAATCTGAAAGTTTCGGGTTGAAATTTTCGTCTAAAAGTATGTTGGACGCTTTAAAATCTCGATATATAACTGGAGGATCAGCTTGTTCGTGCAAGTACTCGAGCCCCCTCGCTGCCCCTCGAGCGATTTTCATCCTAGTACTCCAATCAAGAGCCTCTTGATCTAGACTTATATCTGCATACAAGATTCACCAACTATTAATTTACAATCATCTTTCCAAATTAGATTCACATGTGTTAAAAAAAGTCATTGCTACATCTCACATGACATTATATCATTGAAAATATACTCCTATGCTTTATAAAGCTTTATCATGTTATTCATTCTAAGTTTGGATCTTGAAATATGAAATAAATCCAATTTTAAAATCGAACATTAGAAGAAAATGAGAATGAGGACATAAAATCGTTTTGTTTTTTACTTATAAGAAATGTGGATGTGAATATATATATATATATATAACAAATAAAAGAGATAGAGACATACTTAGGAGGTGATCTTCCAAGGAACCATTGGGCATGTACTCATAAACCAAAACTCTATGATTGCCTTCAGCACAATATCCTACCAAATTGACAAGATTAGGGTGATGAAGAAGACTCAAAATTAGAACTTCAACTAGAAACTCTGTGTTTCCTTGGAAACCATTTCTGTCAAGCTGCTTCACCGCAACATCCTGCACATCACAATTATATATTAATTCCCTAGCTGAAATATATATTTAATTGGAGATGAATGAATGAATGAATTTCTTACTATGTTTTTGCGTTGAATGTGGCCTTTGTAGACCCTACCAAAACCACCTTCACCTATCAAGTTTCTAAGACTGAAGTTTTGAGTTGCTTGGGAGAGTTCTTGGTACGTGAAAACTTCTGCACTCACGTCCCCTTTTCCGAGTTTTTCAATCTCCTTTGATATGTACCTTATCTTGCTTTTATCTGAACCCATGCATGCCCATTAATTGATTAAGACACCGATTGCACCATACAACTAGCGTATAATTAATATTGTTCAATAGAAACAACTAATATTATTCACTGAAAACAATTAATTAATATCGACCAATACCGTTCAATTGATATCAACTAACATCAATTGTATCGTGGAACTGGTGCACAACTGATACTCATCGTTAAAAACAACTAATGTCATTTAACAAAAAACAATTACTAATTCTTTTCGATGATAAAAATTAATATTTTCAAAGTAATACATATGTGTACATAAATTGTAACGATGTATACAATAACTTTTCGTTAATCAAGTAATACATATGTGTCAGGGTCCATTCATCATCTCTTATTCCAATTGAGTATGACACATTAACACTTTGAACACTTTAATATGAGTGTGTATTAATTTATGCTGTCTCATGTCATGAGACAATTTCACGCAAGAAAATAATGTGTTCGGTGAGACGGTTTCTTATAATTTTTTGTGCATATATTTTTGCAATTAGCTCTACAAATGAACTGAGAATTCAACATTAGTTGTCTTGGTTAGATCACATCACGTATTCGGTGTCATTTCCAGAAAATCTGATATAAAAAAAAAACCCTACATTAATTGGTGTCTAAACATGAAATAATAATTCATCAATCTTGACTAATTAACAATCCAAACCCCAATGATAAAATGAAAAAATGGAAGAATTAATATTTGTCATGATCAAGAAATGCAATGAAGAACAAAATCTGGAAAGCCAGAAACGATTCATTATCTTTCAAGGCCAATTAATTGAGCAGAATGACAATTAGAGAGGCAATTAAAATAATATAAAAACATGTAATTTTAAATATTTATGAAAATAAATACGTACCACTTATGATAGACAAATCTTTAAAAGAGGATAGACGTGTGGTTTTCTTGTATTCTCGAAGGCTTTTCTTTAAAGACCTGGAATGAACCTTCCTTCCTTCTGAAATTGCATCCGACGCACCAGAACATGAAAAACACCCTCTCATCTTTATTCCTTAATTTCTAATTTTGAAATTAATTTCCCAATCTCATCACCTCCCCCCTTTCAGACAAAGAATATTCAATTTCAGGTTTTTATATTCATAATCTCAGGGAAAGTTGATATGTAGATGCCAAATCTAATTAGCCCTGGAAAAACCAAATTCTTTTTTGGTCTTTCCAAGGATTGTAATTAGGTCTACCTTTTCTTTTTATTATGCCTTCAAACCTAATTATCTTCTATTTCAAAAACATATATATACTTCTAAATTTAGTAGGTTATTTTTATTTTAATGTTATCAGCTCGAGTATATATGTTTAAGATAGATTAGTTCTTGCCTAAATTTGACATAATATCATTTAAATTAAACATATATTGTATTTTAATTTTAATAATTATTGTATGAGGGGTCCTCATAAAAAAATGTTTTTGTGTACGTATCTTAATACACTATAAAGACAAAGTTTTGGAAGTCTATGTGGCAAGCTCTTAAGCCACTATTTTAAAAATATTCTTCTCTCATTCACTCAATTTATTGACTTTAAAAACTATTCTCAGTCATTGAATCTTAATATCTAATCTAATTTTGACCGTTGATTTTTTCACATCTCCTCTATATTTACCATGTATCTCACACACCTAAAAATCAATTACAATAATCTCTCCAAAGAAATAATCCAATTCTTCTTCTTTTTTATTTTTTTCAATTTTGCTATGAAGTTCTATATTAATTATCTTTTCGTCTAAATCTTCATTTTTTTTTCTTGCAGGATCTTCATCCCAATATATTCAATCTTCATATTTTTTTTGCAGGATCTTCATCTTAAGGTATTTATTTTTTGTTTTATATTTTTTTTTAATAGTTTTGATGTATGAATTTAATCTTCATATTTTGTCTAATCTCTTCTACCAATGATCATTTCCTTAAACTCACTTTTTTTTTGTGATTTGGACTAATACAAATCTCTACGTGTCTAAAGTTATTTACTCTATTTGCTAATTATGTTGTTTTTTTTATTTTTTTTATTAATTATTGTTTAATTTTATTTTATTCGTATGAAAATGATATATTATTTTGTGATTTTTTTTATTTTATTTTTAGGATTGAACATCAACAATGAAGATGAAGTGGATGATCACTTTTTCATATGAAGATGAAGTGGAAGAATAATTTTATTGTGAAGATGAAGAATCATTGATTATATGTTAAAAATTAGATTTTTTTAACATTGTAATATATTAATTACAATTCAATATATTATTTACAATTCTATAAATAATATTCTTTATGAGAAGTTATATTTTTTTTTATTTAATTCTAAGATGATGAAGAATCGTTCAAATTTGGATGATGAGTATCTTTTTATATATATTCATCTTCGATAAATATATCTTTCGAAATATATATTCGTGAAAAATACCAATGGATTATTGAAATAATTAATTTACAGAAAAGTATATACAATAGTATTTTGGAAAAAATTTATAGCATATGGGCTTAACATATCTATTGAATATTCATATAATTAATATTTGACTTGTACACAAAGAAATTAAGTTAACATATTTTCTCATATTATTTTAAAAGATTAGATTTGAAATAATTATATCAGGAACAATATATAAATTTATACTAATTATAAATTTTACTTATTTAATCAATTTTAAATTTCAATTTGAATATATTGGGAAAAGTTGACTAATTTTGAATGATAATTTAGTAAGATAATTTATTCGATGTTTTATATTATCCCACATTCCTAAATTCTAAATTTTTGGTTAGTGGGTATCTTTAAAAAAAATGTAAATAATGTATTCTTCAAACTAATATTTTTCAACTAATGTATTCGGTAATGTATATGTATAGTGTATATTTCATAGTTTTTGGATGGTGGATATCTTTTTCTTTTTAAATCCGATCATGATTCATTAATAATAAATATTTTTTTGTGTATGAATTTGAATGTTATATATACAATCAAAATATACCTTTGATAAATTCAACTGAGTAACAATTCTAATTATTTTTTTAATTCAAAAATAATTTAATGTCTTCTATATTTTTAGGAAAATTTGATCTTTTTAAAACATGTAATTTAACCATAAAGTCATACGTCAATCAATATATAAATTTAAATTAATTATATACTTTACTTATTTACATCAATTTTAAATTTATTGGTAAAAGATTAATTATATTATGAAAAGTTGAGTAATATGATATGATGATATAGTCCCTAATTTCGAAATTATATTCCAAAATATTATATTTTAAAATACTACATCATGTGATCTTTTATATATTAAATTAACAATATTTTTACAAAGATTCCCAACTTACAATATACATTCATTTAATTAAAAAAACAGAAGGTCATTGACTTGAACCGAACTAACTAGCTTTAACTAGCAGTTACCCCACAAGAGTATGGGTTCACTGTAGTATGGGCAAGTATAGGGACAAAGTATTATCGAACCCAAGGGAAGTGATGTATGCAAATAGATCTCCGAAGATCTACGCATCGTAGTTAATATGAGTGTATGTTTTTGGATTTTTGGAAAAGTAATTAAAAGCAACTAAAATTATCCTACGAATGCGAAAAGCAAAATTAAACTAAGTATCTAAGGTGTGTTTTCAGATAAGTGATGGTGATGCTTAGAATAGGAATTCCTACGTATACTAACGGAGCAGGTACATAATCAAAATAACCGTGACGTGCAAGAAATAACCTAAGTAAAAGATCGTAAGATGAAAGCTCAAGAATTCAAACCCTAATACTTTATCCTATCAATCGACTTCACTAATCCACTAAACAAGTTAATAGATCGTGCTTAATTAAAGAGACCCTAATTTAACTAATGGTGATGCAGCCGTCCTCCATAGCTAAACCGGTAGATTAATCAACCCCTTCTAAACCCTCTAGTTAAGTCTACTAGTTGTTAAAGAGTGATGCGGTCGTCCTCTCCCTAACACGTTTCGAACAAAATTCAAAGGTGAAGTTAAGATTGATTTTAAGAATTCATTAATTAAGAGAATTAAAACTAACGTCACGAATTACCCTAATTACGTACCCACATCCTACTTCTACGAGTTCATCCTACCCTAAGCATACAAGGGTTTTAGCCGGACATGGTTATAACGATAACAAAAACAACTAAGCAAGCAATAAACGAAAACATAATTAATTGAAGTGAAAAACTAACAAGCATACACTAGGGTTTTGAAAGAAAATAATTCTAAGAGCTGGAATTGAATTAATAAAGAGAAGTCTAAAGTATTCAAGAACAAAGAACTAAAGGAAAGAAACTAAAAATCGAAACCAATCTAAGAATTCGTAAAGTAAAACCTCAGTTACAAGTAAAAGTAAAGCTTACTCGTCTCTCTCCAAAAACTAACTCTAAAAAAATGTGGTATGTGATAATCTGATGTGGTCCCCCCCCCCAAAAAAATGAGTTTGGAAAGAGTATATATAGGCAACGGGCCGAATTGGGAACTCATGGGCCGAAAAAACAAATCCGGAGGCAAAAAGGCTTGAGGCACTCGAGCAGCACCCGCTCGAGCATGTAGCTCGAATGAAGCAGTTGGTCGAGCGCTCGTGTTCGAGCTGCTCGAATGGCCGAAATCCTCTGTATGTTTTGGGGCGCTCGAGCCTTATGCTCGAGCGTTGGTGCTCGAGTTGGTCAAACGGACGAATTCCTCTGGACAATTTTGGCGCTCGAGTGGCATGCTCGAGCGGTGGTGCTCGAGTGGAACCACTCGAATGAGTCTCCTTCTTCTTCAACTGATACTTTTCTTCTCGCGCACTAATACCATTCGTATTTCTTCGATATCTTCTCATCCGGGCATCCGTTTGAGTCGATTCAAAGTCCTACGAACTCCTATTTTCGCCCTCTATTCACTTATGAGTATCAAAGAGACAAATTCATCAATATGTAGAAATAGTACTCAATTGACTCTAAATACTCAATAAAATCGACCAAAACTATTCATTATTATTCTCAGTTTCAGTTTCAATGTGATAACCATTAATTCTTATGTCCTTAAAATTGAGAAGGGTACGCTTCGATTGTGGAAACAACAAGGCATTATCAATTATGAGTTCGGTATCCATGGGGAGGATGATGGAGGCTCTTTCGGAGCCCACTATCATTATGTTATCATTGGCTATCGTAGTTACACTCCCCTGTCTTGCTACCAAGTTATGAAAATAAGATTGTATGTGTGGTGGCGCTATCTACCAAACATAAATCATAATTTGAATCCATCATGCCAGAGGAAAAAGCCCAAACATAATAACTGATATGTTTACAAGCCATG
Organism: Ballota nigra; assembly: GCA_947034835.1. NCBI lineage: Eukaryota > Viridiplantae > Streptophyta > Magnoliopsida > Lamiales > Lamiaceae > Ballota > Ballota nigra. The sequence goes on along the minus strand of OX344728.1, from coordinate 50,672,372 downwards.
TATAAGAATAACAATATCCAAATAAATTTAACGGATAGTATATATTAAGATAAACATATCAAAGCTAAATCATAAATGTCATATCAAACATGAAAATAAAATATCCAAAAGACAAGATCCAAATAAAAGGTTTTAACCAAAAAGTAAAGTACTAAAATGATAAAATATCCCAATCACTCATTATCTCCATAGTCTTTGAGCTCTATGCCCATGAGATCGTCGTTGTCATGGTCAAATTCTGCTTCAGGCAGGCTGGCATGGTGAGATTCTACTTTAGGGGCCTTCCACTTGTCGTCCTTCTGCTGCTTTTGTTAAGCCTCAACCAAATGCTTGGGAGTACGACACGTGCGAGACCAATGACATTTGCATCCGCATCTGTAGCAGGACTGCTCAACCTTGTCTTGGGAGCCAGATTTTTGTGGAGCGGAGTTCGTGTTGGGTACACCCTTTTCACGATTCTGAGCTTGATTGTCGTTCGAGGTTCCTGGACCACCAGATTTACTACGACCTCGACCTTTGCCACAAGTTCATTTACTTCCTCTCCCCCTTCCACGCTTGCGACTACTTGTACTTCCCTGAGCTATAGCATGTGCTTCGGGCACTGCTTGTGAGCCAACCGGTCTCGAGTTATGATTTTTTATAAGGAGTTGGTTGTGCTTTTCTGCCACTAGAAGTGCAGAAATTAGCTCGGAGTGTACAGTATAATTCTTGGCCCTATACTGCTGCTGGAGTACAAGATTGCTAGCATGGAATGTTGACAGAGTTTTCTGTATCAACTCGGCCTCAGTTATAGCTTGCTTACATAGCTTTAACTGAGATACAATACAATGCAAGACTGAGTTGTATTCGTCACAGACTTAAAGTCTTGAAATGGAGGTTCAACCAATCGTATTGTGTTTGAGGGAGGATTATATCATTTTATTGTTGGAAACGGTCCTGCAGGGACTTCCACAACGCTTCGGGGTCCTTTTCAACCAGGTATTCATTTTTCAGATCCTTATTCAGGTGATGCCTGAGAAAAATCAACGCTTTCGCCTTCTGGGCATTAGTGGATTTTGAACCTTCGACAATGGCTCCGCTCAACTAAGTTGAGTCTAGATGGATCTCGACATCTAGCGCCCATGCCAGGTAATTACTACCATCAAGAGCAAGCTCAATAAATTCTTTTTTGGTAATATTAGAAATTATCACTACAATATTTAAAGTGACATGGTGAGTTTTGTGACCTTTTGTTGACAACAGAGAAATAAGAATTTATTTGATGACTTTCAAGCACATAGTAGCAAGAATTGAGCGCCGTCTACCTAAAACATAATTTACGGTCAGACAAGTACTGGGGCCCACCTACTCAGACAATATATGCAGACTATAAAATGAGAACTATGTGCAAAAGTAATAATACATGCAAGATAATTTAATCATAAAAACATGCGCATATAGCAATTAAGCACATAAAATAATAATTTATTAAGAAATAATTTTAAAAATTTAATTCTAAAATTTTTGAGCTTAATTATTATGCAAATAATTATTAATTTTTAATTTTTTAAGTATTTTTCGGAATTTGATAAATTAAATTGAAGGCAAAAAAATACTAGGAAAAACATTATGAGGCCCAAAATAAATAGCAATTAAAAAAATAGCACAAAAAAAAGAATATGGTTCCAGCCCATGAAGAGGGCTGCAGGCCCAAATAATTTTTTTTTTTATTTTTTTGTTTCTGATCGGCCCAATGCTGATTGGCCCAAAAGGTGGGGAGGGCTACGCACATCAGGGCAGGAAGAAGGTGGGCTACGCGGAGCTCCAGGGCGGTGGCGCGAGGGCTGCACTGCACCGCTGTGTGGTGATGCGGCCTACGACCGCCGTCGTCCGACGGTGCACGGCCTTGTGCCGCCGCTCAACGCCGTGGCTGCAGAACAACGGGAGAAAGAAGGGGAGCACATACGGTGGAGCTTGGGAGATCAGCGGCGGCTGCTTCGTGGCATGGACGATTCGAGGCGGCGCCGCGCGCGGCGGCCAGGTGGGTCGCGGTGGCGCTGCACACGACAACCAGGTGGGTCGCGGCGGCGCGCACGCGAGGCCCGGTGGCCCGCTGCAGCGGCGGTGGCGGCGTCCGGCCGTTGGCGATTTTTTTTATTATATATATATATATATATATATATATATATATATATTTTCGATCCGATTAACAATAATTGCAAGCAATAATACATATGCAATAAATAATTTAAGTGCACGGTAAAATCATAGCACATATGGATCTAAAAAAATTGATACGATGATTAATTATCATGCTATTGAGAAATTAATTTAGATTCATACCGATTAGCTTCGGGCAGAGACTCGTGCTGATAACGTGTTGTAAATCGTAAGCGCAAAATAGAGACACAGGTTTGTTCACCCAGTTTGTCGATACCAAGCCAGAAGTTTTCACTAATATATCTGTGTATGCGTATGTATACAATAATGAGTACATATGTCTATTTATAAGAGAGAAACCCTAATCTAAGCCTAAAACCTATTTAGGTTATAAGCCCATTAGTAATGTCCACATCAAATCTTCTGGATTTGATATAATAAATCTAATGGATTTATAATTTTTTTAACATTAATATAATTATTTAAAATGACATTAATATCTTATATTTTAAATAAAATATGTAATATATTTATACACATTAATATCAATATTAATTTACAGTTTTACACAAACATCCACATCCACATATATTATATTTATTTGGGCGGGTGGAATCACCAAGTGCATGGCCAAGAAAAAGAAAGCCGAACTACTACAAATAAATAGAAAATAGATGAGAAATGAGAGAATTAATTTAAATAATGGATCGTCCTTGACGTTGAAAGGGCGAAATTGAGTTGGTGAAGAAGTTGAGAAATGATTAAGAAAGAAAGAGAAGCAGTAGGGTAAGTAGAACAAGAATGGTAACCTCTTTGACTCTTTATGTGGCAACACCAAACCTAACTCACCAACCAAACTATGCATGGCTATTTTGAACGTAAATATATAATTATAAGTAAAGAAGTTTGGGTAGTTAGTTTTGCATATATCACTTGATTGAGAGGAGAGGAAGGATGGGGAAGGCGGATGAATTGGTGCCTCATCCAGTGAAAGAACAATTCGTCGGCGTCGATTTTTGTGTCAACAGCAACCCTCCATGGGGTACGCCTCTCTCCATTTTGTCTTTGCTAATGCATGCCCTACACTGTTTTAATATATGAATATGATACAAAGATTTTTTTTTTTAAGTGAAGGTATTAATTAAGTTGATGCAGGTGAAGCCATGATTTTGGGATTTCAGCATTACTTGGTAATGCTTGGGACCAGTGTGATCATTCCCACCATAATCGTTCCTTACATGGGTGGTGGCAATGTTAGTACTTATTTTTGACTTGCATTTCTAATTTTTTTAATTTTTGGTTACTTGATATCCGGACTGACAATCAGGTGGAAAAGGCCCAAGTGATTCAGACGTTGTTGTTTGTATCGGGATTGAACACATTGCTCCAGACTTGGTTTGGGACTCGTCTGCCAACCGTCATCGGGGGTTCTGTCAGATTCATTATTCCATCTCTTTATGTTGCATTTGCTCAAAGAAACTTCTTCTATCTCAATCCTTCTCAGGTGCAGTTAGCATTAATATGTTATTTCTTCATTCATTCATTACTGATTAATTAATAACCCATATATATATATATATATTAAGAGGTTTATACGAACGATGCAATCAATACAAGGCGCTATGATGGTTGCTTCCATACTTCCCATGCTTCTTGGCTTTCTAGGAATTTGGAGAATTGTTGTGAGGTAAAATGCATAAATCTTGTTTTAATAATAGGATTTTTGTCATGAAATAGACACTTTGTGAATATAATGACAATTTTCTTGTAGTGTAATGGACAATAGAGTTAACGATTAGTATAACTATGTAGGTTCCTGAGCCCGCTTTCCGCCGTGCCTCTTGTAGCGCTCGTTGGACTTGGTCTCTACGAACAGGGTTTCCCACTGGTACGTGTTTTATGTATGATGTTCTTGTTTATTATCTCTAGGATGAAGATCTAATTTCTTTTTTATTACATTGATTGTTTAGACAAGGTTCAAATTCAATTGTAGTGCTGCTCAGAAATATATTGGGCAACTGATTATTTATCTGTTGTTTGTAGGTTGCGCAATGCGTGGAGATTGGGCTTCCAGAGCTAGTTATTCTTATTTTGTTTTCTCATGTAAGTAAATCTTCATCTTACATCTTTTGGATCATCTGTTGTTCTAAATTTGATGATTAATTTGGAACATTTGTGGCAGTTCATTCCGCATATGTTGGGGTCTAAGCGTCCCATTTTTGATCGGTTTGCCGTTCTATATTCCGTCGCGATAGTGTGGGCGTATGCAGCCCTTTTAACGGTAGCTGGTGCGTACCGTAATAGACCCTTGAATACTCAGTTAAGTTGCCGCGTGGATCGTTCTGGGCTTGTAAGTGCATCATCTTGGTATGTATTGTGTCACATTTTTATCTATTCAATCATCAATTGTAAGGAATCTAGCTGATGAAAAACTCCGCAGGATTAGCTTTCCATATCCAATTCAATGGGGTGCCCCCAACGTACACGCTGGAGAAGTTTTCATCATGCTAGCAGCAGCTCTCGTCGCTATGGTTGAGGTTCGTGTCTATCCCAACAACTTGCTCGATTCATGATTAGTTACCTTATAATTGTCAACTATGATCTCTATCATTTCCTTGTGGCAGTCGACGGGGGGATTTATTGCTGCGTATAGATACGGAAGTGCTACGTATATACCAAGTTCCGTTTTCAGTCGAGGTATAGGCTGGCTGGTACGCACACATCTTTTCATGCTTCATATCATCCTACTCTGGATTGTGAATAAGTTTCTCAACTCTCCATTTTTGTTTCTGTGATTACAGGGTGTTGGCATGTTTCTTGATGGCTTGTTCGGTACCGGAATTGGATCTACCGTATCAGTGTAATAAATGAAACTGAATTACAGGCTTGCTTTCAAGCCCACTATATTCATTGAAAATTGTATAGTCTCTCATATATATGTGAATGTGATGATCAAATCAAATAATTATGGTCATGTTATTGGTGCAGTGAAAATGTAGGCTTGTTAGGCTTGACTCGAGTTGGAAGTCGAAGGGTGATCCAGATATCCGCGTTTTTCATGCTCTTCTTTTCAGTGCTCGGTTTGTTACTCAATACTCATTCATATGTCCGATCTATATATCTTTCTACTAATAGTACAATCTTCTATAAACATAAAGGAAAGTTTGGTGCCGTTGTTGCTTCCATTCCCCTGCCTATCGTGGGAGCTCTGTACTGCGTCCTGTTTGCTCTCATGTGTACGTACCCTTGGTCCTCTCAATTTTGCTTATGCTCGTCTCGTTAACACGCGAACCATATGACAGCTTCTGCGGGTCTTGGGTTGCTGCAATACTGCAACCTCAACAGTTTCAGGACGAAGTTTATTCTAGGCTTCTCGTTCTTCATGGGGCTGTCGGTGCCCAGATATTTCAACGATTATGTCATAACGTCTGGACGTGGTCCTGTCCAGACTCATTCGGTGTGGGTAAGTGAGCAACACATTTCGTTTGTTGATGTTCTTGATCTTATTTCACGATTACGCGTGGTTGTGCAGTTTAACAAAATCGTGTTGGTGATGTTCTCGTCCCCGGCCATGGTGGCGGGAGTAGTCGCGATGTTTTTGGACCTTACGCTCGCGCGGAAACACGAGAATACTCGAAGAGACAGTGGGAGGCACTGGTGGGCTAAGTTCAAGTACTATGGTAGAGATCCCAGAAGTGAAGAGTTCTACTCTCTTCCTTATGGCCTTTCTAAGTACTTCCCTTCTCACTAACTTGAGAATGACTTAATTTGATAACACAGTTGGATGCCAATGATTCTTGGTTGAGGGATTGGATTGTCATTGGATTATTATTATTATTATTTTCATGAGGTACCCACCAATTATATTTGTATAGACATACAAACCAATCTTTAATAATTTTGGATTGTAAAATTCAGCTTGTTTATTATTTTTGAATACATATACATATATTTTCTATGTCAATAAAATGAAATGTTATCTTTAGTGGTATGCAGCTATGCACAGGACTAAATGAAATGTTATCTTTAATGTTATGCAACTATACATAAATAAATAAAATGAAATGTTATAACTTGTGAGGATCAATATATTCGTGCAAGTACGCATTGTTTCAAATAAGATGCTTCAGATTGTATTCATCATAAATAAAAAATAATAAAAATGCAGATAATAGAAAACACAAGCTTTGAATTTCTTTTTTCAAAATAATGGTTATTTTTGCACGATATGAGAATTGAATGTTATATTCCAATTTGTCCTTATATTTACTTTTGTAATAATATTCATTAAATGATAATGTATGTAAATAAAGAGTAAAATAACACATTGCTTTTATATATTTTAATTAGAATGAAATATCCTTGAGGACAAATATTAAGGGAGAAATGATTACAATTAAAAGTAAAGTGAAACTAATATTGTAATTTGATCTGATAATTAAGTAAAAAAATTTCCTTAAAAAGAAAAATTGGCAGGGTAATTCAATAATAAAGTAAAAATTTGATGAGACTCGTTTCATTACATAAATTAATATAAATTAACACCCATTGTTAATACGTGGAATCCAATCCAGATTAAAAATAGTTAACAACGCAGTGGCTGCGGTGTGAAAACAGAAAACCGTTGAATGGAAGAAGAGGGAAAAGAAGATCAGAATTTATTGAAATTTGCTCAAACAAAAGTAACGCATACGCAATCTCCGAATAACTCCGCATAATCCAAACGCAATTTCATCCGGGATTACCTTCCTTTTTAGATGAATTCGAATAAATAGAAAGAATTCTGCTGGAATTCGCTCATCGTTGACGGAAATTGCACGGCGGTGGGGGGTGCAAACCTAATTCAACCCCGTCGCCACGCCACAAGGACCAAAAATGATACAGTGGTTAAAGCAATTACGGATCGCATTCGGCGCCTCCTTCTTATGGCTCGTTTGCTTGATTTACTTCACCCAGGTTATTTTTTTTCCCTACAGTCTCATTTTTCAAGTTTCGCCTGACTTTTTTAGCCTATTTTATCTTTGCAATTGATTTTTGATGATAAATTTTCAGATGTTGCGATTTTCTGTAGTGATCTTTCTTTTTATCAAAAGATGGAGTGATACTGTGATATGGTTTATGTTTGGTTTGGGGAGATGGGTTTGTGTGAGTTGGTGATATCTTGAGGCTTTATTTTGAGTACACATATATGCTTCGATGGGCATTATGTTCGATTAAGGTTCTTTTGTATAGATCACAGTTTATAGATTCTTATAGCAAAGGTTGTAGTGGAGTCTACCTTTAAATTTGACCCTGCCCGTTATCAATTTGCTTCGATTTTATGAAACAGCTGTGGTTGGTGTTTTCTATTTATAGTACTTATGTATATTGATGTCTGGTTTTAGTGCCAGCATTCTGCTGGTTTAATAGGAAAATTAACCCTGTTAAGTCAATGTGCCAATTTGAGTTAAGGAGTGAAGAGAAAGTGATCCAGAAACGATATCATCTTGCAGGAATATCCGACTTTGTTTATATATAGAGGATATGCACTTAAACATGAGGTTATTAGTCGTTGGTCGAGGTTAATCGAGGGTGATCATAATTTTTGTTTGTTGAGGTATCTGTATCTAGTCAACAAAGGTTGTACTATAAAGTCTCTCCACTGTTCATGTTAACTCTTTTACTGGTATTTTGTAACTTTGACACTGCTTATTATGTAATTCTCTAAGCAAATCAATATTTGGGCTTGTTTAATTAACACTCAACCCTCCATGTTATTCTTTTTTCTTTTTCTGATGAATGCTTTTGTATCAATAACTGACTTGGCTCTGACACATAAAAAGACGACTCATCTCTGTGGCACCTGATGCAAGTTCCAAAGCCACAATTTACTTCCTCATAACTAAACTCCCTCACTTCCTTAGAGAAGAATTTCCAAAAAATTATCTTTGTGGTAGAAAACTAGGTTCTAATTGAATGACTTAAATAACCTAAGTTGAGGTTTCCCCCTTTAACACAAGATGGAGTGCAGAGTTAACATGAAGACATAATATGATTTTCAACAACTTCGTATCTCCTGAAGATTTGATATAAATTAACACTCATGCTTTTTTTTTCTTTTTTCATTTTAAGTATTTTCGCTGGGTACTAAATGTGGACGATTTATTCTGTTGAACCAGGGTTTTAGATCATTTGTATGGACTGCAGTGTCATACCAGCTAAAAGACAAGCTCAGGCTATCTCCTTCAGCATCCCAGTTTGTGACCTCAATAGTGTTTTTCCCTTGGAGTGTCAAACCACTCTATGGGTATGGATCTAACTTGTGCTTCTCATGTTCTTTGAATCTTCGTTTATTATGTCTTGACCATGTAATATGAATTTTATATTTTGAATATTTGCCAATTTGGCAATAGAAAATTAGAAAATAGAACAAGGTGAAGAAGGCACAGTCTGGATGTAAGTGCACTAAGATGAAGAATTAGCATTTAAGGGAGACAAATTGAAAGTCTTTATTATATTCTACTACGGCAATAACTAGCTTGTGGAGTTGATATTAATATAATCAAGTTGAGTGAACTTTGCAAATCATGAGAAAAGTAATTGGGTTATTATATAACAAGCTGAACCATTTTCCTGTCAACAGTATGGTATAAGAAGATGCTAGAAAATCAGCTATTCATCATTTCTACTGCATTTATGTCAGTTGGGTGATGTACCATTCTATCATTAGCACTTACTCATTTTCTAGGACATTGAAAATGATTTTCTCTGCAGAATTGTGTCAGATTGCATACCAATTCGAGGGAGAAAAAGGATCCCGTACTTGGTAATTGCAGCATTGCTATCTCTTTTCCCATGGCTGATTTTGGGCATCGATATATCCTCGAGGTACTCCAGGACGCCCCTCATGATTCTTTTGACATTGCAAAACCTGGGCTCTGCAATGGCTGATGTTGTGATTGATGCCATGATAGCTGAGGCTGTAAGATCTGAGAAGTAAGTCTTCAACTAGTGTGCATCTGCTCCCTCCGTTCACACAACATCCATTCATATGCGGAGTTTCTTAGACGTTGATTAAAAAACTCTTAATCATTATGTGTATAATTGTCTAACATGTTTACTGCAAAAGTTGAAGCATTGAAGCTAATTGTTGTGTGTGAACAATGGGGGGTTCACTTTCAATCCATGGACTTTTACTAACTTTTAACTCAAGTTTGAAGTCCAAATTTCTGTACCAGTCAGATTACAATTAAATAGGATAAAGATGCTGTAGAATCCAAGTGTGAGTAAACAATCTGTTGGACTTTTAAGCATGACGAATTTGCAGTTGAACTTCTAAAGGTTTATAATAATAGAAAGTGAAGAATAAGATTATGTACTCTTGAACAAATTATATCCAATTTCTCTTCTTAAACTGGAACTATTATCTGGATTGTACTTTTGATGTGTTGATTTGGCTTTAGAGATGAACTAATTTGGTCGTTATGTTGCATGATGACACTTAGATTTCCAAATTGTAAGTATGTATCATATAGTTTTTTGACATCAAGGAAAGAAAAGCATGCCATGGATGTATGATTTTCCACCGTGTATGGCTGATTGCTAACTGATATTTCGCTGTGTGTATGTGAGTCTTTTGTTTAGCCTCCCAGAACATGAATTAGGGTCTTATATTCACTCTTCAACAGGGCCTCTTTTGCTGGTGATCTTCAGTCTATATCCTGGATGGCAATGGCTTTTGGAGGAATATGGGGGAGCTTGATTGGGGGATACACTCTCAACAATTTACGCATAGATCAAATATTTTTACTTTTTTCACTGTTACCAGCTATACAGCTTCTTTCTTGTGGTTTAGTTGAGGAAAATCCTGTGGGCGATAAAGTAATTTCCCACACAATAAACGGCCGAGATTCCCATGACGATACTTCAAGGAGCCAGAATGATAATTCTGCTGAGAAGTCTAAAAGCAATACTCTGAGACGAAAGAGGAGCCAGAAAAGTGCAGAACAAGGACTGGTAACTGCTAGGAAATCTCAGGTGCCTGAAGCCCGGGGATCTCTCACAGCAAAATGGCTACAGTCTCTGAAAATGGCCACATTATCATTATTTGGGGCTTTTAAAAAGCCAATCATTTTGAGGTAAATACTCGTTGAGTTTGTTTGTTACTTTTGCTTGAGAATGGAGGGATCTCCAGTTAAATTCTCACTTTTGCTGTCCTATACATAAGTTAGTTGGAATAGTTGAATTTTCTATTTTTCACTTGTCATATATAGAATTTGTTGGTATAGGCGCAACCAAGGTTCATGCATAAATATTTATGTTCTCTGGTCTATATTATGCTTCAATAAGGTGTTGTTTGTTTCAAGCAATAGGAGAATAGAGAAAATCCTGGAATAGTAAAAACATGAGTTTGACTTTTGTATATGTTTGGTTGATACGATGTAGTATGGTAGGATTGAGAAAAATATAGTAAAAAAGTAAGTGACAGTGAAATTATTATATTGTGAAAAAAAAAATGTGCGTTATTGAGAAAAAGAAAACTATGAGAGATAATGTAAGAGAGTGTAGGTATTATAGGTTAGGATTACGGTGGATATTGAAATCTATCTAGCATAACCCTACAAACAGGCATGCATTGGGATTTTGGAAGTAAAATCTTGTTTTGCTAAACATACTCAAAAAAAAAAAAAATGTAGAATGGCATATGTTACCAGTTGAGAATTTGACAGTGGTGATATATATGAACTGAATATTGAAGACCAATTTAATGATGTGTTAACTAGTGGGTGAGAGAGGTAATAAATATTGAATCGATGCTGCTGCTACCAGAAATGGCTGTGAATCTCTTAATCGTTATAGGACTGATATTATTTTGTTTCTCCTCTTCTTGAAATAAACTGATGATTCCTTTTTATGCTTCTACTCTCTTTGTACTCTAGGCCTATGGCTTGGTTTTTCCTGGCACACGTGACAGTCCCAAACCTCTCGACAGTCATGTTCTATTACCAGACAGAAATTCTCAAATTGGAAGCATCCTTTTTGGGCACAACACGTGTCATTGGGTGGTTTGGCCTCATGCTTGGAACCTTAGTCTATAACCGTTACTTGAAGAAAATGAAATTACGTCGAATTCTTCTGTAAGTTTATCTTAGACCTCTACTTCGTTTTTCAGCAAAACAATATATTTGCATAATAAACTTTAGCTCTTACGAAATTTATTCAGGTGTGCTCATGTTGGTTTGTCTATTTTGAGTCTTCTGGATGGAGTTCTGGTGTCGAGACTACATCTTTCAGTAGGCATATCTGATAAAGTCATGGTTATTTTTGGATCAGCTCTTTCAGATGGAATCAATCAGTTCAAGTATGTATGACAGTTTTTGCATTAGAAGCTATTCATATTCTTCTTTGCATTCCGGGATTTTATTTTTTGGCCAATGACTTAGGGATAACAGCTGTAGGACATTATGTTTGCAGGCTGACACTTTTGGGCCATTATATACTCCTTCCGTCCACCAAAATTGTGTCCATTTTTTTATTTGTTTGTCCACCAAAAGTGTGTTCATTCCTTTTATGTCAGTAATCACTCTATCTCCACCCTTACAAACAACCACTTTATTTATAAAATATTTTTACTTTTTTTACTTTATCTACATTTCTTAATGTGCCCTAATGAATGAGCATAGTTTTTTTGGATGGAGAGTATTACACATTTAGACCAAATTGACCCTAAACATCCCAATTCGGGCTAAAATATCATGTCCTGTTCATGTGTTTTGCCTAAATGTGTGAAAATTAAAATATAATGTTCTTAATTTGCCAGCATAAAACACACCAAATTTGGCCTAAAGTTATAATTTACAGGACTAAATGTGCCAATTAAAATTTAATGGCTTAAATGTCTTGGTCCGTAAATATATTGTCCTACAATTGCTAGCCCTTAAAATTATGGTCCTAAATAAAAAAAATTATTACCGTTATATTCCACTCTAGAATCCATGCATAACCAGTTTGTATATTGTCCCATCTTCCAGTTCATTTATTTGCAGAAAAATTTCTGCTAAAATAACCAAAAATTTCTAAATTACAAATGGCGAAATAATTCACATTCTTGTGTTGCCATTTGTGATTGCAGGTTTATGCCATTCCTCATCTTATCAGGACAACTTTGCCCACCTGGTATTGAAGGAACTTTGTTCGCGTTATTTATGTCCATAAACAATTTTGGTTCCACGGTGAGCTCGTTCGTAGGTGCTGGGCTGGCTTCGATTCTCAACATATCCTCAGGAAACTTTGATAACCTTCTTATTGGCATCCTCATCCATGTTGCGTGCACTTTCATCCCAATCACCTGCTTATCCTTGATACCCAAGGAAGCTACAGGAATATCAGCATAGGATCGAATAGAATAGATACAACATTCAAATCATATTTACTGACTCCATAGGTCGTAGAAATGCTCTTCTTGTTTTTGATCGGTTTTAGATACGGAGATCAAAATATCACATGTGGTTTTACTTGTTGAAAAAATTGTCATGTGTAAGAGGAGTTGAGTTGAGAAAATTTTCACCTGAACAGTGGACAAAGTGGGATGTTTAGATATTGTCATTCTTCAGAAGTTATAAACTGCTCTTGATTCTTAATCATCTTCTTTCATCTATGATTTTTCTTCATTTGTTTCATAAAAGACATATAATAAAGGCAAGAGTCCAGCTAGTTTCTCCTGTTAAATATACAAATAATTCTTGGTTTGAAAATGTAAAGGATCAACATATATAAATATAAGAGAATAATTTATTTATAGGTGAATTGTTGAGAGGAATAAAATTGGACAAAATATTATGAGAGAAACAAAATTCAAATTTTATTAATAGTGTGTACACCATAAATAATTTCCCTTTATTTATTTTATGTTCTCTACCGAAATGGGCAAAAGGGAGAAATTTTCATTCCCTCAAAAAGAAAATATGGGCAAAGGGAGACTAGCTTTCAACAACTAAAATAAGTGGTCAAAAGGGAGACGAGCTTTCAAGTTTCAACAACCAACATGAAGTAGGTAAAATTTAAATAAAATAATAAGGAAAAAAATGTATAAAATTTTGATTCTAAAAATTAAATCCTAAAACTAGTCCCATGTACAACAAAATTGAGAAACAAGCTTAATTGAAATTAAAAAAGAGTGAATTGAAGCTTGCTCTCAAAATCAACTATCAGAGCCAGGTTTCGATCCTGGGACCTGTGGGTTATGGGCCCACCACGCTTCCGCTGCGCCACTCTGATTTGTTGAATATTTATTCAACGAAAACTTATTTTACCGATTATTTTGAAAGATCTCTGCTTGAATTTGCAAAACTCGTTGTTAGGTTTTTTCTTTTAATCTTTGTGTCCAAACTTATATCATTGCATTCAATCCCCTGCCCCTAAATAATAGAGTTTGATTGATCCTGATTGAAGACAAAGAATCTGGAATGAGGCGAAGACCTGGAATTGGAGGGTTGCAGAACGCTGCTGCCGCTAGGGTTCTTCTTTCACTTTCTGTCTAATTGTATTATGCATGCTTTTGGGGATTTCTGTTGTTTTGACATGCTTTTTTGGTTGGTTGAATCAAAGGATCAATATCGACTGCTTGGAGAAAATGTTGCCAAATTGCGCACAGATCTCATGAAAGAGCAACTCAGTACTTTTCGGTCTCAGCTAGAAGACTTTGCCCGCAAACACAAGGTCATCTTGTATGTTCGAAGGCTACGCTTAGTGGAAATTTCAATTAACTAGGTCAAATTAAATTAAAGTGAAAATTAGTACTGGGTAAATCCAGCTTTTCATTAAGTAACTACCCAGAGATGCTTATCTTACTGAATAGTGTTGATTAGGTCTTAGCTTGATGTATGCACAGTGTTATAGTTTGAACAAATAAATCAAAATATGAGCAAGTTTTTTGTTGCTGATACATGTGATATGTCTGGAAATATGAAATAGAACATTTAGCCTATGCATTTTGAATACGGGATCACATTTCTTGAGGTGAAAATTGAATGTTTATGAGGGAATAACGTATACTGGAATTTGTTGGTTAGAAAAAGTTGAAGCAAGATATGTCCTTTGGCAAATTACTTCTTCAGTTCATTCTTTACTATGGGAGAATTAATATATGGTACAGTTGTTCAATCTTATTTTTGTTTTAGTGAATCTTTCTAGACATGAAAAATCTCTAGCCTATCATAATCTCATGATGCCAATACCAAACAAGAAAACTGTGGAGATTATGTCATCTGAGTGAAGTATTATACGTTCTCCATTTCCCTTATTTCGTATCTAGTATTAGTTTCTCACACTATTCCCTTTGTTTTGGGCAGAATGACATTCGTAAGAATCCAGCATTCCGATCACAGTTCCACGAGATGTGTGCCAAAGTTGGGGTGGATCCTCTGGCCTCTAATAAGGGGTTTTGGGCTGAGTTATTAGGGATCGGGGACTTCTATTATGAACTTGGTTGGTACTGGACCTCTTGATAATTTTCTGTCAATATATTGGCTGCTACCTTTCTTGTCACTGCCTGTCAGTATTTGTTTTTCGATTTTGACAAGTGTTTAGTTGCACTCACATGATTTGTATTCTTTTATCCATTAGTCACGTTTCTCTGATTATGTAGTCATGTTTTTGTTGTGTTTTTCACTTCTAATCTGAAATGAATGTATCCATCTAGACAGGGGTGCAAATTGTTGATATTTGCTTGGCCACTAGACCTATTAATGGAGGTCTGATCAGCTTGGAAGAACTATGTAAACTGCTTGGTCAAAGGAGGAAGGGGGCTCGTGAGGCTATCTCTCAGGATGATTGTTTGCGTGCCATTAGTAAGCTGAAGGTAATTATCTTTGAGTTATTTAATTGTCAAATCATCTTAACCTACTAAGGAATTGACTATAGTGCTAAAGTAGAGACATGGATATCTTGATCTTTGTTATTCTTCACTTAGTCAACATTCATTTTTATACTGCTTGACCCATTGGATCACCTTTTTGTCAAACTAATTACTGACCTGAGTCTGATAAAATGATGAATGCACACGCATATTCATATGTTTTATTATATATTAAAAGCACGATAGACTTGCACTGGACTGTGGCTTACACTATAAAAAAATTAAATTGTTTCCAGGTGCTTGGTAATGGTTTTGAGGTCATTTCTCTTGGCAAAAAGAAGCTCGTTAGATCGGTTCCCACGGAACTGAACAAAGACCACAATGAAATTTTGGAGCTGGCGCAGGTTTATCCTTGTCTATACTTTACAGCTTTATTTCTTGATTTTGCTACTATTTCCCTTTCATATATTTCTTCTTTCAAATATTTTCTTAGACCAGTTTCCTTTTCCAGTTTCTGTACAACTTTTATACCTACTCCTTGTAATAATCTGTATGGTCAGCTATTATTATTTGGTTAAATTTCATTCCCTCATGGACATAGCATGTGTGTGTGTGTGTTGGGGGGTCTGTCCCTATGCAAGGCCTAGACCCTCATTGACCTTACAAAATCTAGTCCCGTGCAGCCTTACTTGGCTAGCGGGCGCCGTCCCACTATCGTTTTCACACTTGCCTTACTGGGACGTCCCACAATAATTTTCACTCTCTAAAAAAGAGTAAACCTTTGACGACCTCTACCCTCACAATACCCCATACGTACACAAAATGCCATTGAAGTGAGTCCACGCATAAATCAAATCCAACCTATTTCTTCACGTATATGAAATTGCCCCTCAAACCCCAACCCATTTCTCCACTTTCTTAATTTGTGTGCCTATTTTCAGGTATATGGAACTGAGGTTAAAGTAAGAACTGTATAAGAACATATGATGATTTGTCTGTTGTTAATTCATTAGGGTCAAGGCTTTGTGACAGTTGAGGAAGTTGAGAGACGTCTTTCTTGGTCTTCTGGGCGTGCAACAGACGCCCTCGAAACCTTATTAGAAGTAAGATATTGGTGCTGTTTCTTCTATTTTGATGGTTCATACTTGCAACAATATAATGAGCTTCTATGCCGGGATATTTGCAGGAAGGTCTAGCCATGATTGATGATGGGCACAAGGACGGTAGACGTCGCTATTGGTTTCCCTGCGTATCATCTGTCTCTTCCTTCACAGCAACTGATACTATATAAGCCTCTTCATGTTCATAACTGTGTTATGTTGTATAAACTGTATTGTTTTTGGATTGATGGTTAAAGTATAGATTTTTTGGGTTTTAAACTTTCTCAAGTTTGTGCTCAGGTTTCCTTTTACCTTTTCTTCTTCTTTAATAATACCCCTTTCCAAAGGTGTAATTTGTAAAATAGAAACAATTATTTCTTGAACCACGTGGGATTTTTACAAATTTTTATATTAAATATTTTGATATTTTATTTTATTCGATTAATTGAACTAAGTTGTTATGTCCACATTCTCATACAATAATTCAATTCGATAAATTTAAATTTACTTTTCAAAAATAATTATTATCTTCTTAATTAATTCTTAATTATTACTTTTTAATCAATTTTTATCCTGATTAAATTTAAATTTATGGTTCTCAATTGATTATTTTTTAATTAAATTTGTGATTAGAATTTAAAAGTAGATTAATTAGAAAATTAATACATTTAAAATGAATGATCAACCTCGTTTATTAGATAAGCTAAATTAATAAATTTTAATAAAAATAGATGATATAAAAATACAATCATTAATAATTAAATTAGCTTACTTAACACAATCAATTAGTTTTTTTTTTTTTTTTAAAGTGAACACAATCAATTAGTTAATGGTAGTAAAAAGAGTTAAAAAAAATACCATAAATAAGTCAAGTTCATAGAAATTCAAAAAGTCAGAGGTTTATAGAGGGTGGGGGTTGATTCCCCACAGTAGATATAAGATAAGATTATCTCTAAGGTATTTGTAATTTACTAGTTTTGTAACATTTCTTTATAATTAGGTCAAACCCCATGAATAATTTTATACTTGAACCTAATTCAAATTCAAGTGGATTTTTTATAAATTAATATTCACTCCGTCCAATAATAAGTATTACATTTTATAATTTAGAGAGTTCGAAATTAAGTATTACATTTTTTTTGGTAAAATTCTATCCCCGCCCTTTTTAGCAAGTATACCTATTTTTCATCAATATTACATCATTTGCCACTTATTTAATATTTAATAAAAAATACACGGTCTACTTTTATCATTCTATCTTCACTTTTTTTTTTTTTTTTTTTTAATCAAATCTCATCACAAATTCTACATTAAATATGACTTTTTTTTATCTACCTGTGGGTAATCTACCCACCTTTAAATTCATTTATAAAAATGATTACCATATTGTTAATGTTTCTCTTTGTTTTATAATAACTTTTTTTATACTATTATTTAACATATTTTCATTGGTTGAGTAATTTACTATGATGTAACATTCTTTATTAAATGCTATGTTCCTTAAAGAAAAAAGTAATATGCAAATATAACACTTATTTTGAACCATCAATGTTTACATAGTAGTATTTATGTGTGTAATTACACCGTACAACAGATGCACAATTATTACTGATCAACAAACAACTAATATTGTCTATATTGCCAATAGTAGATTGTCTTCAAGATAAGTGTCCTTAGGTCCCTAGCTACCTTTTGCTAATTAAACACGTTTGGTTTGAAAAGAAAAGATACTCATGATTCAAATGAATTCTTAGATTAGGGAGACACTAGTCCTTTTAAAAACGTAATGATTTAATCTCATCCCGAAGATGATAACTTGAAAAACAGAAGAAGCACAAATAATGAAATAACTATAAAATTTATCGTTTAATTTCACTTTATCACCTATTTTTTTTCTAGGATTTCTAATTAAAATTGGGCTAAACGTAATATCTCAAAATAAAGTAGTGTACATATTTGAAGGAACCATTTTACCGATTCTTAATTTGTTAGACGGATATCATTTAAATATATAACTCACTTAACCTTTCTTTAAAAAAAAAATCACTTAACCTTTTTCTTTTAAAAGTTTTGGGTATTTGTTTTCTCTCAAAATATAGTTCAGATTAGAAATTTTGTGGATCCTGGCTAGATTGGATTGGGTACGAAGGATCTTTACGGGAAAATTCACCTAAAGACAAATTTAGGAGTTCAATCCCAATTTATATCAAATGTGTGTTAATGTAAGACAAATTATGTGTTAGTGTCAGAATAAATATTGATTTCGCACAAATATTTATTTATTTTTATAAAAATTAATATTATTCCGTTCAAAAATACATGTAAGGTAATGAAAATGTGTTACTATAAAACAAAAATGTGTTATTATGTGGAAAAAGAAGTGTTCGCGCAAAAACATAAAAGTTATCTCCCAAGTTGTGTTACTACTCCATCCGTCCCACTCTAAATGTCTCACTTTCCTTTTTTGGTTGTCCTACACTAAGTGTCACATTCCATAAATGGAAAAAGCAACACTCTACTACATATAAACTTTAACCTTCAAATTCACACAATATTACCAAAAATGTCACTCATTCAATCTACTTTTCAACACTATTCATTACTTTATTAAACACTATTCATTACTTTTCAACACTATTCATTACTTTTCCACCATATATTAATAAACAAATACACCTTCTTAAACCATTCAACCAAAAAAAATGAGACGCTTAGACCGGGACGGAGGGAGTATAAGACTAAACATGTGTTATAGTAAAAAAAAAATGCGTGTTGTGTTAATATAGAACAAAATTTGTCCTAACGTAAAATAAAATACTTGGACTTAAAGAAATGAAGAATAGATTAAAAAATACATATATGTTCATATAAAAATAAGTATTTGTTCTTATAGTCACTATAAGGACAAATATTTGTTGTAATGACTAATACCATATAACTGCTCTTATAGTAATATATACTTATCCTTTATAGTAACACATTTATGAGTTGTTACACCCGATATTCGCTACTCGACCCATCGGGTACCGGACATGGACCCACTACTATAGCGGGCTCGGATGAGAGTAATCCGCCGACCGGTCAGACAGACGGGCTGGGACCTAGAGGCTACCCGACGCGAGCCTCCGGGAGTTGCCGGGCAGGGTACTTACTTACCCACAGGCCCGGGTGTCGGGCGGCCAGCGACGAGCTCCGGGGCAGGTGCTTTACCCGCCTACCCGCAAATGAACAACCAAGGCACTCTCGTCCGAACTCGTCTCCCGGTACCCGAGTACCCGTCTGCCCGACCCCAGGCCGCGCCAGCTGTGAGAGGACGTCGGGTGCCATCAGTCCAGAGGATGTGACAGGGTCCAAGAGGGCAGTTGGGGCCAAGTCCAATCATCTCAGGGGTGACAGCGCCATGTGGCGTCTCCTCATTGGCTCGTAGGGGAGGCTGTAGCCACTTATTACCTTCCAGCTAGGAGTAGGGGGGACCCACAGGTCCACCAACCAAGCATGGGGAACCCCCACCTTGTACACTATAAATAGGGCTATAAATGCCCATTTGTAACACACATCACATTTATTGCAAATACACTCTTGAGAGCTCATTTACTCTCACATCGATTACTTCTTGTTATCATTAATATCAAATCCTACCCGCTAGGAATCCGGCAGCGAGATCCGTTATAAATCGCTGTCAACATTCTGGCGCTAGAAGGAGGGTGGCTAATATCGAAGTACTCTCGGTTTCGTTCATTCAGTCACCTCGAACAAAACTCCATCCATTTTTCATTCCAAAAATGACCACTTCAAAGGCCACACGAACCCAGCAGCAGGCCGAGGACATCGGCGAAACCGCCACCCCGGCTCCGGCCACGGTGGAGACCCTCCAGGGTCCTTTCGAGTTCTTATCGGCGATAAGAACTCCTGAGGACCTCCAGGCCGCAAGGGCCATGATCGAACGCCGCCAGGCCGAAATCGACGCCGCTCCTATCCGCACTCACCGACCTGGAAAGGAGCCAGCCCGGACCAGGGCCACCAGCCAGCCACGGCAGGAGCAAGAGGCGGCCAGGAGGGCCGCCAGTAACCCTCGGCCTCAGAACCTAAAGAGGCGCCTCGACGAGGAGGCCGACTCACAACGGGCCTCTCGCCGCCCCGCAGGATTGGTCTTCTCCAGACTTGGGTCCCAGGGCCGGGGAGCTGCCCGAAATTGCGAGTCCAAGCCCCAGCTCCAGACCCCGGGAGCGAGAGCGGGCACGATCCCCCAGGCGTCACAACAACACGGCCCCGAGGCCGTCGGTCCGTGACCGCTTGGGGGACAACCCTCGTCCCCGCTCTCCGCCCGCGGCCGACAGTGCTATGACCGCTATCTTAAAGAAAGTCACGGACCTCGAGGCCAAACTCGACAGACGGGATGGGCAACACCACATCGCCTACATGCCAAACTCCCCTCTCTCCGACATACTGGTACGGGCCCCCGCCCAACCAAAAATCAACGTGGCCGCCGTGGGCCAATATGACGGGGAGACAGACCCCGTCACCCATCTCAGCAAATACTCCACCTACATGATCTCCATGGGGGCAACGGATGCCACCCAGTGCAGGATGTTCCCATTAACCTTGGGGGACAGGGCTCACCGATGGTACTCCTCGCTTCCCGCGGGGAAGGTGGTTTCATTCCACCAGCTAGGGGAGCTGTTCTTGGAACACTTCTCCTCGATGGCGCCACGTATGGCCGGCGCCAACCGCATGGCCAACCTGGCCCAAGGAAAGGACGAGACGGACCAGGCGTACATCGACCGGGTAGATCGCATCATTATGGAGGGCGAGCCCGTCGGGGACGAGGTCAAGCTCGTCGGGATCATAGGCGGACTCCGCCTAAGAACAAAACTGTGGAAGTCGATGAACAAGGACTACCCCAAGTCCTACGCGGAGTTCCGGCAGCGAGCCGGAAAAATCATCTACAACGCGGACATCCTGGCACAGCGGCTGGGCGAGAGCGCCCCTACCGAGAAGGAGAAACCACGCGCCCCGGTGGGCACCACATCAAGCCGGAGAAACTTTTCCTACCGGGCTCCCCAACCTTTCAAGCCTTTCGATTCCGTTGAGGTGAAGCTGGCCGAAAAATTGTCGGCCACCCCGGAGTACGTCTACGTGCAGATCCGGGATAAAAATATGATGCCCAAGGCGCGGCCGTGGGTCCACAAGCCGGGGGTGCAGCTCAACCCCAACAAGTACTGCCACTACCGTCAAACCGTCGGGCACAACACAAGTGAATGCCGCGACCTCCTGAAGCAACTCTGGCGACTCTTCGAGGAGGGGAAGCTGGTGGAGTTCGTGAAGAGACCGACAGCTAGGCCGGAGGCCCAAGCCGCTGCCCACCCCGTGGAGCCAAACCGGGAGGCAGCCCTCATATGCCCACCGATGCCGGAACATCAGGCCCGGCGGGCGGTCAACATGCTCTCCCCGGTGGGAGGCTTCGCACCCACCACCTCGCTCTCCAACCGCAGACAGAAGAGCGAGCTGCGAGCGATGGACAATGTCCACCAAATCGCCATGCCGGTCAACATGAAGGCAAAGGAGTCGAACCTCCTCGCCTTCAAGGAGGAGGATCGCACCGGGGTCATCTACCCGAATCACGACGCCCTAGTCGTGTCCGTCAACATCATGGGCGTCACCGTCCATCGCATGCTCGTCGACAACGGGGCCTACTGCAACATCCTCTTCAAAGCCGCATTCGACCAGCTGGACAGCTCCTTTGAGAAGTATGTGGAGCCATGCGACCAGGTTATCAAAGGTTTCGGCGACGCCACAGTGAAACCCTACGGGATAGTTAGGCTAGCCGTAGAATTAGTTTCTAGTATAGACGCTGAGGTTAAGGCTTCGAAACAGCTCGACTTTATCATTGTCGACCAGCCGTCAACCTATAACGGGTTTCTCAGCAGGCCATTCGAGCACGAGTTCGAAGCCGCCACCTCAGCATTCTATTATTGTATCAAGTTCCCAACCCCCTCCGGGAAGGTTGGGACTCTTAAGGGAAATCAGAAAATGGCACGCAGATGTTTGGCGTATATCGATGTTATTTCAAATTTTGCAAATCTAGATTATGTCTGTACAATCGGGGAGGGAGACATGGAAATAGACGAAGAAATCCCACCCACTGCCCGCCCAATGGAAGAAGATTCACAAACTTTTGAAAACATCCAAGTCGACCTGGAGCCAAGGCTCGGGTACGAACCCATGGAGATCGACAAAACCCTAGCAGGGCAGATCGACGATCCACGCTACGGCGAGCGGGGAGCCAGTCCGATAGAAGAATTGATTTCGGTCACAATGAGGAATCGGCCGGAAGTAAGTGTTCAACTAGGTTCGTCGATGTCCGACGAGATGCGGGCGAAGATGACCGCATTTTTAGAAGAGAATTTAGACGTATTCGCCTGGTCCCATGAAGACATGGTCGGGATCGATCCAGCCGTATGTTCACACCAATTGCACATCGATCCATCCCGCAAGCCAATCTCACAGAAAAGAAGGAAATTCGGCCCAGACAAATACGCGGTCATTGCCACCGAAGTCAAAAAGCTGCTCGACAATAAGCTCATCGGGATGGTCGACCCCGACGATAAGCCTCAATGGGTATCCAATGCTGTACTCGTAAAAAAGAACAACAACACCTGGCGGCTGTGCATCGATTTCACAGACCTGAACAAAGCTTGCCCAAAAGATCACTTCCCGATGCCACACATCGACCATCTGGTGGACAGCACGGCCAGGCACGAGATGCTCACGTTCATGGACGCATTTGCCGGCTACCACCAGATCCCGATGGCCGCTGACGACCAGAAACACACCACTTTCCTCACCGAGAAAAACATGTATTTCTGGAAGCGGATGCCATTCGGGCTCATGAACGCTGGGGCAACCTACCAAAGGCTGGTCAACCACATGTTTCACGACCAAATCGGGGCGACCATGGAGGTATATATCGACGACATCGTCGTCAAGAGCGAGAGGAAAGAGGACCACCTCACACACCTAGCCGAAACATTCGAGATCTTGAGAAGGTATCGGATGAGGCTCAACCCGAAAAAGTGCAGTTTCGGCGTCGAGTCGGGAAAATTCTTGGGGCACATGGTTAGCCGGCGAGGAATCGAGGCGAACCCGACCAAGGTACGGGCAATCCTCGACATGAGCCCTCCCCGCACGGTGAAGGAGGTGCAGAGGGTGACGGGCAGCCTTGCCGCTCTCAGCCGTTTCATCTCCCGCATGGGGGACCGGTGCAAGCCTTTATTCGACAGCATGCGGAAGGGGAAACTAAACTGGACTTCCCAGAGTCAACTCGCTTTCGATAACTTGAAAGCATACCTGTCAAACGCCCAGGCGCTGGCTAAACCCGTCCCCGGCGAAAAGCTTTTCCTTTACTTGGCGGCCTCAGACTCGGCTCTCAGCGCCGTGCTAGTGCGGGCTGAGGGGCAGACACATCTGCCAATCTACTATGTCAACCAGACACTCCACGACGCCGAGCTACGGTACCCGCCCTTGGAAAAGTTAGCCTACACTCTAGTAATGAGTGTACGCAAGTTGCACTCATACTTTTTTGATCATCAAGTAGAAGTACTAACTACAATGCCACTTCGCCAAGTGCTACATCGCCCAGACACGGCGGGCAGGTGCCTGAAATGGGCAATTGAGATCGGGCAGTTCGGAGTAACGTACGCCCCCCGGACTTCCATCAAAGGCCAAGCCATGACCGACTTCATTGTCGAGCTCACTTATCCGGAGGCGATGTCCAAGATCGGGCAGCCTCCGTGGAAAATGTACGTAGACGGTTCCTCCACGACTATGCGGGCGGGCGCGGGAATTGTCCTTCTCAGCCCGTCAGGACAGTCATTCACGACAGCCATCAGATTCGGTTTCCACGCGACCAACAACGAGGCCGAATACGAAGCACTAATCAACGGCTTGGAGATGGCCATGACCATGGGAGTAAATAGGCTCCAAGTCTACAGTGACTCGCAGCTAATTGCATGCCAAATCTCCGGAGAATACGAGGCGCGCAGCGATAGGATGCTGGCCTACCAAGGACTGGCCAAGAACCTCCTCGAGAAGTTCGACCAGGTCCACATTGAGGTGGTACCCCGACTCGACAACACTCAAGCAGACGCTCTTGCCCGCCTTGCAACATCCGAGGGGGCTGCCGACATGTCACAGATCACAGTCACCTACCTGACCGCCCCGTCCAGCTCAAACCAGCGGGTGACCAATCTGGGACAAGAGGAGGACAGCTGGATGACCCCCATTCTGAAATACATCAGCAACGGCCAGCTCCCAGACGACCGAGTAGCGGCGAGACAGTTGCAGCTTCGGGCAGCACGGTACACGATCATCGGGGACCAACTGTACAAGCGAGGCTTCGCCCTACCCCTCCTAAAATGCGTTACGCCGGGGTAGGGAAGGAAGATCTTGGTGGAAGTCCACGAAGGACGCTGCGGGAACCACGCCGGCGGCCAGGTGCTCGCCCAGAAGGTTATCCGGCAAGGATATTTCTGGCCCACCCTGAAGAAGGACGCGATCGACTACGCGCGAGCATGCCACAAGTGCCAAGTCTACTCGCCAGCAATCCACCAGGCTCCAACCGAGCTCACCTCAATTCTGAGTCCGTGGCCGTTCGCAAAGTGGGGGATCGATCTCATTGGTCCTTTGCCCACGGCCCCGGGCAGCGTCAAGTACGCAATTGTCGCCGTGGATTACTTCACCAAATGGGCGGAGGCGGAATCACTAAAAACGATCGATCAGGAGCATGTCATCAGGTTCATCTGGCGCAATATAATATGTCGATTCGGCCTCCCACAGATAATCATCTCGGACAACGGGAAACAGTTCGACGGGTTGGAAATGGAGAGATTCTGCCAGAAACACGGGATCAAAAGGTTATTCTCATCACCCTACCACCCCCAGTCGAACGGACAGGTCGAGGCGGTAAACAAGATAATAAAACACACGTTGAAGACAAGGTTGGAGGAGAGCAAGGGAACATGGGCGAGCAAGCTACCCGAAGTGTTATGGTCATACAGAACGACATGTCGCACCGCAACCGGGGAGACTCCTTTTGCTCTAGCCTTCGGAACAGAGGCAGTCATCCCGGCTGAAGTCGTCATCCCGAGCCTCCGCACCTCACAACCCGTGGGGACCGAGAACGACCAAGCCATGCTAAACGAGTTGGACCTGCTGGAGGAGAGAAGGCTGTCCGCAGAACAAAGAAACATAGCTTACAAACGCCGGGCAGAAAAATACTTCAACTCGAAGATCAAGATCAGGGAGTTCGAAATCGGGACCTGGTACTCCGACGGATGGTCGGGCAGCCCAAGGGGGCATTTGGTCCGAATTGGGAGGGACCCCTAAAGGTCTCCAGGCGCCTCGCCAACGGAGCCTACGAGCTGGAAAGCCTTGAGGGCAACCCGGCCCAATACCCTTGGAACGCCTCCCTACTCAAAAGATACTACCAGTAACGGCGAAATAGTTTTAGCCTAAGTCATCGCGACGAGCAACCCCGATGTAATCGCTCTCCGAGCGCAAAGCTGTAATAAATAAAAGCGGTTGTTAAATCAATCCCATCTTCATGGAGTCGCTGCCCGACA
This sequence comes from Ballota nigra, assembly GCA_947034835.1. Classification (NCBI taxonomy): domain Eukaryota; kingdom Viridiplantae; phylum Streptophyta; class Magnoliopsida; order Lamiales; family Lamiaceae; genus Ballota; species Ballota nigra. Next base: position 50,646,678 of record OX344728.1, on the reverse strand, counting down.
TTCGGCTAAAGCACTTCATTAATTAATCTGTTGGTTAATTCTTTAAGCGGTTGTTAAGTCAATCCCATCTTCGTGAAGTCGCTGCCCGACATTCGGCTAAAGCACTTCATTAATTAATCAGTTGGTTAATTCTTTAAGCGGTTGTTAAATCAATCCCATCTTCATGGAGTCGCTGCCCGACATTCGGCTAAATCACTTCATTAATTAATCTATTGGTTAATTCTTTAAGCGGTTGTTAAGTCAATCCCATCTTCATGAAGTCGCTGCCCGACATTCGGCTAAAGCACTTCATTAATTAATCTGTTGGTTAATTCTTTAAGCGGTTGTTAAATCAATCCCATCTTCATGGAGTCGCTGCCCGACATTCGGCTAAAGCACTTCATTAATTAATATGATGGTTAATTCTTTAAGCGGTTGTTAAGTCAATCCCATCTTCGTGAAGTTGCTGCCCGACATTCGGCTAAAGCACTTCATTAATTAATCTCTTGGTTAATTCTTTAAGCGGTTGTTAATTCAATCCCATCTTCGTGAAGTCGCTGCCCGACATTCGGCTAAAGCACTTCATTAATTAATCTGCCGATTAATTTTATAGTTGTTAGTTCAACCCGATCGACATTCGGCTAGAACACTTCATCTTTTATTATCCAAATACGTTATTAACCAGATCGACAAACTAAGTTCAAAGAGACAAAGCGAAATAAAGTGCAAAGGAGATTTCATTAAAGATTCGAAAAAGAGAAAGTACAAAAGGCCCGCGGCCAACAAACTTAGCAAAATAAAAGAAGAGAAACAAGGGAATTCACGGGGCCGCCGCGTCCACCACAACCGGGTCCTTGGTCGCGTCCTCGTCGGCCAGCGGATAGATGAAGGTCGCCGGGTCGCTAAGGAATGACAGGTCCAGCCCTAGGTCAACCAAGTCTTTCAAAGTAATGTCGTAATCCGGGGAGGGAGGATTGGACTCGACATAACTCCTCAGATCAGCCAGAGGTCCGGAATAGTCGGCCGCGGGATCCCGATGGAGCAGAGAGCGGATCGAGTCGGCATAGGCATTAATGTACACCATGGATCCGGCCGACTCGTTCTCAGCGGCCAATCGGGCACGCTCGGCTTCCAGGCGCGTTTCCGCCTCCGCCGCGAGAGCCTCCCTGGCTTGGCGGACTTCTTCAGCCGTCCTCGCCTCAGCCTCGGCGCGCGTCTTCCTCTCCTCCTCGAGGACACCCTCAAGTTCTACCCGACTCGCTCGGCCGGCCTCCAGCTCCTCCCGGAGCTTTTTGTTCTCCTCGTCCAGGCGGGTAGCTTCGTCCCTCTTCGTTTGGAAGGCTGCCTTGTAGGAGGAGGCAGTCCGCATCTCCCGCTCGAACTCGAGCATGATGCCCTCCATGGCAATGGCGTTGCGGGAGGTGCGGATGGCCGCCGCCCTCATCCGGTCAGCGAGCGAGACGGTCCTCGTGGCCTTCTGGCAGTTGAGGGTCCAGGACCGGGGAAGATTCAGCACGGCGCGGCGAAGGTCCTCCGGCCAAGACTCCGGCACGGCCTCCGAGTATGGAGGATCCTGCGAGCGCAAGAATTGAAGGACCTCGGGCGGGGGCAGAGGATCAGGCCTGCAAAACCACGGGAAGGAAAGTTATGTTAAACAACCTACATCGCAAAATCGACCAGGAAACTTGGAAAAAGAAACAAAATACTTACGTGAGGTGATTGCCCCAGCCCAAGAAGGAGAAGTCGCTGCGATCGCGAGCAGGGGAGGCCGGGCTCCCTATAGTCGCCTCGACGGTGCCGGCCACAAGCCCGCCCGTCGCCGGGTCCAGGTTGACCGTCACCATGGCCTGGTCGACGGAGGTCTGCCCCTCAACCCGTGCCTGCTTCGATGAACGCTGGCCGTCCGCCGGGGAGGTGGATGTCGGGGGCACCGGGGTCGCGGGTGGACTGCGGATCGTCACCCCAGTGGCGCGGATGGCTCCCCGCTTCGCCAGCTTTGCCAAGGCGTTCCTTTTAGGAGCCATGTCGAAGCGGGGAGCGGAGCCCGGCATGGAGCGCAGATCGTCACTATGGCCGGTCTCAGGTACTGCCCTCGGGGAGGCTGCCGGAGAAGCTGACGGCGTGGAGGATTCGGCCGGGAAGCGCTGCGCTGCAGGAGGAACGACGTATTAGAAATCGAAAAAGAATTAACAACCATGAGAAAGAATGTCGGGAAGAGCCTTACCACAAAAATCTAAATGACGCGGGAAGGTTTGGAGCCCGGACAGCCTACGGAAGTCGTTGCTGTTGAGAAGGTCGACGTCGCGGTTATCCAAGCTCTCGGACTTCACCAGGGCAAGTGCCTGCGTGAAATCGTCGGTCAGGTCGGCCTGGTTGGGGACCGCGCAGCCTGCACAAAGAAAGGAGAATTAGATCAGTACTGAGGGATGAGGGAAGAATTTAACGTCTACCTCGGCGGTTGCGTTCCCGATACTCCCGGGGAACCGGGATAGTGTGTCCGTCGATTCCAACGCTCTCCCAAGCACCGCCGACCCACCACCACTTTTCCTGCCAGTGCGTCACCTTCGACGAGATGCCGAAGACGATGGCGTCCCCGCCCCGGGGCTTCACGGAGAAATATCCGTGGTTCATTCGGCCGGCCGAGGCTACGGTGTAGTACAGATAGTTGATCTCGGACGGAGTAGGCATACGGTGCAGCCCGCGCCGACCGAGAGCAACCATTGCCCCCAGAATGTAACTCCACCCGTTCGGGGTGATCTGGGTGATTGACAGGTTCCATGCGGCCAGCAACTTGGAAATGGCCGGGTGAAGCGGGAAGCGGAGCCCGGCATGGAGCGTGTCCGAGTTAATGGCAACAAGGCCCTCCGGAGGCTGATCGGCCCATTCATCCTCCCGGGGAGCGTAAAAGAAGACGTCAGAGGGCGCCTGGAAAGTCCAATACAGCTCCTTCAAGTCGGCGTCCGGGGGTAGGCAGCTGGGGCGGCGAGAGGCCCCAAAGTCGGAGTCCCGGGCCGCGAGATATGCACGGGCAGAGCGCCTACGCACGAACCGACTCATATATTTCGAGTAGTCGAACCCGATTAGCCGGCTGTCCGCGTAATCTATTTGGTCGGGTACCGCTTCCTGCTCGAATAAGTAATCTTCGGCCCTGGGCGGGTAGGCTGAGACCGGGGAGACGCTTAGGGCTTCCCCCTCTCGATGGGGGCTCATCCCCTCCAAATCTTTCGCGAAGGCATCCACATCCGTGGAATTGCCCTCGCCCTCTCTAGCGGCGCCGGCACGGGACGTTCCTTCCCCGACCGGCTGGAAAGGCCTCTCGGCGTCGGTGGCGGCGCGGCGGCGGAAGTGATAAACCTCGGCGGCCCCGATGCTTTCGGCGGAGTCGCTCATGATGAAGGAAGAGTAGAAAGGAAAACTTCGGAGAAGAAAACAAGAAAATTACCTCGGAATTCGAAAAAGTCGCCGGAATCTGTGAAACTCGCCGGAAAACTTGAATCTTGCTCAAGGGGGGCGCGAGATTGCGAAAGAGTGAAAATGGTATAATGGGCCAAGAGCCCCTATTTATAGGAGAAATGAGAGGGACCAAATTGCAAAAAACGGGGTCAAAAATGGAATAAAACAAAATTCAGGGGGGGCGCGTGGGGGCCACACGCGCAACGGTTGGGGAGCAGGTTCGGCGGACGTGACCTCTGGACGTCTGCGCATCAGTCACGCCATCCCGTGACATCAGCAGGCGCGGCAGACGAGGCGTCATCTCGGAAACCGAAACGTCACCCCCAAAATTCAAATTCAAATTCAAGAGTCTGCAGTTCGACCAGCCCGCCACCCGACGACTGCGGCCCCCCGATGACGGGCTGGTGGGGCAATTGTTACACCCGATATTCGCTACTCGACCCATCGGGTACCGGACATGGACCCACTACTATAGCGGGCTCGGATGAGAGTAATCCGCCGACCGGTCAGACAGACGGGCTGGGACCTAGAGGCTACCCGACGCGAGCCTCCGGGAGTTGCCGGGCAGGGTACTTACTTACCCATAGGCCCGGGTGTCGGGCGGCCAGCGACGAGCTCCGGGGTAGGTGCTTTACCCGCCTACCCGCAAATGAACAACCAAGGCACTCTCGTCCGAACTCGTCTCCCGGTACCCGAGTACCCATCTGCCCGACCCCAGGCCGCGCCAGCTGTGAGAGGACGTCGGGTGCCATCAGTCCAGAGGATGTGACAGGGTCCAAGAGGGCAGTTGGGGCCAAGTCCAATCATCTCAGGGGTGACAGCGCCACGTGGCGTCTCCTCATTGGCTCGTAGGGGAGGCTGTAGCCACTTATTACCTTCCAGCTAGGAGTAGGGGGGACCCACAGGTCCACCAACCAAGCATGGGGAACCCCCACCTTGTACACTATAAATAGGGCTTTAAATGCCCATTTGTAACACACATCACATTTATTGCAAATATACTCTTGAGAGCTCATTTACTCTCACATTGATTACTTCTTGTTATCATTAATATCAAATCCTACCCGCTAGGAATCCGGCAGCGAGATCCGTTATAAATCGCTGTCAACATGAGCGAATTTTCAGTTTCTGTCTTAGTCCGATATTTTTTTTTTTTTTTTCTGAAAACCCACATGCCCCGATACAAACCCACCTAGAATTTGCAAATTTTAACCTATATTGACTCATTACCTATAAAATTACAATAATTGTCTATTTTAAACCTATTTTATGATATATTTTTTTATTGATTATAGTATCAAGTAACTTTTCATTTAAATGACATTTTAATTGAAATTTATTTTGAAAATATACTCTCCATGAAATTGTGCTTCATAGAAATTAGAAAAAAAAAACTAGGGGAAACCGAAAAGGAGTATGTACTTCAATTTCGCTTGACAAATTAACATATGTCTTGAATAGCATTACGTATATCGCGATATATTTAATTCTATTCAAGACACATATTAATTTGTTGATCGGCAATCAGTAAAGTTCAATATTAATTTACAAAATTTTACTCCCCATCCACGTAAACAGTTCTTATTATTTAGATATATATAATTTAAATGAAATAGATAAAGTAGTTGTTCGTAACCGTAAATGAAGTAGTTCTTATTTATTTAGATACATACATATATAATTTAAATGAAATAGATAAGTAGTTGTTTGTAAGAGTAAAAATAAAGTGATTGTTGAATGAATTTACTTTGATATTTGAAATCTTCAACGCTTGGGCTTAATTAAACCTTAAATTAATATGAGAGGGGAGAGCCTAGAAATCAGAATGCGTGGATTGCAAAGCATGGTTAATTAGAAAAATGTGCGTCAGATTATCCAAATAACATTCACATTTTGTAAAATATATCCAAATTTTAACCATTAAGAAAGTGGGATGCATCCCCCAAAAAAAGGAAGAGAGAAAGACATGTACTTAATTAGGTTTGAAACAATTAATGGATCATCATATCGGTCCTTATTTCTTATATATATATGTATAAAACAATAAATTAAATAATGTACATACAAAGGTATGATTAATCAAGAGCCGACCCGATTTCTGTTGATTGGGAGTCGGGTTGGGTCCAGGAGCGGGGCCTGTGGGCGAGCAACCTTAGCACCGTGACCTCCAACGCCACAAAGAAGTTGCTCTTATCCAAAACCCTATTACACACTCCGCTCACAATGCAGTAATTGCTATTAAACGGTGGCCGGTGGTGGGCCGCGTGATCGGCCCTCCTCAGGATGATTCCGACGTCCTGAAGCGCCACCACCGCCGCCGGAAGCTGCCCTTTCGGGGTGTGGGACCATGCATGAAACTGCTGGCTGAAGATAACGGAAACCCCAAATACACCAAGAAACATCAATATAATGGGGTCACCGGAAAGTAGGCATATCGGAAAGAGTGCGACCGCCACCGGAGCCGCAGCATGGTGGAGGTTGTAGGCCACCGGAACCTTGGTGATCACCCACGGCCGGTCGTGGTGGCCGAGGAACCCCTTGATTTGGGAGCCGAAGAAGGGAGTTTTAGGGCTACCATAATTGTCCACGGACCAATGGTACACTCCGGTTCCAAAATCCGCCGCCACGTAGGCCGCGAGGGCGGTGACCGTGGCCGTGAGCCACCCCGATGCACCGGAAAATAGTGTTAGGGATTTGGCTATGGAAAGCAATGAGGCGGCGCAGCCGCCGCCAAACCATGCACGGTGACCCCACGTGGAGATTTGCCCACTTTCTTGATTTTGATCATCAGAGGGTTTCATTATTGAGTTTGGAAATATTTTGGGAATATATTATTTATCTATTTTCGTCTAAGTAATAATTAGTTCGTTATGATTTGATGATATATATACATATGGTTTATAGGATTTTAAATGAAGGCGTGGTCATCTAATCAAAGAATTTGGAGGGATTATAAAATAAGTTTTTGAATTAAAATAATCTTGAAGCAACGATTTTCATTAAAACATTGAGATGACGCGACCGTGTATGTCGACAAGGAATTGTAAAAAGAAAAAGGCATTATGCGAATGTTATCTATGGTGAAATTTGCCTGAAATGTATAATTAGTAAGTTACACTAAATGTATCAGTTAATTGTCTAAAAGTATTAATATTAAATGTAGTTGTTTTACCTAAAGGTATATTAGTTAATGTTTCAACATAAGATGTTAGGAAAGAAAAAATTGTGAAAATGATAATTTTTTTGCAATTTTGGTCTATTCATAAATTTTCAGGACCAAAACTGCAAATTTATCTTATTCTTTTGAAACTAAAACTGCAGTTTATCCATTTTTTGAGATCAAAATTGTAATCTTATGGGACAAAAATATTGAGAAAAACTATGGGACTAAAAGTGTTAAAAAAAAGTCCATTTTAAAATGGACTCATTCTTTTTTAATTAAGAATGCAATTATCTGTATTAGGGGAAATTATCGATAATAATTACCGTGTATATTATTCACATAATAATTTGCCTTCTAAGAAATATATTAATTTATTAATTATCGTCTTATCTATTAGTCAAATTAAGCAATGGCTGTATATTTTACATTGCATTTATCATTTTATTTTATTTCTTTTATTTAAATTAAGCTTTTGTGGTTGTGGGGAATGAGAAGGGGCGGAGAATTCCATCCTACTCTTGCTTATACAAGTTAGAAATTAGATATCAATCCGCCGACATGATGAGTACGTTATAATTGTTTGGTTATAAAGCATACTAATTTAAGTTTTGCACTAACTACTTTAATATATACTCTTACTTTTTTTAAACTAAGACCTTTAGCCAGAGGAACATAATTCTAAGGGTGTCCACATTGGTTGGGTAGTATAACTCCCCTCTCCCCTCCACCTCACCGCCACATCATCATTTTTACATAAATAACTCAACTCCACTAACTCCCACAACCATTCCAAAGTTATAACTCACTTTTGAGGGACCCACTATTTAATCACATTTTTTTTTTCAATTCTTTATTTTTTTTATTTAACGTTTTAAAATTATGTAAAAAAATTAATAAATTAATATATTTAAATTTAATATTTGTAAAAAAATTAATATATGAATATATTAAAATATTTAATACTAACTCATTTCGTTAACTAATAAAGATTATTATTATTAATTAAAATATATATTTTTTAATTGAGACAACACATTACACCTAAATTACATTAATCAAAATTACTAAATTACATTAATCAAAATTACGAAATTACATAAAGGATAAATTAACATAAAGACATTGAAAAAATACATTAATAAGATAAAGATATGACTGATAAGTTATTCTATGAATTCCACCAGGCAATAATCTTCGCACACACACGTCCGTGCGCGGCACGCTGTTCGTCCGTCCAATTGGAGGTATCTTGATGATAAACAAATTTTCATTCATCCATCTGCACTTCTCGCTCTTTCAATGCAGTCGCCTTTTCAAGCGCTATAACTTCTCTTTTTTTACAATCGCTATAATCTGTAAATTTTTCAAGACACTTTTCGATCTTGTCGTTGCCCTTTGACCCTGATCTAGCCTTGGATTTTCCTTTTGCTTTTCTTTTGGCTGCGTCTTGCCCAATCGGACGAGTGTCGTCAATGTTTAAATCAGAATCCAATCTAGTAGAGTTGTTACTTGTGTCTGAGTCGGAGGTCTTTGCTTTCTTTGATGAATCAATGGACTCATTGTACTGTGGAGAATAAAGTGGACGATCCTTGACTATAATCCATACATGCTCGTAATTAAACGGCTTGTCACGATTGCAATCTCGAAATTTCTTGTGTGCCATACGCATTACGTCTTCGTTGTTGGAGCCACTCCTGTAGACACTGGAAACAGAATTATAGCAAGCGTGAAAAAGATTTACCTTTGGCAATATTGTATTAAGCCAGTGTGGTTTTGCTTGTCCGACACGTCGTTTAGGAGCACCAGTGGGGCAATTCTCGTTGTAGTAATCAGTGACTCTATTCCAAAATACCGACGATTTCTGATTATTGCCGATTATGGGATCATCACTTATCGTGACAAAACAATTTGACAACTGCTCGTCTTCTTCAGTTGTCCACTTGTTAGATGAATGCTCTTCACCAGCGACACAGTCTTGATCTGGAATTTCTACACCAATCGGGGTTGATGGTTGAGATAGTTATGTCTCTAGAACAAAAGTTGGAGTTGCCGGTTCTTTGTCACTCTGATATCTCGACGACATTCCAGTTGCTCGTGGACTGTAAAATATTTGAGGCGGAGACTCACCGAAATGTTGCCCCGATGAGTGTTGCCAATATTCGGAAGTCGGAGAGGAAAAATTTGATGGAAAAGAGTTGCTCGAGTTATCAAAGAAATTTCTGTGACCTTGAAAATTTTGAGAATATGAAGGAGTTTGGGAAAAATTTCCGTAATTGGGTGGAAATTGAGTGGACGAGCCAAATTGAGAATATTGAAAATTTTGTGGATTTAAGGAATTTTGAGAGAGGGGAATTTCATCCATCATATTAGGATGATTGAACAAATTTCTACGAAATTCTTTATTATTTTTGTCCATTTATTATGGAAACAAAAATTTTAAGAACACAAAAATAAAAAATAGATTGAGATAGAAAATATAGTTGAGTGAAGAGAGTATGAGGTAAAATTTTAGTGGAAGAGTGAGAAAGAAAAAATATGCATGTGATGTATTTATAGGAAAGAAAAACCTGACCGTTGCATTCATTTTAATTTTGAAGAACAAATTAAAAAAAAAAAAACCCAAAAACTGTTTTCAACGGTTAAATAAAAAAAAAAAAACAAAGGTGCAGTCACAATATTTTGTAACGATAATATTGAAACAAAAGTTAAAAAAAACAAGTTATGACATGTGGGGCCAAGCCCACCTTTCTCTGCCATAAAGAGGCGTTAGCCTGCATGAACCAAAACACCTCAATTGGAGTTATAACTTATGTACCCAATGGTCGTAACTCCCCCTTTTGAGTTATAACTCATTTATAACTTACCAATATAGACACTCTAAGTCTTTAATCCGTACCATTTGGTCAACTCTGGGTTGCCTTTAATTATATAAAACAAAATTAGTACTAATAAAATAACAACTGTATCGTTCTAGGAATTTTAAAAAATATATAATTTTGGTAAGTTTTTTTATTTAAATAATTTAAAATTCAAATAAAACCATTCTTATTTCTATATTATTATACATATGACTCATCAAATCCTTTATATTTGTAAAACAAACTTTGCCTATGTGGCATCCTTAGTTTTCACCCATTCCAACATCCTTTGCTTCTTATTCATTGTAGGTGTCCAACTTTTGTGGCCGTTGATTTATTTTATGATTAATCTCGGTCGTAGATCATTAGTTTTCTTTCCTATAAATTTGTTCCTTTGTTATTCATTTTTTTCCACCCTTGGCTCCATTCTCCTCTTTTATCTACATTTTTTCTTAATGCCGTGCGGTTGTTATTCCGGCTTGGCGATGTAGGGTGATTAGTTGGTCGGTCATATCGTTTTGTTTTTCGTTTTTTTCCATTCTTCTTATTCGTTGGTATCGTGAAATTGGTTGTTTGGCATATATTGCCGTCGAAGTTGGATGTAAGATATTGTATTTCTATTCGAATTTTAATGAAATATCCTTATTTAATTTTAGACCATGTATATTGTATCCTTCTTTGGCATTGAGTATTTGTCCGAGTATGATCCATTCGGCACTCTTGATTTCGTTATGTAATGTTTCTTCGATTCCATTCACGGCAATAACTTTAAGATCGGTACTGTAGTATTTTTTTTCATTCGTTCACGGTAATGGCTGTAAGTATTTTGCCGACTCTGATCAATTCAACGCACTTGATTTCGTTGTGAAATCTTTTGATCGAACGAGTTCACGGTAATGGCGTTAAAATATGTATGTAATCGAATGAAGCACTGATTTTTTTTTTTTCCTTTTGTGGCTTCATGCCATGGCTTACTGTGTTCATTGCAAGGGAGTTATTTTTATGTAAATTTGATTCAAGGTTATTATGTCTTCAACTACATTTATTGAAATATTTAAACACACTTAATTACATATTAAATGGAATTAATCTAAGAATGTACTCTCATGCATGGAATCTCTTAATTATAATTGTCCTAATTGTGGCGTATGTTTGTAAGTGAATATGGTTGTTTTCATATTTTAATAATTGGTCCTTTAATTTTTTTATTTATAAAATTTTAAATTATGACATCAAGTCCTTCGGCGATCGTGTTTACGTCATTGGTCTTAAATTCAATATGAGTTGATTTTTACGTAAATTGGGTTCAAGGATATTTATCTCTTAAACTCCATTTATTGGGATATTTAAACATAATTAATTACACATTTAGCATAATTAATCTAAGAATGTACTCAATTCCATATGAGTTGATTTTTATGTAAATTTGATTCAATGGTATTTATCTCTTCAACTACATTTATTGAAATATTTAAACACACTTAATTACATATTAAATGGAATTAATCTAAGAATGTACTCTCATGCATGGAATTTCTTAGTTATAATTGTCCTAATTGTGGCGTATGTTTGTAAATGAATATGGTTGCTTTCATATTTTAATAATTGGTCCTTTAATTTTTTATTTATGAAATTGGATTCAAGGATATTTATCTCTTAAACTCCATTTATTGGGATATTTAAACATAATTAATTACACATTTAGTAGAATTTATCTAAGAATGTACTCTCATGCATGGAATTTATTAATTATAAATTAATATGATATTTAATGTAATTAAATTTATAATCAAATCCATAAAACCTAATTGGCCTTCAGTTTTGCCCTAATTGCCCTAATCAAGTCCGTATGTTTCAGTGAATGTGGTTGAATTCATGATTTATAAATTGATCCTTTATTATTTTTTTTTTTTAAAATTATGTCATCGAGGCCTTTAATTCTTTTTGAGTTGAATTTTATCTCGATTTAATTCAAGGACGTATGTTTGTAAATGAATATGGTTGCTTTCTTATTTTAATAATTGGTCCTTTAATTTTTTATATATATATAATTTTAAATTATGGCATCAAGGCCTTCGGCGATCGTGTTTACGTCATTGGTCTTAAATTCAATATGAGTTGATTTTTACGTAAATTAGATTCAAGGATATTTATCTCTTAGACTCCATTTATTGGGATATTTAAACATAATTAATTACACATTTAGTAGAATTAATCTAAGAATGTACTCAATTCCATATAAGTTGATTTTTATGTAAATTTGATTCAAGGGTATTTATCTCTTCAACTACATTTATTGAAATATTTAAACATACTTAATTACATATTAAATGGAATTAATCTAAGAATGTACTCTCATGCATGGAATTTCTTAGTTATAATGAATATGGTTGCTTTCATATTTTAATAATTGGTCCTTTAATTTTTTATTTATGAAATTGGATTCAAGGATATTTATCTCTTAAACTCCATTTATTGGGATATTTAAACATAATTAATTACACATTTAGTAGAATACATATTTAGTACTCTCATGCATGGAATTTATTAATTATAAATTAATATGATATTTAATGTAATCAAATTTATAATCAAATCCATAAAACCTAATTGGCCTTCGGTTTTGCCCTAATTGCCCTAATCAAGTCCATATGTTTCAGTGAATGTGGTTGAATTCATGATTTATAAATTGATCCTTTATTTTTTTATTTTTTAAAAAATTATGTCATCGAGGCCTCTAATTCGTTTTGAGTTGAATTTTATCTCTATTGAATTCAAGGACGTTGGTCTATTCAATTACGGTTGTTTGGGATATTTAGACATATTTGATCACACATTTAATTAAAATAAATAACATAAATCGCATGATTTCGAAATTGGTCCTATATGGCATTACTTCATTGTTCTTAAATTCCATATGAGTTGATTTTTATGTAAATTTGATTCAAGGATATTTATCTCTTAAACTACATTTATTGGGATACTTAAACATAATTAATTACACATTTAGTAGAATTAATCTAAGAATATACTCTCATGCATGGAATTTCTTAATTATAAATTAATATGATATTTAATGTAATTAAATTTATAATCAAACCCATATAACCTAATTGCCCTAATTGTTGTGTGTATGTTTCGATAAATATGGTTGATTTCATGATTTTTGAATTGAAACTTTTGTGGCTTCATATCATGGCGACTGTGTTCACTACAGGGTGATTAATCTAAAAATGTATATTATAATGCATGGAATTTGTTAGTTAAAAATTAATACGATATTTAATTTAATTAGTTGTGCAATATAACTTAGTCAGACTAATTGTGGCTTGTGTTTTTAGATGACTATGGTTGCCTTAATATTTTAATAAATGGTCCTTTAACTTTTTAATTCGATATTAGTTGATTCTTAGAATTAATCTAAGAATGTACTCACATGCATGGAATTTCTTAATTATAAATTAATATGATATTTAATGTAATTAAATTTGTAATCAGTACCATATAGCCTAAATGCCCTAATTGTTGCATGTATCTTTCAATTGATGTGGTTGATTTCATGATCTATAAATTGATCCTTTAATTTTCTTTATTTTAATATGATATTTAATGCAACAAGAATTGTAACGTATACCATTAAACCTAAATGCCCTAATTGGTTGTGCAATATAACTTAGTTGTCCTAATTGTGGCTTATGTTTTTAGATGCCTATGGTTGCCTTAATATTTTAATAAATGGTCTTTTAACTTTTTAATTCGATATTAGTTGATTCTTAGAATTAATCTAAGAATGTACTCCCATGCATGAAATTTCTTAATTATAAATTAATATGATATTTAATGTAATTAAATTTGTAATCAATACCATATAGCCTAATTGCCCTAATTGTTGCATGTATCTTTCAGTTGACGTGGTTGATTTCATGATTGTCTAAGTGTACCCCAACTTTTCTGATGCAGTGTATCTTTAATATACGTTAACTTAATTTGAACAATAGAGGTGTCCATTATTTGTTTTAAAGATTAATACTTATTAATTATTCTTATTAGTTGGAGTGTTAGATCCGAGTTAATATAAGTTTTAAATAAATTTTGCAAAATTGGTCCTTTTTTTTTAAACCTGGCATCAAGGACTTGTCCACCAAATTTGTACGTGTTCATACTTGCAAATGATAATGGTTGTAATTTATCCATTTCATATTTTTTATTCCTTGATTTTAATTGGAATGATTCATAAATTATACCTAGCTCAATTAATTGTTTTAAACTCTAATAGTTATTAAGCATTTCTATTACTTGGGATGTTAAATCAATTTAATTTGGATACTATATGTGTTTGATTATATTGTAGACTCCTCCATTACATTCAACAGGATTCATTTAATAATTTTTATTCAGGCACCGAACAAATTTTTTTTCCCGGGTAGAAAAAGTTCAGTGCTTTAAAATATACTGTTACAACTTTTGATGCTAATAAGATGTAACATCTACAATTTGAATAGAATGAAGATCTTCCAGGTACTTAATTCCTCTATATGCAGCATCGTTTACAGCCTCTTCGATGGAATGGAAGAGAAGACCATGTATGTTACAAATTGTGTGTGCACCATGGAGGTAGACGTCCGTTTGAAATTTTTTAGCTTTGTTTGTACTAATGTCATAGGTTTCATATGCAGCACATAGATAGCCACACTTCACCGCTAGGTCGTGTAGTATTACCCTGAAATTAACCACAAAAATATTAGGATCCATGTCTTAAGGACAAAATTTCGAGCAACTTAGGGTGGTGAGTAAACTACGTCTAACACTTATATAGTTATGATTGGTGGACATTTTTTTAAATCCCTTATCTCATAATAATTATAAATATCTTTATTTTTAATGCATAATATTGAGGTTTTGATTATTTCCTAAATTAGCACCAGTGTTGTACATGATTTTTACAATTATTGCTCCCTTTGTACCAAGACTATCTTCATATATTGAATTTGACACCCCAATCAATAAAAATAAAAATGCTTAATAATTATTGGCAACAACTTGAATTTATATTTCAACCATCTTAATCATAATTATATTTTTGTGCCATGAACATTATCGCCCAGGGCCTTGGTGGCAATAAAAATTAAAATTAAGAGACCAATTTTGCAAAAAATGTGAAATCAACCATGTTTAAAAAATCTCTTGGATTCTTTGTGATGAATAATGATTGGGAACAAAATTTGTTGTGCAATTTGATATATATATATATATATATATATATTGATATAATTTGATTTTGGTCCACTACATCCAAAAAATTTGTCTGATTTAATTACAATAAAAAAAATATGATTGGTCGCTTACCATTTTGCGAGACAACTGTAGGATTCAAAGTATCTTACACTTATGGCACCAAGGCCTTCACATATCTTATACACAAATTATAATTATTTGTATGTGAAGTTAATAATGTCTACTTTTAAATTAGTTTGTATGTAGTTTCATCTAAATAATTACACAATCCCTTGATTAAATTGATAAATTATTATTTATTCCAATAATTCAATGGTTTGCTAATTTTTCTCCTTTGATAATACCTTGAAAATTATTAGTTTTTATTATGTTTCCACCATTGTAATTATTTTTCGCTATATATATATGTGGTCATTGCAAGAAAGTGCATCAGTTACTGTTTGTGTCTTTTTGTATGCATTTGTCATGGTTACTCCATTACTTTTTTTATTTCTTTCTGACCTGTGTTCTTTGGTCGTCCATGTTAGAATCCTGCAAACATGGTTAACTAATGGCGTCGAGAACATGAATATACTAAAGATGGACTCCCAGGTTATTGGTCTTTTTTTTTTGGTAGATGGGTCTATTGTTTATAATCTTTTTTTTTAAACTTAATTTTTTATCCAATTTTATTTTTAATACAGGGAACAAGGATCTATTGCTATATTCTGTCAATTTTGGTCGTGAGATATCACGATTTTATTATCGAGGGCAACGAATATTACGTCACATGTTTTGGTGTTGTCCCAAATAATAGAATTATCAAGTATACGAATAATCAATATACTCTTGAATTTACTACCTCGACGGAGCTACGTCAGTGTTTTGTGCCCACTATTACTAATTCATCTTTTGATTTTATTGATTTTAAGGACATTCAAAATGGTGACGTTGATATTTCTGTGTTGCGTGGTGAGATTTTTTTTTTGTACTGGTTTTATATCCATCTTTTATTTTTTATTATTACTATTGTTTCATTTTTTTTATTAATTTGTTAAATTTCAGATGTGCGCGCCATTTTGGTTCACATCGGTCCTGTGAATACTATTGAACTGCCGACTTCTGGTTATGTTAGATTTATTCGCTTGCATTTGCGTGACAGAAGGTATATGAAGATTATTTTTTTCACCGTTATTGTATGAAATGTCTAATTTATTATTTGGGTATAGTGATCATGAAATGCAGTGTGTTCTGGTTGGTGGATTATGCGATCAATTTGTGAGGTCTGTTGTCAACGATCCATTACCTCCCGTAACAATTGTTGTGCAGAATGCGAGAATTTTCAATTCCAGTGGAGGTATATGTTTATATGCAGTTGATTCTGCTTAATTGAAATTTTTATATTGAAACATGTCGGCTCTTATGTTTATATAATCTTTGATGTGACTTTTTTTTTTTTAGGTCTTTGTCTTGGTGTTGTTCCTCATGCTACGAGGATATTTTTTACTGATGATATTGGTGATGATATTATTGATCGTTTGAGCCTGGTTAGGATTTGATTTTTTTTTAGAGAGTTGTGGTTTGTGGTATTAATAAGGACATCTAATCATTTGTAACATTGACCTTGGATATGTAATGTTACATGAAATTATATAAATAAAATTATATTATATGAATACTCACTTAGAATATTACTCACTTATTGCAGATTTCATCCGATTTTTTGCAATCATTCAACCTCCATCTCAATCTAGAATAATTATCCTAAAATAGGAATTCTAAATTTAAAAAAATGTCTCTTCCATTTAATCAAATGTATCTGCGTTATTCCTTATTTGATACTATGTTGTAACATGATTAATTACAGCTCTATTAGGAACTTATTTTTTATATTTCCATACAAGGTGTACGGAAGTAATGTTTGTTACACGATATTATATTAGTCATGTGAAATAAAATGATACTATACTTTTTTTTTTTTACTATTATAACACAATGGTACGATGCATTGAATCCAGATAAACAACGATTTTATTTCAGAGGATGATCATTCATTAACCAATTGATAATACATTTGTATATACATCCTGATTTCAAAATTCAAAAGATACATGATAATGAGTTGTGGATGTAAATCTTTTCCTTGAGTATGACTGTGTGGTGCATTTTGCATTTATTAGTCCATGAATATGTGAAAAAATTATATAATTCAATTATATATATATATATATGCACTAAAAATGATAGTAAAATATTAAATAAAATAATTTGATACAATCATACATATTAAATTAAGTTTCACAAAACAATGGTACAATCTTATATAATAAAAAATATAAAATTAACACATAATAAAAAAACATACACGAAACAAGCAAATTCATAACAACAATAGCCGTCGTCTAGATTTCGAAATTAGAGATATTGCTGTTGATGCAAAATGTATGTCATTATTCCTTAGTTTTGTGTGGAAATTCCAGCAGATGTACCATAATTTGGTTAATTTCATTACAAATTATTAAAATCTAATAGTAATGATAGTCTACGATCCTAATATTATATAGTCCCTTAAAAAAATTTATAGTGCGATACGCAACAATATTCTCGGCTTCTGCGAACGTACCTTCTTCTTCTCCACGAATAATTTGCATATCATTATTGTGACAAAAACGAATAGTACAAGCAAATGCTGGAAAACGGTCGCATCCTACATTCTCAGTCTCGTATGCGGCCTCTTGGAAACCCAATCTTGTGAGTAGTTCATCAAGAATTGTCTTAAAATCGATCGTTATAACGATTGGGTCCATGCGAATGATATCTACAATATTACAACAGAATTATATCAAGTCAATTCAATAATTTAAATATGCATTCCTCTTTTTGATCACTATAAAATTTGAAATAGTTTCATGTTTTCACCTTTTTTTGTAGATAGTGATGAATAAAATGGTGGAAACAAAAATTCAAAAATCAAACTGCTAAAATTAATCCGCAAAGAATCAGGGATAGTTGTTTCCAAATTAAATCTTTTGGTCACATGTCATTATAAGATATGAAAAATATTTGGTTAGTCCTACGATTATCTGTCGAACAAATGTGTTAAAATTACAATTTAAAATAATGGTACTACGTATTATAAATGTTTAGGTTACTTAAAAAAATTTAAACAAACAAATTACATTAAAATTCAACAATTTTACATAAAAGTTTACTTCCGGTCCGCGATTTTCGCAGGTTTAGCACTATAATTTATATTATATGATTTTAAGTGTGTGTATATATACATATACACACACACACACACATATATATATATATATATATATATATATATATATATATATATATATATATATATATATTATAGGTTTTGTTGGGAGAAGTATTGCTGCACAAAATATAGTACAACAAGAAATACCAATTTTTAGGATGGTAATGATTTTACGTAATTTATTTTTTATCCTTTTTTTAAGTATAAATAATTATCTTAACTAGAATACAATATGGGGTAGAATTTGAATCCCAAGTACATTCAAGCCTATGATATTATGGACAGTTTTACATTAAAGTGCGGTAAGGTTGATGATACGATAAACAATGGTAGTGCATCGTATGTGTATAGATAACGTGAAGTCAATTACCAAAATCCTCCAGTTATACATCCACGACACCGAAAATGAAGTCAGGAATAGAATAGATGCAGTCAAGTAATATCATTGATAAAACATTATACTTAAATTTATTTTTCTATTTATTTTTTTACAATTTTTAAATGCAATATTTTGTGATTTCATTAACGTTTTATATGTTTTCATTTACAATTTATTTTTTCATATTACAATTTTAAAGTAATAGTATCACGTGTAATAGATTTTTAGGTTGCTAAAAATATTTTAAACACAAAAAATTTAACAAAATTTAATAGATTTACAAAAAAAAAAGTTTATTTCAAGTCCGCGAATTTTCGCGGGTTTAGTACTAGTTAGGGTATATATAGAGGCTCTCGAGTTATGATTTAATGGGAAGTATGATCATATATATCAAGTGGAACTCCATATATGAAATGGTTTTACAATATTCTTTCTTGAATGCAATCCTTAGTTACCTAATAAAATAATCTATCAAAGAATTAAGTCTGAATTAACTTGTAGAAAGCCGTGAAATTAATTCATTTAATTATTTTCCTTATACTCCATTTTATTCATGGGCTGAACTTAACTTCCCCTTTTTGGAAAGACCCGATGAGTGGACAATTTAATATGAGTGAAGTTGCTCTCAACGGGAATCGAACTAGGATCTTTGTCCGGGCTCTTGAGCCTTTTGGCTCTGTTAGCATGAAATTTTTTCGCTTCATCTAAAAATTCGAATTTATTTATATACAAAGAAGTGTGAAATTAATTAATTTAATTATAATCCGCACCAACGTCTAGTTACCGGCCAATTCACGTATAAAATATGTGCGGTTTAATCAAATCAGAAATAATAGATACTCTAACTTAAAGATTAAAATAAATATATATACAATGAAAGCTAGCAAAATCTTACCTGCCATTTGTGACGCCTACGCATCTTAATTTCTTGTACGACTCTCATTCTCATGGATGTTTTAAGCTTGTTTCTCAAGTTAATTACGTGCACAATTCATATTCTAAAGTCAACTCAAGAGATCGATGAGAGATTTTGTTGGAAATTGGTTTTGTAAAGGTGTCATACCCTTACCTTGATCAATCTTTTTAGGAGTAAAAACGTTAGTTTTTGGGAAAATAAAATTAACAATGTTGTTCTACTCGCGGAGTAGATGAGCGTGGTATATTTAATATCTCAAAACCGATTTCCGGTGAGTGAGAAATTAATTTGGGAAGTTGTAGTATTAATCATGTGTGTTGAATAATTTCATGGGAATGGAAAATAAAGTTCCATCCCACATTGGAAAATTACAAGAAGTTTGTCTTGTATATAAGTAGGAAATTATTCATGTTCTCTAAATTGGGAAATGGGGACCCTAACAATGGACTGTGCGCCCGCGCCCCGCCCGCGCCCGGGACCGGGTTCTTGGTTCTTGGCAATTGGGCTTTGGTGCCATACCTATATTTTTAGAGTACCAAAAATATGAAAAAACCCATTATCTTTTTGGATCCAATCGGATTGGGTCGGCCCACGAACATGTTTAATACACCTACGATTTTGATTAATACACTCCAGAGAATCTGGAATATTCCGTCTTGCTTCCCATGACTGAGAAACTGCGTTTCTCTCCACGACAGAACGTGGGTGATCCATGATCACCACGTACTCCACTCCAGCAGCCCTCAAATGGGTCGGATTTCCGCCTATATATACCCCATTCGTCCAGTTTTTCCAGAATCACTTACGAACCCAGAATTTCCCGAAATCCTGTCTCTCCAGAAAATCCCGTTTAGCTCATAAATTCCGATTTAGTTCGCCGAAAATTCATACTCGGTAGTGCTACCGGTGTGAATAGACAAACCGTTTTACCTTTGGGGATCCGTACGCATTATCCGTAAGCACTGTACGGGCGTATTCGATCTTGCGGGAATAGGTTTCACCTAAACTCGGTTTTTCACGAATTCGTTTCGTGTTCTTACTCTTCTCTCTATTTCAGTGTTTCGATATTTTCACACCCCATTCGATAACAATCGCAAGATCGAATATTACTATCATTTCGAAACTCTGAAATGTCGAACCATAACTCTGATAACGAGATGGACTTGTCTTCACCGACTAAGAATGATGTCTCTAATCCAGTACCTGCGAATCCGACTAACGATGGTAATCCGACTACCATTCCCCCTTTCCAGTTTGGAAACTTTGGAGACATCCTTGCTGAATGGATGAAAGCTAATGGCAATCCCTTCGTGGGAAATGTCAATCCCTTTGTGGGAACCTCTAGCACTAATCCCTTTGTGGGAAGCTCTAGTGCTAATCCCTTCGTGGGAAATGCTGGCGGCAATCCTTTTGTAGGAAATGCCGGTGTCAATCCTCTTTTGACAACCAACCAGGCTTCCCTTCAAGGGACTGTTAGGCCGGTGGTAGTAAAAGGGGAGAAACCCGAAAAGTTTTCGGGAAATGACTTTAAACGGTGGCAAAAGAAGATGCACTTCTATTTGACCACCATCTCTTTGGTGAAATACATCAAGGAGGATTGTCCGAGTGCTCCTGCTGATGATGCCACTCGTGAGACAAGGGTCGCTTATGATACTTGGATCCACGATGACTATCTTTGCAGGAACTACATTCTTAATGGGCTGTCTGATGCCCTCTGTGACGTGTACGATGAGTACCCGACTTCCAAAGCTCTATGGGAGTCCTTGGAGAAGAAGTATAAGACTGAAGACGCGGGAACTAGCAAGTTCGTCGTCTCCACCTTGTACGACTTCAAGATGGAAGACAACAAATATGTTGTCGAGCAAGTGCAGAAGCTGCAAGTTATCTTCCATAACATTGCAGTGCAAGGGATGGAGCTGCCTGAAGCCTTTCAGGTAGCAACTGTGATTGACAGACTCCCTCCATCTTGGAAGGAGTTCAACTCCTACCTCAAGCACAAGCGAAAGCAAGTGACGATGGAGGACCTTATTACCCGACTCCGGATCGAGGAGGATAACAAGAAGAGGGACAAGAGGGAGAGGGGCTCGATTGCTTCCATCGAGGCCAAAGCTAACCTGATGGAGAAAGGCGAACCATCAAAGAAAAAGAAGCGACAAGACGACAAGGGAAAAGGCAAGGCTGTTGCTGCTGCTCCTGCCCCGAAGAAGTTCAGTGGGAAGTGCTACAACTGTGGCAAACCCAACCATCGGGCAGCTGATTGTCGTCAGCCCAAGAAAGAGGACAAAGGGAAGAAGAACTCCGTGAACGTTGCTGAATGTGAGCTTACGGAGATGGACATGTCCGCTGTGGTGACCGAGGTCAACATAGTGGACAACAAGAAGAGTTGGTTCGTGGACACTGGTGCCACTTGCCACGTTTGCTCAGAGAAGTCTGCCTTCTCCACTTATTCTCCTGCTGAAGGGAGAAAGCTCTACATGGGCAACCAAGCCTCGTCTGAAGTGGCTGGTGTCGGAATGGTGGTGATCAAACTGACTTCGGGAAAGGAGCTGAAACTGAAGGACGTGCTGCATGTCCCGGACATCCGGAAGAATCTGATTTCGGGGTCTCTTTTAGTTAGTAGTCAGTTTAAGTTAGTGTTTGAGTCAAATGGCGTTGTACTTAGCAAGTTTGGCATCTTCCTAGGAAAGGGTTACCTCGAGAAGGGCCTTTTCAAGATGTCTGTGATGACTGTAAGCCGTGATGGCAAAAATACTATTATTAATGAGAATGCTTCTACTTCTGCTTATATCGTTGAGTGTTCCTCTTTATGGCATTTTAGATTAGGACATGTTAATCTAAAATCTATAAAACGATTAGTAAATTTAGATTTACTTAAAATTGAGAATGTTGATACATCCAAAAGATGTGAAATTTGTGTAGAAGCAAAGATGACTAAATTACCATTTAAGTCAGTTGAAAGGAACACTACTTCTCTAGAATTAATTCACACTGATGTATGTGATTTAAAATTTGTGCAAACTAGAGGTGGGAAAAAGTATTTTATTACTTTTATTGATGATAGCACAAGATTCTGCTACGTTTACTTACTTCGAAGTAAAGATGAAGCGATTGAAGCTTTTAAAAACTATAAAAGTGAAGTAGAGAATCAAATGAACAATACAATTAAAGCAATTCGTAGTGATAGAGGTGGAGAGTATGTGGCTCCATTTGAACAATTATGTGCCGAATTTGGCATCATACATCAAACGACAGCTCCCTACTCACCACAATCAAATGGTATTGCGGAGAGGAAAAACCGAACTTTGAAAGAGATGATGAACGCAATGTTAATCAGCTCAGGTTTACCTCAGAACATGTGGGGGGAAGTTATTCTGTCAGCTAACCACATTTTAAATAAAATTCCACTTAAGACTCAAGATAAGACACCTTATGAGTTGTGGAAAAATCGCAAACCATCATACAAATACCTCAAAGTGTGGGGGTGTTTGGCTAAAGTTGAAGTGCCACTTCCTAAACAAGTTAAAATCGGACCTAAGACAGTCGATGTGATCTTTATAGGATACGCCTTCAACAGTAGTGCCTATCGGTTCTTGATTCATAAATCAGAGATACCCGATATGACAGTAGGTACTACCATAGAATCAAGGAATGCTGTGTTCTTTGAAAATGTGTTCCCGTGTAGGGACAAAGAAGAAGTGAGTTCAAATAAACGAACTCATGAAGAATCAAGTGAAGCTGCAGGTCCTTCCACTCAGCAGAGTGAAGCACCAAGACGCAGTAAACGAGCTAGAATTGATAGGACCTATGGTCCAGACTTCATCACGTATGTGTTAGAAGATGAACCTAGGACTATCAAAGAAGCTCTTTCCACACCAGATGCATCTCTCTGGAAAAAAGCAATAAACAGTGAATATGATTCAATTCTGCAAAATCATACATGGGAGTTGGTTGACCTCCCTAAAGGTTGCAAGACCTTAGGATGTAAGTGGATCCTTAAAAGAAAGTACAAAGCAGATGGATCTATTGAAAAGTATAAAGCCCGTTTGGTTGCAAAGGGTTTTAAACAAAGAGAAGGACATGATTTCTTTGACACCTACTCTCCGGTAACAAGGATTACATCCATTCGTGTACTTGTCGCGATTGCTGCTTTGCATAATCTCGAAATACATCAAATGGATGTAAAGACTGCTTTTCTTAATGGAGAGATGGATGCTGAAATATACATGGATCAACCAGAGGGTTATGTTGTACCCAGGAGCGAGAAAAAAGTTTGTAAACTCGTTCGATCGTTGTATGGACTTAAACAAGCTCCTGTACAATGACACTTGAAATTTGACAATATTATGTTGTCAAATGGATTTCGAATTAACGAATGTGACAAGTGTGTGTATGTGAAAGATACACCAAATGGATTTGTTATCGTATGCTTATATGTTGATGACATGTTAATCATAGGTAACAATTCAAATGTGATCGTTAATACGAAAAACATGTTAAAGAGAAATTTTGACATGAAAGATATGGGTTTAGCAGACGTGATTCTAGGAATCAAGATCGAAAGAACCTCAAATGGAATTTCTTTAACACAATCTCATTATGTTGAGAAAGTCTTGAAGAAATTCAATGCATTTGATGATCCACCTGCTAAAACTCCACTTGAACAAAATGTTCATCTGAAGAAAAATAGAGGTGAACCTGTGAATCAGTTGGAATATGCAAGGATCATTGGAAGCGTGATGTACATTACAAATTGCACACGTCCAGATCTTGCGTGTTCTGTGAACAAACTAAGCAGGTACACGAGCAATCCAAGTCATGAACATTGGAAAGCTCTGAAAAGGGTCTTGAGATACTTGAAGTATACTCTTGATTTTGGGCTACAATACACGCGACATCCAGCTGTACTTGAAGGGTACAGTGATGCTAATTGGATATCCGATAGTAAAGACTCTTTTTCGACTAGTGGATATGTATTCACTATTGGAGGAGCTGCGGTATCGTGGAAATCCACAAAACAGACGTGTATTGCCCGTTCCACAATGGAATCTGAATTCATCGCTTTGGATCAAGCTGGTGAAGAAGCTGAATGGCTTCACAACTTCTTAGAAGATATTCCTTGTTGGAACAAACCAGTATCATCTGTAATGATACATTGTGACTGTCAAGCTGCTATTGTTAGAGCTTTGAACAGTATGTACAATGGAAAGTCGAGACATATCCGTCGTCGACATAACTCCGTTAGACATTTGATCTCAACTGGTATAATAACAATTGATTATGTAAGATCAGTTGACAACATAGCGGATCCGCTCACGAAGAGCTTGAACCGAGATCAAATGAATAAGCTGATAGAGGGAATGGGTCTGAAATCCACAAATAAAACTGAAACAGTGGTAACCCAACCATGATGACTGGAGATCCCAAGAACTTGGTTCAAAAGGGAAAACTAAGCTGTGAATGTTAGTTGTACAACACTTGAAAATCATGACCATTCCTGACAGCACTGTGTCAAGTGTTAGTGAACCCGTGAGTTGTGGTAAAGGATAAGTCTTTGACTTTTAATGATTCCTATGAGTCCATGTGGGACTGAGTATGACGGGATACTCGAAAGGAGATCACCTATATAAATGAGAAGTGAGGGCCGCTTCGACCAAACATTTATGAATACAAAGGGCGTCCAGGGCCAAAATGGACAAAAACGTGAGAACAAATCGGAATCGAGACTGACTTGTGTCTGCACTATCTGTAAGGTATACACTAAGGAGGATTAGTTCAAGGCATCGTGTCCACTAAGCCGCCGGTATACCCGATGGTGCCGGGCTACGGAAAGTTCAAAACCATTGGTTACTTATCCGGAAGCAATGAGGTCTCACATGAGCTGAACGAAGAAGCTTGACTCTGTATAGGTGCAATTCTCACTCATGTGGGGGATTGTTGGAAATTGGTTTTGTAAAGGTGTCATACCCTTACCTTGATCAATTTTTCGAGGAGTAAAAACGTTAGTTTTTGGGAAAATAAAATTAACGATGTTGTTCTACTCGCGGAGTAGATGAGCGTGGTATATTTAATATCTCAAAACCGATTTCCGGTGAGTGAGAAATTAATTTGGGAAGTTGTAGTATTAATCATGTGTGTTGAATAATTCCATGGGAATGAAAAATAAAGTTCCATCCCACATTGGAAAATTACAAGAAGTTTGTCTTGTATATAAGTAGGAAATTATTCATGTTCTCTAAATTGGGACATGGGGACCCTAACCATGGACCACACACGCGCGCGCCCCGCCCCGCCCGAGCCCGAGCCCGCGCCCGGGACCGGGTTCTTGGTTCTTGGCAATTGGGCTTTGGGTGGGCTTTGGTGCCATACCTATATTTTTAGAGTACCAAAAATATGAAAAAGCCTATTATCTTTTTGGATCCAATCGGATTGGGTGACCCGTATGGAATTGTGTCGGCCCATTTCGGTTGGCCCATTTAGAATTGGGTCGGCCCACGAACATGTTTAATACACCTACGATTTTGATTAATACACTCCAGAAAATCTGGAATATTTCGTCTTGCTTCCCATGACTGAGAAACTGCGTTTCTCTCCACGATAGAACATGGGTGATCCATGATCACCACGTACTCCACTCCAGCAGCCCTCAAATGGGTCGGATTTCCGCCTATATATACCCTCTTCGTCCAGTTTTTCCAGAATCACTTACGAACCCAGAATTTCCCGAAATCCTGTCTCTCCAGAAAATCCCGTTTAGCTCATAAATTCCGATTTAGTTCGCCGGAAATTCATACTCGGTAGTGCTACCGGTGTGAATAGACAAACCGTTTTACCTTTGGGGATCCGTACGCATTATCCGTAAGCACTGTACGGGCGTATTCGATCTTGCGGTAATAGGTTTCACCTAGACTCGGTTTTTCACGAATTCGTTTCGTGTTCTTACTCTTCTCTCTATTTCAGTGTTTCGATATTTTCACACCCCATTCGATAACAGATTTTCCCTTAAAATAAAAAACTGAGATTTTAAATCATTCATATATTTAGATTTAAGAGAGAAATACATATGTGTAATCAGGGTAAAAATAGAGAAATATACATGTGTACTCGGGGTAAATTGCATTTTTTTTCATAAAGAGAATGGTCTATTCAAAAGGATCTTTAATTTTGTCAACAGTTTTAGTCTCATATTTAGTTTTTTTTTCAACATTTTTGAATCCAAGAGGTTATAGTTTTGATCTCAAGAGAATGTGTAAATTGTATAAAATTCCTAACAAAATAGAGGATAAATTTGCAGTTTTAGTCTTGAAAATTTATGAATGAAATTAAAAAATGAAAGGAAAAGAGATTAATTTTCAAATGTAGATATCAAAAGTGTACTGAATTTATTCTTTTGTAACAAAAAAATGCAATTATTCCGTGTATATGCAATATTATGAGGACCAAAATATTATTATGAAGCGATCAAAATTCAAACCTTCGATACAAACGACTCTTTGTGTTTGGTGTAATAATATGACATCCCAAAATTTTTAGACGCATCTCATATTTTTGTAATGCATTATAATATACAGAGAAATATATATATACATATATATATATATATATATATTGTCTGTGTAATGACTAATTTACCCTTATACAAAAAAGAGGTAAAATAGCTTATTTGAATTTTAAGTTTGACTTCGATTTTAATCCTCTAAATATTTCAAATTTTGTTTAGTTTACTTATTTTTGAAGTTTTTTTTTTAATTTGATATTTATAATTCTTTTTTAAGATTTAGTTGATTTTTAAAAAATTTTATTAGGAAGGTGTGTTTAGAGAATTTTGTGGTGTTGGCAGTGTCACTCAAACTTAATTTTGTGTTTTTAGGGAGGATTGAGAAAGGGTAATAGAGATAAAATGAGGGTGTGTTTAATAATGTAATTTGATCTTTGAATTTTAATGGGTCTGTTTAGTAAATGAAGTATGTTGTTTGTGAGAGGGTGTGTCTCAAACACTGCACAAACAAAGTATATACGAAATGAATTTGTATGAAAAACCGAGTCAAGGAAAATCCTTTTCCCGCAAGACTGAATACGCCCCGTATAGTTGACTTGAAGCGAAAATACTAGCTTTTACTAGTAGCTTCCCCGCAAGAGTACGAGTTCACTGTAGTATGGGCAAGTATAGGGACCAAGTATTATCGAACCCAAGGGAAGGTATGTATGCGAATATGAGATGGTGATGCTCAGGATAGGAATCCCTACGTATACTAACAGAGCAGGTACATAATCAAAGTAATCGTGACAAACAAGAATTAACCTAAGTAAAAGATCGTAGAATGAAAGCTCAAGATTTCTAACCCTAATACTTTATCCTAGCAATCGACTTCACTAATCCACTAACAAGTTAATAGATAACGCTTAATTAATGAGACCCTAATTTAACTAAGGTGATGCGGTCGTCCTCCTTCGCTAAACCGGTAGATGAATTAACCCTTTCTAAACCCTCTCGTTAAGACTACTAATCGTTATTGAGTGATGCGGTCGTCCTCTCTCTAACACTTTCATACGAAATTCAAAGGTAAAGTTAAGATTAATTTTAAGAATTCATTAACCAAGAGAATTAAAACTAACGTCACAAATTACTCTAATTACATACCCACAACCTACTTCTACGAGTTCATCCTACCCTAAGCATACAAGGGTTTTAGCCGGACATGGCTTTAACAAACATAAAAGCAATAGAAGAAACAACGAACATAAACATGGTAAATTGAACCAAGAAAAGATGAAACATGAACTAGGGTTTAAAGAAATAAATACTAAGAACTGAATTTGAATTGATAAAAACAAAGTTTAGAACGTTTAGAGTAATCAAGCTAAGGAAAAGAAACTGAGAAACGAAATTAAATTAGGAATTCGTACGAAAAACCTCAACAACGTAAAAGTAAAGCTTGCTCATTCTTCTCCTCTTCCTCTCTCTAAAAACTAAGTCTAAAAGTGATTTCTAAAGTTCGGGATCAGTCAAAACGTATTTGGAAGAGGTATATATAGGCACCGGGTCGAAATGGGAGTTAATGGGCCGAAAAAATGCATCCGGAGGCAAAAATAGGCAAGTGCTCGAGCTAGGACACGCTCGAGCGGGGCGCTCGAGCTATTTTGGTCGAATGAAACAGGTGGTCGAGCGGAGCGCTCGAGCCTATGTGGTCGAGCACTTTTCAGCATCCGTCACTTGTTCGTAAAATCTTCATATCTCCTCAACCGGGAGTCCGTTTTGGCCGATTCAAAGTCCTACGAACTCCTCTTTTCGCCCTCTATCCATCTATGAAAACGAAAGAGACAAATTAATCATTTAATAAAAATTATACTCATTTGACTCCAAACACTAATCGAAAATACTCAAAACATGGGCAAATCGGGCACCAAAACATAACAATTTCACGCCTAATCAACCCCCCCAAACTTACCATGTTGCTTGTCCTCAAGCAACGAAATAATAAGTCAAGTGAAATTGTTAGGAATGAGTCAAAGAATCAAATCATGCTAGTAAATGAACTCGAGCTTTAAAGATCAATCACATGTATACTCACTCACCTTCCTTCATCATACTCATGCAACAACAACAAGAACCACCAAGATCAAACATGGATGTGCTCTCAACGATGTGTTTCACTCCCTTACAAGTGTATATCAATGATTAAGGGACTCACTCAAACAATCAATCACTCATATCGGCAGCCATATGCTTGTAAGCACTCTCAACTCCGACCATACTCTAGAAATCAATGCCGAATCAAAAAGGACTTTTCTCAAGGTTGTAATGTAGGCTCTTTGGACAGGTGGGATAACAATATGGGTAAGTGACTTAAGTGAATGGAGAATAAAAAGTCAAACTTTGTCAGTTCGAGATTAGAAACAGACTACTTCAAACATATTCAATCAACACTCTTTCAATTCCACTTTTCTCAACACTTCAATTTTTTTTCTAACTCTTTTCACTTTTTTTTTCAATCACTTCACTTTTTTTTCTTTTTCGCACAAACACATGAGCTCAATTTTTCTTTTGCTCATTTTCAATTTTTTCTTTCCCACAACTCATATCTCATTCACACCCTTATTTTATCACCACTCAACCATCATAATTCCTTTTCTCAAATCAACTCAATCCCTTCAACCTTCACACTTTTCCTATTCTCCACTCAAATTGGGACAAAAAGGCTTAGGAACTTGGAATAGTGTTTAAATGTGCTAGCAAATAAAATAAGCTTTAGGCTCAAAGGGGCTAGCAAGGGATACATGTCATTGGTAAGGAAAATTTTGGCTAAGTGACTCAATAAAAACAAAGATGGCCTAAGATCACATTCGGCATATCAAACTAGACACAATCAAGAAGCAAGAGCACATGCAAGTTCTAGCATCCTCTAAGGTGACGACCCACTCACAAACGAAGAGATTAATTAATGCATCAAAATCTCATAAGGCTCAAAAGCTCACGACTTTCACATCCATGCTAGTCCTAGTGCATTCTCACTCTCATCACACAAGTACTCAAAAGAAAAATTCACAAGCATACAAGTTCTTTCTCAAATCAGCTCAAACTCAAACACTCACACAAAAGAATTTCTAACTCACCCTTACAACTCACTCTACTCATCAAATCATACTCAAAGATAGCAATCAACAAGCATAAGATGATTGATAGGCATGAAATATGCAATAGCGAGTCAAATCAAAATCACCCCAAGGAGTATCTCAACAAACAAATAATCAATCAAACTCAACTCAAAAGATAAGAGGTGCATGCATGTGCAATGTAATCATAAAACAAATAAAAAAAAAACTCCACCCCCCAAACTTCGACCTTGCTAGAGGTCTAAGTTTGGGGTTGTGGATTACCTCAACCAAATAATTCAATTTCTCTCAATAGCTTTGCACACTCCCTTGTCTCAAGTTGGTTCCTTCAATCTCCACTCCTTTGGCACTCCTTCGAGACAAGCCTACAAGCAACTTACTCAAATACGAGGTTAAACATACGACTCAACAACATCCTAATAACATAAAAGGAAAAAAACTAAAAACACTCAAAAGCAAATAAAAATGGGTTGCCTCCCATTCAGCGCTATTTTTAAGGTCCTCATGCCGGACCAAGCTCAAAGGAGCTTATGGGACATCATACTCAAATTTACCTCCCTTACTCTCATAAGAGTGGTGGTTGCATTCTTTTCCTTGATGCTCCTCCATCATGAGCTATTTTGCTTTCTTCTCATCCCCAAGTGTTATGGGTCTCAACTCCTTCTCACCTTTATCTGGAGGAGTCTTACCAAACAGTTTCTTGAATTTGGACTTTTTCTTCTTAACTCCTCCTTTCCTTCCAACTGGGTTACATCCACACTTTTCACCTCTTCATCCTTCAACTTCTTCACTTTATCCCTATCAAAATAAGTCAGATCATAATGCTCTTGGGTTAAATTATCAAGTGAAGGATTATAAAATTTATGAATATGAGATGGATTAGGGATAGGAGGTGTGTCTTCAACACGAGGATCAATGGCATCCATGCAATACAAACTCTCATCCTCCTTCGGGTGCTTCATGGCTTCATATAGGGAAATCTTCACTTCTTTATCATCAACCTTCAATGTAATCTTCCCATTTGCCACGTCTAGCACCATCCCCGCCATAGCTAAGAACGGTCTTCCCAAGATCAGGGGCACGTGCTCATCTTCCTCCATCTCTAGCACTACAAAGTCGGCTGGAAAAATGTGATCTCCAACTCTCACTAGGACGTCTTCAACCACACCTTGAGGTCTCGTGATAGACCGGTCGGCAAGTTGAAGCGTCATCATTGTGGGTTGAAGTTCACCACCTTCCAACTTCTTGAAAAGCGACAAGGGCATGAGATTGATGCTCGCCCCTAAATCACATATCGCTCCTTTCTTGATCCCGTTCCCAATATCACATAGGATTGTGAAGCTCCCGGGATCCTTCAGCTTCGGTGGAAGCGCCTTGTGCACTAATGCACTCACCTCGTGGTTCAGCTGCACCAACTTCGGCTCATCCACTCGCCGTCTTTTCGCAATCAAGTCCTTCAGAAACTTTGCATAATGCGACATCTGTTCCAAAGCATCATAAAAAGGAATGTTAATGTGAAGTTGTTTAAAAACATCAAGAAATTTTGCAAATTTTTCATCAAGCTTCTTTTTCATGAAGCGTTGTGGATACGGGACGTGTATCACAGATTTGGGTACCCCCCATTCATCTCTTTCTGTTTCTTTCACTTTATCCCTTGCTTCCTTTGCCTTTTTCCACTTAGGAACTCTCTCTATCTCCTCAAAGTCTTTCCCCTTCTGGGACTCATTGTTCTCTTTACTCTTATCATCAATTTTCATCTTAACTCCTTCCTTCTCAACCTCAACTCCATCACCTTGAGACTCTATCCCTTCTGTCTCAACTTCTTCTTTGAGCGTCTCAGAATCAGCAGGCATCTCGGGACCATCATATTTGGTCCCACTTCTAAGCTGGATAGCCTTACAATGCTCTTTGGGATTACCCTCAGGCATTGAAGGGTATTTGCTAGGCTCTCTATTCAATGACTTTGCAATCTGGCTCATTTGGAACTCTATAGAAGTGAACCTTCGATTGTTCTCTTGTTGAGTTCTAGTCCACTCAACGTTCATCTTCTGGAGCTCTTGATCACGATGATCACCCTTTTTATGTAACTCTTTCACATCGTACTCTAAGGATGACAATCTCTTACTTCCTTCCTCCACCTTCTGTAGGATCGCTCTCAACATCTCCTCGGTTGATGCACCGCCTTCTCCACCAGGAGGTTTAGACCCCGGATCAACACCTGCAGGAACAGTAATACCAGCTTTTGGGTTAGCATAAGAAAAGTTCTCATTCTTCCTCCATGTGTTTGGCGGAGGCTGCTGGCCTCCTTTAACTCCTTGTGTGTTCCTCCATTGATTTTGAGGCGGCTGTGGCCCTGGAGGTGCAAATGGCTGACCATAAGAAGACCTTCCATACTGATTTCCACCTTGGTAGCCATTCTGATTGTAATATGGACCTCCCATGTAATTGGCTACCTCTTGTTGTCCACTTGGTTGGTCTACTCTCTCATTCTCTACTGCATGCTCTCCACCCAAACTCTTCCCCAACTCGAGGTTGTTGATCTTTTCCATCATGGCCATCAGCAGCCTTCTCGTTCCTTCTCCCTCTTCAACCAGATGCACTCTCTGAAAATCTGCATCCATACTCCAAGCACCGGCATTCGTGACAATATTGTCCACGATCTCCCTACACCTCTCTATGCCTTGATTCAGGAATGCTCCGCCCGCACAGGCGTCTAAATGGTCTTGCTCCGCCTTGTTGGCACCACTATAGAAGAATGCCATAATGTCTCCCTCGTTGTACCCGTGCTGCGGGCACTCAATCAACATATTTGAGTATCTCTCCCACGCTTGGCGTAAATATTCTCCAGACTTCTGGCGAAAGGACGAGATCTCAATTCTAGCCTTGATCGTCCTAGATGGATGGTAGAATCGCTCGAAGAACAGACGCTCGAGCTCAGTCCAAGTGGTAATACCTCCCCGCGGGAGCGTGTTGTCATACCACTCTTTAGCTATTCCCGTCAGTGAGAATGGGAACAGCCTAAGCCTCTTGGCATCTTCAGACATACCATTGTAATTGAAAGTAGATGCTATCATGAGAAAACTCCTCAGGTGAGTGTGAGGATTCTCCTTCCCGATCACCCCTTTGAACTGATTCTCGGTAAGCAGCTTTAAAATTCCCGGGGATATCGAGAAGTTGTTCGCCTCAACAGGAGGCAATGCCACCCCATCGTAGTACCTCTGCGGCTGCGCTGCAAACCTCCCCCGAATAACCATATTCTCTCCATTCTGCGGAACGTGTTGAGGAACAACTGGTGGTATGGGTACTTGCTGGACTGGTGGTGGTTGATAAACTGGTGGTTGGTTGTAAGCAGGTGGTGGTGGATATGGGTAATGAGGATACGGGTATGGTGGATAAGGGTAAGGGTAAGGGTGATTATTTGGTGGGTAAGCAGGGTTGTTAAATGGTTGCTGTGGGTTTTGGTGGATAATCTGGTTTTGGTTCTGGTTTTGGGGTTGTGTATGTGTAGAGTTGATTGAGTTTTGCGGGTTTGGGAGTTGGTTCTGAGCTTTCCCTATGGGTTTTTGCTGGTTACTGCTCTCAACTCCAACCGCCTGCTCCACTAAAACAGTATACTCTGCAGCTATTTTGTCTAAGTCCCCATCTCCATCCAGATTCATGTTGTCTTTGTCTCCAGCAGTAGTCATTCTTCTCAAGAAAGCTCGGTTCCTTCTGGCTATCGTCTCAGGGTCTGACAGGATTCTTTCTTCGCCCGTATTGCCTTGTGAGCGTGTTTTCATAAACCTGAAACACTAACAAAAGGATCAAAACGCAACTGCTGAACAAATAAAAATAAACAAAAAATAAGTCATTCACTACTAACTACTAAGCTATCGACAAGTCCTATTCAAAAGACATACAACGCCATCCCCGGCAACGGCGCCATTGACTTGAAGCGAAAATACTAGCTTTTACTAGTAGCTTTCCCGCAAGAGTACGGGTTCACTGTAGTATGGGCAAGTATAGGGACCAAGTATTATCGAACCCAAGGGAAGGTATGTATGCGAATATGAGATGGTGATGCTCAGGATAGGAATCCCTACGTATACTAACGGAGCAGGTACATAATCAAAGTAATCGTGACAAACAAGAATTAACCTAAGTAAAAGATCGTAGAATGAAAGCTCAAGATTTCTAACCCTAATACTTTATCGTAGCAATCGACTTCACTAATCCACTAACAAGTTAATAGATAGCGCTTAATTAATGAGACCCTAATTTAACTAAGGTGATGCGGTCGTCCTCCTTCGCTAAACCGGTAGATGAATTAACCCTTTCTAAACCCTCTTGTTAAGACTACTAATCGTTATTGAGTGATGCGGTCGTCCTCTCTCTAACACTTTCATACGAAATTCAAAGGTAAAGTTAAGATTAATTTTAAGAATTCATTAACCAAGAGAATTAAAACTAACGTCACAAATTACTCTAATTACATACCCACAACCTACTTCTACGAGTTCATCCTACCCTAAGCATACAAGAGTTTTAGCCGGACATGGCTTTAACAAACATAAAAGCAATAGAAGAAACAACGAACATAAACATGGTAAATTGAACCAAGAAAAGATGAAACATGAACTAGGGTTTAAAGAAATAAATACTAAGAACTGAATTTGAATTGATAAAAACAAAGTTTAGAACGTTTAGAGTAATCAAGCTTAGGAAAAGAAACTGAGAAACGAAATTAAACTAAGAATTTGTACGAAAAACCTCAACAACGTAAAAGTAAAGCTTGCTCGTTCTTCTCCTCTTCCTCTCTCTAAAAACTAAGTCTAAAAGTGATTTCTAAAGTTCGGGATCAGTCAAAACGTGTTTGGAAGAGGTATATATAGGCACCGGGTCGAAATGGGAGTTAATGGGCCGAAAAAATGCATCCGGAGGCAAAAATAGGCAAGTGCTTGAGCTAGGACACGCTCGAGCGGGGCGCTCGAGCTGTTTTGGTCGAATGAAACAGGTGGTCGAGCGGAGCGCTCGAGCCTATGTGGTCGAGCACTTTTCAGCATCCGTCACTTGTTCGTAAAATCTTCATATCTCCTCAACCGGGAGTCCGTTTTGGCCGATTCAAAGTCTTACGAACTCCTCTTTTCACCCTCTATCCATCTATGAAAACCAAAGAGACAAATTAATGATTTTATAAAATGATACTCATTTGACTCCAAACACTAATCGAAAACACTCAAAACATGGGCAAATCGGGCACCAAAACATAACAATTTCACGCCTAATCAATAGTGCTTACGGTATCGTGCGTATGAGTCTCCAAAGGTAAAACGGTTTAACAGTTTACACTGGCAGCACCACCGTGTATAAACTCTCGATGAACGAAATCGAAATTTCGAACTGAACGAAATAAGTATATGCGAAAGACTTTCTAAACTCTAAGATTCGTAGGCTGAAAGGTGAGTACGAAAGTCTGGATATGAAGGGGTATATATATAGGCAGAAATCTGCACTGCAGATGAGGACGATCGGTTGAGAAAAATCGTGGTCTGACCACGAAATCAGTGGATAGAGACGTTATCTCTTTCTTGGGAAGCAAGAACAGAATATTCCATCGAATATTTTAATTTAAAATCAAATTTGAAATCTGGAGTGTATTAATCATTACTCGAGTGTATTAATCATGTTCGTGGGCCGACCCAAATCCGATAGGCCACCCAAACCGGTTTGGCCCAAAAAGGTATTGAGCCTTTTCATATTTTTGGTACTCTAAAAATATAGGTAGGCTCCAAAGCCCACCCAAAGCCCAATTGCCAAGAACCAAGAACCACGGACCCGGTCCCGGGCCCGGTCGCGGGCTCGGGCCGGGCGGGGCGCGCGCGTATGTGGTCCATGGTTAGAGTCCCCATGTACTAAGTTGAAGAACATGAACACTTTCCTTCTTATATCCAAGGAACACTTCTTGTAATTATTCTATGTGGAATGGAACTCAATTGTTCCTTCCTATGCAATTATTCAACACATGTGAATAATTATCCAACTTCCCAAATTAATTTCTCACTCGCCGGAAATCGGTTTTGAGATATTAAATATACCACGTTCATCTACCCTGTGAGTAGAACAACCTCGTTAATTTTGTTTTCCCAAAAATTAACATTTTTATTCCTAAAAAAATTAGTTAAAGTCAGGGTATAAACCCTTTTGTTTAACCAATTTCCAACAATCCCCCACATGAGTGAGAATTGCACCTATACAGAGTCAGGCTTGTTCGTTCAGCTCGTTTGAGACCTCATTGCTTCCGGATAAGTAGCCAATGGCTTTGAACTTTCAGTAGCCCGGCACCATCGGGTATACCGGTGGCTTAGTGGACACGATGCCTTGAACTAATCCTCCTCAGTGTATACCTTACAGATAGTGCAGACACAAGTCAGTCTCGATTCCGATTTGTTCTCACGTTTTTGTCCATTTTGGCCTGGACGCCCTTTGTATTCATAAATGTTTGGTCGAAGCGGCCCTCACTTCTCATTTATATAAGTGATCTCCTGTCGAGTATCCCGTCATACTCAGTCCCACATGGACTTATAGGAATCATTAAAAGTCAACGACTTATCCTTTACCACAACTCACGGGTCTACTAACACTTGACACAGTGCTTGTCAGGAATGGTCATGATTTTCAAGTGTTGTACAACTAACATTCACAGCTTAGTTTTCCCTTTTGAACCAAGTTCTTGGGATCTCCAGTCATCATGGTTGGGTTACCATTGTTTCAGTTTTATTTGTGGATTTTAGACCCATTCCCTCTATCAGCTTATTCATTTGATCTTGGTTCAAGCTCTTCGTGAGTGGATCCGCTATGTTATCAATTGATCTTACATAATCAATTATTATAATACCAGTTGAGATCAAATATCTAACGGAGTTATTTCGACGACGAATATGTCTCGACTTTCCGTTGTACATACTGCTCAAAGCTCTACCAATAGCAGCTTGACAGTCACAATGTACCATTATAGATAGTACCGGTTTGTTCCAACAAAGAATGTCTTCTAAAGAGTTATGAAGCCATTCAACTTCTTCACCAACTTGATCCAAAGCGATGAACTCAGATTCCATTGTGGAATGGGCAATACATGTCTGCTTTGTGGATTTCCACGATACAGCTGCATCTCCAATAGTGAATACATATCCACTAATTGAGAACGAGTTTTTACTATCGGATATCCAATTAGCATCACTGTACCCTTCAAGTACAGCAGGATGTCGCGTGTAGTGTAGCCCAAAGTCAAGAGTATACTTCAAGTATCTCAAGACCCTTTTCAGAGCTTTCCAATGTTCGTGACCTGGATTGCTCGTGTACCTGCTCAGTTTGTTCACGGAGCATGCAAGATCAGGATGTGTGCAATTTGCAATATACATCACGCTTCCAATGATCCTTGCATATTCCAACTGATTCACAGGTTCACCTCTGTTCTTCTTCAGATGAACATTCTGTTCTAGTGGAGTTTTAGCAGGTTGATCATCAAATGCTTTAAATTTCTTCAAGACTTTTCAACATAATGAGATTGTGTTAAAGAAATTCCATTTGAAGTTCTTTCTATTTTGATTCCTAAATCACGTCTGCTAGACCCATATCTTTCATGTCAAAAATTTTCTTTAACATATTTTGGGTATTAACGATCACATTTGAATTGTTACCCATGGTTAGCATGTCATCAACATATAAGAATACGATAACAAATCCATTTGGTGTATCTTTCACATACACACACTTGTCACATTCGTTAATTCAAAATCCATTTAACAACATAATATTATCAAATTTCAAATGCCATTGTATATGAGCTTGTTTAAGTCCATACAACGACTTAACGAGTTTACAAACCTTTTTCTCGTTCCCGGGTACAACATAACCCTCTGGTTGATCCATGTATATTTTAGCATCTATTTCTCCATTAAGGAAAGCAGTCTTTACATCCATCTGGTGTATTTTGAGATTATGCAAAGCAACAATCGCGATAAGTACACGAATGGATGTAATCCTTGTGACCGGAGAATAGGTGTCAAAGAAATCATACCCTTCTCTTTGTTTAAAACCCTTTGCAACCAAACGGGCTTTATACTTGTCAATTGATTCATCTGCTTTGTACTTTATTTTAAGGATCCATTTGCATCCTAAGGTCTTACAACCTTTAGGGAGGTCAACCAACTCCCATGTATGATTTTGCAGAATCAAATCATATTCACTGTTTATTGCTTCTTTCCAGAGAGGTGCATCTGGTCTAGAAAGAGCTTCTTTGATAGTCATAGGTTCTTCTTCTAACACATATGTGATGAAGTCTGGACCATAGGTCTTATCAATTCTAGCTCGTTTACTGCGTCTGGGTTCTTTACTCTGCTGAGTAGAAGGACCTGCAGCTTCACTTGATTCCTCATGAGTTCGCTTATTTGAACTCACTTCTTCTTTGTCCCTACACGGGAATACATTTTCAAAGAAAACAACATTCCTTGATTCTATTGTAGTACCTACTGTCATATCGGATATTTCTGATTTGTGAATCAAGAACTGATAGGTACTACTATTGAAGGTGTATCCTATAAAGATCCCATCGACCGTCTTAGTCCAATTTTCACTTGTTTAGGAAGTGGCACTTCAACCTTAGCCAAGCACCCCCACACTTTGAGGTATTTGTAGGATGGTTTGCGATTTTCCACAACTCATAAGGTGTCTTTATCTTGAGTCTTAAGTGGAATTTTGTTCAGAATGTGGTTAGCTGACAGAATAGCTCCTCCCCACATGTTCGGAGGTAAACCCGAGCTGATTAACATTGCGTTCATCATCTCTTTCAAAGTTCAGTTTTTCCTCTCCGCAATACCATTCGATTGAGGTGAGTAGGGAGCTGTCGTTTGATGTATGATGCCTGATTCGGCACATAATTGTTCAAATGGAGCCACATATTCTCCACCTCTATCACTACGAATTGCTTTAATTCTAGTGTTCAATTGATTCTCTACTTCACTTTTATAATTTTTAAAAGCTTCAATAGCTTCATCTTTACTTCACAGTAAGTAAATGTAGCAGAATCTTGTGCAATCATAAATAAAAGTAATAGAATACTTTTTTCCACCTCTAGTTTGCACTAATTTTAAATCACATACATCCGCGTGAATAAATTCTAGAGGAGTTGTGTTCCTTTCAACAGATTTAAATGGTAACTTAGCCAATTTTGCTTCAACACATGTTTCACATTTTTTGGATGTATCCACATTATCAATTTTGAGTAAATCTAAATTTACCAATCGTTTTATATAAATTAGATTAACATGTCCTAATCTAAAATGCCATAAATCGGAACACTCAACGATATAAACGGAAACTGAAGCATTTTCATTGATAGTAGTGTTTGTGCCATTACGGCTTACAGTCATAACTGACATCTTAAAAAGGCCCTTCTCGAGGTAACCTTTCCCTAGAAAGATGCCAAATTTGCTAAGTACAACTCCATTGGACTCAAACACTAGCTTAAACTGATTACTAACTAACAAGGAGCCAGAAATGAGATTCTTTCGGATGTCCTTCAGCTTGAGCTCCTTTCCCGATGTCAGCTTGATCACCACCGTTCCTACACCAGCCGCTTCAGACGAGGCTTGCTTTCCCATGTAGAGCTTTCTTCCCGCAGCAGGAGAATATGTGGAGAAGGCAGATTTCTCCGAGCAAAAGTGGCAAGTGGCACCTGTGTCCACGAACCATTCTTTCTTGTTGTCCACCATGTTGACCTCGGTCACTACAGCAGACATATCCATCTCCGTGAGCTCTCATTCTGCAACGTCCACGGAGTTCTTCTTTCCCTTGTCTTCCTTCTTGGGCTGACGACAATCAGCGGCCCGATGATTGGGTTTGCCACAGTTGTAGCACTTCTCACTGAATTTCTTCGGGGCAGGAGCAGCAGCAACCTTGCCTTTGCCTTTGTCGTCCTGATGCTTCCTCTTCTTCGATGGTTCACTTTTCTCCATCAGGTTCGCCTTTGCCTCGATAGAAGCACTCAAGCCCTTCTTCTCCCTTTTCTTGTTATCTTCCTCGATCCGGAGTCGAGTAACAAGATCCTCCATGGTCACTTGCTTTCGCTTGTGCTTGAGGTAGGACTTAAACTCCTTCCAAGATGGAGGCAGTTTGTCAATCACAGTGGCAACCTGAAAGACTTCAGGCATTTTGAAAGATCACTTGCAGCTTTTGAACTTGTTCAACAACAGATTTGTTGTCCTCCATTTTGAACTCGTACAAAGTGGAGACAACGAACTTGCTAGTTCCCGCGTCTTCGGTTTTATACTTCTTCTCCAAAGACTCCCACACGGCCTTGGAAGTCGGGTATTCATCATATACATCATTGAGGGTATCAAACAACCCATTCAGGGTGTAATTCTTACACAGATAATCATCATGGATCCAAGCATCGTAGGCGATCCTAGTTTCCCGATCAGCATCTTCTGCGGGTACGCTCGGGCAATCCTCCTTGACATATTTCACCAAGGAGATGGTGGTCAAGTAGAAGTGCATCTTCTTTTGCCACCTCTTGAAGTCATTACCCGAAATTTTTTCGGGTTTCTCTCCTTTCACCACAATCGGCCTAACAGTCCCCGGGAGGGAGGTCTGGTTGGTTGCCAAGAAAGGATTGACCCCGACATTTCCTACGAAAGGATTGCCGCTGAAGTTTCCCCCAAAAGGATTAACACTTGAGTTTCCCACAAAGGGATTAGTGCTAGAGTTTCCCACGAAGGGATTGGAATTGGAATTTCCCACGAAGGGATTGGCTTTGAACCACTCATTAAGAGTACTTCCAAAGTCTCCAAATTGAAAAGCAGAAGGGGGATCAGACTTACCCGTAGGTACAACAGAAGAGTTAGATGTATTACCTGCATCTTTGGTAGGAGTAGCTGGCGTTGGTGAATTCATATTCAAATCATTGTCAGAATTGTGGTTCGACATGGCAGTGATTCAAAACAGAAATATCCAGTCTTGCGATTGTTGTTTGTGAGAGGGTGTATCTCGAACACTGCACGAACAAAGTATATACGAAATGAATTCGTATGAAAAATCGAGTCAAGGAAAATCCTTTTCCCGCAAGACTGAATACGCCCCGTATAGTGCTTATGGTATCATGCATATGAGTCTCCAAAGGTAAAACAGTTTAACAGTTTACACCGGTAGCACCACCGTGTATAAACTCTCGACGAATGAAATTAAAATTTCAAACTGAACGATATAAGTATATGCGAAAGACTTTCTAAACTCTAAGATTCGTAGGCTGAAAGGTGAGTACGAAAGTCTGGATATGAAGGGGTATATATAGGCAGAAATCTGCACTGCAGATGAGGACGGTCGATTGAGAAAATCGTGGACTGACCACGAAATCAGTGGATAGAGACGTTATCTCTTTCTTGGGAAGCAAGAACAGAATATTCCATCGAATATTTCAATTTTAAAATCAAATTCAAAATCTGGAGTGTATTAATCATTACTCGAGTGTATTAATCATGTTCGTGGACCGACCCAAATCCGATGGGCCATCTAAACCGGTTCGGCCCAAAAAGGTATTGGGTCTTTTCATATTTTTGGTACTCTAAAAATATAGGTAGGCCCCAAAGCCCACCCAAAGCTCAAGAACCACGACCCACGGACCCGATCCCGGGCCCGGGGCGGGGCGCGCACGCACGTGTGTGGTCTAGGGATGTAAACGAATCGAATCGAGTCGAATACCACAATATTTGAATTCGTATTCGTAAAATTATTTCGAATATCGAATTCGAATCGAATATTTTTCGAATAGTAAATGTGATTTATATTTAATTTGAAACTCATATCGAATTATTAGAAAATATACGAATACTTGAGTCGAATATTCGAATCGATTTTTTTTCTCAAGCATGTTCCTAACAAATAATGTTCAAAAGAAGGTATTATGTGAACAATATTCACAATGAAACTTGTTGGAAGGGTATTAGTAAATTAAACTAAAAGTATCAGTGAATTGCACTAAAATTATCAGCTCAAAATAGTATTTAGTTTTTTTATTAAAGCTATTAGTTGAAGTGGTATTAGTTATTCTCACTAAAGGTGTTAGTTATTTCAACATAAGGTATTAGTATTTTTTTATCGATAAAGTTGAGGCTCGAACCCACGACCTTTGTATCATAAGTAGTGAGATTTTAACCATTTGACTTGAGTTATACCACTTCGTCAGATATTAGTAATTTTTTGGTCACGGTAATAGTTACCGTGAGTATTATTCACATAATACTTTGCCAATATTCAAATATTCATTTCAAAATCGTCATTGTTTGAATTTACAAACAAGTTATAAACTTAAAAATTTGCATAACATAATCAAATAAGTAAATGAAAAAAAAATTAACTATCAAATTCATGGATAAATACTTTAATAATCAAATTAAGAGTGTTGAACTACAATTCTTTTTTAATTAGTTAAGTTTTTTAATAATTAAATTACATTATATATTTTTAATTAAAATACTTAATTAAGAATTGCCTACAAGCCCACTTGGTGGATGAAGTTATAAAGGTTAATATCCTTAAAATAATTATAATGAACTTAAATTTATAAATAATTATATTTATTACTACTATTAATATATAATTATGTAATTATATATTTAACCGAATATTTACGAATATCGAATCAAATATCATATTATTTGTATTTGTATTTGATAACTAATCGAATCAAAAAAATTATTTGTACTCGAATTCGAATTATAAAATTTCGAATACAAATACCGAATTTCGAATACAAATACCAAATCGAACCAAAATTGTTTGATTCGTTTACAACCCTAGTGTGGTCCATGGTTAGGGTCCCCATGTACCAAGTTGAAGAACATGAACATTTTTCTTCTTATATCCAAGGAACACTTCTTGTAAGTTTCCAATGTGGGATGAAACTCAAGCTTTCCATTCCCATGAAGCTATTTAACACACATGAATAATTATCCAACTTCCCAAATTAATTTCTCACTCACCGGAAATCGGTTTTGAGATATTAAATATACCACGTTCATCTACTCCGTGAGTAGAACAACCTCGTTAATTTTGTTTTCCCAAAAATTAGCGTTTTCATTCCTAAAAAAATTAGTCAAAGTCAGGGTATAAATCCTTTTGTTTAACCAATTTCCAACAAAGTATTAATAGAGAATTTTGGGGTGTGGATAGTGACTCCCTAAGATAATTATAGATATATCTTCATATAACAGTTTGAATTTGGTCCAATAACCTTGTTAAATGTTCACTTCTTGCAAGTATATAATGAACAAATTACTTGCAACTAATTGCTATATATATATATATACTTGCAATAATTAGTATGCTTTATCTTATGCAACTATGGTGTCATTCCGTTGTTTTCTACAAACAAATATATGTTCTGTTCTTTTAGCTTCACTTAGCCACATATGTAGCAACTTTTTTCCTTGTTTGAATCTACTACGTATGATGATATCTTTGTTTATATGGTAGAAATTATAAGTTGATTCAAAATGAAATTGCAATA
Source organism: Ballota nigra (assembly GCA_947034835.1). NCBI lineage: Eukaryota > Viridiplantae > Streptophyta > Magnoliopsida > Lamiales > Lamiaceae > Ballota > Ballota nigra. Next base: position 50,603,294 of record OX344728.1, on the reverse strand, counting down.
CGATCATTTTCAAAACTACTGACCATACACTTGTGACAGAGTACAAGATTGCAATGAAGTAAAATGAAATTAAACATATGCAAGTGAAATAAATGATCGAAGAGGAAAAAAATAATTGATCCAAAAAAATATTGACTTAAAAAAGGATAAAAATTCATGGTTGGGAATTCAAAGAGCAGAATGAATTACAATAATTTGAAGAGAGCATAAATTAAATAAAAAGCATTAGTTCAAGGAAGGAAGGAAGCATATATATAATATATATATATATATATATATATATATATATATTAAATTTTAAATTTAACGACGGTCAATCTGTCGATGGCAGTAAAGAGGAACCCAAAAAAAATCTCTAATCAACGACGGCCTATCTGTCGTTAATGGTCAATGTTTAACGATGGATTCTATATTTTGAACAAATCTGACCATGTGATTTAATCCGTCATTAATTTCATATATTAACGATATATATCTAGTCGGTACCATATTTTCATTGCTAAATTGTGGGTCTTTTTATAGTGATGGTCGGAAAACAAGAAAAATGGATAAGCTTACTTGCCGTGTTCTTGGGCCTTAATGGATTTATTCAAAGAGCAAACAAAGTTGGAAATTGAGTTTTGTATTATTTGTTTATTATTATGTAATGGTGTAATACTTTTTTTCACAAATAAAATATTTTCCTAAAGTTTAATCTTTGAGAAATTAAATGCCGCAGGATCGATCTACTCTCGAAGTAGATGGTCGTAGTATATTTAAAGTCTCAAAACCGAATTTCGGTGAGTGGAAAATTAATATACGAAGTTGAAACGTATAAACATTTTAATGGTATTAAATGTTAATGGTAGAATAATTAACTAAAGAGTTAATTAACCCATATTGAAAAATGTGGAAGGTTCATAACTCCTTATTAATAGGAAGGAGTTTTATTATTCTCAAAACTATAGTGTCTAAGGAAATACTCCTGTGGACCACGTGCGAGCGCCGCCAGCCCGGCCGTGCCGTGCCGAGGCGAGCCCGAGCTTATCATGTGATAATATACATTTGTTATCAGATAAGCTGACTTGCTAAGGCGTGATAAGTGGTCCGCGTGCCGAAATCGTGGAGTAATTTCAGGCACATGTGAGAATGCAAATAATGAACCTGGACGTACGTTTCGACTGGTAACGGCTGACGGTTATGACTGGATTTAATTCCATATTAAATCTGGTTTTAAACCCACTTAATGACTCTTCCTCATGTGATTGTGGATAACCTCCTATAAATAGGGGTCTGCATGCATGCATTTGAACACTTGAAAAATCAGAGAAAAAATTCCTGCATATTTTTCATACGTATTTTTGCATACTGCGTCTTCATATCATTGTGGCCGTCCAGTTCAGGCGTTCAACTTTTGTTCGTTGATACCTTTACACGATGTGGTGCAACTTGTGTAAAGGGTGAAAGTTGTTTTACCTCTTGGAACAATACGTCAAACCGTGTGCACTAGCCGGGGCGTATTTATTTTACGGGAAAAGGGTTTCCCTTGACTCGACTTTATACTTTCAAGTTCGATCGTGAATTATTCAGTATGAGGTTCGAGGTTGCTGTGAAGAAAATTATAATTTGTAATTTTCTTATTTTCTTGTAATTCTTTTTCTTTTATTTTTCCCGATCACCTGTTGCCATCATTTCTAATCTCGAGGATTAGTGACTATTTTTAGTTGTTAATTAGATCATCAAACAATTACGTGTGATTGATCACTACCGTAAATAGTGAATACGATTATTCGGGTTAGGAAAATATTAATACATGTATTGATGATGTATTTGGTACGTATATGTGTAAATCGAGGTGCTTTAGTATGTGTAGTCAAAGCTTAGATGTATTTATAAATTTGTTCTTAGTTTTATTCATTAAAAATTAAGGTATTTATACAAGTCCTCCAAGTAGGAGGTGACTTGACCTTTGCTCTCCCATGTGTACATGCTTGACACATGGAGAGTTGACTATTTGACCTTATCTAAGCTAATTTATATCCTTTTAAGCTGGATTTGCTCGTATTAAAGAGCAGCTTGTCTCTTAAGGACTTGTCCTTGATGAGTCACTAGCTTGATTTTGTTGGTCGACTTATCTTCTGCCTTGGTACTTTGGCTAGAGTAGCTCACCAAGGTCTTATTTGAATTCGGATGACCTTTGCTTTTAAGTAGCTCGACTGGCAGAAGTAGCCCGCCTAGCTGGAGTAGCTCGCCTGACAATTCCAGCTCGGCTTGGTTTGCTTTAGCTTACTTAAACTTGACTTTGATGTGATTAATTTGCTTAAACCTGTTCGCCTTAAGTGCAAAGTAGCTCGCATATCAATAATTGCTCCCTAGCCTGCCTTTATGTTGTGAAGAAATGGGCCGAACTACTTATGGGCTGTCTATGACCTTGGGTGTCGATGGCGAGCTGCATCTTCAGGGGTGAGCTGCATTATCAAGGACGAATTGTTCTAGCCCGGATGAGCTATCTTGGACGAGCTACGCCAGTCGGGCGATGGTTGGAATCCCCAGACGTGGGCATGTCTCGAGGCGTGATATGGGCGGCATGATTGTCGCCGCCCACGCGCGCATGATTTCGAGGCAATGCGCCCTCCAATAATTTCGGAGGAGGGCCGCACGCGCCCAGTTATTGCAAGTTGGTCCTTGAATTTTTTAATCTTTTCACTTTGCAACCCGTCTTCTTATACTATAGAAGGGGAATTTTTTTCATTTTCACACTTTTCTTCTTCCAAATTCCCAGCGCCAAAAACCTTCCTCCTTTCCTTTCGAATTTTCTGGGAACCAGCACCATTTTCGACGTCGATTCTCCATTTTCCAAGTTTCTAAGGTAAGTTTTTTGTGATATCTTCTCATATTTCTTCAATTTCATCTTCGTGTGGTAAGAATTCCCCAAACTCCACCGTAAATTGCTTTAAATGCCGCCACCTGTTCATCTCTCTCACCGGAAAATGCCATTGACGGCCGCTTTAAGCTTCTTCAATAATCCATTTCACAAAAATCTCTTTCAAATGTCCTCCCATTCACGAACCAATTCCGATCCTCCTTGAAACCCAGAGAAATGTCCCATAGATGAAACCTCAAACCTCATTCCCGTAGTAAACCTTGATTCGGATCCTGAGGCGACCTCAGTCGTCCGATCTATAGATTCGGGAGCTCATCCATCTAGGGAAGAGGTTGCCGAGGTGAATCTTGCCTGCGATATCCAGGAAGAGACCAGTTCCGATCTATACTCTAACGAAGAGGGTGAGGTACAGCAGGTCGTCCCCACTAACGAACTGACGTGGGAGTATTTGAGGAGTATTAACTATCCCATGCCGAACCCGATTGAGCACCAACTCCCAGTCGCAGTAGTTTGCCAAGTCGACTGGTCGCAGTAGTTCGCCAAGTCGACTGGTCGCAGTAGTTCGCCAAGTCGACTGGGACGCTTATGAAAGGGAGTACTCCAGACGTTTCACAAATCCAGCTCACGGGAAGTGGAAGTTGAAGACGAACAACTTTGTGGCGAGCTACATCGTGTCCGCCATCACTGAGGAGGATCTGCCCAAGATCAGAAGGGATTACAAGATCCCTTTTGACACTCATATGTACGCTCCACTGCAAGACGACAGAGCAGATCGTCCACCCCACGGGCTCACGGCGATCAATCTGACCATTCTCAATCTTGGGGTCACTCTGCCTCTTCACCCATTGATAGAACATTTCCTGGAGTAGACAAATTTAGTGATTAGCCAACTAACTCTAGTAGGGTGGATGAACCTAATATCCCTCATGGTGTTGTGCGCCCTTGAGGGATATCCCAATAAGTTGTCTGCCGAAGAGGTGAACTACCTCATGGCGCCCACAATATGTACTGGGGATGAGGTGGGCTGGTACTACCTTAAGGCTCGTCTTGGCCTTAAGATAGTTGAAGATGTCCCAGGGAAGGTCCGGGACTGGAAGCACGACTGGTTCTACATCGGTGGGGACTAGCGTGCTTCAGCTCGCCCATATGGCGGTGAGGAGAGGATAAACACCCCGGTGGAGTTTGGGATTCTCAAGCGTGAGTTTTGCTTCTTTGTTTTATTTGAAGAAGTAAGGCTAATTTTAATCTTTTTACTTTCGTTTCAAGTCCCAAAACTCTCAAGTGGAGGAGTGCTAAGGACGAAGCCGACGACCTGTTCTTTGTTCGTTGTGAGCCAGATTGCCCTCAGAAACCGAGCTGACCGTACTGTTCAACACCTTTGCTTGGAGAAGACACGCAGAGTAGCTCACCTCACCACCTATCCTCATCATCTTGAGGCTCAAGCCCAAGTCCCTGACGGTAACATTCTTTCATTTGGCGAACTACCTCACTTGTAGTTTTTGTATTTTATTTTTTTAATTTTTGTAGCTCGCTCTTTTGCATACCAGCTCGTCACAGTAGCTCTTCACCCCTCCTTCCACGTGTTTGATCAACACGTTTGGGAAATGCCGACCAAGAGAGGGAGGAAGAAGGGGGACCCATTGACAAAGATGATCGTCCTGGCGGCAAAGACGGGAAAGGACGACCCTCGCCAGGCTGGAGGGTCGAGCTCGACGAAGCAGCCGCCCCCGCAAATAGTCCGCCGATGACTGGTACTCCAAAAATGAAGAGACTTCTTCGTGGAGATGGCACTTCCATCTCTGAAGGTGAGCGGGCTCCGAAGAAGAGTAAAGGAGCCCAAGGGAGCAGTGCCGCCGCAACTCACCCTGTCGAGCTGGAAACTAGGCAGACTCCATCAGTGGAGCACCATGCCGAGTAGCACATGGTCGCTGCCGCTCAAGAAGGAGGGGCCTACCATCCCCACGATGCGACCTACCTTGACTGGGACAAAGGCCGCTACGACGTGTAAGTTCCCCCACTCTTCTTTCTTGTATATTTTTAACACTTTCCTTTGTGTTTCTTTTTTATAGGTATCAACCTAATGATTTCCCTGGTCGCTCCAATATGGTGCACCAGTATTCATGCTCGAGGGTGCCAACCTCTTTCCGAGAGATTCTGGACTCACACGTCCGGTGAGCTGTCGAGTCTGTAGCTCGCTCTTGGATTAAAAACCTGGAGAAAGCAGTCAAGGCTCAGGCTCCTCGTGACAATGGTTGCCTTTGCATAATCGAGGTCGGCAATACCTTGGTCACCTTTCAGAAAATAATCGACCAAGTGGAGAACTTGGAAAGAGATGCTCGGCAGCATGTTGTCACAGTTCGCCGCATCTCCAAAGAGAGGGATGCCGCCAAAGAGAAGGCCAAGAAGCTGGTGGGCGACCTCCAGAATAAAGTAAAGGCCCACCAAGAAGCTGAGTTGAGCACCGTCGAGCTCCATCAAAAGGTGGCTACCGAGCTAAAACAGAAGGAGGTCGAGAACGAAAAACTCCATGTCGAACTCGCCCAAGTACAAAAACAAAAAGAGACGGTGGAGAAGTTTGCAACGGAAGTCACCGCTAAGGTTGCCGACCTGGAAGGGCAGCTCTCCAACTCCATTCCAAATGAAGAGTTGCTGCCCAAGATGTAGACGAGCTCGATTCTGGGCTTCGTGAGCGCCTATGTTGAGTGCATTATGGTCGTTAATGAGTTTAACGTGCCCCATATTGTTACTGAGGACGTTCCTCGAAAGCAACCCTCCAGCTCCAGGAACCTCCCTCCAAATTGGCGACCTGCCGGAGTACGGGCTCAAGATTGACTTTCTTGATCCCAGTATTGAAATCACACATCCTCCGGAGGATGATCAAGAAGAGGTCGCCGAAGGCGAGCAGGATGTGCTCGCCGACCAAACTGAAAAGGCTCAGAAGGAGCGAGCTGATGCTAAGGGGCTCATTGCTGAGCTAACTGAAGATGTCCTCCTTGACCCAACAACCCAAGGGAGGACCCTCAGGATGACGACCTCCCTCCTCCTTCAAAGCAAGGGTCTTAGAGTAGGAATAGAGTAAGTCTTTTGTATTTTTCTTCTATTTTTATAATTTTTGTTCGCTCCTTGATGGAGTTAATGTAATCCTTTTTGGGCGAACTACCTCGTCATTAACGAACTTTACTTTTGCTTGTCTTGTTCTCCATACATTAATTGTCTTTGCATTTATATTTATTCTTTATAATCTTAATACATGTAGTTGGGCTTTGTTCTAAAGAACTCTGCCTTTAAAAATGGATTAAGGGCCTTGGCCTTAGGCTATGTTCATTTAAAAATGAACAACCTTTAATGGACTTGATCATATGACTGACTTGTGCCTTGAACTTGAACTTTCTCCTTTGAACGAACAACTAACATTGAACTTGTTAAAAAATTACAAGTGTGAGAGACGACCTTCTTTACAAAACTTTACAAACTAAGCTAAAGTAGTTCGACTACTATACACTTTGTCAAGCAACCTTTAGCTTGTCAAAATATATAGCTCACATACCAAGTCAAAGTAGTTCGACTTCTATACATTTTGTCAAACAACCTTGGACTTGTTGAAAGATCAAAACTATACAAGCACAAACAAGTAGCTAGTCTAAAGTAGCTCGACCAACTGAACTTGTTCGACTACCAACACTTAGTAGAATTTTCAAAAATTTAGGCAAGTTTTTGGGCCTTACTTGCACATATGTAGCTTCAGCTCGTCCTTTTGTCATAGTAGCTCGCCCAGTACTGGGGCAGCACTATCATTCCCCTTAGATAAAGTAGCTCGCCTATTTAAAGTATTTCTTCAAGTTAGCTGCATTCCAGGAGTATTGGGCCGAATTGCCTTCTAGGTCTTCAATATCATAAGCACCATTGGGTAACCTGTCCGTTACCCTGTATGGGCCCTCCCAAGTTGGTCCAAATACACCTAGAGGTGGAGCGAGCTTCTTTCTTAGGATGAGGTCGCCAACTTTGAATTCCCTTAGCTTGACGTGGGAATTATAATAACGCTTTGCTCTTTGCTTATATGTTGCATTTTTTAGCTCGCCTGTGATTCTTTTTTCTTCGAGCAAGTCCAGTTCAACTGATAAGCCAGAATTGTTTGCCTCTTCTTCAAAGTTGGCAGTTCTTAAAGTTTTGGTCTTTAATTCAATGGGGATAACTGCTTCAGTTCCGAATGCTAGTGTAAAAAGTGTTTCTCCGGTGCTAGACCTGAGAGAAACTCTGTAAGCCCACAAAACATCCGGGAGTTCTAAAGACCACTTCTATTTACTTTCCGTCAATCGTATTTTGAGAACATGTTTGATTATTTTATTGATGGATTCTACTTGACCATTAGACTGTGGATAATATGGGGTCAAATAATATTTTCTAATACCCCACTTGGTGCAGAAGTCCCTTAGCCTCTTCCCATCAAACTGGGGACCATTGTCTGTCACAATTATTTGAGGAACTCCAAATCGACAGACAATGTTCTTCCAGACAAAGTCGATCATTTTTTCTTGGGTAACTTTAACTAAGGCTTCTGCCTCTACCTAATTGGTATAATAATCCACACCCACGATGGTGAACCGTACGTTTCCCTTTCCAGGTGGAAAGGGTCCAGTGATGTCCATCCACCATCGTGCAAATGGCATAGGACTGAAAACTGAGACGAGCTCTTGGGCTGGTGTGTGGATGCCTGGGGCAAAGATTTGACACGGGTGACAAGCTCTGGCCATCTGAATTGCATCTTTTCATAAGGTTGGCCAATAGTAGCCTTGCCTTATTGTTTTATAGGCTAGAGATTGCCCCCCGGCATGATTTGCACAGACCCCTGCATATATGGCCTCCAAAGTAGCTCGCCCCTGCCCCCTAGACAAACACTTGAGAAGTGGAACTGAAAAACCTCTTTTGTAAAGTTGCTTGCCCACCAGGGTATACCTGACTGCTCGTTTTGTTAGTTTGGTAGCTTCAAAAGGATTGCTTGACATTTCACCGTCATTCAAGTATTTGGCTAAAGGAGCTCGCTAGTCATCATCATCAAGTAGTTCGCCCATCTGGTTGACCCTGTAATCTGAGGTGGATGGATTGACCCTTTTGGTGATGATGATGTCTGTCAATTCTGCTGGCCCTTCACTGGTGGCCAGTCTAGCTAGTGCATCAGCTTGTGTGTTGCTCGCCCGAGGTACTTGTGGAATGTATACTTAATCTAGCATTGATATCAGGTGAGCAACTATTTTCTGATACTCCATCACATGTTCATCCTTGGCCTCGTATTCACCTCGTACTTGGTTTACAATGAGCTGAGAGTCTCCAAAAATTTGGAGTCATCTACCTCCAACAACAAGTGATAAGTGGAGACCTGTTATGAGGGCCTCGTACTCAGCTTCGTTGTTGGTAGACAAGAATTCAAATCTGACTGCCTCTACCCACTTGGTATAATAATCCACAGCCATGACGGCGAACCGTACGCTCTCTTTCCAGCTGGAAAGGGTCCAATGATGTCCATCCCCCATCGTGCAAATGGCCAAGGACTGAAAACTGAGACGAGCTCTTGGGCTGGTTTGTGGATGCCTGGGGCAAAGATTTGACACCGGTGACAAGCTCTGGCCATCTGAATTGCATCTTTTCATAAGGTTGGCCAATAGTAGCCTTGCCTTATTGTTTTATAGGCTAGAGCTTGCCTCCCGACATGATTTGCACAGACCCCTGCATGTATGGCCCCCAAAGTAGCTCGCCCCTGCCCCCTAGACAAACACTTGAGAAGTGGAACTGAAAAACCCCTTTTGTAAAGTTGCTCGCCCACCAGGGTATACCTGACTGCTCGTTTTGTTATTTTGGCAGCTTCAAAAGGATTGCTTGACAGTTCACCGTCTTTCAAGTATTTGGCTAAAGGAGCTCGCCAGTCATCATCATCAAGTAGTTCACCCATCTGGTTGACCTTGTAATCTGAGGTGGATGGATTGACCCTTTTGGTGATGATGATGTCTGTCAATTCTGCTGGCCATTCACTGGTGGCCAGTCTAGCTAGTGCATCAGCTTGTGTGTTGCTCGCCCGAGGTACTTGTTGAATGTATACTTGATCTAGCATTGATATCAGATGAGCAACTATTTTTTGATACTAAATCACATGCTCATCCTTGGCCTCGTATTCACCTCGTACTTGGTTTACAATTAGCTGAGAGTCTCTAAAAATTTGGAGTCGTCTACCTCCAACAACAAGTGATAAGTGGAGACCTGCTATGATGGCCTCGTACTCAGCTTCGTTGTTGGTAGCCATGAATTCAAATCTGACCGCAGAGGTGAATACTTGTCTGTCTGGGCTGATGAGGACTACACCTGCCCCTGAGGCCGTGTTTGTAGATGAACCGTCTATATAAAGATGCCATGGGTGATCTAACCCTCTCGTCGGATCTTGGGGAGAGGTTAGTTCGACTATAAAGTCGGCTAATGCCTGACCTTTGATTGCTATTCGAGGTGCATAAGTCACTCCAAATTGGCTAATCTCTATGGACCATTTCAATAAGCGGCCTGCTGTGTTTGGTCGGCGTAAAATTTGTCTGAGTGGAAAAGTTGTTAGCACTTCGACTTGGTAATCGAAGAAGTATGGTCTTAACTTTCTAACACTCATAACCAGTGCATATGCCAGCTTTTCAGTGGGTGAATATTTCACCTCGGCTTCGTGTAGAGCCTGGCTGACATAGTAGATGGGCTGGTGGAACTTTCCGTCGGCCCAAACCAGAACAGAGTTGATGGCCACATCCGATGCTGCCAGGTGCAAGTATAACTTTTCTCCTGGGATAGGCTTTGATAAGATTTTTATGTCTCCCAGGTAGTCTTTGAGCTTTTTGAAAACACTCTGACAGCCGCTCGTCCATAAGAATTTGCCTTTATTGATGGCTACAAAGAATGGACAGGACTTATCCCCAAATCGAGATATGAATCGGTTTAAAGTAGCTAGGCACCCTATCAGTCTTTGTACTTCTTTAACCGAACGAGGGGGTTCCATATCCATGATAGCTTTAACTTTCACAGTGTTGGCTTCAATCCCCCGTTTACTGACCAGATGGCCCAAAAACTTCCCCGAATGTGCCCCGAATCTGTTTTTCTTCTGGTTTAGCTTCATATTGTATCTTCGGAGAATGTCAAACACCTGGGTGAGATGTTGGAGGTGGTCTTCCTTTCTGGCACTTTTCACAACTATGTCGTCAACATACACCTCCACCGTCTCTCCGATGTGTTCGTCGAACATTTTGTTCACGAGTTTCTAGTAGGTTGCCCTTGCATTGATTAGTCCGAACTGCATTATTTTCCAGCAGAGTAAATTTTTATTTGTGTAGAATATCGTGTCCTCCTGATCACCAGGGTGTATCGGAATCTGGTGATAGCCGACAAAGGCATCCATAAACGTAAACATTTCATGTCCCGCTGTGCTATCCACCAGTTGATCAATGTGTGGAAGTGAAAAGTTGTCTTTGGGACAGGCTGCATTCAAGTCGGTGAAGTCTATGCATAGCCTCTAGGTCCCATTTGGTTTCCACACCAACACCGGATTTGCCACCCATTGAGGACACAATGCCTGCCGGATCAGGTCATTGTCAAGCAGCTTTTTCACTTCCTCATTGAGTGCTTGATATTTGTCTGGCCCGTATTTTTGTCTATTTTGATGGACATGTCTCCGGGCCGGGTCAATATTCAACCTATGACAAGCGTGTTTAGGGTCGATCCCCACTATGTCAGCATGTGACCAAGCAAAGACATTAAGGTTAACTTTGAGGAACTCTGCCATCCGGGTCCTATAAGGCTCGGGGAGATCGAACCCGATGTAAAGTTTAAGATCATCACGGTTAAGGTTAACTTTGAGAGCTTCCAGTTCTTCGATCGGAGTTGCTCGCCGTTTTTTACCCTTCCACCGTAGATCAATGATTGGTCCCTCAGGATTTAACTCATCCTCAATGTCTATCGGGTCAACTCCCAGACGGGGGTCGAAATCAACTGCTGGTCTTAGGTCAGCTTTGTTTGCCCAATTTGGGCCCTCCAAGCTAGCATTCAAGAGTAGCTTGTCGACGGCCATTGATGGTTCCCCCATTGGCAAGGTGACTTGAAGCGAATATACTAACTTTCTACTAGTAGCTTCCCCGCAAGAGTACGGGTTCACTGTAGTATGGGCAAGTATAGGGACCAAGTATTATCGAGCCCAAGGGAAACTGTGTATGCGAATAGATCCCTAAAAATCTACGCGTCGTAGCTAATATGAGTGTAATGTTTTTGGGTTTTTTGAAAGATTAATTAAAAGACTAAAATTATCCTAGGAATGCAAAAAACAAAATTAAACTAAGAATCAAAAGGTGTTTCCAAATAAATGATGATGATGCTTAAGATAGGAATTCCTACGTATACTAACGGAGTTGGTACGATAATTAAAATAACTGTGACATGCAAGAAATAACCTAAGTAAAAGAATGCAAGATGAAAGCTCAAGATTTTAAACCCTAATACTTTATCCTAACAATCGACTTCACTAATCCAATAACAAGTTAATAGATTGTGCTTAATTAATGAGACCCTAATTTAACTAAGGTGATGCGGTCGTCCTCCTTCGCTAAACTGGTAAATGAATTAACCCCTTCTAAACTCTCTCGTTAAGTCTACTCGTTGTTAAAGAGTGATGCGGTCGTCCTCTCCCTAACACTTTCGAACGAAATTTAAGAGTAAAGTTAAGATTGATTTTAAGAATTCATTAATTAAGAGAATTAAAACCTAACTTCACTAGTTACCCTAATTACGTACCAACGTCCTACTTCTACGAGTTCGTCCTATCCTAAGCATGCAAGGGTTCTAGCCTAACATGGTGGTTTGAATAATAAAAGCAATCACAAGAACAATAAACATATGCATAATTGAATTAACGAAAGAAATCAAGAACATAAACGAAAGAACAAATTAAAGTCTCTAAAGAAATCTATATAAATCTGAAAAGCTAGGGTTTATCGTCTCAACGAATAAAGAAAGAAAAATTAATCTAATACGTTCAAAAGAAATACTAAAACTAAGAATTCGTAAATTAAAACCTCGATTACAACGTACAAAATTCTTCAAAACTCCTTCCCAAGCTTTCTCCTTGCTCAAAGTATGTAAAAATATGTGTTGGTATGTGGTTATATGTGAAAATATGCTTGGAAAGGGTATATATAGGCTTTGGGACGAATTTGGGCGATTTTGGGCCAAAAACACGCAAAAACGCTCGAGTGCAGGTGCAGCTCGAGCGCTAGCGCTCGAGCTTGGTGGTCGAGCGGTCAAGAGGTCGAGCGAAGGCGCTCGACCGCTGGCTGTACACAGGTTCGTAAAACCTTCATAACTTCTCAACCGGGAGTCCGTTTTGGCCGATTCAAAGTCCTACGAAATTCTCTTTTCGCCCTCTATCCATATATGAAAACCAAAGAGACAAATTAATAAGTTTATAAAAAAATGATACTCATTTGACTCCAAACACTCATCGAAAACACTCAAAACATGGGCAAATCGGGCACCAAAACATAACAATTTCACGCCTAATCAACCCCTCAAAACTTACCATATTGCTTGTCCTCAAACAATGAAATAATAAGTCAAGTGAAATTGTTAGGAATGAGTCAAAGAATCAACTCATGCAAGCAAATGAACTCGAGCTTCAAAGATCAATCACAAGTATACTCACTCACCTTCCTTCATCATACTCATGCAACAACAACAACAAGAAACACCAAGATCAAACATGGATGTGCTCTCAACGATGTGTTTCACTCCCTCACTAGTGTATATAAATGATTAAGGGACTCACTCAAACAATCAATCACTCATATCGGCAGCCATAGGCTTGTAAGCACTCTCAACTCCGACCATACTCTAGAAATCAATGCCGAATCAAAAAGGACTTTTCTCAAGGTTGTAATGTAGGCTCTTTGGACAGGTGGGATAACAATATGGATAAGTGACTCACGTGAATGGAGAATAGAAACTCAAACTTTAGTACTTCGAGATTAGGAACAGACTACTTCAAACATTTTCAATCAACACTCTTTCAATTCCACTTTTCTCAACACTTCAATTTTTTTCTTTCTCACTCTTTTCACTTTTTTTCAATCACTTCATTTTTTTTTTCGCACAAACACATGAGCTCTTTTTTTTCTTTTGCTCATTCTCAACTTTTTTTGTTCTTTCCCACAACTCAAATCTCATTCACACCCTTATTTTATCACCACTCAACCATCATAATTCCTTTTTCTCAACTCAACTCAACTCAATCCCTTCAACCTTCACACTTTTCCTATTCTCCACTCAAATTGGGACAAAAGGCTTAGGAACTTGGAATAGTTTTTAAATGTGCTAGCAAATAAAATAGGCTTTAGGCTCAAAGGGGCTAGCAAGGGATACATGTCATTGGTAAGGAAAATTTTGGCTAAGTGACTCACTCAAATCAAAGATGGCCTAAGATCACATTCGGCATTTCAAACTAGACACAATCAAGAAGCAAGAGCACACACAAGTTCTAGCATCCTCTAAGGCGACGATCCTCTCACAAACGAAGAGATCAAGTAATGCATAAAAATCTCATAAGGCTCAACTCTCACGGCTTTCACATCCATGCTAGTCCTAGTGAATTCTCACTCTCATCACACAAGTACTCAAAAGAAAAATTCACAAGCATACAAGTTCTTTCTCAAATCAACTCTCATTCAAACACTCACACAAAAGAGTCCCTAACTCAAATCCACAAATCATCAACTCATCAAATCATACTCAAAGATAGCAACCAACAAGCATAAGAGAATTGATAGGCATGAAATATTGAGTAACAAAACAAATCAAAATCAGCCCAAGGAGCATCTCAAGACACAAATAATCAACTCAACTCAAAGATAAGCGGTGCTCCGGTGCAATGTCATAAAACACATAAATACTCCACCCCTTCAAACTTCGACCTTGCGAAGAGGTCTAAGTTTGGGGTTGTGGGTTACCTCAACCAAATAATTTAGTTTCTCTTTAACAACTTAGCACACTCCTTTGTCTCGAGTTGGTCCCTTCAATCTGAATACTCCATCATTCCTTTACTCTTTTAGAGACAAGCCTACAAAATAAAACTCTCAAGTACGAGGTTAAACATACGACTCAACAACACCCTAATAACATAATAGGACACTAAAAACAAATAAAAATGAGTTGCCTCCCATTCAGCGCTATTTTTAAGGTCCTGATGCCGGACCGAACTCAAAAGAGCTTATGGGACATCATACTCAAATTTACCTCCCTTACTCTCATAAGAGTGGTGGTTGCATTCTTTTCCTTGATGCCCCTCCATCATGAGCTCCTTTGCTTCCTTCTCATCCCCAAGTGTTATGGGTCTCAACTCCTTCTCACCTTTATCTGGAGGAGTCTCACTAAGCAATTTCTTGCGCTTGGGCTTTTTCTTCTTAACTCCTCATTTTCCCTCCAACTGGACCACGTCCACTCTTTTCACCTCTTCATCCTTCAACTTTTTCACTTTATCCCTATCAAAGTAATCACGATCATAATTCACATGAGTTAAATCATCAAGTGAAGGATTATAAAATTCATGAATATGAGAAGGATTAGGAATAGGAGGTGTGTCTTCAACACGAGGGTCAATTGCATCCATGCAATACAAACTCTCATCCTCCTTCGGGTGCTTCATGGCTTCATATAGGGAAATCTTCACTTCTTGATCATCAACCTTCAACGTAATCTTCCCATTTGCCACGTCTAGCACCATCCCCGCCGTAGCTAAGAACGGTCTTCCCAAGATCAATGGAACGTGCTCATCTTCCTCCATCTCTAGGACTACAAAGTCAGCTGAAAAAATATGATCTCCAACTCTCACGAGGACGTCTTCAACCACACCTTGAGGTTGAGTAATAGACCGATCGGCGAGTTGAAGCGTCATCATTGTCGGCTGAAGTTCTCCACCATCCAACTTCTTGAATAGTGACAAGGGCATAAGATTGATGCTCGCTCCAAGATTGCACAACGCTCCTTTTCTGATCCCCTTCCCGATATCACAAAGAATGGTGAAGCTCCCGGGATCCTTCAGCTTTGGAGGAAGCGCCTTGTGCACTAATGCACTCACCTCATGGTTCAAGTGCACCAACTTCGGCTCATCCACTCGCCGTCTTTTCGCTATCAAGTCCTTCAGAAACTTTGTATAGTTGGGCATCTGTTCCAAAGAATCATAAAAAGGAATGTTAATATGTAACTGTTTAAAAACATCAAGGAATTTAGCGAATTTCTCATCAAGCTTCTTTTTCATGAAGCGTTGTGGATATGGGACGGGTATCACAGATTTGGGTACCCCTCATTCATCTCTTTCTATTTCTTTCACTTTATCCCTTGCTTCCTTTGTCTTTTTCCACTTAGGAACTCTCTCAACCTCCTCAAGGTCTTTGTCCTTCTGGGACTCATTGTTCTCTTTACTTTTCTGAAAGCCTTCGTCCTCAACCCCTTTCTCAACTTCTTTCTCCTCAATTTCATCTCTATCCTTCTCAAGCTCTTTTTGGGGCGTCTCAGAATCAGCAGGCATCTGAGGATCATCATAGTTGGTTCCATTTCTAAGCTGGATAGCCTTATAATGCTCTTAATGATTACCCTCAGGCATTGAAGGATATTTACCCGGTTCTCTATTCAATGACTTGGCAATCTGGCTCATCTGAAACTCTATAGAAGTGAACCTTCGGTTGTTCTCTTGCTGAATTCGATTCAGCTCTACATCTCTCTTTTGGAGTTCTTGATCACGCTGATCCCCTTTCTTATGAAACTCCTTCACATCGTACTCCAAAGAGGATAATCTCTTGCTTCCTTCCTCCACCTTCTGAAGGATAGCACTCAATATCTCCTCGGTTGAGGAACCGCCTTCACCACCAGGAGGCTTTGAACCCGGGTCAACACCCGCAGGAACAGTAATACCAACTTTTGGGTTAGCATATGAGAAATTTTCATTCTTTCTCCATGTGTTTTGAGGAGGCTGTTGGCCTCCTTGATACCCTTATGTGTTCCTCCATTGATTTTGAGGTGGCTGAGAGCCTGGAGGTACAAATGGCTAACCATAAGAAGGTCTTCCAAACTGGTTTCCACCTTGTGGATACCCCCCTTGTGGGTAATTAGGCCTTCCCATATAGTTGACCTCTTCTTGCTGACTCGTGGGTGGTTCCACTTTCTCGCTCGCTGCTACATTCCCTCCAACCAAGTTCTGCCCCATCTCAAGGTTGCTGATCTTCTCCATCATAGCCATCAACAGCTTCCTTGTACCCTCATTTTCCTCCAACTTGCATACCCTCTGAAATTCTGGATCATCGTTCCATGCACCGGTATTCGTGACAATATTGTCCACGGTCTCTCTACACCTCGCTACCCCTTGGTTTAGAAAAGCTCCACTTGCACATGCATCTAGATGAGCTTGACCAACCTTGCTGGCACCACTGTAGAAGAATGCCATAATATCCCCCTCATTGTACCCGTGCTGCGGGCACTCAATCAACATGTTTGAGTATCTCTCCCATGCTTGACGTAGGTCCTCACCTAACTTCTGGCGGAAAGAAGATATCTCAATTCTTGCTTTTATTGTCCTTGATGGAGGGTAGAATCGCTCGAGGAATAGATGCTCGAGCTCAGCCCATGTGTTAACACCTCCCCGTGGGAGCGTGTTATCGTACCACTCATTGGCTATTCCCGTCAGCGAGAATGGAAACTGCCTGAGCCTCTTGGCATCTTCAGACATGCTATTATAATTAAAGGTTGAGGCGATCATTAGAAAACTTCTCAGATGGGTATGAGGATTTTCTTTTCCAATTTCCCCCTTGAACTGGTTCTCGGTAAGCAACTTAAGGATTCCAGGGGAAATGGAGAAGTTGTTTGCCTCAACAGGAGGTAAAGCTACTCCATCATAGTACCGTTGAGGCTGCACCGCAAACCTGCCCCGAATTGCCATATTCTGATTTGCGTTCTGGGGCACAGGCTGAGGAGCAACAGGTGGTGCTGGTACTTGTTGAACTGGAGGTGGTTGGTATACAGGTGGTTGGTTGTAAACAGGAGGTGGATGATATGGGTATGGTGGATAAGGGTATGGTGGGTATGGGTAATGTTGGTATACTGGGTTGTTGAAAGGGTTATTTGGGTTTTGTGGGTAAGCAGGGTTGTTCAGAGGATTTTGGACAATGTTATGAGCTGGATTGCCTACGTTTTGTGTATCCAGGTTTAGGCTCTGGCTATTCCCTAATGGATCTTGGTTCTGACTACCACTAACTCCAGTGCCTTCAACTCGGCCCAATTCCTGATTGAACTTGTTCGCAGCATCATCTAACTCATTAGAGATGTCCATGGGTTCTTTCCCTCCTCCAGCAGTGTTCATTCTTCTCAAGAAAGCTCGGTTCCTTCTAGCTATCGTCTCAGGATCCAACGGTAGTCTCTCTTCGCTCGTATTCCCTTGTGAGCGTATTTTCATATACCTGACACACTAGCAGAAGGATCAAAACGCAACTGCCGAATGAATGAAAATAAAAATAAAAACAGAAAATAAATCACCCACTACTAACTACTAAGCTATCGACAAGTCCTATTCAAAAAGCATACAACGCCATCCCCGGCAACGGTGCCATTGACTTGAAGCGAATATACTAACTTTCTACTAGTAGCTTCCCCGCAAGAGTACGGGTTCACTGTAGTATGGGCAAGTATAGGGACCAAGTATTATCGAGCCCAAGGGAAACTGTGTATGCGAATAGATCCCTGAAAATCTACGCGTCGTAGCTAATATGAGTGTAATATTTTTGGGTTTTTTGAAAGATTAATTAAAAGACTAAAATTATCCTAGGAATGCAAAAAACAAAATTAAACTAAGAATCAAAAGGTGTTTCCAAATAAATGATGATGATGCTTAAAATAGGAATTCCTACGTATACTAACGGAGTTGGTACGATAATTAAAATAACTGTGACATGCAAGAAATAACCTAAGTAAAAGAATGCAAGATGAAAGCTCAAGATTTTAAACCCTAATACTTTATCCTAACAATCGACTTCACTAATCCACTAACAAGTTAATAGATTGTGCTTAATTAATGAGACTCTAATTTAACTAAGGTGATGCGGTCGTCCTCCTTCGCTGAACTGGTAAATGAATTAACCCCTTCTAAACCCTCTCGTTAAGTCTACTCGTTGTTAAAGAGTGATGCGGTCGTCCTCTCCCTAACACTTTCGAACGAAATTTAAGAGTAAAGTTAAGATTGATTTTAAGAATTCATTAATTAAGAGAATTAAAACCTAACGTCACTAGTTACCATAATTACGTACCAACGTCCTACTTCTACGAGTTCATCCTATCCTAAGCATGCAAGGGTTCTAGCCTAACATGGTGGTTTGAATAATAAAAGCAATCACAAGAACAATAAACATATGCATAATTGAATTAACGAAAGAAATCAAGAACATAAATGAAAGAACAAATTAAAGTCTCTAAAGAAATCTATATAAATCTGAAAAGCTAGGGTTTATTGTCTCAAAGAATAAAGAAAGAAAAATTAATCTAATACGTTCAAAAGAAATGTTGGTCCCGGTACAAGACTGAGGAATACGTGTATGGGGGGGGGGAATACACGTATACCAATTTTTCAAACTTAGAAACTGACTGAGTCCCCTTTACTCAGAGTGGTAAAGAACTAGGAGCTGATAACACACCTACTGACTACACTTGGTGCGGGTCAGTTGGCTAACTATCAGTTCAAGTTCAGTGCGGAATTGTTTGAGCCCTGAAAGTTTAAAGTCTTGTGTAGTTTGCTTTCTGAAAACTCGTTTTACCCAATTCTGAAGGATGTTTAGTAAGGGCAGTGCTCTTTTAGTGGATCAGGCTGATTGATTCAAGCCTGATAAACCGAATGCAATGAATGAGCAAGTAATATGGTAAGTAAGCATAATATCAAAGCAGTAAGAACACAAGGAGTTTAACGTGGTTCGGAGGCTCAAGCTCCTACGTCCACGGCCTGACTTAACAGGAAATCCACTCAAGGGATTCTTGTTTTTAACGTGCCAAGGTGCACCAAGACCAGCTAACCTCACTGATCTATACAACTCCACTTACTAACACACTAACTGACTTACTCCCAACAAGCCTA
This sequence comes from Ballota nigra, assembly GCA_947034835.1. Classification (NCBI taxonomy): domain Eukaryota; kingdom Viridiplantae; phylum Streptophyta; class Magnoliopsida; order Lamiales; family Lamiaceae; genus Ballota; species Ballota nigra. The sequence continues at coordinate 50,584,263 of OX344728.1, read as the reverse complement.
ACTTAGGGTTTTGGTTTCAGTACGGATTCCAACTAGATTGAGATTATCCTTACAAGGCAAAACTATGCTAGGGATTGGATAATCTCTCTAAGCTTAAGATAATGCTATTTAGCTCTTGGAATACAGAATAACTCTCAGTTGCTAAGAAACACTTGGGAAATTTAGATGGTTTCGAGTGCTTCTCTTAAAGGCTGAATGCTTTGAATGCTTGAGAGTTTGAGTAATTTCTGGCTTGAAAATTTCCCGTGACCTTGAATGGGTTCAAAGCCTTCTGTATTTATAGGTGATTTGAAAAACTATCCGTTGGAGAGATAGTCTTCTAGTCATCTATGTAGAGTGGCTTCAAAGGGACATATTTCCCATGCAGCAGCCGTCCTTGCATGGATTTGGTATTTGCATTAAATGCACATTAAATGCTTGCCCGTTGAATATGCAGTCTGAATTCAGCCTTCTTGTCAGGTTCCGTACGTGCGTGTCCTCCTCTGATTGGTCCACGTCATCAGGTTGGTGAGAATATCAGAACTTATTCCTGACCTTCAGGCTTGTCTCTTTAAGTTCATTTTGTCTTGAGCTCACCGGTCTTGTCCTGACGCTGAAATTCCTTTTGCATTGCTTGGCTCTACTCCAAGTCTTCCCATAAACTCAGTGATATCCTGTTCCCTTCAGGACTGAGTTAGTAATAACCTCAGGGTCATACTCTTCATCACTGACACTTACTCAGCCAGCTTAGAGGGCTGCCATAAGTTCAGGATGGTGCTCTTCGTCTTCAGGCTCTTGGTCTTGATTGTCACTAGTGAGTTCTCCTCTCACTGAGTACCTGTGAAGTGTAGAATGACTAAGTACTAATCCTAACCAAGACTAGCCTGACAAAGACAGATTAAGGCACACATCTCTTCAGGGGCTTTGGGATCTTAATCAAAACTGACAATGTCCCAACAATTTCCCCTTTTTTGATGATGCCAAAACACTGAAAAGATCCTCAAAACACTTAGAGGAAATAAACAGACCTATCTATAAGATAAGACAGTGTTAGAGCAATTCTTGATAAAGTACAGAATTTAAACAAACAGCCAAAAAGACAATGAGTTTTTGTCTGTGGGCAAACGTAATAGACTTCATTGATTGATTTGAAAAAGTTACAATGAATCTAATCTATTAAAAAGAAGCCTGTGAACACCTAGACTAATCTCATTTCAGGTTTGAGTCCATATCCAGCATAGACTCTTGCCTTCAGCTCGTCAAGTCTTCTAGGTTGGTTCACATACCCTTCAACTTTGGCTATCTTCAAAACTTCCATCATAATGGCCTTTGTATCGTGCTTTTGAGTTCCAGGAACTAAGGGAGGAGCTCGAATGGTGAACTCAGGAGCCTTCACTTGGACTTGAGCTGCATCAGCCTCCTCCAAGATCTTCTGGAATAACTCAGGATGATTGTCCATCATGTAGTCAGTGAAGTGGGCATTGATATCATCAGTGTCGCCCCACTTCTTCACAACATACCACAATTATACAAATTCATCCCTTGCATCAGTCCAAAACTCCTTCAATGTCTCTGAGACGAACTCATCGACAAAAGCTTCCTTTACTCCTGATTCTGGCCTGCTGACTTGAAGAATTGAAGATTTCCTTACTGTTGGCTTCTTCCTGTACTTCCTAGGCTCAGACTTCGCCTTCTTTCTCCTCAACAGACTGATCACTGCATCATCTAACTCCCTTTGTTGAAGCTCAGTGATATCAGTCAGCTTCTCAACCTTCTTTTCCAAGATGTGCATCTTCTCCTTCTGAGCAATTTCAGCTCTGCGCATAGCCTCAGATTTCTCAGAATGATCTCCCCATGCTTCAGCACATAACTCTGCCACCAACTCCCCGGAGTAAGTGATGGGATTCTTCCTTGAGCTCATGGGAGAAGATCTCTGAACAGGCTCAGGTTGTTGCTTGGAAGGTTCATCAGCCTTTGCCTTTGCTGCCTCCGCCCTTCGCCTGGCAACAATCTCCTCTCCTTCCTTCTCCACTGCCGCTAACCTAGCTGACTTCCTCATCTTTAGCACATTCCCTTCAGGATTGGCTTCAGGGTCAGCTAGAACGGTCTCACCTTGGTTGACTGCCTCCGATGCCTCAGGGCGGGATCTTTTCTTCTTCTTTTCCCCCTTTTTGGCATCATCATTGACCTCAGATGGGAATGCGTCAGATCCGCTGTTGATTACGAAGGAGGCTAGGGAATGGACATCATTAATCCCCTCCTTCAATAATTCAACTCCCATTGAGATACCAGTCCCTGCAAAAGAGACAGAACTGATTGCAGCTTTGACCTTCTTCTCAAAGACCTCCATGGAGAGTTGGAGTCTTTGTTCAGCCTTCTCAATCTTTTCCTCCACCTGAGCTGATCGCTCATCTGCGTGGATCAGCCTCTCGGTAATGTCCTTCGAAGTCTGAGCAATGCGTTCTGACTCCAGCTCAAACTTTGACGCTGAGCCAGAAATGGCCTGAGTGAATAGTGCTCCAGCCTGAGCTGCAAGCTTCTCCACAGCCTGATTGAGATCCTCCTTCCTTTGCTCATCCTTCTCAGCCAACTGCTTCAAGGTTTGCCTTAGCATCTTTTTAGTGCGCTTCCTCTCATTCCACACTGACTTGGCCGTGTCAGTCATCGTTTTCTTCAACATAATCAGCTCCCTGTTGGCAAGGGTGTTGTAGGCTGACTTTGTCCACCTGATGTGTTTTGCCAGGGCCTTGGAGTCTTCTTCTTTTTCAGCTCGTAGCCTCATTACTTCCTCCTAAAATTCAGCTAGATTTTCAGTGGTTTTCTCCTTCTTGACCTCCACTATGCTTGTAAATTCAGCACGGCCGACCCCAGTTATTATCACATCTTCATCATCAACGGCCTCATCAGTGATTGGCTGCTTTCCCTTGTCAGCCCATGCGGCATCAGTCCCTTCTTCAAGGTGCACTGAAGGCAGTTGTGAAGTAGTCATAGCCGCCTCCTCAGGCTCAGCTAAGCTAACTTGAACCTTAGGAACTTGTCCCTCGGAACTGAGAGTCTCCTTGGATGCCTCAACATCTTCCTCTCTTGTCTCAGGGCAGGGAATCCCTTCATCGACAGATGTCTCATTGGCAGCTGAGATGTTCATAACATCCTCAGCCACTGGTCCACCCTTGGCACCAGTGTCCCTTTCACCTTCCCCCTGAGCCTGAGGCTCAGAGATCATCTCATCAACTTCCTTCGCAGTCTCCTCCACTGCCTTCTCCATAGCTCCACCCTGAGCTTCATCATCCTCATCATCCTTCTCTCTATCAGACAGGATGTCAGCCTTGCTCTTGGACATCATATCAGCCACTAACTGCTTTAGGTTGTCGAAGTTTAGAAGTTGAAGCCAGCTAGTCAGTCCAAAGAAGGAGCAAATCTTGGCTTCCTCAGACTCCCAGTGATCCCAGCCACGAGCGTCCACTAGCAAATGTTGCTCCTGCATGTTTGATTGTTTGAATTCCAACCAAACCTTGAGCTCAATCACATTCGCCAGTAGCTCCTTGTACTTATACAGCCCAGGCCAGCACTTACCTGCCCATTCTATGACATTCCCCCTGAGAGTGTTCTCCAGAATCCCTCCTGCCATATGTTCATCTAACTCCTCCTCCTCCACTTCGAGGAATTCATCATCTTCAGTTGAAATGGATTTGGGACAGTCTTTGGGATTGGGGTATGAGGGAAAGTCTGTGGGGTTTGGAAGATTTGGCTCGACTGACTGGTCAGGCTCATTCGTTGGTGAAGGTGATGGCACTGACTCAGTAGGATGATTTGGCTCTGAGGTTTGGGGTGTTTCAGTGGGTATGTCTTCACTATTGGAGGAGCAGCTGTGTCTTGGAAATCCACAAAACAGACATGCATAGCCCGTTCCACCATGGAATCAGAATTTATTGCTTTAGATCAAGCCGGTGAAGAAGGAGAATGGCTTCAAAACTTTCTTGAAGATATTCCATGCTGGAAGAAACCAGTGTCATCTTTTATGGTACACTGTGATTGTCAAGCTACCATTGGGAGAGCTTTGAGCAATATGTGTAACAGAAAGTCGAGACATATACGCGTCGACATAACACCATTAGATATTTGATCTCGACTAGAATACTATCTATTGATTACATCAAATCAAAAGACAATTTAGCGGATCCGCTCACGAAAGCAATTAATTGTGATCAGATGTATAAACTACTAGAAGGAATGAGTTTAAAATCCACAAAATAAACCAAAGCAGTGGTAACCCACCCTTGATGACTGGAGATCCCAAGATCTTGGTCCAATAGGACAACTAAGCTGTGGAAGTTCTATCGAGTATACTTGACGACCATTCCTTAGAAAGCACAATACCAAGTAATTGGAACCCGTAACGGTGGTGTAGGTCAAGTCTATGACTTCTAATGAATCCTCAACCATGTGCAGGTGGAGTATGACGGGATACTCTAAGGAGGAGTTCACCTATATAAATAAGAAGTGTGAGCCGCTTCGACAAAAACTTATGAATACAAGAGTGTCCAGACAAAAATGTGAGAATAAAAGACATTTGTGATTTGGTTGTGTTGGCACTGTTGTCTCATTGTACGCTAAGGTGGAATAGTTCAAGGTATCAAGTCCACTAGGCCGCCAGTACACTCAATAGTGTTTGACTACAGAAGGTTCAAAGCCCAAACCACCTATTCGGAAGCAATCATGTCTCTTGTGAACTAGACTATAGTTTTGCATAATTATAGGACTGGTTTCCACTCATGTGGGGGATTGTTGGAAATTAGGGTTTCTATTTTTTTTTATCATTATGTAATGGTGTAATACCTTTTTTGATAAATAAAATATTTGCCTAAAGTTTAATTTTTGAAAAATTAAACACTGCCGGATCGATCTACTCTCGGAGTAGATGGTCGTAGTATATTTAAAGTCTCAAAACTGAATTTTGTTGAGTGAGAAATTAATATACGAAGTTGAAACGTATAAACATTTTAATGGTATTAAATGTTAATGGTAGAATAAATAACTAAAGTGTTAATTATCCCACATTGGAAAATGTGGAAGGTTAATAACTCCTTATTAATAGGAAGGAGTTGTATTATTCGCAAAACTATAGTGTCTAAGGAAATACTCATTTCCGTCCGTCCATGTCGTGCGGAGCCCGTGCCCTTGGTCTTTGTCCTTGGACTTGGATCTTGGCAATTGGATTTTGGGTGGACTTTGGGTCTGAGCTAGTTGGTTTGGGATATATAAGTTTTAGGTCTCTGAAAATGTAGACCAAAAGTATCCTGAAATGTTGGAGAGCTTATCATGTGATAATATACATTCGTTATCAGATAAGCTGACTTGATAAGGCATGCCGAAATCGTGGAGTAATTTCAGGCACATGTGAGAATGCAGATAATGAACCTGGACGTACATTTTGACTGGTAACGGCTGACGGTTATGACTTGATTTAATTCCATATCAAATCTGGTGTTAAACCCACTTAATGATCCTTCCTCATGTGATTGTGGATAACCTTCTATAAATAGGGGCATGCATGCATGCATTTGAACACTTGAAAAATCAGAGAAAAAATTTATGCATATTTTTCATACGTATTTTTGCATATTGCATCCTCATATCATTGTGGTCGTCCAGTTCCGGCGTTCAACTTTTGTTCGTTGATACATTTACACGATGTGGTGCAATTCGTGTAAAGGGTGGAAAATCATTTTGCCTCTTGGAACGATACATCAAACTCTGTGCACTAGCCGGGACGTATTTGTTTTGCGGGAAAAGGGTTTTCCTTGACTCGACTTTACGCTTTCATGTTTCAAGTTCGATCATGAATTATTTAGTATGAGGTTCGAGGTTGCTGTGAAGAAAATTATAATTTGTAATTTTTTTATTTTCTTGTATTCTTTTTCTTTTATTTTTTCTGATCACCTGTAGCCATCGTTGGTGCACTTATAAACCAACAAGTAGAGGGGAAAATCATATGGATACATTACAAAAATTTAAGCCGATTACATGATCTTACTTGCGTTAGTATTCATTGGTCTCATTAGGATGCATTATTAAGAAAATATAAAAAGAAAGATTTAAATCATTATACGATTAAAAGTTGGGGTTTTCTTAGGTCAGACACTCTATCGAGTTGACTGATATCAGATATACTCTATAAACCTTTAGATTTAAAATCTAATAAAATCTAATGGTTTAAATTTAATGACCTGCTACCTGTTAAGTTAATCATCTAATTCTCTATTGAGTTGTATCAAGTAGAATCGAGTTGTGTCGTATTATTCCAATATTATATTAAATCTAATAGTGTAAAAATCTGAAATTATTAATTTACAAATTTATCCTTGTGTAATTTTTAATTTAAAAAAATTCATCCATTAAAATATTTAATCTTTAATCATGTTCTTCTATAACGTTTTCTCCTGTTCATTCTCCAAATCTCAATTCAAACAATTATCGACGTTGGCCGCCTACAGCTCCGTTCATTGCCTCTTGACCCAATTCATCTTTCTTTCTACTCGCCTCCTGCTCTGTTCGTCGCCGTTTTAATAAATATTTGACCATATTTTTTCCAGTCTTCAATTCTAAACACTGTACAACTCTCCATAACCATCCAAAGTAAAGGTTAGTCATATGGATTATTGTTTTAGGGGTAAATGCGAGAAAGATATGATAAAATTAGGCTTACATTAATTTGTACTCTTAAAGTGTTTGATAAAATGCCTACAAGAACTTCCAAATAAAATTAATTGTGAAAGTGGTCTTCTTGTCCGAAGTCAAACACGCACGGTGAAATTACTGTGGAAGTAGTGGCATTGGGAAGATGACGACGGTGCAATAACGACGTGGCATAGAGAGTAGGTACAGAGAAGGGAAGCGGCTGAGAAAAATTTAGGAATAAAGAAATCAACAGGTTTTGAAAATAACTTAGGGTAAACAAATGAAAATAACCTACAGTATACGTATGGAGGGTTTAGATTAAGAGGGGTGTATTCAATTGAGATTCTAATGGATTTTTTTGGACTTTAAAAAGTATGTGGATTTAGAAAATCTATAGACTCCATGCAGAGTTTGACTGACTTTTTTTTTATTGATTTACTTGAATTTTCATAGACTTTACAGGATTGTGGAATATATATTTTTTTTTTATTGATTTACATGGATTTTCATAAACTCCGGCGCTGTAACCATTGATGCAGATGTATATGGAACACACTTGTATATATATAAAAAAAAGTTATCCAAATTGATTAGAAAAAAAAAATACGTTAGTTAAAAAATAGTAAAATACATTATTATTCTCATCTTCATTTCCATCACTGTTATACTCTGCCCTCATTAGAAGTCTCTCGCTGTTAGAAGAAATTTTGGAGAGTAAAATTTATTTATATCTTTTGAAGAGTAGACTTGGTAGCGGGGCGGGGAATCCCGATCCCCATGGAGATCCGCCACGAACGGGGCGGGGAATTACAAAGCAAACGGGGACCGGGATAGTATTCCCAGCCCCAGGGGATCCCCATCCCGTTCCCCGCGGGGAGCCGCATTATTTTTTATATAATTAATATATTTATATATATATATATATATATATATATATAATTTTAATTTTAAAGTAAATTACAAATTAATATTTCATATTTTCCTACTCAATTAACTATTTATTAAAAATTACATCTATATTTTATTTAATATTATGTTAGTAGTTCCAAATTATATAATTTTCACTTTAATATCTATGTTAATTAAAAATATTAGAATTAGAGGTTTTTCAATTATTTAAATTAAATTTTTTTAACACCAACTTAAAATAATTGTTGTGTATGATAATTTTTTTTAATTTAAATATTTTTTTATATTTTAAAAATGAGATAAAAAAATAATTAGACGGGGAACGAGGAATCTCCGCGAGATGGGGATCCCGGTGAAACGGGAATCCCTTGCGAGGCGAGGATGGGGGGGAAAAATTTCCCCATTTATTTAGTGGGGACGGGGTCCGTCCCCGCCCCGTTGACATCCCAATGGAAGATAATCAAAGAAAGTCCATAAACTGTTGAATACCTAAGGATTTTTTAAGACTTTTTAAAATCCGTAGAAATCTCTGGTTATTAGAAGAGATTTTGGAGAGTGAAATCTATTTATATTTTGGAAAATAAAGACTTTTTAAAATCCGCATCGAATACCTCAGGCCTTTTAAAGACTTTTGAAAATACAAATTGAATACCTCAGACTTTAAAAGTCTAAAAAAATCCTACAAACTCTATAACCAATACACCCCTCTAAAATTTTAAAATGGATGATTGAAATCAATATTTAGATTGAAACACATATAATTGCAGTATTTCAAAACAGAGGTTTTAGGAGAATTGTGGAAAATCGACCAATATATGAGAGAGTGATGTTTCCAATAAAATTAGAACCTAATCGGAGCAATTAAAATGAAGCACTACGGTGATAAACACTGACATCTAGGCTGGAGAGAATTGTAATCAAAATTCAAAATCAAGACTCCATGGATTAGAATTTATGGAAAATATGCCAGATATATTAATTGTTGAAATAAAAAGCGAGGGAGCGAATAACGTTGATGGGGGCTAGTAGTTGTCTTTCTTCTCCTATAAGGTTGGAGCCACGATCGACGTTGAGAGACAGGGGAACGCCGAGAAGACCGCCATGCGCCGGATTTGGGACTAATGACAGGAGATTTTTGGGTGAATTCTTTTATTTCAACCTGTATGCTTAATAAAAGATCTTGGATGTTTAATATGTTAAACTTTATTTTATGATTTAAATTAAGATTTAGAAAAATACATAAATAAAATAAACTAATACATATTTTAAAATTTAAATTAAAAAGGGTATAACAGTAAATTAAAAATTACAATTTAAAAAGTCATTTTAAAATAATAGGTGAACTCAACAGCGACACAGTGCGATGACACGTGGCATAATTATAGTGCGTAACTGATATCAGTCAACTCAGTAGAGTGTCTGATCTAAGAAAAAGCTTTAAAAGTTAAAGTAATTTAATTAAATAAGTATAAATTAATTAGAAATATAATTATTTACTGGTATTAATTTTGAGATAGGAGAGTAAATTTTTAACAGAGAATTCAGAAATAAATTTGATTAGGAACACAATTTAAAAAATGTTTTTTTTTCTTAAATATTTTCAGAAATTTAAACGAAGGCCCTAGAGAGTCAATATTATTCTATACGGGTGATAAAAAGATAGTGGGCGTTCAATACTCCCTCCGATTCAAAATAAGTGTTGTTTATGCGTTTAAATTTTGTTTCAAAATATGTATCGTCTTAGCTATTTTTTCACGTTTTTCCTGATTTACCTCGAATTCAAATTCAAAATATAAGAGATATTTTAGAGATTATATTAAAATAAAAAATATCTATTAGATATTATCAAAATATAATAAATTTTTTTAGAGATTTGTGTGAGGTATATATGTCAAAATTAATAATTCTTAATTTATTTTAAAATCTTTAGAACAACAATTAGAGGGAGTGTTATTTAATATGGGTGACCTAAAGAATTAGTAGATTAACGTTTTCGTGTGTTTCTATTTCTACTTTTAACGTGATTTTTTTTTTTTATTATATATGTACCAATTCCTACCATCATGGAGATTACAGAATTATAGCTTGTGATTACTTTGATATATTTACTTTGTGCAGATATTACAATATACTCCCTCTGTTTCGCTATCTTTTTTCTCGCATTTTAACGAACGAGTTGTCTATTACTATTTAAAATAATAAAGTAACTTTTAAAGTAGTGTATAATAGATTTATCTCTCCTCTATTACAAAATGACTTAAAAATTACTTTATCATTTTAAATATTAATAAAAACTCCGCTTGTTAAAACACGAGAAAACAGTAACTATGAAAGTCATTGCGGGATGGGGGTAGTATATAGTAATATGAAGTCTCATATAAAAAGTTACATGGTATGAAATTAATACAATTAGTTGAATTAGTTAATACATTACATGTATCCATTGATACTATTAGGCATGTAAACTAAAAACATAGTGTAAAATGTTATAATATTAGTGAATGCATTTAATGATATTAATTTCATACTAGAAACAAATTTCACAATATACCTACTCATAGTAATTACACATTATGTAAACACACATTATGTAAACATGAATGCAATTAACAACATACCTACAATCCAGGAAATCAAGGGTCCGCTTAATTGGGGTGATGATTATAGGGCAATGAGAATTAAAGTGATTGATTAGTCATTCGAGTAGAGGGTAATGAATGACGAGTAGTCATTTGATAGATAAATTATGACTCATTTTCAATCTTATTACAATGTATTGATAATACCGAGCATTACTAATGGAATTATTCTCATTGCCCTATAATCATTACCCCCTAACCAATCGGCCCCTAAATCAAACTATTCTTAAAATATCCCGACAATCGTGGAGACTAACTAAATAAACACAAATTCTAGCATGCACTCAAGTGCATATGCATTTGGATTTTAATTTCGATTTTCACTTTTATTTTGATCTTTTCAAAACACACACAAACACACCAAATGATATATATTTTTTATTGGTTGGGTATTATTGATTAATTCTTGGGGTGTTACTGATTATTTTTTGTAATATCACTGATTACTTCTTGATGTATTACAAATTTCTATTTGAATTTTTTTTTTTCAAAATCCAAATGCACACATAACTACTCTTAAATGAATTAATTATAGGATATCCGTTTATAGTCGTTAGGTAATGTTATGTTATGATAGTTGTAAATGATATTTAATACGGTGGATACTGACCAGGGATGGGTCAGTACGGTATACGGTACCGAAAATTGCATACCGCATACTGTACCAAAAAGTTCGGTATGGTAAAATGTCATACCGATCCTGTACCGAAATTTCGGTATGCCTAAAAATTTATACCGTACCGTACCGAATAATCGGTATACCATTTCATACTGGAAATACCGATATATACCGATATTTTGGCATACCGAAATTAAAAAATGTAAAGGTATATTGTTCCATACCGAAAAACATAAAGATATACCGTTCCATACAGACATATGCCGATATTATTTTGGTATTTCGATATATACCAAAATACCGAAAATTTGGAATATTCATACCGTTACTGTACCGAAATTTCCAGTATTTTTTTCGATACAATATGCGAGGTATTTCGGTATTTTTTCTCCACCCCTAATACTGACTTTATATAACAAATAGTAAGTCCCACTTCTCATGCAACAACATTTAAACCACAACTCGGTGCTAAACCAAGTAAACATTGCAAGCCCACATCATCCAAAAACCCAAATTCTGATTCACCACTCTTATTGTAAATTAAATAAATTAATATTATGAAAATTGAGGTGTGATAGAGGAAAAATATTTAACTTTGTTGTTAATAATGTTCACTTTGTACGAGATTTGTCATTCAAGTGCCTTCTATTTGTCTCTTATGTTAGTACTCTTGATCAATTGGGTGGCCTACTTACAAAGTCTCTACACGACAACGTTTTGAGTTGCAACGCTTGAAAATTTTTGTCGCTAACGGGACATTAATTTTGCGGGGATGTATTAAAAATAGTGAAGATTCCAAAAAAATAATTATTTATTTTAATTGATTTTGGTCATTTATTGGTAAATATCTTCTTGTACAGCTTTTATGTATGCATATATCTTTGATAGAAGATATAACGTATTTTTGTAATGGCAGCTCCGATGATGTGTCAGAAACTCTCTCAGTGAATGCTTCTTGCGTGGTGGTCTTAGTTTTGGAGCATAGCCGATGAGAGAATTAGTGCAGTGCACGGCGTTGTGGCCACTGATCACGGGCAGACTCAGTGCTCTAAAATTGGGAGGGAGAAACTGCTCCCAAGCTTGCTTCTAAGGTATGTAGTACATGTTGCTCTTGGCTAATATTGTTGTTTTCTGTTGGTTTTAAGTTTTCATATTATGTTCAAGAATCAAGATTTTGTTATGACTAGAAAGAAAGAAAGAAAGAAAGAAAGAAAGAAAGAAAGAAAGAAAGAAAGAAAGAAAGAAAGAAAGATTTCCTCTGTTCCCAGTACCAAAGATTTGAATTTTGTTGCATAATATTAATATGTATGGTGGAAATGCTGGCTAATGGTATCCTGTCCGTAGAGAAGTTGGAGAAAATAGGGGAGGATGCCTTGCTGCTCAAGATGGATTCACATCAAACGCTGGTCTATTGCATTGGGGGACGTACAATAACAAACTTGCTAACACCTTAGCGACATGTGTATGTTCCTCTCACCGGCCATTCTCATCTTTGATGTAGTAGTTTTGCATTCATTCTTTGTATTCCACAGGATGGGAGGTGCAACCGGAGGGTCCCCAATAATTGCAGGAGCTTTTATGGCAACACCAATGGATCCAATTCACACATTAAACACATGTTAAACTCAATTGAGGCAATACAAAAATGACATATTATATTCAATTCAATTTACAACCGCATCTCTCTCTTCCTCTCCCTCCCTCCGGCGAAGACCGTCGAACCGCCAAAAGAAAGAAGAGATGACCCGTGTTTCCAACCGTTTTAATAGAGTGACCTGCGATTCTTTTATGGATTTTAAAAAGTCAAAATTGATTTATAAATTGCGGGCAAAAACCAAGTGCATACACTTGGATGCCCTAGAATCACTCATACTTTAGTTACTTGTTTTAAATTGTTAACATAAATATAAAGTATCCTTAAATATAGTTAAATAACATGTAAATTTGTACAGTCGCAACAAAATTTCTAATATGCTTTTATTGACTCAAATTATATACAATAGATATTTTTATTGACAAAGTATAGAGTGAAAATGGTTCATGTATAAATCATTTAAGGGTATTAGTTGTTTTCACTAAATAGTACTAATTATTTTAATTGAAGAGCATTTGTTCTTTTCACTAAAGAGTCTACATTATTTACTGAAAACAACTATTTTCATGTGCTCCAGCATTTGTGCCGGTATGATGCTTCAAGTCAATAAATAAGATCCGCATCACATTCTATTTGAATTAAATAGGATGGAAACAGAATTTCTCCCCATTAACATGGACCTAATTTAATTCAAATAGAATGCGACGTAAACCTAATTTGTTGACTTGGAACACCACACAAGCAATACCACTAGAGTACGTACAAATTTCGGATAATTTTATAAAATTTTCGTCGAAAATGATATTTTCTAATAATAAAAGGAACATAATTGAGAAATAGAAGATAAAGGATCAAACTTAGACTCGAAAAAAATTACATGACCATTTGTAATATCTTCTCGTTGAAAAGATATAGGTTGTGTTTCTGGTGATCAAAATGATGGTGATTTCTTGTTTGAGGTGAGTGTAACAGAATGTTGGAATGCTAAATTATATGTGCTAAGATGCTTTTAAGTTGTATAGTATTTCTTTTTATTTGTGAAAGTGAATAAAAGGAGGTGGGATTGTGAATGCAAATTTATGAGAATCGGGAGTTATGCATATTTGTATTTGAAAAGTTATACTCCCTCTGTCCCCCAAAAGTTTGGTTGTTTGTTTTTGTTAGGTCTTAGAAAAACGTAGATAAAATATATAAAGTAAGGATATTTTGGTGTATTGTGTAATCCATTTATAAGTTAAGTTGTTCTTTGTGAGAATAAAACTGATGACATGTGAAAATATTAAGTGACGATTGAATGATGAGGAAAACAAAATCGTTAAAAAAAACAGAAAGTCATACTTTTGGGGATAGAGGTAGTACTACATTTTTGTGGTAGGGTAGGTGGTAATGGAATACGGTCATCACGTGTGAATGCATGTGTTTGACTTTTCTGCGAAAATGAGATTAAAATTGAATGATTCAATAAATTATGGGATTAAAATTGAAAATTTATAAATTTTTTTGTCAAAATTGAACACTAAATAAGTTACAGTGCCAAAAAACTATTTTTAATAACTTATTTTTGTCCCATTTTTTCATAGTAGTCCTGGCATAGCAGCAAAGGTTGCAACGGGACCAACTATCAAGGAAGATTCTAGAGATAATAAGATTTATACTTGTATTGTGTATTTGAATTGATTTGATTGTATATTATGTAGAATTGGTTAGAATTACACATAATTATCTCTTTACAACTTCCCTATACATAATCGTGCATATCTCTTCAATATTAATCAACACTAGTAACAGACCCGCAAAGTTTCGCGGGTTTAAAATATATATTTTTCGTATCTATGAACCAAACACATCAACATATACATTTTTAATAATAAACAAAAAAATATTTTTTCACACAAACAAAAACAATTTATCAAATACCAAATTAACCATCATGGTCCAAAATAATCTCTCATAAATTCCTAAAAACCTCTCTGTAAACAACATTGGTTGTGTACTTCGATGTCTTTCCTTCAGAATCCAGGCTTAAGATCTTCAACCCATCCATACTCTTAACCCTAGAGATCTCCACATAAAGCTGACCATGAGTAAAAATTGGTTTGGGCAGATACAATCCAACATTGGAAAGAGACTGGCCCTGACTCTTGTTTATGGTCATTGCAAAGCAAAGCAAAACAGGAAATTGTCTTCTAGTGAAATTCACTGGCATGGTTACATCCGAATTACTTAAAGTCACTCTGGGAATGAAAACTCTGTTTCCAATATTCCTTCCAGATATAATCTCAGCTTCAATTACGTGATTTCCAAGCCTAACGACAATTAACCTGTACCATTACACAGACCAGATCTTTGATCATTGTTCCTGAGCAAAACAATCAGAACACCCTCCTCAAGAACTAAATGATGGCACGGCATTCCGGAGCATCTGAGAGAGTTTAAGAAATCTACTGAAACCAACTCCCCTTGACCGCCTGGACGAAACTCTGTCTTACAGACGCTATCCGAGCTCAAATAAACTATTGATTCTCTGGGAATCATATCAATAGCCTTATCATTGATACAATCCACATCTCTGTGTGTGGGTGCAATAATAGCCCTCTCGTCAAAGAATTTACGTGTACGAATATTACGTTCTATCGAAGGATAGATACTCATAATGATTGCTGAAATAGGATCAACCTCATTTGTAATAAGATTGTTTGGTGGAATCTCAATTTCTGAATAACCATCCATACCTTTTCCAAGCTTACCATCACCTATCTTGAGTATCCAATCAGAAAATTTTGCAATATCCAAACCTTCGTCCGTGTCATACACCTCAGAATTCAGTCGCATATTCCTTGTCAACTTCAATACCTGAAAAAATACCGAAATAAAAAATCATCAACCAATGACATGCATTTTTTTCCTGAATCCAATTAGAAAATTTTGCAATTTAATTCACCTTGCAATATTGCCACAAGTGAGATGAATTAATCGCAGAGTGAACAACATCTTCCCTTGTACCCTTTGGTATAACTGGTAATATTTGACGAAAATCCCCCCCCCCCCCCCCCCGAGAACAACCGTCTTTCCTCCGAACGGTAGGTCATTCACTGATCCATCAGTCATCCTAACAATATCACGAAGAGTTCGATCCAAGGCCTCAAAACAAAATTTGTTAACCATTGGGGCCTCGTCCCATATAATTAATTTTGCCTTTATAAGCAACTCGGATAGTTCAGACCCAGGAGCAACATTACATGTGGAGGACTCGCCAATGTTTATTGGGATAGAAAATTGAGAGTGCGCAGTACGCTCGCCTGGAAGGAGAAGCGCTGCAATCCCACTGGATGCAACATTCAACACAACATGTCCCTCAGACCGTACAGAAGCAGACAACTTCCTCCAGATAAATGTTTTTCCAGTACCACCATAATCGTAAAGGAAATAGATTCCACCTTGGTCCAGCAAAATTGCATCATTTATCTCATGAAATACATCTCTCTGCTCAGATGTAAGCATTGAACTCAATTCATTGAATTCATTCCTCAACATCGCACAATCGTATCGAAGTTCCTCACGCAATAATTTATTGACACCACTCGCAACCAAAGGCTGAACTGGTTGAGGCATCGAAGGAAAAGCAACCAATATGTTGTCATTCATATGCAACAACTTTTCAATCTCAATCAAGGTACAGTTCCTCAATTCCTCGACAGTTATTATCAAATCTATTTTAGAAAAAACTACAATATTAGATGTAATTTATTAAAATATGAAAAAGAATTAGTTGGTTGTACTCAATATGAATACCTGGTTGGTTAAATAATTACCGCTGTCTATACTGAATGCCATCCGACAAACAATCCAAAGTCCTTTTAAATACGTGTTCAGGAGAACTCATAGACGAAGATAACAAAAGAATTGAGTATAAATTTCGGACATAATGGGCCGATGCCCAGAAACTTGCCTCAACTATTCCATCAATGTATTCACGATCGTCCTCTAACAACCCAAGTGAATAACATACGTCCTTGAAAGTAGGATATACAACACCACCAATAGTTCTGATCTCCTCATGTGACTCAACCCTGTTACTGTGTAGCAACAAAATCCCCAAATAAAATTTCTCACCGGCACCTGGTGGAACGTTATACAACCTTCCCAATGCAAATCTAGTGTCCTTCCTTTTACCCAAACGTACTTCTTGCTGTCCCAGACATACTTTGAAGGGAACTCCATATATGTTAAACTCTTTGTAGTAGGATCAGTCCAATTACACTCCATCCAAGCCAAAAACTTCGACTTATACGCATTAGGTCTCTCCAGAACATCATCGATATAGTCATCATCATAAAAAACAACACTCTGTTCACCGGGAAGATGAAAACTCAAACGCACAACCGGTGGATATCTATGATGTATATCAAACTGGAGAGTCCTCCACACAGCCTCACATGGAGAAATGAACCTACAGTTAATGAAATTCTTAACCTTATCTTTCTCAACAGTCGTCTCTGCACTATTTTCTACAGAAATAGTTGCTCTGTCGGGACCCTTATTAATATATTTGAACAGATACTTGATAGACTTGTGACGATTACACCACTCAACGTTTATATGCCCTTGATACCTCTTCAATAAAATAGGATTGTACGGCACAACAAATCCATTGTCCAAAGCAACGTTACTTTTAACAACAGCTCTACCGTCATTCCATCTCATGTACAGTAGATATCCATCCTGATCAACCGATGTATTATCTATGTACCTTCCGTGGGAATTTTTTCGAACTGTATTTTCCATTCATGCAAGGTGAATATAATCTAGCAAAACCACAAGGTCCATGCATCATATACTCACCAACCAAATCGTACAACAAAGGATCATCATTTTTATCAGGGATCTCAGCCAATATCAATCGATCAACATCATCTGGATTTGGAATCTTGTTGTCACGATTCAAGAAAAGGGGAATATGAGCATGTGACAATCCTTTCTTCTGAAACTCCATGGTGTACACAACTGTTACAAAAAATATTCAATTAAACACAAAAAAAATGAAGTATATCAACAGCCATCCTACAAATTTAATCATGCAATAACCATATACAGACAGATATATAGACACAAAGTTCTAAAAGATCAAAGAGCAAGAATTACATGCATCAATTTTTCCAAATATTCGGAGATCCTTGAAATCAGAGATTATCTTGTCAAGTTTCATCTTAAACAAACGACATAGAATGTCTGGCCTATCAGATGTCTCAAGTCCTCTTGAAGACATAAATCTCAATATCTCTGGCCATTTAGGGTTGCACGTGATCGTAATGAATAGATCAGAATAAGAGTAGTACTTAAAAATTGTCATAGCATCCTGAAAATCTTGGATCATGTACTTTGGACCACCAGTAAAAGAAGACGACATTATTCTTTTGCCAGTAGAAGACGGGTCCGTAATACCTGATTGAACTGCACTCGACATGTCAGAAACTCTACCAGATCTTAACTTCACCTGATTAAACTTTAAATAATTTAATCTTTCTGTTTCTATCATCGTATACGAATCCACCAAAAATTGCTGAAACAGTCTACGGGATAAGAATAATGTATTCGGCTCGTTCAGGCGCTCGTGAATTCTGAACGCAAAGAACTCACGCATTGTCAGCCTAGTCCTCTTTCTCGAAGTAAAACCAGCATCGCTATGGTCAACATCAATACGGTATCCATCCTCACCATATGGGAACAACAGAGGATACTGCAATGGTACATACGATGGATGCAGCTCACTTATCCTTAACAACTTTCCATCACATGTCTTCAGCAAAACATCTCTTCTATCAACAACTGCTTCAATATCTCTTGGAACCAGAGCAGCTACCTCAGTTGCAGTGGGGAGGTTATGAGTCCTTCCATCTGTATGTCTTCTTTGAACCAAATTTAACCTCAATGACGGATCACGACCAGACAAAATACCATCTCTAGCAGTCCGAAATTACACAGCAAATGGATTATGTGTGTCTACCATCGATCGCAACTCACGCACAATAGCCTTGTCAAGACGTGTAGCCTTTTCCTTTTCACGAACACTACGACAAAAAAAACTACCGTATTATAAAAAAACTATAAACACGACAAAATGTTTTCATTTTCAAAATAAAAAATAAAATACCTGAGGGCATTAATTCAATTATATAACTCGTTATCAGTGTCGTAGATATACAGCTGCGAAAAGTTTGGCTATTTTCCAGGGATATGCAACAAACTACCAAGCCGATGATAGTTAGCCCCATGAATTTTGTATACATAAGGACCCCTGCCTTTATTCACCGAAGTATCAACTGTACCACCCATCGATGTAAAACTAAACATCATATTATAAGCCCTAATGTTTTCCAGAAACTGCTTGCTCTTTGCTCCTGTCGACGAAAATAGATTCGCCAGTGTATCTGGAGGCGGCTTCATCAATGGAATACGTACCTTTCCATTACTACAACACGACGGGAATTTTGGCAGAACCTCATTCCGTTTTTTCAATGTCCTCTCCTCATACCACATAGAAGCATTGCAATAAATGTAAACGTATGTGGCATCACCAAAATCAAGATACTCTGAAATATAATCAATAAGTCATCAAACACTACACACGATCACACACACATACGTAGACACACGAAAAAGAATTAATAATTGACACCCACGAATGTACAAGCTTACACATACCTCCAACATTAACATATTTTTCTCTTGCTTTCGACCCAGTTAGGACATCAATTGATGATCCCCTATCTGCACATCAATGCAACTCATTCAGCAATATACAATAAGAATAACACAATGGATGATAATCAAATTAGTAAGAAGATATTAATTCAAAATAAATATTGAATAAAAAAATTCCGAAATGTAATAAGCTTACTAATTCGAGCATTTTGCCTATCTTGAACAGAATAATCACCACCCAGATTTATTATCCTTGTACCGGAATTCTCAACATTCACACGCACACGCCGACCACTAAAAATTACATCGCCAACATCACCAACAATAGGTGTCTTTCCCTTTTCTGCAAGATTAAAAATATTATGAAAAAGAAAAGGAATATACAAAGATACATAAAAGGATGAAAAAAAACTTTCGCGGTGAATCGTGTATTTTCTGAACATGTGGTATCCGACAAAACAATTGAACGAAGAGCAGGACAAGAACTCGACACTAAATATAGGTCCAAGAGAAGAAATAAGGAACAAATATAAACTTAGCCACGCAAAATATTAATACATGTATTTCCATACGTCATTAAGTGTAGGAACGTTCGGACAAGCAACACCATCACGCAAAGGAAAACCATTAATTCAAAAAAATATTGAATAAAGAAATTCTGACATGTAATAAGCTTACTAATTCGAGCAGTTTGTCCATCCTTAACGGAATAATCACCACTCAGATTTATTATCCTTGAATCAGAATTCTCAAAATTCACGCGCACGCGCCGACCACTAAAAATTACATCGCCAACATCACCAACAATAGGTGTCTTTCCCTTTTCTGCAAGATTAAAAATATTTTGAAAAAGAAAAGGACTATACAAAGATATATAAACGGATGAAAAAAAAAAACCTTCAGCGGTAAATCGTATATCTTCTTGACATGTGCTATCCGGCAAAACACTTGCACGAACAGAAGGCGCAGAATTCAACACTAAATATAGGTCCAAGAGAAGAAATAAGGAACAAATATAAACCCCAAAAAAAATTAATTGAACGTCAATATTAATATACGTATCTACACTTGCCATTAAGTGTAGGAACGGTCGGACAAGTAACACCATCACACAAAGTGCGGTTATCTGAATAAACAAAGTCAAGGAATTATAATTAGCAGTTAAATATAAACAACAAAATATAAAATTGACTTCAGCACGAACATACCAATCAAAATTGATAACCCTCTAGAACGTTTATCAGAGATAATACATCTCCTAAGCAACCTTGCACTACGTTGCATGGATTTTTCCAAAACAGTATCTACATTATATTTAAAGAACACAAATTAGACATCAAACAAATGAATAACATCATTCAAATTATCACATCACAAAATTAAATCATAAGATTGTAGAACACACAAAATTTACCCATTTCAAGTATTCTACCACGCTTTCCTAGAATAATTGTAATTGATCTCCTTCTCATTCAAGCACGTCTTGCACAATTCCATGTTATTAGAAAATAAAATAAAACCACAAAGACACAACATATTTAGCTAAAAATGATAATAAAAAACTATATGAAAAAAAATAATTAAAAAAAAACTAATCAATCAGATAAATAAAAAAATTATCCAATCTATACTCACAGTAATGCAATATGCTCGCTGGTCGAACATTATGGCAACCTGAACAACATAAGTGTCCAAATTAGGCACACAACTCTAATACAATTAACAAAAAATATAGTGTGAGTATCAAAACAAATAAAATGTGATATTTAATCGTTTATATCATTGCATTGTGCGTTTGTTCATATTAACTGACCACTATTACAATATTACTTCAAATTTCCAAAGAAATTACGAATTTTATACAAAATTACAGCAAGATGACCACAATACACCGTAAGGCAAGCAGGTTAGGAATTACCCGACGACGATATACTACCAGCAACATTTGTAAGATAATCATCACCCATTGTGCCATGCAATGAACACGATGTACAAAATATTAATGAACCGCAGTGAAACTGAAAAAAAGTCAATTACATAAGAGAGCAAACATGGGATAGCCTATGTAATCAATAGTTGAGAACTTGCAGCCGACTTCCCCAAAAAAAAAATCTGCAAAAGTAAAAATAAAATACATAAAACATAGGAGGCAAAAACTAATCTATCACCAATATTGCAAAATCAGGACACTATTTTTTGTAATTTGTGTAAATAATAAAAGATTACATTGTTTAAATATTCACATTTTAGAGAAAAAAAATTGCAAATGGTCCTCTAACTTTGTCTGAGTTTATGAATGATCATGTAACTTTTTTATTGTAACAATTTTAGTCATGTTGGTATCAATTTTTTGATCATTTTCATCGAAAAGTTCAAGTTCAGAAAAAACAAACTAATAAAGCAATAGTAAAATCCATGTACACACTAAATACCAATTATTGAAAAGCTACGGATTAAATTCTCTCTAAAACAAACATCTATTATGGCAAATTCCACCAAATTAGACCGACACAGTCAAAGTGAACCTCTAATCACCAAGGATGAAAATTAAACACTAATTAGTCATCAATTATTAGAGTTAAAAAACAAAACAAAAAAAGAAGTGGCCTATCAATTAATTACCAAATTTGGACTTGGTAGGAGTATAACTTTCACATATAATTCACATAATTATGTACTTTGAACATACACAAAATACCAATTATTTAAAATAAATGAGCAAGACTACAACACAATAATTTTTACATACTTGCGAACTAAATTCTCCCCGAATAAAGATCTATTATGATAAATTCCATTATAGAATCCAAATCCCTCAACAAAATTCTCACCGAATAAAGATCGATTATTAATTTATTTAATTGAAATTGATCTATAAATAATTGTATGTCGACACGGTGTTGAAGGATTTATGTAATGAAAATAATTTAATTCATTTATTATTTCAGTTTTACTTATATCTATAATTCATTTTTTACTCATTATTTATTTATAAATAGAAAAGTAATACTCCATCGGTCCACCAATCTTTTACCCAAAATGAGACCAATCAATTTTCTTCAACTCTTATAGAGCAAAATCCTTCAATTTGAAATTCACAATAGCGCACACACACACACATAGTGTGATCCAGAAAAAAAAGAGAACAATGGTGGAAATACTCTATTAACACATGGGATAATATAGGGCATGTCTTGCTAAAAGTTGGGCCTTAGAGTTACTATTTACTTTGATAAAAAAAATTGTTTCAATTTAAGTGAACAAAATATTTTGTGATATATAATTTTAAAATATGTATAGTGTAAACTTATTTATGGTGAAATTGATTTGCAACTAATACTTTGTAGTACAAATAATTAACTTTTTTTTTGCGAAACAACTAATACCTTTAGTGAAACCACAATTACCCTATAATGAAATAACAAATACCCTAAACAACCATTTCACACAATACTTTGCCTAAATTTTAATATGCTGAAAAATTTACATTTCTGCCCACCCCATGGTCAAATTTTGGATCCGCAATGAGTCAATAAATTCTTGAAAAAACTTATAATAGTAAAATATCAACACACATAACAATAATTTGTTGCTTAAAATTTATTGGGTACAACTTCAAATGTAAGTGGTGTTTAAAAAAAAGAAGCAAAATATTGAATAAAAGAACAAAAGAGATTTATTATTTGGTATATATTTTTTATTCAGAATTTGCTGGACATTTATAATTATCATCAATCATGTTAATTGTAGCACACATTAATGTTCATGCATTAACCATAGTAAAAAAAAGTGTACACTACAAAAAATATCACATGTTTAAAATATATATGCTAAAGTTATGTCTATAAACTTATCAATGGGTTATAAATAAACACTTATTAAATTAAACAACAATCAAGATAAGACATTTGAATTACTTGTCCCAACTCAAACCCGCAAATTTCCTCTAATTTGTAATTGATTTCGTCATAATATTTAGTACTGACTTGAAGCGATTTTACTAACTTCTACTAGTCGCTCACCCGCAAGCGGACGGGTTCACTGTAGTAAGAGTAAGTATAATGACCAAGTAGTATCGAACCCAAGGGATGGTGTATATGCGAATAGATCCCTGAAGATCTACGCGTCGTAGTTAATATGAGTGTATGTTTTTGGATTTTTTAGAAAGATTAATTAAAACTACTTAATCTAAAGAACAAATTAAACGAATTAACTAAGGGTGTTTTTCTAATGATGAGTGATGATGCTTAGGATAAGAATCCCTACGTATACTAACGGAGCAGGTACATAATCAAAGTAATCGTGACAAACAAGAATTAACCTAAGTAAAAGCTTGTAGGATTAAAGCTCAAGATTCTAAACCTTAATTCTTTATCCTAACAAACGACCTCACTAATCCACTAACAAGTTAATAGACCGTGCTTAATTAATGAGACCCTAATTTAACTAAGGTGATGCGGTCGTCCTCCTTCGCTAAACCGGTAGATGAATTAATCTTTCCTAAACCTTCTCGTTAAGACTACTAATTGTTATTGAGTGATGCGGTCGTCCTCTCTCTAACACTTTCGTACTAAATTTAAAGGTAAAGTTCAGATTAATTATAAGAATTCATTAATTAAGAGAATTAAAACTAACGTCACGAATTACCCTAATTACGTACCCACAACCTACTTCTACGAGTTCATCCTACCCTAAGCATGCAAGGGTTTTAGCTAGACATGGTTTTAACAAACATAAAAGCAAAAGAAGAAACAACACACATAAACATAATGAATTGAAGAACGAAAATATGAAACATGAACTAGGGTTTTAAAAGAAAATAATTCTAAGAACTGAAATTTAATTAACTAAAACGACGTTCAAAGCGTTTAAAGTAATCAAGCTAATGAAAAGAAACTAAGAAACGAAAAGAAACTAAGAATTCGTATGAAAAACCTCAACAACGTAAAAGTAAAGCTTGCTCGTTCTTCTCCTCTTCCTCTCTCTAAAAACTAAGTCTAAAGTGATTTCTAAAAGTCCGGGTATCCTTCAAAACATGTTTGGAAGAGGTATATATAGGTACGGGTCGAAACGGGAGTTAATGGGCCGAAAATACGCATCCGGAGGCAAAAATCCAAGGTTGCTCGAGCAAAATGCTCGAGCGGTCCCGCTCGAGCAGTGTAGCTCGAATGACACAATCGCTCGAGCGGTTCCGCTCGAGCCGGTCAAACGCTGAAATCACACTGTATGTTTTGGGCGCTCGAGCAATTCGCTCGAGCGGTGGCGCTCGAGCTTCTCGAGCGCAAGAAAAGTTCTGTACGTTTAGGCGCTCGAGCAATGCGCTCGAGCGGTGGCGCTCGACCTAGTCACTCGAGTGACTTCCAACTCATCCAACTAATACTTTTCCTCGTCCGCACTAATACCAATCGTATTTCTTCAATATCTTCTCATCCGGGCATCCGTTTGAGTCGATTCAAAGTCCTACGAACTCCATTTTTCGTCCTCTATTCACCTATGAAAACCAAAGAGACAAATTACTGATTTTATAAAAATGACACTCATTTGACTCCAAACACTAATCGAAAACACTCAAAACATGAGCAAATCGGGCACCAAAACATAACAATTTCACGCCTAATCAAGTACTTGAGTTCAATCCATTAATTTGGCTGAACAATGTCAACCATTTATTTAATATCCATACAACTTCACTCTTCAACACGTTTTTTTTTTTTTATTTTATATAGTGGAGGAATGACTATGCCAACTTAACTAATTTAATTTGTAACGGTTTTTGATATTTTAGTAACACGTGTTTTTTAATGATTCCATACTAAAAATATGTTCTTAACTAATATAATTTGTAACGTTTTTTTTTTTTTTTTGTTAAATAGGATTAAGCAACACATTTTTTTTTATTAAGTTTCAATACTGAAACTGGTAATTACATTCTAAATTAATTGAAATTTTTAACGGTTTTGGTTCCATATTAAAATTACTAATTATTATGTTCTTAATTATTTTAGTATGTAACGATTTTGTTTAATTTAGTAGCACATTTTTTTAATGATTGTACACTTGAAATGGCAATTAAGCTCTTAATTAATTTGATTTGTAGTGAAATTTCTGATTATATGCACACCTTAAGATGGGATAAAAAAAAAATTCAAACATTTGAAAAAAGAAGACTCAATACTAATTCCTTTAAAACAAAAAGGAATGCACTAAAATATCGACACTAAATACGTAGAGTATAGTAAAAAAAAAAAAGATAAACTATAATTGATTTTTTTAAATTTTAATCATACACATTTTAAAAGAAATGCAATTGAATTCGAGACTATTTAGCCTTAAAAATAGCACATGTGAATAATCATGCATTATGTATATATTAAAAAAAAAAAGTCCACAATAACCATAATGTACTTTAAATATGCATGCTAGATTTATGCATATACATTATCGCTTAATTAATGTGTTATGAGTTTCCTTAAATATGTAATTGATTATGTAATGTAAGTTCATGATATATAAAGTTTTTCTTTAATGAATATTGTGAATAATTAAAAAAAGTAGCAATATCATAGAAGAAGGGCACCATTGAAATAATTAAGCCACCAACTAAATCACAATTAAAATATTAAAATGTGAAATCTTCCTTATACATTAATGCAAATTTTGTCTCAATTCTTTTATTTTTTCCTTCAATTCTCATGACAAAAAAATGTGCCCTGAATATGTCAATTTTTTTTTATCATGACCTGATTTATTTTTTTATTCTGAATCTCAGATTAATTACTTGGTTTTCCTAAAAAAAATTCAACCATATAACGTTCTCAATCAAAAATATTTGCCTCTCTCTCTATTCTACATTCACACATAGAAATAGTTAATCTCCATTTTCTTCATTACTATACAAAACAACCACCTTAATGAGCACTAATCTTTAGTTAAATTTTCCATAAAAGAGAATCAATACACATTGATTTGTAAGGCATGTTGTCGAGTTTACCATAAATTATATGTATAATTATAATTAAATTCATTATAAGGTCGTCCAGGTTTTCTATGGGAGGGTATATAAAAAATCGCTAAGTAACTTATGACACGCCAATTAATACACATATTGAAGATTATAAGCGTCAAAATTTTAAAAAGTAAAAAAATCATTTGTACACCTAAAAACGTTACAATATTTATAAAAAAAAACATTAATCATTGTTGACTAATATAAATGGAAACATTCCATTTGTGTAACAAATTAAACAAAATTATACGGATAATTTTTTTATAAAAATAGGAAAGTTAAATATTGATAAAAATAATGTTAATAATACCTTAATTATAAAAGTATAGCAGATCCATGACTTTTGTAATATTTTTTATATTAAATTGGAAATACTCTCTAATTATAAAAGTCAGATTATAAAAGCTCGTGTACATAACTTAAAATAATAGAAATTAGTGTGCCAAATTATGTTATATAGTCAACATTAAAATTCTTAATTAGTAGTATTCATATATGAAAATTAATTTAGTAGATGTACTTAAATTAATAAAAATTAGTGTGTCAGATTTGGTTATACAGTCTACATTAAATTCATAATTAGTGGTATTCGTATATAGAAATTTATTTAGTATAGATATATTTTTATTTTATTATTTATAATATAATTAATTTCTTTTTTTATGTATAATGTATTTGTTATGTGCCTATATCAATTCACACATTGATTGCCCACATGGAAGTAGATGGCTCTCTTTAAATAACATCATGAATGTCTCTAAGGCATGTTTGGCTTCGAGAAACTGGTGGGAGCATCTAGTTGATATACTTCATTCATCAATGAAAAATGGGTTTGTTACTTTTATCACGGTTATTAAGAAAGTTGATATAATATGTAAAAATTAAAAATATTGTGTCAAATCAAGTACAAAATAAATTATTTTAAAAATGTTATGTGTGTGTGTTGAAAAAGTAGATAAAGTTTATTCTTACCATTTTAGGCAATAGGGCTATTTTTTGTGGACGGTCCAATAAGACAACCAGTACTATATTTTGTGGACAGACGGAGTAGTTGACATGCTTATGCTCCATAAAATTAGCCAAGAAATGGGCCCTCAATCCAGATAAATGAGAGGGAATATAAAAAAATTTCCCGATTTCCATTCGTCCATATTAATCATCTTATGATCAATAAATTATATTTGGAAGATTGAATAAATTGTGCAACTCGGTTACCGATTATCAAGGATAAATCTATAATTTATAATACACTCTACCTTTCTTTAAATAGTTTTGGAGGGAATGAATTTCAACCTTTGATCTAATTTTCAAGCTTGGATCACAACCACATTTTCTTCCTTTTATCATTATAGTATATAATTTAACAATTAATTGTCATTGATTTTGGATATTCATTTGGAAAAGAAACTTTGACCACTAACTTAAATGATTTGTCCACCCTTTCCTTGGTTCATTGTGCATACAATTTTTAGCACACGTTTTTTAGCTTCTTTGGTTTATAAACACTAATAAATGTGTAGACTTTTTTTTAGCTTCATTCTCTCCTTTAATTGTGTTATTTATGACAATTTTTCTTCCTTTCATCCCAATTTTTTTAATATATATACTCCATAAAAATTTAAAGTATATCACAATCCAACATATTCTTCTTATTTGTTGCGCATTATGCTGTTTAGGTTAATTGTACATTAGTAATTTATTATGATAATGTTTTTTGCTTCTCTGTTTATTTAGGTTTTTTTTTTTTGCTATCTAACTATTCGTTAATTCAATATGATCGTTTTATATCCAGTGAATTTTAGGTTGAATGCATAATTTTTTTTAACTAAATCGTGTTAATTTCATTTAGTAATAGAGGCTTAAATGTTTTTCGTAACATACTATTTTATTCCCCGTCTCGCCGTTTTAGATGTGGGAGGACATTGACAATAATCACTCTTCAACTTACTCGCCGGAAATGGGGTGATCATTTGTTTGACTTTCCTTTGTTTTGGGGAGGAGGGATACTATTCTTCTATTTGATTTTCATTTCTAAAACTTAATTAATTTTATCAAAATTTTACATTTTATTTTCTTAATTATTGCCATGTTTATAAAAGTTAATTAGTTCCTTATGGAAATTTTGCTCAATTTTTACGCAGAAGCAAGATGCCACGGAGATGGAGGAGAGTGTGGTGTTTGGACTGGGCTCATACAAAGCATATTGATAGTAGTAAGAGATGGTGAAAATAAGATTATGTTGAATCCCCATTTTTAATTTATAGTTAGTTTTAATGATTTGTTCTATGTAATTGGAGTAGTAGTATTTAGTATCTTTATACTCCTAAAAGTCAATGCTAAGAGTGTATATGTAGCAACCATCCATTCTCACCCATTTTGTTTAGTTATACCTTTATATTAGTTATGTGTTGTGCATAGTTATAAAAAATTTGAGAAGATGATGTAATATATTAATTATTTAGTTTATTTAGTTTAATATTTTCTTATGGAGTATTTTAATTTAATTGTTTGTATGGAATCTTGGTAATACTCTATTTTTAATGTTTACGCTCTCTTCGTGTTATTTTAGTATTTTAAATTTAAATTCTATGTTTTAAAATTATATTTAACTACTTTTCATCTAAACCATTTGTGGTAATTGAATGTCCATGCATGAGCATTGAAATAATTTTATGTATTTACTTATTACAATTAACCTTAACATTAATTTTAAATGTAACATTAATTGACTATATCCAGTCTCACATTGGTATTTATGAATGAAAAAATATAGAGTGGAACAATAATCTTTTGTGAAAATAAGTAATATTCTTCGATGATTCATATATGAACCGATTTCACACTATACATGCTCTTTAAAAAAAATCTTATATTCAATGTAATTTCAAAGGAAACACAATAAATCGTTAATATATTTTATTTCACAAGAATTGAAATCTCAATGTACAATTTTTCTAAATAAGGAGACTAAAGGTAAGCAACAATAATTTACAAATTTTTTAATTGTAATTTTACGTGTTATTCTAATTTTTTTATTGTCGTATATTTTAATCTAATTTTCATCATGACTTCAATTTTTTATTGCTTAAAGTTAATATATGAATGTTGTTCAATATGTTGTATACTAATCTTCAATTGTATTAATCAATTTTATCATATAAGATATATAATTTTAACTTAATTGTCATAAATTTGTTAATATTTTTTTTATATGATAAGTGGAGTATTATTAATTTAATATTAAAAATGTAATATAATTAATTTAACTTAATTCATGGTACCAAAATAATAGGAGATAATCATGCAACTGGATGTGTATAGACTAAGTGATTATCTTATTTTTATTTAATTCGTAAGTTATATGTTGTAAAATTCCTATGTGAATTTAGACTCTATATATAAATTTAGAGTATATAATAAGAAAACAATTATATTTCTTATTTGGGTTTTTCTACTGTTAGGAAGACTATTTGTCCTTCCTAACGTTAGGAAGCCAATAAAAAATTGACACGTCAATTACTTTCGCCATTAGCAATCTAGCTTCATTAAAAAAAAAATCTAATATTTTTTTTATTAAACTAACAAAATATCCTAATAGTAATATTTAAAAAAAAAAATACAAACTTACGAACATAATCTTATAATTAATAATCAATAAATAAAAATATTATTTATAAAGTTAATTTCACCTTTTCTCAATTAATAAGGAAAAATAGATTGTCTTCTTCCCCAATCTGAAACTCAAGCACATCGCCGCCAACCGTTGGAAACAGTCGACGACCGCTATTGCAGTTCAATCCTACTCAATATATAGTAAAATCATCATCTCAACAAATTTCAAATCTCAAAAATTTTCGGTCATAGGATTTTTCTTTTAGTGAGAATATTTATTTAAAAATTAGAAACTCTAGATGAACTCCACTTCTTTAATATTCGATTGAACCCTGTGTGATTTGAATCTTAAAAACAGACGCATCAATGCGGTGCGGGGTTGGGCGGTGTGGTATGAGACTTTGCTGGTTTTATGTGGTGTGTTTTGTGTATAAAAGAGTTGTTCCCAATTATTTCTTACAACAAAATAAGTTATGGCTGCAATTTCCATTGGAATGCCAATTAAGAGAGCCTTCGCCCATTTTGATGAAATGAAATCTTTGAGATTAAAGGCCAATTAAAGATGAGTTTGTAACATACGTCATTGCTGGTTCTCAGATTTGTAATATGGAGAAGATGATGAATACTTTTATTTTATTTATAATTACAAAAGAGTATTTTGGTAATTTTATATTAATTAATTAAATTAAATTGTAGGGCGATGCAGTGTAATTGCAATATCCACAGTGCGATTATTATAATGCATAGTACAATCATTTGAAAGTAAGATTATCCATTGGATCAAAACTCCAATGGCATTAAATAGGTCTCTGACGTCAGGAAGGGCGAAACCTTCCTGACCGTAGAAAACCCCTTCTTATTTAGATTTTTACTTTATGCATAAGTTGTTTTCTTATGGGTTCTTTTTTTATGTATAATGTATTTGTTATGTGCCTATATCAATTCACACATTGATTGCCCACATGGAAGTAGATGGCTCTCTTTAAATAACATCATGAATATCTCTAAGGCATGTTTGGCTTCGAGAAACTGGTGGGAGCATCTAGTTGATATACTTCATTCATCAATGAAAAATGGGTTTGTTACTTTTATCACGGTTATTAAGAAAGTTGATATAATATGTAAAAATTAAGAATATTGTGTCAAATCAAGTACAAAATAAATTATTTTAAAAATGTTATGTGTGTGTGTTGAAAAAGTAGATAAAGTTTATTCTTACCATTTTAGGCAACAGGGCTATTTTTTGTGGACGGTCCAATAAGACAACCAGTACTATATTTTGTGGACAGACGGAGTAGTTGACATGCTTATGCTCCATAAAATTAGCCAAGAAATGGGCCCTCAATCCAGATAAATGAGAGGGAATATAAAAAAATTTCCCGATTTCCATTCGTCCATATTAATCATCTTATGATCAATAAATTATATTTGGAAGATTGAATAAATTGTGCAACTCGGTTACCGATTATCAAGGATAAATCTATAATATATAATACACTCTACCTTTCTTTAAATAGTTTTGGAGGGAATGAATTTCAACCTTTGATCTAATTTTCAAGCTTGGATCACAACCACATTTTCTTCCTTTTATCATTATAGTATATAATTTAACAATTAATTGTCATTGATTTTGGATATTCATTTGGAAAAGAAACTTTGACCACTAACTTAAATGATTTGTCCACCCTTTCCTTGGTTCATTGTGCATACAATTTTTAGCACACGTTTTTTAGCTTCTTTGGTTTATAAACACTAATAAATGTGTAGACTTTTTTTTAGCTTCATTCTCTCCTTTAATTGTGTTATTTATGACAATTTTTCTTCCTTTCATCCCAATTTTTTTATTATATATACTCCATAAAAATTTAAAGTGTATCACAATCCAACATATTCTTCTTATTTGTTGCGCATTATGCTGTTTAGGTTAATTGTACATTAGTAATTTATTATGATAATGTTTTTTGCTTCTCTGTTTATTTAGGTTTTTTTTTTTGCTATCTAACTATTCGTTAATTCAATATGATCGTTTTATATCCAGTGAATTTTAGGTTGAATGCATAATTTTTTTTAACTAAATCGTGTTAATTTCATTTAGTAATAGAGGCTTAAATGTTTTTCGTAACATACTATTTTATTCCCCGTCTCGCCGTTTTAGATGTGGGAGGACATTGACAATAATCACTCTTCAACTTACTCGCCGGAAATGGGGTGATCATTTGTTTGACTTTCCTTTGTTTTGGGGAGGAGGGATACTATTCTTCTATTTGATTTTCATTTCTAAAACTTAATTAATTTTATCAAAATTTTACATTTTATTTTCTTAATTATTGCCATGTTTATAAAAGTTAATTAGTTCCTTATGGAAATTTTGCTCAATTTTTACGCAGAAGCAAGATGCCACGGAGATGGAGGAGAGTGTGGTGTTTGGACTGGGCTCATACAAAGCATATTGATAGTAGTAAGAGATGGTGAAAATAAGATTATGTTGAATCCCCATTTTTAATTTATAGTTAGTTTTAATGATTTGTTCTATGTAATTGGAGTAGTAGTATTTAGTATCTTTATACTCCTAAAAGTCAATGCTAAGAGTGTATATGTAGCAACCATCCATTCTCACCCATTTTGTTTAGTTATACCTGTAATACCCCGTCCCGTTCTGTACCTTTTTCTTAATTAGAAACCTTTATTTTATTTTTATTTTATTTTATTTTATTTTCTCTTATTTGTTTCTTTTAATTTTAATTATTTTGTGTGATATTTGTGTATTTAAATATACATACCCTTTTTATAAAACTCCTAAATTCGAAGAAAGAAAACGAATTCTTTCAAACGAATAAAGGACTACGAGAAATTAATTATTCAAATTAAATTAAGGATTTCGATCCGTTTAATTTATTGAGAAAAATCAAAATACAATAAAATATTCCTTGAGTTTAAAAAGTGTATTTTTTTCTGAATCGGAATTATACTCGTGAACAAAACGATCCCTGAACCGTATTATTTGGGAACAAAATATCGAAATATTGGATAAGATTTTAGAAAAAAGGATAAGTTTGGAAATAGGGAGTATAAATAGAAAGAAGCCAAATTTTCCTTTCATTTTTCTTTCATTTTTCTTTCACGCAAGACTTTTTTCTCTCTCTTTTTCTCTCCTCCTTCGGCCTCACGCCTCTTGCTCCGCCTCTCGCCGCCGCTGTCCTCTCCTCCTCCGGCCGACGAGAAGCCAACGCTTCCCTCCTCCCTTCGCCCAGCCGCGACGCCGAGCCACCTCCCTCTCCCAGACGAAGCTCCGCCGTGGACCCAAACCCAGACGCGACGCCGCCGGAGCCCGCTCAGCCGCGAAGCCTCCCACGCCGTCACCGCTCCGCCGTGGACCAGCCCAGACGCGACGAAACCAGGCCGCGACTCCCTTCTCCGAACTCCCCTGCTCCGTCGCGTTTTCCCCTCCCCTGCCGCCGCCGCCTGTCGCCGCCGTCGCTTGCCGCCGCCGCCTCTTGATTCCTCCTCTTCCAGTAAGTTTATACAAAAAGCCCTCTTTCAATTACACTCTTTGAAGTTCAATTTCAATTTTCACCCGTAACCGTTCTTTTCGTTAATTTCCGATCATTATTTGACGCCGTTGAACCGGTTGTTATCGCCAAAATTCTGGAATTTCAAACCCACGCCGTTAGGCTGCCCAAATCGTTTTTCCGAATTCCCGAACGACGCCGTAAGGCTGCCCAAATTTCGTGAACAATTTCCGAGTTTCGAAACGACGCCGTTAGGCCGCCCGTTTAACGTCTCAAACTGAAGCTCGTAAGGTTTCTATCTTCATTTTTACCTTGGGTAGATTTTTGGGTTATTTTGTTAGTTGTTAGAAGCTTAGAACAAGAAAAGAAATGAAAGAAAAGTTACTGTTAGTTGGTTAGATGAATTAGTATTAGTTATGGACTTATTTAGTATTATTGTTTTGTTTCATTTGTATCACTCTTTAGAAGTGAGTTTTGGGTAGATTGTTTCTTTGTTTTATTTTCTTTCACAAACCATGAGATTGGATTTTTTAGTTTAGTATTTAGTATTAGTAGTTGAATGTTGGAATATTATTGTTTTAGATGAATGATAGAAATGACTTAGAGGACTAGTATTATTATTATGAAATGTTTAGTATCATTGTTTTTAGTATTATGATGATATTAGCAAAATCCTATAGTATCCTTGTTTTGACGTTTTCCAAGAGTAAAAACACGTTGGAATAAATTTCGTAATCAAAGGGAAACTCGTCTTCACCTCGTAACCCTATTAGAATTTTTAGAAAACGCAAACAAAATAAAGTCTTTTAATAAGTTTAGAAAAGAAAAGTTTTATAATTAAGTTTACGTCTAAAAACGAGAAATAGGATTCGTAAGAAAGAATAACCTTTTCTTTAATTTTTTATAAATTAATAATCTTATTTTCTAAGTATTTTTCCAAGCTTAATAAAGATATTTTTTCCTTAAAAAGGCCTTTTTGAGAACACCTTTCATTTCCCCCTGCGTACACCTTTCAATTCAGTAAATACACCCCCTGTATACACCACCAGATTCGGTAAATACACTCTCCAAGAACAGCACCAATTTCAGTAAATACACTCCCTGATACACTACCAATTTCAGTAAATACACCACCTAATACACTACCAATTTCAGTAAATACACCCCCTATTACACCACCAATTTCAGTAAATACACCCCCTATTACACCACCAATTTCAGTAAATACACTCCCCTAATACACCCCCCCTTTATAAGAGGTGTACTTATCAATTTGAAATCAACCTTTGAAAACTTTAGTTTTCAATAGTTCTCTGAAGACAACGACCTACTAAATCCTTGAGTTTCGCGCTCTTAAACTTTTCAAATTCAAAAGTCAATCTTTTAATCAAAATACTCCTTATTAGGATTTTGTACTTTTCGGAATACGCACGAAGGACTCGACTGCCTACCTACCCAATATTCCCGGAACTCAGAACAATCAGGTGGGTGATGATCCGTTGATTGATCTGCTATAAATAACGTCGTGCCGGTATTTTCTGAACTCGGCTAAATTAAATCAAATCAAAAATATCTAATCCAACATAAATGTAACACCTATATATATAACTGTTTGGATTATGTGATATAACTACATATGTTATATATTAGCCTGTTGTTTTGTGAATCGATCACCACTGCATGAGTAAACACCTTACGTGAGCATGAATCAGTTCAGTTATCAATTTTATGGAAAGTCAGTAAGTACGGAGTTGTGATTTGAGTATTGTTTTTCCGGCCTCCGGGGACAGCTGTCGTTGGACGCCCTCGGAATCAAGGTCGTTGATTGTTTTTCCGGCCTCCGGGGACAGCTGTCGTTGGACGCCCTCGGAATCAAGGTCGTTGATTATTTTTCCGGTCTCCGGGGACAGCTGTCGTTTGACGCCCTCGGAATCAAGGCTGTTGATGGTTGGAGTTGAAAAGGATCACTATGATGGAAGGGGAATTATTTATATTGTTTTGAGATGAGATTTATTATATGTGGAATTGATTGTGGGCTTTGCCCTTAACGTGAACCAACTTGTGATATATCAATGATATGATGTGAAACCTGTTGTGCCCAACTGATATTTATGTGAACTTGTTAATTGTATGATATATGATGTTTGTATTATTATGTCAACTGCTTAAATAAATTATATATTTTACTAATGAGTATAACTTAATTTATTTCGGATTTACCAATCCCATGATGTTGCAGTCACCCATAAGTGAGAATTCAATTCTCACGCCCCCTTTTCTTAACCCCTTGCAGATTACAATTATGGGGAGCAAGGACAGTGACACAGAAGACACAAAGTCTCCCTTTTGCTTAAAATATACTATTACTAATACAATGATGCCTATCATTTCTATTTCCCAATAAATGTTATCGCTACTGTCATGCAATGCGATACTCTTTCTGTGTGTTTAAATTATCCAACTCAGTGTGTATTATTCTGAAGATACAGAACCTTCTATCCATCTTTATATATATATATATATATATATATATATATATATATATATATATATAAATACACTTACATTCTAATATTCCTTTCCACTTATCCGCTGCATAAACTTCTGTCTCTGAATTCAGTATTATTTCTTTCAAAAATTTTATAATTCGGACTTTTGATCACAATAACACTTCGAATCCGATATAATTAATATATTCTGGGTTCGGGGCGTTACAATACCTTTATATTAGTTATGTGTTGTGCATAGTTATAAAAAATTTGAGAAGATGATGTAATATATTAATTATTTAGTTTATTTAGTTTAATATTTTCTTATGGAGTATTTTAATTTAATTGTTTGTATGGAATCTTGGTAATACTCTATTTTTAATGTTTACGCTCTCTTCGTGTTATTTTAGTATTTTAAATTTAAATTCTATGTTTTAAAATTATATTTAACTACTTTTCATCTAAACCATTTGTGGTAATTGAATGTCCATGCATGAGCATTGAAATAATTTTATGTATTTACTTATTACAATTAACCTTAACATTAATTTTAAATGTAACATTAATTGACTATATCCAGTCTCACATTGGTATTTATGAATGAAAAAATATAGAGTGGAACAATACTCTTTTGTGAAAATAAGTAATATTCTTCGATGATTCATATATGAACCGATTTCACACTATACATGCTCTTTAAAAAAAATCTTATATTCAATGTAATTTCAAAGGAAACACAATAAATCGTTAATATATTTTATTTCACAAGAAATGAAATCTCAATGTACAATTTTTCTAAATAAGGAGACTAAAGGTAAGCAACAATAATTTACAAATTTTTTAATTGTAATTTTACGTGTTATTCTAATTTTTTTATTGTCGTATATTTTAATCTAATTTTCATCATGACTTCAATTTTTTATTGCTTAAAGTTAATATATGAATGTTGTTCAATATGTTGTATACTAATCTTCAATTGTATTAATCAATTTTATCATATAAGATATATAATTTTAACTTAATTGTCATAAATTTGTTAATATTTTTTTTATATGATAAGTGGAGTATTATTAATTTAATATTAAAAATGTAATATAATTAATTTAACTTAATTCATGGTACCAAAATAATAGGAGATAATCATGCAACTGGATGTGTATAGACTAAGTGATTATCTTATTTTTATTTAATTCGTAAGTTATATGTTGTAAAATTCCTATGTGAATTTAGACTCTATATATAAATTTAGAGTATATAATAAGAAAACAATTATATTTCTTATTTGGGTTTTTCTACTGTTAGGAAGACTATTTGTCCTTCCTAACGTTAGGAAGCCAATAAAAAATTGACACGTCAATTACTTTCGCCATTAGCAATCTAGCTTCATTAAAAATAAATCTAATATTTTTTTTATTAAACTAACAAAATATCCTAATAGTAATATTTAAAAAAAATACAAACTTACGAACATAATCTTATAATTAATGATAATTAATAATCAATAAATAAAAATATTATTTATAAAGTTAATTTCACCTTTTCTCAATTAATAAGGAAAAATAGATTGTCTTCTTCCCCAATCTGAAACTCAAGCACATCGCCGCCAACCGTTGGAAACAGTCGACGACCGCTATTGCAGTTCAATCCCACTCAATATATAGTAAAATCATCATCTCAACAAATTTCAAATCTCAAAATTTTTCGGTCATAGGATTTTTCTTTTAGTGAGAATATTTATTTAAAAATTAGAAACTCTAGATGAACTCCACTTCTTTAATATTCGATTGAACCCTGTGTGATTTAAATCTTAAAAACAGACGCATCAATGCGGTGCGGGGTTGGGCGGTGTGGTATGAGACTTTGCTGGTTTTATGTGGTGTGTTTTGTGTATAAAAGAGTTGTTCCCAATTATTTCTTACAACAAAATAAGTTATGGCTGCAATTTCCATTGGAATGCCAATTAAGAGAGCCTTCGCCCATTTTGATGAAATGAAATCTTTGAGATTAAAGGCCAATTAAAGATGAGTTTGTAACATACGTCATTGCTGGTTCTCAGATTTGTAATATGGAGAAGATGATGAATACTTTTATTTTATTTATAATTACAAAAGAGTATTTTGGTAATTTTATATTAATTAATTAAATTAAATTGTAGGGCGATGCAGTGTAATTGCAATATCCACAGTGCGATTATTATAATGCATAGTACAATCATTTGAAAGTAAGATTATCCATTGGATCAAAACTCCAATGGCATTAAATAGGTCTCTGACGTCAGCAAGGGCGAAACCTTCCTGACCGTAGAAAAACCCTTCTTATTTAGATTTTTACTTTATGCATAAGTTGTTTTCTTATGGGTACTAAGATACATGTCTTTTTCCAGGAAAATCTATGAATCTATAATTTATTAACGTATAATACAATCATGGTTTTTTATTTTTTTTTAGTTTTCTCACTCTTTTGTTTGGGTAGTCCATTATTTTTATTTGATCAATCTCATCCACCCATTTCAGCTTTCTTCTACTTCTCAAATCCTAATTCTCTTATTAATCATTCGCTAATCTTAATTTATTTTCAGTTTTAACTGATAATAAGTTATAGGGTTTTAAGTATTTGAGCATTATTCCATCTAATTGTTCAGTTCCCTTGGTTAGATGTTTGATTTATTTTTATATTTTATTAGAATGTGTGTATTATATATCAATATATACTTTTTCATTGTATGTTATTGTTTTGATTTCAATTTAGATATAAGATTGTATAAACTTTCAATTAGTATACATTATAATTTATAGACCAACAATATTTAGTGATATATATATATATATATATATATATATATATATATATATATATATATATGACGCTTTCTCATATGCACCTGGTGCACGGTGTATTCACTCAATGGTTGAGGTTGTTTACACTGAAAAATATAGGTTGATTATACTGAAAAATATGGATAGATTAAACAAAAATGTTTTACACATAAACGTTTACATTGAAAATCGATTTTCAATGTAAACTTTTCAGTGTCATTTAACTACACTTTTTTAGTGTAATCAAATCATACTTTAAGTGTAAACAATTTCAACTGTTGAGTGAGTGCACTATACACCAAGTGCACAAGTGAGTTACTCTATATATACATATATTAAATTGGGTTTTGTGCTCTTTTTTTTTAAGATGAAAAAACCACAAATAATTGATTAATATTTAAATACATTTAATAGTAACTTAAATTTTGTTTATTGTTTTTTTATTTAAAAACAAATACAAATAAATCATATATTACAAAATTAAGGTATACAGTTTTATTTGTACATATATTTTTTAAGTCTATTAGATTTAGATATTTATTCAACTTCTTTATAATTTGGTAGTTGTATAAATTCAGTGTTTTGAATATATATTATTTTTTGTATTATATGTGATGATGTTATTTTATTGTGTGTTGGGTACAATTGTTTAATTAGTTATTAAACAATTGGTTTGTTAATGTATGCATGTTTACTTATTTAGATAATTTTTCCCTTCTAGAATTGACGATAACAGACGATGAGATTAAAAAATTGTTGCCTTTTGGAGATCAAAAATATGTTGTGGTCTCTTGGTAAAAGTCTGAATGATTTTGATGGAACGCCAACAACTGTTGCTGATAATAAATTAACATTTTGTAATATGATACTCTTGATTGATTTGTCGTATAATAGAGTTGAATTGCGGAATGAATTTGAAGTTTTGGTAAGCAAATTGAATGATGAGCAGCGAACTATTTTTGAAAGAATAATTGAATCAATATCTTCGGATATTGGAAAGGTATTTTTTGTGTATGGCTATGGGGGCACTGGGATATATATATATATTTTTTTTTTGTGTTTAAAACTCTGTCTAAAAAATTACATTTTGAAGGTAAGATTGTGTTGAATGTAGCATCAAGTGGAATAACTTCGCTTTTGCTTCCCGGTGGACGTACAACTCATTCTAGATTTTATATTCCAATAAATTGTTTCGAAGATTCTACGTATAACATTAAGCAAGGTAGTCACCTCTCTGAACTTTTGATTAAATGCAAACTTATTCTATGGGATGGAGCCCCGGTGATTCACAGACATCTTCTTCAAGAATTAGATACATCATTGAGAGATATTATGTAGTTATCTAATCCATTGTGTTCTGCAATACTGTTTTAGGGTAAGACAATTATTTTTTGTGAAGATTTTTGACAAATTTCGCATGTCATTCCAAAAGAAAAAAGACAGGATATTGTGCATACCACTATCATTCATCTAATTTATGGAATGAATGCATTGTTTTGTGGTTAACAAGAAATATGAGATTGATGCAGTCTGATTCTATTGAATAGATGAATGAAATGATGTTGTTTTTAAAGTGGATTGAATCGATTGGTGATGGAACTATATAAATAAAAACTGATTATGATTCTGACATTATCATTCAAAAAAATATTTTGTTGAGAGGATTCTATGTGTAAAATTTAAAATTATATTTCATATATATATATAAGATGGTAATCACTAGGTTAAGTGACAGAGTAATTGAAGCTAAAGTTCTAATTGATAGTAATGCTGGAGAACTAGCATTGATACAACGACTGTCGCTGACACCTTCTGATCCTAGGTTACCTTTCAAGTTTACATGAAGACAGTTTCCATTGGTTGTTTTGTATGCTATGTCTATAAATAAAAGTCAGGCACAATCTTTTAGACACACTGGGGTATTTCTTAAGAAGACAATGTTTAGTCATGGACAACTTTATGTTACAGTTTCGAGGGTTACCAATCGCCATGTTTTGAAGATTATGTTATGTGATAATGATCGTCTTGAGTATAACACAACAAAAATGTTGTATATCAAGAAGTGTTTAGAAATGTTTAGGTTTTTGTAATTGTTATTTAATTTTTGGTTTTTTTTTTTATTTATTACCTTCTTTACGTGAAAGAGTAGAAACTTTTTTTTTAAAGTATGGTGTAGTAATTTTATTTTTTTGATATTTTAGAAATGTGTTTTACATGTATAGTGTATTGGTTAATGTGTTATAACTGATTTTAAAAAAATTATTTCGTAAAAAAATGAGGTTAGAAAGAATGATTTTTTTTAGTATTATGCATAATAATTTGTCCACGGAATTATGATATATTGTTAGAATAATGAAAAATATATAATATATACACATATATATTGTGAATATATATATATATATATATATATATATATATATATATATATATATATTCAATTAATACAGTGAAGTAATATGATTTTTGTAATTCAAACAAATGACTGATTTTTTTAATATACCGATAAAACTAGCTTCCGTGCAACGCACGGGTGGGTAGATCACTAGTATTAATTAAGAATCAATTTTAATCAATCAGATATATTTGTTTGCTAAATTTTTACCGATTATAAAAACAATTATATATTAAGAATCATAATTGAATGAATATATACACAATTACGTAAACAAACAATAGATCACCAAATAAACTCATAACAAAAACATAATAATAACATTTATTTTTAATTAACAAATTTATAATAAGTGGCATAATATGTAACGCCCCGAATCCAAAATACCTTATATATCTCAGATTCGAGGTGTCACTTGTAACTAAAATCCGAACTATAAAATTTTTGATATAAAAATGGATAATAAAATCAGGGATGAGTTTCATGAAGCGGAAGAAATGAGTAGAATAATATTTATAATATATTTCACACACATATATAAAGCTTAATATCAATTGTATCATTTTATTTAAGTGGGGAACTCCATGTCGTCTCTATTACTGTCCTTGCTCCACGAACTCATAATCTGCAAGGGTTGTAAAAAGGGGGCGTGAGATTTGAATTCTCACGTATGGGTGATTTGCAACGTCATGTGATTGGTAAATCTGAAGTATATTAAATTATACTCATTGATAAAGTATATAATTTATTTAAGCAGTTGACATATAAATATGAATAACATATACCACAGAAGTAACAAGATCACGTAATAATTAATTGGGCATAACAGGTTTCACATCATATAATTGAAATATCACAAGTTGATTCACAATAAGGGGCAAGCCCAAAACCATTTTCAAATAACGGCCTAATCTGCCAAAATCATTTTTCACATATTGTGAATCTCCCCCAAACCGTTTCTCACTAACAAGTCATCCATTCATGTGACCATGAATCTGAATAATTATTATCACTCATGGCCACCACAAATAATATCAGCGACCATGAATCTGACCTATTATCACTCATGGCCGTACGTGTCAATCCACAAACAAAACTGCTGCACATCAAATCAATAATTACTCGCTTTAATCTTTCCTATAAAACTGTCATTTCAAATTGTGGGGAGAATTCACATAATTCATACTTAAACAGATTCATGCTCACAAAATGCCCTTATATCATGCAATGGTGATTAATTCAAGTAAAACAATAGACATTTTGCATCATATATAAATATATCACGTAATTCAAATATTTATATTATAGGGATACATTTATGTTGGATTAGTTGTTTTAGATTTATTTAGTCGAGTTCAGAGTATACCAGCACAACGTATTATAAGCAGATCGATCAACAGATCATCACCCACCTGATTGTTTCGAGTCCCGAGAATATTGTGTATGTAGACGGTCGAGTCCTTCGTGCGTGTCCCGAAAAGTACAGAATCCTAATAAGGAGTATTCCGATTAAAAGATCGACTTTTGAATTTGAAAAGCTTAAGAGTGTGAAACTCGAGGATTGAGTAGATCGTTGTCTTTAGAAAACTATTGAAAACTAAAGTTTTCAAAGGTTGATTTCAAATTGATAAGTACACCCCTTTTTAAGAGGAGGTGTATTAGGGGGGTGTATTTACTAAAAGCAGTGTGTAACAGGGGGGTGTATTTGCTGAAAGCAGTGGTGTAACAGGGGGGTGTATTTACTGAATTCAGTGATGTTCTTAACAAAGGCCCTTTAAGAAAGAAAATATAAGAATTCATATTTTATAAAAACCTCTTATTAAAACTTATTAAAGACTTTGGCTTTTCTAAGACAAATTATAAAAAGTACTTTTCTTTTCTAATATTAATATTACTTCTAAAGTTGATTAGTGACACTTTTAGGAAATAAAAGGATCATATTAATTTTCCCAAAAATACTCTTTTCATTTGTTATTAATTTTGGATATAACTCGACTTATCTTTTCGTTCCTAATTCTCTATCAGTCGCACAAGGGGAAGACGAGTTTCCCTTTGTCTCCAAAAACACAACTAATATTACTAACAACTAATTTCATCACCATACAGTTAATTCAATAATACTAATCCAAAAATACTTTTCAACTAAAACAACAATACTAATTCATCCATTCTAATAATATCATCCAACTAATCCAATAACACTAGACAACAATTTCAATAATACTAAACAACTTAAAATACTTAACAACACTAACCAATTATTTCAACAGTTACTCAACAACTCATCAAGTGATATCAATTCACACTAATCCAAGTGCTCTGACTTAAATCAATCAATACCAACAGCTAGGAATTTCAACAGAATAACATCTCCATCTACAACTTACAGGCTTCCAAGCCAAAAACAGCAATCAAGCCTCAACAGGGATTCGATCAATTCCTATCCCAACTAGAATTAGAGAGAAAGTTAGCGATTCTTACGAGTCCGGTTCGTGGTGGTAAACGGACGGCCTAACGGCGTCGTTCGGGAATTTGGAAAACGGATTTGAACAGCCTAACGGCGTCGATTGGGATTTCCAGAATTTCCGGCAGCAGCAACCGGTTCAACGGCGTCAAATTGATCGGAAATTTAGACAGAAAAGGTTACGGGATGGAATTGAATTAAGCTTCAAAGAGTAGAAATTGAAAGGGGAAATTTTCAATTACCTTACTAGAAAGGAAAAGAGGCGACGTTTGGCTCCGGGCTTCGACGGCACGGGAGCAGCGGCGCTTCGTTCGAGGAGGCGGAGGACAGCGGCGTGGCTGGGAGAGGGCACGGCGGCGGCTTCGCTCGCCGGGAGGAAGAGGCGCGACGCGATGGCGGCGTCACGGCGGAGGAGTAGCGGCGCTTGTC
The DNA here is from genome assembly GCA_947034835.1 of Ballota nigra. Lineage (NCBI taxonomy): Eukaryota > Viridiplantae > Streptophyta > Magnoliopsida > Lamiales > Lamiaceae > Ballota > Ballota nigra. Next base: position 50,540,423 of record OX344728.1, on the reverse strand, counting down.
GCCGGCGAGAGAGAGAGAGCGAGAGGACAGCGGCGGTCTGGGGCTATGGCCGTCGCGGAGAACGACAGCGCTGAGCGCTGCTTCTTCGGCGGTGCGACGGCGGAGGAGCGACGGAGGGCGGCGCCTGGCGGTGGAAACGGCGGAGAGACGTACGGCGGTGTTTCGTCGCGGCCGAAGGGAGGACGAAGGAGGAGGAGGCGTGAGCGATCGGCAAGGGGAGGCGCTCGCGAGCCTCTGGCCGGCGTCGGGCGGCGCTCGTGCGAAGGAGGGCAGCGGCGATCGGAGAGGAGAGGCGCGACGGCGTCGCTTGGTGGTGGAGGCGACGCTGCTCGCCGGAGATGAAGAAGAGGGAGTTGATTTTTTTTGGCTTTGGAAGGAAAACCCGTAGCCTGAGAGAAGGGAGTATATATATATAGGAAAATATCTTTAATTATTTAATTTAATTAAAAGATAAAGGAAGGAGTTAAAGATGTGGGTGAGAATTAATACTTTAATTAATTTAATTCAAAAGGAAAGTAATTTATGTGGGTATGGATTAACCCCTTTAAATTCGGATATTTTCGTTCCCACTTGATACGTTTTAGGGATTGTTTGGTTCACGAGATTAATCCCGAATTGAAAACTAATACAGTTTTAAAGCTTAATGAATATTTTAAAGTATTTTAATTATTCTTAATAAATTAAACGGATCGAAATCCTAATTTAAAACTTTAATAATTAATTTCTCGTAGTCCCTTATCCGTTTGAAAGTTTCGATTCCTTTCTTCGAATTCGGAAATTTATAAAAGGGTATATATTTAAATTACACAGTAGCACACAAAAATAATAAAATTAAAAGAAACAAAGATAATAATAATATAATATTATATAATTAAGGTTTCTAGCAAAATAAAAGGTATAAAACGGGACGGGGTATTACATCCTCACCCCCTTAACAGGAATTTCGTCCCCGAAATTCGACTTCTAGGGATTACTTAGGTATTTGCTCGGCTAAACCTTATACACTTATTTTAAGCAGTATCTATATGTATATATATATATTTTTTTTTTCTACTCTTAACCCCGATTCTGCTCAGTATCTATACGGGATGTTCAGGTCCTTTCAATCGGAGTTGTCCTCCACTGTTTTCCCCTTCTTCAAGAATAGCATTCACGTGTCCTGACCACTTCTGACCTTGGTGAGGTGGAACTCTGACTGGTGGCCCTAACTGACGATTGTTGGGTGCAGGTGGATGGTAAGTCTGGTAGTTATCCGCTTGCCGCGGGTAGTACTGGATGTTGTTAATTGGTTGGTAGTTGGGATTTGATGGTTGAGTGCATTCATTCCTCTTGTGGCCTGGTTGGTTGCATCGGAAACAAGTTATTCTATCCTGGTTGCATTGTCCCCAATGTTTCTTCCTACATCTTGGACAGTTTGGAATGTTTCGAGGAACATTGTAATCGTCCTCCCTAGGTTGTGGAACTGAATTCCTCTTGAAGTTTGGTTGCCAATTACGATCAACGGGGACCATCGTCGAAGTCTGCTTGTACTCCAAATCCTGACTGATCGAGACTAGCAGTGCTCGATGAAAAACTCCTCCATAGCTCGGTACCTGAAGGCCTATCACAATTCCTGCTATTTCGGGCCTCAGACCCTGTTCAAACCTCCGGGCTTTTCTATCACCATTGTCCACCAGATGTGGAGCATAACGGGATAACTGATTGAATCTTCGCTCGTACTCTATCACCGAGAGAGTTCCCTGTCGAAGATTAACAAATTAATGTTCCTTCCGATCTCTTAGTACTCGTGGAAAGTACCGGTCTAGCACAGCTTTCTTGAAATCCTCCCAAGTAAGGGCTTGTCTCTCCTCTTCATCCATAGTCCGCTCATAGGATTCCCACCATTGAGCTGCGTCTTCTACCAATTGGAATTGTGCACAGGAGACTCTCTGCACTTCAGTTAGCACCATATGTCGGAAAATACACTCCAATCCGGCTATCCATTCTTCGGTCTCGAAAGGGCTTTCTCTCCCATTCAGTCTAGGTGGCTGCAGTCGTCGAAATCGCTCAACAAAGTCATTCATCCTGGGTGTTATCTGTGGCATAGGCTCATACAGTGGTGGAGGAGGTGGTGGAGCTTGTTGCTGTATGTAGTTCTGGAGGGAGATCAGTATTTCCGTTGCAATATCGTTCACAGGTGCGCCCTGCTGGGGTGGTTCAGGTTCAGCCTGAGGAGGTGGGTCTATAGGATTTCCTGGGGCTGGGATACGGTTAACACGGGGTCGTCCACGTCTACGTCCTGGTGCCATTCTAGGGGTGGTTCTAGAGAGAAAAGAATAATATTACTACGTCATATAGGTATGAGAAAATTTATAAAAACAGAATCGAATTATGTAATCAACACAACGCTAGTACTGAGATACACGTGAGTACGTAGTTCACCGCAACGCACTGTGGCCACCAATGGTACAGTGATTACATCCGCACCGTATAATAGAAACCAGTGACGTGTCATTTAACAATAATCAGATAAAATATAACAGTTAATATACAGCAAGTAACACGCATTGCCAAGTAGCAATTTCATAACACATAAAAGTCTCGACTTCTATGTAGGTCAGTCTACTTACGCCATATCTAAAAAAATAAGTTTCTTAGGTACCGAGCTACTACTATCTTAGGTGGATTCTAACATGGGAAGGAAATTTCTAGTCAAAATTTTAGTTATGCAGAAATATAAATTAAGCAATTAAAGCATATAATTTAAACAATTTAAGCATATAATTTAAACAATTTAGAACGCATAATTCAAATAGTCACATAATGGCATTTATGAGATTTATAAACTTTAAACAAATATATTCATTTCATGCAATTCACTAATTATCCACATTTCAATAGGAATATAAACGATATTTTGGGGTTCTTTATACACCACGTAGGTGTTGTTTTGAGTTCTCGATCTTTTGATTGTGGTTTTGTTATGAAAGTCAACTTATCGCAAGTTCATACACCATAAGAAATTTTCATAATAAAATAAGAACATACCTTCGAGGAGCTTTTGACGGTAATAGGAGACACATTTCCCCTCAAGTGATTTAATTAGTGATCTATACTTACATGATAAGAAAATTTTAATTAATGAAAAATAATTTTGGTTTGATGAAAACAATGATTTGAGTTTAGGTCCGAAAGTTTTGAACCTAAGCTCTGATACCACCTGTAACGCCCCGAATCTAAAATACCTTATATATCTCAGATTCGAGGTGTCACTTGTAACTAAAATCCGAACTATAAAATTTTTGATATAAAAATGGATAATAAAATCAGGGATGAGTTTCATGCAGCGGAAGAAATGAGTAGAATAATATTTATAATATATTTCACACACATATATAAAGCTTAATATCAATTGTATCATTTTATTTAAGTGGGGAACTCCATGTCGTCTCTATTACTGTCCTTGCTCCACGAACTCATAATCTGCAAGGGTTGTAAAAAGGGGGCGTGAGATTTGAGTTCTCACGTATGGGTGATTTGCAACGTCATGGGATTGGTAAATCCGAAGTATATTAAATTATACTCATTGATAAAGTATATAATTTATTTAAGCAGTTGACATATAAATATGAATAACATATACCACAGAAGCTATGATGCACGGATTCTTCTAAAAATATCACAATGCAGTATCGGATTCGCACCCGCCCCCTAAAAGGGGTGCGATTCTTGAATCCGCGAATCGGATTCTCCACGTGGCGAATCCGGCTGCCACGTGGCGAATCCACTAACGGATACTCGAATCCTCCTCACGAATCCTACTTATTGAGCATTAAATATATTATTTTAATTGAAATTTATTATATAATATAATTTATATTGACAATGTGACACTTGTTTTATATTGAAATCACTGTTATGACGTATGTATTAGGCCAGTGGAACTTGAATTGATTTTTGCTTACTTAATTATATTAAATTATTGAATATGTTTAAGTTTTGGGTCAGAGAATATGTGAATTATATACATTCGATTTACAAAATTTTAAAATATATTTATTTTTTAAGTATTATATATAATAAAATATAAATAAACAGACGTATCCTTGACGAATCGCACCCTAAATTTTTTGAAAATTCGTATCCCCGTACTCGTATCGTATCGCCCCCGCACTCCCGCACCCGCACCTGTGCAACATAGCACAGAAGTAACAAGATCACGTAATAATTAATTGGGCATAGCAGGTTTCACATCATATAATTGAAATATCACAAGTTGATTCACATTAAGGGGCAAGCCCAAAACCATTTTCAAATAACGGCCTAATCTGCCAAAATCATTTTTCACATATTGTGAATCTCCCCCAAACCGTTTCTCACTAACAAGTCATCCATTCATGTGACCATGAATCTGAATAATTATTATCACTCATGGCCACCACAAATAATATCAGCGACCATGAATCTGACCTATTATCACTCATGGTCGTACGTGTCAATCCACAAACAAAACTGCTGCACATCAAATCAATAATTACTCGCTTTTCTCTTTCCCATAAAACTGTCATTTCAAATTGTGGGGAGAATTCACATAATTCATACTTAAACAGATTCATGCTCACAAAATGCCCTTATATCATGCAATGGTGATTAATTCAAGTAAAACAATAGACATTTAGCATCATATATAAATATATCACGTAATTCAAATATTTATATTATAGGGATACATTTATGTTGGATTAGTTGTTTTAGATTTATTTAGTCGAGTTCAGAGTATACCAGCACAACGTATTATAAGCAGATCGATCAACAGATCATCACCCACCTGATTGTTTCGAGTCCCGAGAATATTGTGTATGCAGACGGTCGAGTCCTTCGTGCGTGTCCCGAAAAGTACAGAATCCTAATAAGGAGTATTCCGATTAAAAGATCGACTTTTGAATTTGAAAAGCTTAAGAGTGTGAAACTCGAGGATTGAGTAGATCGTTGTCTTTAGAAAACTATTGAAAACTAAAGTTTTCAAAGGTTGATTTCAAATTGACAAGTACACCCATTTTTAAGAGGAGGTGTATTAGGGGGGTGTATTTACTAAAAGTAGTGTGTAACAGGGGGGTGTATTTGCTGAAAGCAGTGGTGTAACAGGGGGGTGTATTTACTGAATTCAGTGATGTTCTTAACAAAGGCCCTTTAAGAAAGAAAATATAAGAATTCATATTTTATAAAAACCTCTTATTAAAACTTATTAAAGACTTTGGCTTTTCTAAGACAAATTATAAAAAGTACTTTTCTTTTCTAATATTAATATTACTTCTAAAGTTGATTAGTGACACTTTTAGGAAATAAAAGGATCATATTAATTTTCCCAAAAATACTCTTTTCATTTTTTTATTAATTTTGGATATAACTCGACTTATCTTTTCGTTCCTAATTCTCTAACAGTCGCACAAGGGGAAGACGAGTTTCCCTTTGTCTCCAAAAACTCAACTAATATTACTAACAACTAATTTCATCGCCATACAGTTAATTCAATAATACTAATCCAAAAATACTTTTCAACTAAAACAACAATACTAATTCATCCATTCTAATAATATCATCCAACTAATCCAATAACACTAGACAACAATTTCAATAATACTAAACAACTTAAAATACTTAACAACACTAACCAATTATTTCAACAGTTACTCAACAACTCATCAAGTGATATCAATTCACACTAATCCAAGTGCTCTGACTTAAATCAATCAATACCAACAGCTAGGAATTTCAACATAATAACATCTCCATCTACAACTTACAGGCTTCCAAGCCAAAAACAGTAATCAAGCCTCAACAGGGATTCGATCAATTCCTATCCCAACTAGAATTAGAGAGAAAGTTAGCGATTCTTACGAGTCCGGTTCGTGGTGGTAAATGGACGGTCTAACGGCGTCGTTCGGGAATTCGGAAAACGGATTTGAACAGCCTAACGGCGTCGATTGGGATTTCCAGAAATTCCGGCAGCAGCAACCGGTTCAACGGCGTCAAATTGATCAGAAATTTAGACGGAAAAGGTTACGGGATGGAATTGAATTAAGCTTCAAAGAGTAGAAATTGAAAGGGGAAATTTTCAATTACCTTACTAGAAAGGAAAAGAGGCGATGTTTGGCTCCGGGCTTCGACGGCACGGGAGCGGCGGCGCTTCGTTCGAGGAGGCGGAGGACAGCGGCGCGGCTGGGAGAGGGCACGGCAGCGGCTTCGCTCGCCGGGAGAAAGAGGCGCGACGCGATGGCGGCGTCACGGCGGAGGAGTAGCGGCGCTTGTCGCCGGCGAGAGAGAGAGAGCGAGAGGATAGCAGCGGTCTGGGGCTATGGCCGTCGCGGAGAACGGCGGCGCTGAGTGCTGCTTCTTCGCCGGTGCGACGGCGGAGGAGCGACGGAGGGCGGCGCCTGGCGGTGGAAACGGCGGAGAGACGTACGGCGGCGTTTCGTCGCGGCCGAAGGGAGGACGAAGGAGGAGGAGGCATGAGCGATCGGCAAGGGGCGGCGCTCGCGAGCCTCTGGCCGGCGTCGGGCGGCGCTCGTGCGAAGGAGGGCAGCGGCGATCGGAGAGGAGAGGCGCGACGGCGTCGCTTGGTGGTGGAGGCGATGCTGCTCGCCGGAGATGAAGAAGAGGGAGTTGATTTTTTTTGGCTTTGGAAGGAAAACCCGTAGCCTGAGAGAAGGGAGTATATATATATAGGAAAATATCTTTAATTATTTAATTTAATTAAAAGATAAAGGAAGGAGTTAAAGATGTGGGTGAGAATTAATACTTTAATTAATTTATTCAAAAGGAAAGTAATTTATGTGGGTAGGGATTAACCCCTTTAAATTCGGATATTTTCGTTCTCACTTGATACATTTTAGGGATTGTTTGGTTCACGATATTAATCCCGAATTGAAAACTAATACAGTTTTAAAGCTTAATGAATATTTTAAAGTATTTTAATTATTCTTAATAAATTAAACGGATCGAAATCCTAATTTAAAACTTTAATAATTAATTTCTCGTAGTCCCTTATCCGTTTGAAAGTTTCGATTCCTTTCTTCGAATTCGGGAATTTATAAAAGGGTATATATTTAAATTACACAGTAGCACACAAAAATAATAAAATTAAAAGAAACAAAGATAATAATAATATAATATTATATAATTAAGGTTTCTAGCAAAATAAAAGGTATAAAACGGGATGGGGTATTACATATTATCGTCACTTTGATTACAGAAGGGGGATCACCATCAACTATATTCAAATCTAGAGCATATTGGTATTCAGATCTTGAGTAAAAATTCCTCAACATCTACGACCATGGCATGACAGTTCTGGAAGATGATCACAGTAGCAAGGAGGCACTTCAATCCGTGGGCATTTCATTGACAATACGTACACTGATCTTCTTGGGAGAAAGATCTAGATGACCGAAATTAGAGGGGAGCGTTGCACCGACTTTTCTGGTGTTAAACTAAACGAAGTCGTACATGATCTGGTGGTAAACTAAACTATAGTACGAAACAATGATGATCATTCGGGCCATTTTTTTTACTAAGTTGTCCGATCATACGATAGTAAATAAATTTATGTTATTCGAACATCCGATACGGGAGAAATCACAATTAATTACACGGCACACCGGATTTGATAAGACTGAAATAAAAAATCGGATAGTAGGAAAAAAAGTGAAAGAAAATGAGAGGAGAGAACCAAACATGAAAAATGAGTATGACCAATGAACAAATTTATAGGAAAAATAATAAAAAAAATAACGGTCAAGATTAAAATAAATCAATGGTGAAGATGATTGGACACCTCTATTCAAAGAGAAGCCAAGGATGTTGGAATGGGTAAAAAAGAGGGATGTCACATAGGCATTTTTGGCTTCCACTATATAAGGGTATTGATATTTCCCCGCATATCCTTATTATGATGAGTGTATTCCGGCATGATGCATCCATCCACATCCGAAAATTGTGATCCACTTTTCTGCATACCAAATTATATCACAAATATAAGAGGACACAAATTACGTCCTTAAACTAATTATTACTTTCCATAACGTATTTTCATCATCAGATTAACAAACCATATATATATATATACTAGTTATAGACCCGCGAGTCTCGCGGGCATAATTAAAATATATTTATTAAAATGTATTAGTGTTATTTTATAATTATTTACCATTAACGGATACACAATTGCATAACATTTGTTTTTTATTGCTTCATTAAGCACATCCGACACAAAGCAACACAATAATCACAAATTCCTAAAAACCTCCCTATATACAACATTAGTCGTGTGCTTTGAAGGCTTACTTTCAGAGTCAAGACAAAGAATTTTCAGACCATCCTTACTCCTAACCCTTGAGACTGCAACATACAACTGCCCGTGTGTGAAAACTGGTTTTGGCAGGTACAAACCAACGGTCGAAAGAGATTGTCCCTGACTTTTATTAATAGTCATAGCAAAACACAATAGTATGGGAAACTGCCTTCTCGTAAATTTTACCGGCATCGTTGCATCCGAGTTGCTCAAAGTCATTCTAGGGATGAAAACCTTATTTCCAATATTTTTTCCAGAAATTATCTCAGCTTCAATCACGTGGTTTCCCATCCTAGTAACAATAACCCTCGTCCCATTACACAAACCAGATTTCTGATCTATATTTCTCAAGAGAACAATAGGAACACCTTTCTTCAATACCAATATATGGCTAGGCGTACCACTACACCTGACAGTGTTTAAAAAATCCACCGACACCAGCTCTCCATTACCACCAGGACGAAACCCAGATTTACAAACACTATCGTAGCTCAAATAAGTCCTCGCTTCCCCAGGAATAATGGATAACATCTTCTCATTGATACAATCAACATCTTGATGCGTAGGCGCAAGAATTGCTCTATCTTAAAAATATTTATGCATACCTAGATTGCTTTGGATGGACAGATAGATACTTTGAATGATAGCCATAATAGGATCAATATCATCACAAATTAGATTTTCCGGTGGAATCTCAATATCCGCAAAACCATCTCTACCTTGACCGAGCTTACCATCACTAATTTTTAAAATACAATCCAAAAACTCAGCAATCCCACTGCTGCTTGAATTAGAAGATGTGCTTTCGGACTCCAGTCTCATATTTTTTGTCAACGTAAGAACCTAATTACAGAACCACAAATGCAGGCATAAATTACCAATAAATGAATAAATAGATAATATTAAATATAAATAATCACTGTTCTACTAAAATAATTAAGAATACCTAACAGTAATCCCACAGGTACGATGAATTAATGGTAGAATGGACAACATCTTCTCTGCTTCCATTTGGTATTACTGGAAGTATTTGCCGAAAATCCCCACCAAGAATAACAGTTTTTCCTCCAAATGATAAATAACTTACTGATCCATCGGGATTTCTAACAATGTCTCGTAAAGTATGATCCGATACTTCAAAACTAAATCTGTTCACCATGGGCGCTTCATCCCAAATTATTAGCTTGGTCATTATGAGTAATCTTGATAACTCTGATCCAGAAAGTACATGACACGTGGAAGACTCATCAATATTTATTGGAATTGCAAATCTTGAATGAGCAGTACGTCCACCGGGCAGAAGAAGAGTTGCGATTCCACTTGAAGCAACATTCAATACAACATGGCCATCACTCCGTACAGCGGCAGAAAGAGTCCTCCAAATATAAGTCTTTCCAGTCCCGTCATATCCATATAAAAAGAAAATATCACCCTTTCGACTCACAACAACATCGAGTATCTCGTAAAAAATAGACCTCTGTTTAGAAGTGAGCATGGAACTCAACTTCGCATACTCATCCCGCAGGAGTGCACGATCCTACCCACAACCTACTTCTACGAGTTCATCCTACCCTAAGCATGCAAGGGTTTTAGCTAGACATGGTTTTGACAGTAATAAAAGCAACAGAAGAAGTAACGAACATAAACATGATGATTAGAACGAATAAAAGATCAAACATCAACTAGGGTTTAAAGAAATACTTGCAAAGAACTGAAATTTAATTAATAAAAATGAAGTTTAAAGTGTTTAACGTAATCGAACTAATGAAAAGAAAATGAGAAACGAAAATAAACTAAGAATTCGTGCTAAAACCTCGATTAAATGTAAAGTAAAGCTTGCTCCTCTCCTTCTCTCCAAAAATGAACTCTAAAAGTAATAATCTATCAAGTGGTAAGTGGTCGTCTAGGAATCTCAAAATCTCTGTAAAAATGAGCTCGGGACGAGTATATAAGTGGTCGTCTAGGAGTCTCATTCACTGCTACATTCCCTCCAACCAGATTCTGCCCCATCTCAAGATTGCTAATCTTCTCCATCATAGCCATCAACAGCTTCCCCGTACCCTCATTCTCTTCCAACTTACACGCTCTTTGAAATTCTGGATCCTCATTCCATTCCCCGGCATTCGTGACAATATTGTCGATAATTTCTCTACATCTCGCAATCCCTTGGTTCAGAAAGCTCTACTTGCACATGCATCTAGATGGGCTTGACCAGCCTTGCTAGCTCCACTGTAGAAGAATGTCATGATATCTCCCTCATTGTACCCGTGTTGCGGGCACTCAATCAACATAGTATCTCTCCCACGCCTGACGTAAATCCTCTCCTGGCTTCTGGCGGAAGGAAGAAATCTCTATCCTTATTTTAATTGTTCTCGATGGAGGGTAGAATCGCTCGAGGAACAGACGCTCGAGCTCGGCCCATGTGGTTACACCTCCCCGTGGGAGCGTGTTATCGTACCACTCTTTGGCTATTCCCATCAAAGAGAATGGGAAAAGCCTTAGCCTCTTGGCATCTTCAGACATCCCGTTATAATTGAACGTGGATGCGATCATCAGAAAACTCCTCAGATGAGTTTGAGGATTCTCCTTCCCAACCTCCCCCTTGAATTGATTCTCGGTAAGCAGCTTAAGAATTCCTGGGGAAATCGAGAAGTTATTTGCCTCTACAGGGGGCAATGCCACTCCATCATAGTACCTCTGCGGTTGTGCGCGAACCTTCCTCTAATAGCCATGTTCTGATATGCATTCTAAGGAACGTATTGAGGATTAGCAGCTGGTACGGGTACTTGTTGGGGTAGTGGTGGTTGATAAGTTGGTAGTTGGTTGTAAACAGGAGGTGGGGGATACGGGTATGGTGGATATGGATAAGGTGGGTAATGGTAAGGGTAGGGTAAGTTGTTTTGTGGTAAGTTAGGATGTGGGTAAGCAGGGTTGTTCTGAGGATGTTGGACAAGATTATGAGCTGGATTGTTCACGTTCTGTGTACCCGGGTTCTGGCTCTGACTGTCCCCTGACGGATCTTGGTTCTTACTAGAATTGCCTTCAGTGCCATCAGTCCGGTTCAATGTTTGATTAAACTCATTCTCGACATCGTCCAACTCATTAGTAATGTCCATTGGTTCTTTCCCTCCGGCAGCGTTCATCCTTCTTAAGAAGGCTCGGTTTCTTCTTGCTATTGTCTCAGGATCCAACGGTAATCTCTCTTCGCTCGTAGTGTCTTGCGAGCGCATTTCCATAAACCTGAAACACTAACAAAATAATAACAACGCAACTGCCGAAAACGCTACGAAATAAAACAGAAAAGTAAATCACTCACTACTAACTACTAAGCTATCTACAAGTCCTATTCAAAAGACATACAACGCCATCCCCGACAACGGCGCTATTGACTTGAAGCGAAAATACCAGCTTTCTACTAGTAGTTTCCCCACAAGAGTACGGGTTCACTGTAGTATGAGCAAGTATAGGGACCAAGTATTATCGAACCCAAGGGAAGGTATGTATGTGAATAGATCCCTGAAGATCTACGCGTCGTGCTAATATGAGTGTAATGTTTTTGGGATTTTAGAAAATTAATTTTAAACTAAAATAAACTAATTAAACTAAATAACGAAAGAAACGAATTAACAAAGGTATGTTTTCAAATGAGTGATGGTGATGCTCAGGATATGAATCCCTATGTATACTAACGGAGCAGGTACATAATCAAAATAATTGTGACAAGCGAGAATTAACCTAAGTAAAAGATTGTAAGATGAAAGCTCAAGAATTAATACCCTAATACTTTATCCTAACAATCGACTTCACTAATCTACAAACAAGTTAATAGATAGTGCTTAATTAACGAGACCCTAATTTAAACTAAGGTGATGCAGTCGTCCTCCTTAGATAAACCGGTAGATTAATTAACCCTTTCTAAACCCTCTCATTAAGCCTACTCGTTGTTAAAGAGTGATACGGTCGTCCTCTCTCTAACACTTTTTGAACGAAATTCAAGAATAAAGTTAAGATTGATTTTAAGAATTCATTAACTAAGAGAATTAAAACTTAACGTCACGAATTACCCTAATTACGTACCCACAACCTACTTCTACGAGTTCATCCTACCCTAAGCATGCAAGGGTTTTAGCTAGACATGGTTTTTACAATAATAAAAGCAATAGAAGAAGTAACGAACATAAACATGATGATTAGAATGAATAAGAGATCAAACATCAACTAGGGTTTAAAGAAATACTTGCAAAGAACTGAAATTTAATTAATAAAAATAAAGTTTAAAGTGTTTAACGTAATCGAACTAATGAAAAGAAACTGAGAAACGAAAATAAACAAAGAATTCGTGCTAAAACCTCAATTAAATATAAAGTAAAGCTTGCTCGTCTCTTCCTCTCCAAAAACGAACTCTAAAAGTAATAATTTATCAAGTGGTAAGTAGTCGTCTGTAAAAACGAGCTCGGGACGAGTATATATAAGTCTTGGGCTGAATTGGGAACTCGTGGGCCGAAAAACGCATCCGGAAGCATAAAAGTTGGAAGTGCTCGAGCACACCTGCTCGAGCGGTGGCACTCGAGCAGTGTAGCTCGAATGGTGCAATCGCTTGAGCACCTCCGCTCGAGCTGGTTGAATGCTGGAATTTTGGGGCGCTCGAGCAACACGCTCGAGCGGTGGCGCTCGAGCTGCTCGAGCGCGAGAATTCTTCTGTAAGTTTTTGGCGTTCGAGCAGCGTGCTCGAGCGCTAGTGCTCGACCTGAGACACTCGAGTGACTCCAGAAAATCCCAAAGTAACATTTTTCTTCTTCTACACTAATACCAATCGTATTTCTTCGATATCTTCTCATCCGGGCATCCGTTTGAGTCGATTCAAAGTCCTACGAACTTCGTTTTTCATCCTCGATTCACCTATGAGCATAAAAGAGACAAATTCATCAATGTATAGAAATAATGCTCAATTGACTCTAAATACTCGACAAAACCGACCCAAATTAGGGTATCTCAAACGACGAATCATGACAATTTCACGCCTAATCAACGATCATACTGCATCTCCTCGTGGATCATTATGTTTGTTCCAGATGAAACCGATCGCTCTGTGGGCATAGGCATCGAAGGGAATCTGGATAAACAGATGTCCCTGAACTCATAACCAACTAAGAATATTCTCCCGGCCAAATTTTCTCGCACTGCAATCATCTTGCTATCATCACCAAACAAAGTCCGCGCAGACGACAACAATTTCTTGGAAAGAGTGAAAATAATGAATTAGAATAAAAATTCACAGAATTAAACGTTAACAAAATTATAATTTATAAAAATAATTAAACATAAATAATATAAAATAATTTTACCAGTCGAGTACCCCACTCGGTAGAATCACAACACGTACGAACGGTAAATCCAACTGGGACTTTTGCTAACTAAAACAAATAAAAAATAAAATATACAACAACTAATCAAAACACAGTGGGTAATAATAAGATGTTCACATTTGCAATATTTAAACAAAACTATATCCAATTTATAACAAATGCACATCACCTCTAATTTACTTATCGAAGGCGGTGGAGGCAGCGACCGTGTGGTAATGTCCCAATGCAGATGGTAAGGTCGTCCATATTCATCTACAAAGAACATAAAAGGACTTGCAACTAAAAACAATAGATATTAAAGCAAAAATTTTAAATCAAATTATAGTATTAAAAAAAACACCTCTGAAGCCCGGCTCGGTAGACAAAAATACATTACACCGATCAACGTAATAGGCAGCAATACAGAAAGTATTCAAACCATCATATAAAATGGTCACACATTCAATAGAAGTCATTGTAATGCCCCGAATGAACTTATCCCAATCACATGTGATTTGCCAAGTCCCATCAAATATATAACATCTCGAATTGATATACCGACCAGTAGAAGACTTCATCAAGCATGTAGGTGGGAAAGTTCCAGCAAAATTCCATGCAAATTCATGGGAATTTCCTGCAAGAAAAAATATTTTTTATAAAAAAATATACAGCAAGGAATTGGAATATAAAATCCACATAATATAAATAATGAGATCCATTTTTTGGAAATATGAGCTTACAACTGATTCAGCAAAATGAGCAAAAAATTCAGGAACATGAGACGCACTAATAACAGTACCTGTAGCCGATGAGAGCAAAGAGAGAAGGGACAAAAATAGGTGAATACTTGTACAAACAAACTTATAAAAAAATCGAGAAAAAGCAAAAAAATAAATCACAGTACCATTGCCAATTTCCACCTCATAATTATCGACGATTTCCCCAACCTGGTGCAACATCCCACCCACCCTAAATATTTTCATCGACAAAGAAGATGACCCAGGAATCATTGAAAAAAAAATAGTATCATCAACCTCTAAATGATAAAAATCCACCAAGTTATCCCACTGAACTCCACAGAACACACGAAAACAATCTCTCTCCAAACCAACATCAATACGCCACTCACGGGCTGAACTATAAAAAATGTCCACAGAAGTAAAAAAAAGTAAAAAAAATAAAAATCCATCACAGAAATAGAGAACAACACCAAATACAACCCAAGTCAAATCGCCAAATAAAATAAAAATAAGCTAATACATTGTACCATTTTTAAGAAATAGTCAATATGCCCAAATGACAAGTAATTAATGTAAAACGATCCTTCACCCAAATCATAGAACCTCCTCTTCAACCTTGCAATAGCCGAGAAATCCATCGGTAGATTAGTGCCTATGAACACATTGGAAAAGAAACACACAATTAAACAAAAAATCACAAAAAATGAGCAATATAAAAAAATGCAAATAAAAATTACAACAATTAAATTTTAAATATCCAAATAATTAGCTTTAAATACACATAAGTAGGCAACTATCTTTAAAATGTAATTTATATAGATTCAATCTTCAATCACAAAGAATAGAACTAAAAAACTGTGGTATGAAATTCTTTAATTCCATATTTTTGGCCAATATTAACTTTTTAAAATCATCTTGAGCGTGACAATATTGTAGGTAAATAAGAGGACTTAAAAAAAGGCATCCTTTCCAGGCTTATAATTTATATTGAACATGCAACCTAAAAAATTATGTTGACCTTCATTACTGACCAAAAATTAGGGAATTGAATTAATATTCTACAGAAAAAATGTCATATTATTACGCAAAAAAAGTAATTTATATAGATTAAATATTCAATCACAAAAAATTGAACCTGAAAACTGTGGTATGAAATTCATTATTTCCATATTTTTTGACAATATTAACTTTTTTTTAATCAATTTGAACATGGAAATATTATTAGTAAACAAGAGGACTTAAAAAAAAGGTGTCCTTTATAGGACATTAATTTATATTGAAAATGCAACCTAAAAAATTATGTTGATCATCACTGACCAAAAATTAGTGAATTGATTTAATATTCTACAGAAAAAATGCCATATTATTACGCAAAATTTTTATTTGACAAAATAAATTTAAGTTGAGTTAAAATGGACCAAATTTTTTCTAGTAATTTATATTTTTTATTTACCCCAACCCTCGACAGTGCAACAAAAAAGCGTCCATATGTAAAGTTATGAATGAATGGATTAGTAGAGAAGATAATAAAACAATATCTCATTGTATTGATAATTAAAATAGATGATAATACATCTTAATGTTCACCAAAAAAAAAAAAAACAACCAATGGATATAAAATCCATTGTTATTCCAAACCAATAAGCTAATGCATTTATAATTCAATAATAATTGTAGTCCTCGATCCGAATCTGATATAAGTCTCTCAAATACCTAATTGCACGAAAAACAACAACATTGCAAGATTCCTTAGAGGTGCCGCATAAATCACCGTGCACAACATGAACATCGTCATCAGCGTTAAGGTAACAAATAGTCTCGAAAATAGGAAAATCGTCAGTACCAGATTTTTTGGTCTCATACGAAACTGATGAGAAACCAATTAGCAAAAGCAAGTCAGAGAGTACAACTTTATAATTGATTGTAAAAACAATGTGAGACATGTCTACAAAAAATGTAATAAAAATTGTCAATATTGAAAACAATTTTACGGTACAAAAAAAAAGAGTCAAATCGAGAAATTTATAAACAGGGGTTTTTTTATTCTAAATTGAATTTATTTAATAAATGAGATACTAATTTTATTAATAAGTAATGGCACATAAAACGGGCAGGAAGTTAATATCATGGATAATATTCAAGGGAAATTGAGATTAGACGACATTCTATGAACAAACAATCATTCCTACTATACTGGCAACAAAAAAAAGGACTAAAACAGGAAATCTACTTTGATTTGGTTCCTACCTAAAAATACCAAAACACTTGCCACGAAAAAAGGAAAACTACAAATTCTACAATGAAAAGGAAAAATAATTAATCCTCTACCAATTACAGGTGATTAATCAGTTCCACATAGGATTTGCAACAAAAAAAGGACTAAAACAGGAAATCTTCTTCGATTCGGTTCCTACCTAAAAAATACCGAAACAGTTGCCACAAAAAAAGGAAAACTAAACATTCTCCAATAAAAATGAAAAATAATTAATCTTCTACAAATTTCAAAGGATAAATCAGTTTCCAAGACAATGTCCGCAAACAATGCAAGGAGAAAAATAGAGGCATAACTTAAAATACTAAATTAAGGACCCATGCAGTAAATTATTTATTATGGACCTAAATACTGCAGCATATATTAGGAAATTATTTCCTATTATATTGGCAACTAAAAAAGGACCAAAACAGGAATTCTACTTCTATTTGGTTTATTACTAAAAAAAAATGAAAACTTTGTCACGAAAAAAGGTAAACTAAAATTTCTCCAATAAAAAGGAAAATTAATTAATCTTCTACCAATTTCTAGGGATAAATTAGTCCCCAAGAAATGGACAAAATCGAAGAAACAATGCAAGATTTGGTCAAAATACTCCAAATATAGGTTGATTTGGGCCTCAAATTAAGGGGAGAAATAGAACAAGACATAACTTAAAATATTAAATTAAGGACCAACGTATGGGAAATTCTGTATTATGGACCGAAATAAAACAACACATATTAGGAAATCCTAATTTTGACCAAATAATCCGTTAACAAAAGGTGAGCATATTAAATACGGGACAACCAAGAAGTATAGGCAAATCGGGAAGGACTAAATTAGGAAATAAACTACTCTTTGGATAATAATAAGAAAATTCCAAAAACTATCTACTCTTCGGATAATAGTAAGAAAATTCCAAAAATTATCAACAATTTAGTCCATAGACATTGAAAGGGAAAAATAACAAATATAAAAATGGTTCTCGTTGTTTTAATTGGTTAAAAACTGGCTAAACAGAATTTATGCGATAATTTCGATTGCAATTTTAGTAGGAATACTGACATTAGACGATAAAGCAACATTTACGACCAAACTTTATGATTTTTAGAAGATAAAGCAACATTTACGGTTAGAATTTTTATTGTTAATTAATTCAATACCAAGAAAAGAATCCATGTAGAATAACAACGAATCTATCCGACAGAAAAACACATCCATGAAATATAAGCATTAGTATATAATCTATAAACGTAGAAGTATTCGGGCGAGCTTTGGTTAATCGCACGGAGAGATCAAAACGACAAAAAACAACAAAAGGGATTGAGGTAATACACATCATATATATTATTAATAATCGCACGGAGAGATCAAAAGGACAAAAAACAACAAAAGGGATTGAGGTAATACACATCAAATATATTATTAATATATTACCAAAGAATCAAGATGAACTACAAACTTGCGACGATACTACACAATCCATCAGCGCGTGGCTTGACATTCAAGTGAGAAGATACAACCGCAAAATATATATTACAAAGGAGGAAGAACCTATACAATAAGAACTACAACAATACTACACGAATAGGTCAAAAACACCATCTGCGATGGAGGAAAAACTTGGAGAACCGTGCATAACAAATGAACTCGGACCAAAAACACCAACGATAATTGCAAACGTAACGACGGTAAAACATAAAACTTAGACCGAACATACCGGTCGGCGATGAGTGAAAGAAAATGAGTGAATGAATGAATGAAAGGATGAGACCTGGAGAACAAATAAATAGATAAAATTGACGAAAATGGACGAACACGATCAAAAAAAAAAAAAGAATGGCCAGGATCATTTTGCAATTAATGATCGAATAAGAGGGGGCCATTTTTGAAATAGAGGATTAGGAGAGATGCCACATAGGCTTGGCTAACTTTTGCTATATATAGTTTATGATTTATGATATGATATATATGTGTATAGTATATACACACTTATAGAGTTACATACTCACCTTCGTGAATTTCTTTAATTACACCTAGTTGCTCCAAATAAAAACATACAAAAAGAAAAACCTAAATCGTCGTTTTCAGCTCAAACACATACCATTATCGGTCGATCAAACAAAACACACATGCCTTAAATTATTTAATAAAAATAACTAATATTATTTAATAAAAACTAACATTATTCAATTAAAACAATTACAATAGTTTAGTGAAAACAACTAAACAAGTTGTTATTTATAAAAAACAATTAATGTTAGTTAAGCACTAGTTGAAGTGGGGAAAATTATTTTTTCAGGAGAATAACTTAAGGGGTAGCAAAATAAGAACCATAATTTTTCGGGCTGGCAAAATGAGGACAATAACTTTATAAAAATGTGTCAAATTGAGAACAAATCAGCTTGAATCAATGCAAATTGAGCTAATTGACCCAATTTGGGCTAGAATTTGGGTCCAGTTCGGACTGAAATTGGTCTTTATTTGCAAAATTTTAAAAGTTATAGTTCTTAAGTTGTCAATCTAAAAAGTTACGGTCCTCATTTTGTCAACCTAAAAAGTTACGATATCATTTTGCCAACCCGAAAAGTTAAGGTTCTCATTTTGCCACCCCCTTAAGTTACAGTCCCGAAAATGTTAATGTACGTGCGTGCATTATGGGAAAGAAATTCTAATTTATTTGATAATATTGATTAAGTAGCTAGAGCTTCGTCCCACAAAATCATTTCGTACACTCTTGCTCAAGTTTCTGGCTAAGAATTATTATTATTATTTAACGACACTTATGTAACAGGTTCTACTTTACAAAACTGCATAGACTTAGAATTCAGAAAATTGCCAAATATTCTTCGTGAAAAGTTTGTTAGTCCAATTGCATAATAGTACCAAAGTTTTGATTGTTTGGCAACAATACGACGTCGTCGACATGACTTTCCACATGTTGTCAATTGTTACTTGTTTTCCGTTGCTAATTTGCTATCTTGTTTGGGTATGGCGAGTGTCCAATCTTACAAGTTATACTATATTCCTTTTCTTTTTTCCTCTCTTATTTGGGTTTAGTTTGTTAATTTCAGTTCTCTTTATTATACGGTTTTTTTTTTCTTTAAATAGGCAACTACTATTAAAAAAAATTATAGAGTAATTCTTGTATGAGACCGTCTCATAGTATGAGACCAATAATATTTGATCCACTTTTAATTTAAATTGTGTCACTTATTAATTAAAAAGTTGTCACTTTTAAAATGTGATAAAGTTTAAACAAAAAGTGATAATATTTTTGTTAAAAGTGACCTATCACTTTTCTTTAAAAATATTATCACATTTTATGATAATCCTATCACTTTTTTTAATTTGATAGGTCTCATATTATGAGACGGTCTCACACAAGTTTTTGCCAAAATTATATAATTGAAGTCGATACAAGAGTCGCGTTTTTGGTAAATTCTTAATATAACAGTGTAGTTGTCCAATTAATAACAAGAATATAATGCTTGAAATATTCTGGGAATAACGAGTGTAATGCAAAACTATATATCAGGCTAGAAATAACGAGTGAATTACTTTTAGAGCTAAATAAGAGTAGGATTTCTGTGCACTCAAATTTACATATACTTTTTTTTAATATTACTATTGTACTTACGATGCGTCATTTAAAAAAAAAAATTGATTTTTAAGCATTGACATTTCACATGCACAACACATTCACAATAATAATACATGAATAAAATTCACGTGAAATTCAGGGGCGCTTGGTTAGCAATTCTTCAATGGCAATGGGAATGAAAATATATTTTCATCTATGCCCTCATAATAAAAATGATATGTTAGGTGAAGAAGTGTTCCAATGGTGACTCCATTGCTAGTGTTATGCCCAAATTTTGGAATAGAAGTTGACAACAAATGGTTGTTGGTGGAGGAATAGGGGAGTGATTGAGGAGGATGATTGTAGGAAGAGAATAGGGTAATCAAAATGGAGTAGTGATTACCTTATTTAGGAGGAGATGTAGTGATTTTGTTCTCTTAAACCATGCTAATTACACTAATTTTCAATCTCATTCTCATTACCATTGAAGAGTGGTTAATCAAGCGTCCCCTCAGTTCATAATGCTTTTTCTATACATATATAGGTTACTTTCCAACCATGCGTGGAGGGAAATTTTTTTTTTTTTTTTTTGCGCCACTGTTATTTTTTAGCCCTACATCTTTAGGACTTATCAAATTTCAGTGTCTTGCAATTGTAAATTGTAATAAACATCACTGGACTTATATTCGAATGGAAATCAGTATCATAATATTAAATTTTTTATATTTATGCTTAATTAAGATATTTTATTTGATTTTATTATATTATATTATATTATATTGAAAATATATTTAAATTTTTTGTTCTCCAAAGTTATTTCATATTATATATAAATAAACATGTTATACATTGTTGAGTATGTTTTTTGAATAAGGTTCGCATAAACTCTCTTTCCCAAAGTAATACATTTTAGCATATAAAATAATACATTTTAACCTACAATATATTTCGTTTTCAAAAATAATTGATTCATGGGTTATTTAAAAATCATATTTCTTATGCTATAAGGTATTATCGATTTCACTGTAAAACTTCGGTGACAAAGTTCACATGGTTAAGTTTTTGTCTACAATGTTATTTGGGGATCGTTGGATTTTGTAATTAAAAGTTAGGATTTACTCCACTTTGGTTTTTTATTTGTATTGTTTCATTATTCATTTCAGATCAACGAATATCATATTTAATCACGCTTTTCGTAAAATATTTGGTACTCAGCTAACTACTTTTGTTGATGTTCCTAAGGAACGTGTTTTGGGTTAAATAAGATGCGTGAGATCCGACTATTGAGGGAAATTAGTCACCTCAATATGTTCAAGACGTGCATCACTCATATTCAGTGACGACCCATAATTTTGGTCGAGGGGTCCATTTATGGAATGTTTTGATTGTTTCGATTAAGACGAGTCTAAATAATTCAATGTAAAATTAATTTTATAGTGTAATGCATTATATGTACATAAATTAATTTGTTCATTGAGTTCCGTCCCACAATAACTTTTACCCTTTTCGTTCGCCTCACAATAATCTTCACACCCCTAAAATGAAAATAACATTATCTCACAATATCATTTTATATTTAAATAAAAACCTTAAACCCCCAATTTCAACAACTTTTCTTAAATAAAATATGTCCAACTACATGTGAAGTTTAATAGGAAATGTAGGTATAGTATAATTATATATAAGAATCAACATTAATGAAGTTTAGAATTACCTTTCAAAAAAAAATTGAAGTTTAGAATTAAAATCAATTTTGATAAATAAACATAAAAGAAAATGTTGCTTGATTCGAAAATTTTATAAACAAATTGTAAAATAGAAGTTAAAAAAAGAAAAACATTAAATGAAATCGAACCCAACTTTCTAAGAACCGAAAGACTTTAGAAATAAATGTCTTAATCATTAGGGTAATATCTATATACATCATATCATGAAATATATATATATATATATATATATATAAAATATATATAATAAAAAAAATTAGGGGTGGGGGGCCAGTGATCCCCTAACCTCATGTTCGCCGCAACAAATATCTGTTGGGAACAAATATGCTTGATAGGCAAATTTATGTATATATGCCAAAAAGCAAATTTAATGGTGAAAATAGGGGACTTGGAAAAAAGTTTTCGGATATAGGGTTGATCGCCCTTGGGAGTAGCGATCAACAGGGTAGATCGCCCTCACCAAGGGCGATCAATGAGAAACAGCAGCCACGTCATGGATCGCCTCAGCCAAGAGCGATCCATGGACAAATTCTGACAAGGCAAGCACGCCTACTCTTGTTTTGTATTCCATCATTTCTGCAACTCTGATAAAGATTCCATCACTTTTCCCCTTTTACATGAATCACTCTCATAAAATAATAATGGATTATAATATTCAAAGAGGAACAGACTTCATAAAAATAATACTGCACATAAAAAATATAGTTTCCAAAAATGTATTCTTCAATATTTGAATCAAAATTCCAATAAATCATGTGTATAGGAGATAAAATCTGAAAAATTTAGAATTAAGTGAAACTTACGGAAAAAATGTTATAGTTGAGAAAATTATGGGATAATGAAGTTATCCCATTTGACTTGGTATTTTGAAACTTAAGAAAATATTTGAATATCCGGTCAAAATAAATATAAACTTATATAGCATATATAATATACCCATATGTTTATGCGTGAATATAAAAACTCTTGATGAATGAAAATTTTCACTACACATAATCATGAGTTTTAAAAAAAAATTAAAATATACTATTAATTATAGAATTTTAAAAGATATGAAAAATACTTGAAATCTATTTCATAGATAAAAAAAAAAGTGCTACAAGCTAATTAATTAAGTATTGACCGGAGTTACGTCTATGTTAGGGAGTATATGGTAAAACTTCAACTAAAAAATTAAAAAATTGAGAGCCAAAGTATATGAATATTTATTATTATTATTGTTAATTTTTTAGAAAAAATAATATAGACTTTTAATATAACATGGTTAAGTTAATAGTTTGGAAAATATAAACTTTTAATATTTTCTAAATTTGAATGGATATAATATAGAAAAATATTTTTAGACTTTTCTAAAAATATAATATAATAGACTTTTAATATAATATAGACTTAACCATGGATAAATTTCCAAAATATTAACTTAACCATGTTATATTAAAAGTCTATATTATATTTTTTTAGAAAATATAATATAATAGATTTTAGAAAAATATTTTGACCGGATATTCAAATATTTTCTTAAGTTTCAAAATACCAAGTCAAATGGGATAACTTCATTATCCCATAATTTTCTCAACTATAACATTCTTTCCGTAAGTTTCACTTAATTCTAGATTTTTCAGATTTTATCTCCTATACACATGATTTATTGGAATTTTGATTCAAATATTGAAGAATACATTTTTGGAAACTATATTTTTTATGTGCAGTATTATTTTTATGAAGTCTGTTCCTCTTTGAATATTATAATTCATTATTATTTTATGAGAGTGATTCATGTAAAAGGGGAAAATTGATGGAATCTTTATCAGAGTTGCAGAAATGATGGAATACAAAACAAGAGTAGGCGTGCTTGCCTTGTCAGAATTTGTCCATGGATCGCTCTTGGCTGAGGCGATCCATGACGTGGCTGCTGTTTCTCATTGATCGCCCTTGGTGAGGGCGATCTACCCTGTTGATCAACCCTATATCCGAAAACTTTTTTCCAAGTCCCCTATTTTCACCATTAGATTTGCTTTTTGGCATATATACATAAATTTGCCTGTTTGATATATTCATTTATTTATTTATAGTTTTTCAGAATTTAGAGCAAAAATAGGATATTTTGGGTTTTGCGGAGGAGAGAAAGAAGTAGCGGTTAGTGGGAGAGGTTTCGGGTTTTGCTTGTTTTTATTTACATGTACGTTAAAATAAATTATATTTTAAATAATATTTGTTAAATTTACAAATATTGAAATACATCCTTAAAAAATGATCGTGGACTATACCGAAACTATATAGTTCAAGTGATTAGAATTTCACTCTTTATGTTGTGAGGTCATGAATTCAAATCATAATCATTTAAAATGTGTACATACTCTGGTGCGTAAAAGTGCCTAAAGAAATGAAAATTTTGAATGTATATCATTTTTTATGATCATTCTAGAAAAATGTCATATCTATATTATTTTATTTCACCCAAGATAAAGTTTGGTCAATGCCCTTAAACCTTAATTCATGTAAACATAGATTGATTTTTTAAAGTAGTTGTGGAAAAATTGAGAGTGTGATCGGATGTGAAAAATAGGGTAATGATTATAGTTAATTTGTTACGTCTATTGTAAATGAAAGTATAATGGATATGAATTTTTTTTAATAATTTGCATGATGAAGTTGTGAATTTGTGTTGTTATAATTATTATTTTTTATTTTTAATATGTTTAATTTTTTTTTTCTCTATCATAATAATCAATATTTTGACGAATTTGTGTTGTTATAATTATTTTTTTTAATATGTTTAATTTTTTTTAGTGTATGTCTCTATCATACTAGTCAATATTTTGATATTTTAAATTTAACAAATTTAAATTAAATTAACATTTCTCTACTTAATTAGAGTAAGAAAACTGTCGTATGTTGATCGTCGTCAAAGCAGTCACCATATATTTTATAACACAAAATATTACGAAAACTTTAATAAACTATCATATACTATTTATTCTTATTCTTTTTTCACCTATTCGTTTGGCCATTTCACAGTAATTAACAATATTAAAATCAAACAAAGTATTAAGTGGATGATACTCATACTAATCACTACTGTGAACAGCAAGGACGAAAATATCACGAAATTTTGCCGAAATTTTGGTTTTTTTGAAGTCTCGATATGGATATCCACCGGAACGAGATTTTTTCATATCGGTAAAATATCGGGAAATATCGGTAATATCGAGAAATATCGGTAATATCGGGAAATATCGATGAGCTGTAGTAGGGATGTAAACGAATCGAATCGAGTCGAATACCACAATATTTGAATTCGTATTCGCAAAATTATTTCGAATATCGAATTCGAATCGAATATTTTTTGAATAGTAAATGTGATTTATATTTGATTTGAAACTCATATCGAATTATTAGAAAATATACGAATAATTGAGTCAAATATTCGAATCGATTTTTTTCTCAAGCATGTTCCTAACAAATAATATTCAAGAGAAGGTATTATGTGAACAATATTCACAATGAAACTTGTTTGAATGATATTAGTAAATTAAACTAAAAGTATTAATGAATTGCATTAAAATTATCAGCTTCAAATAGTTTTTTTTTTATTAAAGCTACTAGTATATCACCCGTGCGTTCGCACGATTTGTGAGTACAGATTAATTAATTTGTTAGTTTTTGTTACAATTATCTCAATTGAAAAAATAAATTATATGTTCATTATTTGTTGTTGATAGGCGAACAGCAGGGATACAAGATTAGAGATAAAAAATATTAAAATAATAGGATTAAGAAATCAAGAATGAAAATAAAATAATTAAAGAGGACGACCAGCAGGGGCTTCGCACCCTAGGCGGCGAGCAGCTGGGCCTGAAGACCAAGAGCAAGTAGGCGAGCAGCTGGTCATAGAGGATAGGAGGCGAGCAGCTGGTCTTGAGAAGCAGAAAGAGGTGGCGAACAGCCAGACCAAGAAGACACAAAGACCCAACCAGAGGCGAGCAGGCGAGCAAGAGGGCACCTCAGAAGATCATCAGAAATCCCAATAATTAGGCATTACATTAGGAACAAACAAGTGTCTTAACACTTGTTATTGTGTAAAGATGTAATAGCTTAGGAGATGACAAGTGTCTTAACACTTGTCACAATGTAAATGAAGATGATTAAGGAGGTGACACCTCCTACTTGCTTGTATCTCTATAAATACCATTCATGGGATAATAAGAAAGGGGGTTACTAATTCAAAAACAAGTCAAACTCTTGCAAATTTATTTCTCACTTCTTTCTTAGAAAAATCCAACTTTAATCCTACATTAATCCTTGTTTGGTGAACTTTCTTAGCATAAACAGCCAATAATTATCAACATTGATCAAAGATCATCAACAATTGGCGCTAGAAGGAGGGTTCGAACCTCCGTCGGTTGAAGATTTGAAGGAAGTTCAGGGAAAACCCACCGGAAACTGCAAAATTCCGGCAATAAGTCGCCGGAAACTGGAATTTGGAAAGGAGATTGGGTGTTTTAGGTGGTGTTACACAAGACCTACAAGCTTGAATGCATGCATGTGTAGATAAAGGTTTGTAAACAACCAAATCCCTACATGCAAGGCTAGTTGTTTCTAGGTCAAAACACGCACAAGCACAAAATCTTCATCAAAGGAATATTAGAAATCAAAAAATGGTGCGATCACAAGAACCGCAAGAATCGAGCACACACCCGTCGAACAAGTCAAGAACAAGGGTATCGTCGATGGGTGAGCATGCAAGAACGGTGCGAGCGACGTCTCGAAAGAATGTACAAGTTACGATTGATAATATTCCCCCGGAGGTAGAGGCTTTGGCCCAAAACCCGGAAGAATTGGCCAAAACAATCACCGTTTTGCAATCCTTGCAACGACGGCAAGAGGCCGTCGGACCATCAAGAGCCCGGGAGGCGAGCAACCGGGCAGCAGGGTAAAGACTGCCAAAGATCCCGGAGGTGAGCAACCGGGCAACAGAGCGAAGAACCAAACAACGTGAGGATGCAAGAATGGATGAAGTTGATAGTAGACAAGCAAGAAGGGCCAAAGTCAAAACCCCGGTAAGTGAACGACTAGGAAGTCGGAGAGTCCACTCCAGGGACAGGCGAGGAGTCGAGCAGCAGGGACACAAAGAGTGTGAGCCATTCCCATGCAAGAGGAGCAAGCCATTACGGGGCACGTAGAGAGGAGGTTCATCAAAGAAGCGAGGAGCGAGCACACAAGCAAGCATACCCTACTGCTCGCCCCTCAGTACATGAGAGGTTGAGAAGGTCAGCCTTCGGGCGTTTGGGTCCCAACGGAGCTAGCAACATCGCTAGGCACGTCACGCAGGAGAAACGTCCCGTTAGTAAGGGACTGCGTCATGAAGAGGTCATCGAACCCGATCATGACGAACAGCCTTCTAATGGAAGAACGTCTCCGGGCGAGTGGCAAGCTCTGAAGAAGGCAGTGGAAGAAATGCAGAAATAGTTGGAGGCCCAAAAAGACGTTGGATCAGCAATACTGCCATCATCACCCTTATCCCCGGCTATTCTAAATGCGCCAGTGCAAAAGAAAGTACAATTTCCGGCCATTAATTTGTATGAAGGAAATTCAGATCCGAAAGTGCACTTATCCAAATACACCGATTATATGATATCCGTAAAAGCATCTGACGCAACACAGTGTCGCAATTTCCCGTTAACTCTTGGTGATGGTCCCCATAGATGGTTTTCCGCACTTGCTCCGGGTTCCATCAGTTCATTCATGCAACTCAGCAAGGAATTCCTCTCGCATTTTTCCACAGTTGGATCCTACCTCACCTAAAGGCACAGACTTGCAGATTTGAAACAAGGAGAAGAAGAATCCGATAGGGCTTTCCTTGAAAGGTTTGATAAAGTCCTATTAGAAGGGGAAATGGTGAGTGAGGACACCAAGATAGTGGCAGTTATGGCGGGGCTCAGGAAAGGGACAGACTTGTGGAAGGAAATGCACTTAGCCTTCCCAAAAACATATTCTGAATTCAGACACAAGGCGGGAGTATACATTTCAATGCAAGAGACTCTCCAAAAAGAGCTGGGAGATAAGGCCGACAATAAAAAATCAGGAAAGAAGTCCGGTGGAGACTACAAAGCTCCCAAGAACTTGAAAGCTTTCAATGAAGGTTCCGAGTTGAAAGAGAAGTTAAATCATGTCCTATCTACGTCAATAGAAGCAGTGTATAACAACGTTAAGGATAAGGACATGCTGTCAGAACTAAGGAAAATACGACAAGAGCGGGGGAAAATGAACCCCAACAAATACTGCGCATATCATCAAACCATAGGTCACTTCACGAGTGAATGCCGAGACCTCCTAAAGCAACTATGGAGATTTTATGAAGAAGGAAGGTTGTCAGAATTCGTGAAGAGGCAGCCAGGCAAAAGGCCAAGAGTCACAATTCCATCCAGCTCGGAAGAGGATGAAGACGACGAGCAGCCGAGCAGGATGGACAAAAAAGGCAAGAAGCCGTTCACAGCACCGGCGGAACCCGTTCGAGAGATCTTAATGCTCGAGCCATCTGGACCAGTAGGGGGTTGTTCTGACGGGAGGCCACCGATGTCTAAAAGAAAAAGAAAGGCAGACTTGAGGGCGGTGGCTCAAGTCAGAGAGGTTGGGGTAAACCAAGCAACTAAGAAGACGGGGGATCTGATATTCTCCGAAAAAGACCTGGACGGGATACTCACTCCGCACAACGATTCACTAATCATCTGTGCTAATATCATGGGAGCCCGAGTTCACCGTTTGCTTGTAGATATCGGCTCCTACACAAACATCTTGTTTAAAAGCACATTAGATCAGATAGGTGATTGTGAAGAATATGTAAAGGGATGTGATCATAAGATAGTGGGATTCGGAGACGCTGTAACCGTTCCCTTAGGTATAGTCACGTTGTCAGTCGAACTTGTATCGACCGAGAATCCCGAAAGGAGACTGACTAGAATGGTAGAATTCTTAGTTGTAGATCAGCAGTCTGCCTACAATGGGTTTCTCGGTCGACCTTTTATAAATGAATTCAAAGCGGTTGTTTCAACGTACTACTACTGTCTTAAATTTCCAACTTCGAAGGGTCCAGGTACAGTTAAAGGTGATCAGAAGAAAGCTCGAGAGTGCCTCCTGCAACTCCAACCGAAAGATAACAGTGTGTCTGTCATGGACGAGCAGCAGGGCTGAAGATGAACCTTCCGTGTTGGATGAAATCATGGAGTCCATCGACACAGAAATGATGGAGGTGGACGACCAGCAGGGTGAGGACGAGCAGGAGGGCCATGGCGAGCAACAGGGAAAAGAAAGTGTACCTGAGCCAAAAGAGGTAAACGATATCGAGCCAAGGTTAGAGGCAGAGCCCATGATCGAAGATGAACTCAGCTTGGAAGGTCCGATAATTGATCCTCGATGGAAGTTCCAAAAGAGGAAAGCAACCCCGGTTGAGGAGTTGGAAACAATAAAAGTCGACCCGAATAGAGAAGACTTGGAATTGTTCATTGGGTCTGAGCTCCCAGAGCCATACAGATCCAGAATGAGCAAATTCCTTAAGTCCAATCTCGACGTATTCGCATGGTCACATGCATATATAGTAGGCATCAGCCCTGAGCATGCCTGTCATAAGCTAAATATTGATCCAACCAAAAAACCGTTGAAGCAAAAGAGAAGAAAGTTCGGGCCTGACAAATATGAAGCATTGGATGTGGAAGTAAAGAAACTGCTCGATAATGATCTCATCAAAGAAGCTTTATGTCCCAGATGGGTAGCAAATCCAGTGTTGGTAAAAAAACCAAATGGCACGTGGAGGTTGTGTATTGATTTCACAGACCTGAATGCTGCATGTCCCAAAGACAACTTCCCATTACCACATATTGATCAACTGGTAGATAACACAGCAGGACACGAACTTCTTACCTTCATGGATGCATTTGCCGGGTACCACCAGATACCGATGCACCCAGACGACTAGGAAAGCACGGTGTTTTACACCAACAAAAACCTACTGTGTTGGAAGAGGATGTCGTTCGGGTTAATCAATGCAGGGGCCACATACCAAAGACTTGTAAACAAAATGTTTGATGAACATATTGGAAAAACGATGGAAGTATACGTGGACGACATAGTCGTAGAAAGCCCAAGGAAGGAAGATCATTTAGAACATCTCGCACAAGCATTCGAAATACTCCGGGCATATAACATGAAGTTAAACCCGAAGAAAAGCAGCTTTAGGGTACACTCGGGAAAATTCCTTGGGCACCTGGTCAGTCAACGAGGCATTGAAGCAAATCCATCAAAAGTCAAAGCAATTATGGACATGCAGCCACCAAGGTCCGTTAGGGAGGTCCAACGACTAACCGGATGTTTAGCAGCTCTAAACAGGTTCATTTCTAGATCCGGAGACAAATGTCGACCTTTCTTTGACGCCATTAAGAAAGGACAGTTCCAGTGGACGGACAATTATCAGCAAGCGTTTGAGCAGCTGAAGGAGTATCTGAGTGATACTAAAATCCTATCAAAACCGGTCTCCGGAGAAAAACTGTACTTGTATCTAGCCGCATCAGAGGTGGCCATCAGCTCAGTCTTGGTTCGAGCAGAAGGAAAATTTCACCTGCCAAACTACTATGTGAGTCAGGCTTTGCATGAAGCGGAGATTAAATATTCACCTATGGAAAAGTTAGCCTACGCACTGGTGATGAGCGTGAGAAAGCTACGGCCATATTTCTTTGATCACCAAGTGGAGGTCTTAACAACTTTCCCACTAAGGCAAATCTTGCAAAGACCTGACACTGCTGGTCGCCTCCTCAAATGGTCCCTCGAAATAAGCCAATTCGGAATATCTTATGCACCTCGAACAGCGATCAAGGGACAAGCGTTAGTTGACTTCATAGTTGAATTAACCTTCCCTCAAGATCCGACGAGAGGTCATAATCATCCATGGCACATGTACGTGGACAGATCATCAAATAATACAGCAGCAGGAGCCGGGATAGTGCTGATCAGTCCAGATAAACAAGTGTTCACCTCAGCTGTCAGATTCGGATTCATGGCAATAAACAACGAAGCTGAGTATGAAGCATTGATAGCCGGGTTACGATTAGCTCTGGCTGTGGGAGTTCAAAGGGTTCAAATTTATGGAGATTCCCAGTTGATAGTCAACCAAGTCCGTGGGGAATACGAAGCCAAGGATGAGAACATGGCCTTGTACCAGAAAATCGTTGCTCACCTGGCTTCGCTTTTCGAGCAAATTTACATCGAACAAGTGCCAAGAGACAACAACGCCCAAGCAGATGCGCTTGCTCGCCTAACTACTAGTACGGGACCAGCAAAACTTTCAGAAGTCACGATAACAAGAATTTCTAATCCATCCACCAGTGACTACAAGATAAATCAAGTTGAAGAAGAATTGACAGAAGAGGACTGGAGAACACCAATATACAAATACCTCAAGGATAACATAGTGCCTGAAGACCCATAAGAAGCGGCCAAGTTAGTCAAACGAGCAGCAAGATTTACGATCATGGAAGGCCAACTTTACAAGAGGGGATTTTCACTGCCCCTACTGAAATGTCTAGCAAGGGGGCAAGGCCAGGAAGTTTTGAAAGAAATCCAAGAAGGAGTTTGTGGAAATCACGCAGGAGGATGAGCACTGGCGTACAAAACAGTAAGGCAAGGTTACTACTGGCCAACTCTGTTACAAGACGTAATCAAAATTGCAAAAACTTGCCACCGATGCCAGTTGTTCGCCCCCAACATACATAAGCCACCAACAGAACTGATTTCGGTAAATAGTCTATGGCCATTCGCAAAGTGGGGGATAGACATCATAGGTCCTTTCCCAACGGGAAAGGGGAACGTCAGATTTGCGGTAGTGGCCGTAGACTATTACACGAAATGGGCCGAGGCTGAAGCATTAGTAACAATAACACAAGAAAAAATGATCAATTTTATCTGGAAAAGTATAGTGTGCCGATTCGGAGTTCCACAAGCAATACTGACAGACAATGGAAGACAGTTCGAGGGAAAAAAGATAAGAGATTTCTGCAAAAAATGGGGAATCAAGAATCATTTTTCGACACCATATCATCCTCAGTCCAACGGCCAAGTCGAGGCAGTTAACAAGATAATCAAGCACATCCTCAAAATCCGTCTGGTGGACAAGAAAGGCAAGTGGTCGGAAGAACTACCCGAAGTACTTTGGGCGTATAGGATATCACATAGAACGAGCACAGGGGAAACACCGTTTGCTATGGCGTTCGGTACAGAAGCAGTCATACCTATAGAGCTCAAAGTACCAACTGAAAGAATAGTCGAGTTCAATGAACAAGAGAACAACAAAGCATTAGCTGCAGAAATGGATCTGATCGACGAAAAAAGAATCTCGGCAGAAATAAAAAACGAGATATACAAAAGAAGGATCGCAAAATATTACAACTCACAAGTAAAAATCAGGGAATTTGAAGTCGGGGATCTGGTACTCCGAAAAATCCTAGCAACACCTCCAGGTGTATTTGGACCGACTTGGGAGGGCCCATTCAGGATAACTCATAAGTGGCACAACGACACGTATGATCTTGAAGACATGGAAGGCAACTCGGCCCAATACACCTGGAACGCAGCTTTGTTGAAGAAATATTATCAATAGTTAGATGACCAATGTAAAATAAAAATTTCCATAGAAATTTTCTTTGTAGATTAGAGTAAAGTTTTTTATGCATATTGTTGTGTATATTATTGTAAGATTGATGAAATTTTTGAACTTTTTTGGCAAAATTTCCGAGAAGTTAGATGATTATTCATAGTATATTATGTACATAAGGAAGCAAGAGGTGGTAAAACCCAACTGTTCGCCTAGAAGAAAAGTTGCTCGCCGGAGGATAAGCAAGTATTGTAAGCACAAGTCCAAAAGGAGGCGAGCAGCAGGGTCCATGAGACTCAAGAGCCCACTTGATCGCCCCCTCACAGAGAGTTGCTCACCCAAAATACCAAATGCATAAAAGCACAAGTATAGAGGAGGCGAGCAACAGGGCACAGGCTAAAGCCCCATAACACAATTGCTCATCCCGAAGCTAAATACGCTTAAGCACAAACACAGCAAGTGGCAAGCAACAGGGCATAAAAAGAAGCATGATGGTGGTCAAGTTCTTTAAGAACCAAGTGAGACCCATACATGATCAACATGCACAAATTTGCAAGGGAAAGTATTTTACTTTCAAGTTAAGAAAGAAATACTTAAGCAAAAATGAGTAAAGGGCAAATAAAAGGCGAACAGTAAAATAAAAAGTGCAATCTTCATTCATTAAAGAAAGGTTACAAGGAAAAGAGAAGCATACATAAGTTACCCTACTACATCAACTAATAAAAGTAAAGGAAAAGTAAAATCTAAGTCTCTGGAGCTAGCGGAGCAGGTGGTGCTGAAGGATCTTCAGGAAGGGGAGGTGGTACATCTTGCACGGCGGCCCCAGAGACCTGCTGCTCGCCTACAGCAGCAGAAGAGCTCATTTCACCAAGAGGATTCGGAAAGAGGGGACTTAGAGCATCAAATACGGTGCATCTCGGTTTACCTCTTCAGTCCTCTCCTTCGGAGCCACGACCCGGACATCATCCTTAAAGATGCCCAAGTCCAACCCCATCTCCCCAAGGTCGGCAACTGGGATCTCAAAGCCGGCAGCAGACGGGTTCTCGAGAACGTAATCCGCGAAGTCCTTGATGGTACTAGTCATTACATCGAGACCGTTGTCCAAGGCATACTTCACAGATCGAACACAATCTGCATACGCGCAGATGTAACCGAGATTAGTGTTATCGGTCACATCCTGCACGTACGTGCTGTAAGAAATGGCCCGTCTTTTCTCCTTCTCTAGCTCGTCGACGTGTACTTTCAAAGACTCGACCCTCTCCACCAGACCCACCCGCTCCGTCTCTAGGACCTGCAGACGATCAGTAGCAACACCCAAATCCAATTTAAGCTTCTCTGAAGCATTGGATGCTACCATCTCCCGGTCCTCAGCGGCTTTCACCTCCCGCTCCCAGGTATGCTTGGCTCTCTCAAAATTAGCCTTCAGCTTAGCCAACTCTTCGTCCTTCCTCCTCAACTGGGCATCCCGGTCTGCCTCAAGCTGTTCTATTTTTCGACCCAGGCTCCGGTTGGTCCTCTCAAGCTCAATGGCTTGGTCAACGACCCTCTGGGCAGTTATAGCCTGGTGACTAGCATTGTAACCCAGGAGGCGAACGTTGTCGCTGAGAGACTGGTTCTGCAGGATCTCTTCACCAGTTTTTGTCCAAGCACGGGGAACAAGTTCTGTAGCCCGCCGGACGTGAGAATCCCTGAGGTCGGGATAGGCTGGGGCCGACTTCACACAACAGAGTTGGTGAAGTACTCTGGAGCGACCGGGATAATCATCTCTCTGATACCTGTAAAAAGATAGAAAAACTTTAGAAAAATCAATATGGGCAGAGAGGCGAGCAGCCGAGCAGTAAGGAAAGTACTTACTCCCTTAGCTTCGCTGGGTCATAGCCCAAGTAGGAGCCGTCAGGTGATGAGCCCCTTCGGCCGGCAAGCATGACATCAGTGACATGTTGCTCGGTCACCTCCTCAACGGGCGAGGAGCGAACAGTTGGGTGACCCACCTGGGAAGAACCTTGCCCCTTGGTCCTTTTGGAACGATCGTCTTCTTTCCTGGGGGCAGTCTCCTTGGTTAGTCTTTTCTTCCCCCGGGTGTCCCTGGGGGGCGAGGAACGAGGAGGTGGGCGAGGAACAGGTGCCGGTACTTGAGGAGCCTCCTCCTCATCTTGTGCTCCTGCCCTCAATTTGATTAAAGAGGTGCAAGGGTCGAGCTTCTTCTTCTTCGAAGGTTGGTTAGCCGCCATCTGTTTCACTCTGCGAGCGAGGAGGTGGTAGCTCCTTGGTATTTGTGGGACAGCAACTGTTACTCTTTGAGCTATAAACATAAACATAAAAGGAAAGGTTAGGCGACTAGCAAGAGGAGGCGTCCAACAGGGAATAGGCGACCAGCAAGGTAAAAGGAAAATTAATCAAAATACTTGAAAGTTACCTTCTGGAACTTCCGCCTGTGCTTCCAAGTGATGAGCACTGGTAGTAAGCTAAGCTAACTTACGACAGTGCGCTTGAGAAAGATGGCCAATACTTCGATCTTTAACGTCCCGCAATGAAATTAAAGCAAGGACGTATAGGAACTCTTCGCTCAACTCGGGATGTCCCCACTTAAGGATACGCGGACCTGCAAAACAAGGAGAAAGATTAAAATTAGTTCACCCTAGAAGTAACGAACTAAGTGTGTAGGGGAGGGTATGCGCCCCGATCCTCCCGAAAAATTGAAAGACGCCCACCAATCGCCGCCAATAAAAAAGAACTGTTTGTGCCAGCTCTTGACTTTGTTAGGCACCCCCTCAATCAATTTAACACCACTACGGGCTTTGATGTAATACCACCCGAGCCCTTCTTCATTGGCAACCGAGGAGATGGTGAGGGCGTAATGTATTTCCACCGTACTAATCTTATTCCTGTAGCCTTCTAATCCAAAGATGGCGATGAAGGCTAACAGGTTACTCCACCCGTTTGGAGTGATCTGGGTGATCGCCAAGTTAGTATCCTCCAAAAATCGTCCGATCACCGGATGTAAGGGAAGAGGGAACCCCGTGTTGAGGACATCCAAGTTAATAGCAGTACATCCTGGGGGTGGATTATCGGCAGTCTCCCCTTGTTGTGGAGCATATAAGTGGATGTCATACGGAATGCGATAAGAAGACCGGATCCGAGCCAAGTCGTCTTCCGTAACTACACTTGCCACCTTACTTGCAGTATACACAGATTCCCGAGCCGCCATGGTGGGTCTTGGAGGAATAGGAAATGTGTTATGATACTGGAAAAGAAAGGTAATTCATTTCGGGAGTTGGCCTCGAAATAGGGAAGTTTATCTCCCGAAGAAATTCCCAGGTAACTCCCAACTGCTCGCTCCCTGAGGGGGCCACCTGCTCGCTCCCTGCTTGTTGCACACTGCTCGCCCCTGTATCCCCGGGTAGACTCATCTCTTCTATTTCAGCAGCAACATCTATAGAGTCTTCGCCTAAGTCCGAGGAGGTACCTTCAGGAGGCGAGGAGCGAGCAACAGGACCTTGGACGTCCTGCTCGCCCGAGCTTTCCACGGCGTAAAATTCGTCAATGGAGCGAACAACGGAGCTCGCCTCGGAGCCTGTGTCTTCATCAATAAGTAAGGTCCTAGGATTTTACCTAACTGCTCGCCGAAGAGAGCGGCGAGGAGCAGGGTTCGACGGTTCAACTTCCAAAGGTCTTTTCCCTGGATTTCGTCCAACAAATTCGACAGATAGGGTATTGCTTGATGAGGGGGATGCCATTTCGGAGAACTTGTAAAATCAATACTTTAAAAAGCGACGCCAATGACGATGAATTTAAAAAAAAAAAAAAAACGGCGGCGATACGGCGGTGAAGGTGGTGGAGATATATGAAAGTTGCAGAAAATTGAAAAAAACGAAGAAATTGGAAGTGCAATGCAAGAAATCGAAGAAAGAAAACAAAAGAAACTAAAGATTCGTCTTTTTTATCGAAGAAACCAACGAATGAAAGAGGAAAATCGAGATGAAAAGCTCAAGAATTTTCGGCTATGGGGTTCTCGATGAGAATTCGTGAAAAGGAAATGAAGAAGAAGAAGAGACCTATTTATAGATATGGATTCGGGGGCGAAATTAAGAGAAGTGAAAAATTGAGGCCACTATACGCAATTTTAAGGGCGCACGCGTGGGCTGCCACGTCATGACGCCTCGTATTCCGCACCTCGGGAAACGAAACGACGCTAGATCAAGCGTTGTTCCCGGTTGCTCGCTCCTGAAGTTCCCGCCCAAGAAATTCAAAAACCCACTGCTCGCTCCCTACTAAAATGAGAAAGCCAAAGTCCTTGTTGCTCGCCTCCTTCCACAAAACATAGCCTACTTTATAGTTTAACAAAAAAGGATAAAATCTATCCTTCTATGCTAAACTAGGGGGCATTGTTGATAGGCGAACAACAGGGATACAAGATTAGAGATAAAAAAATATTAAAATAATATGATTAAGAAATCAAGAATGAAAATAAAATAATTAAAGAGGACGACCAGCAGGGGCTTCGCACCCTAGGCGGCGAGCAGCTGGGCCTGAAGACCAAGAGCAAGTAGGCGAGCAGCTGGTCATAGAGGATAGGAGGCGAGCAGCTGGTCTTGAGAAGCAGAAAGAGGTGGCGAACAGCCAGACCAAGAAGAC
Organism: Ballota nigra; assembly: GCA_947034835.1. Classification (NCBI taxonomy): domain Eukaryota; kingdom Viridiplantae; phylum Streptophyta; class Magnoliopsida; order Lamiales; family Lamiaceae; genus Ballota; species Ballota nigra. The sequence goes on along the minus strand of OX344728.1, from coordinate 50,503,171 downwards.
ACAAAGACCCAACCAGAGGCGAGCAGGCGAGCAAGAGGGCACCTCGGAAGATCATCAGAAATCCCAATAATTAGGCATTACATTAGGAACAAACAAGTGTCTTAACACTTGTTATTATGTAAAGATGTAATAGCTTAGGAGATGACAAGTGTCTTAACACTTGTCACAATGTAAATGAAGATGATTAAGGAGGTGACACCTCCTACTTGCTTGTATCTCTATAAATACCATTCATGGGATAATAAGAAAGGGGGTTACTAATTCAAAAACAAGTCAAACTCTTGCAAATTTATTTCTTACTTCTTTCTTAGAAAAATCCAACTTTAATCCTACATTAATCCTTGTTTGGTGATCTTTCTTAGCATAAACAGCCACTAATTATCAATATTGATCAAAGATCATCAACATTTGTGTTAAATTAAGTAGAATAGTTAGTTTATCTATAATTCTATATATTTTTTCTTTATACACCCTATATGTTGTTGATTTTTCATTTTAGAAATTTTGGTGTATATATCACAATTTTTTTTCCTTTTGATGCAATGCTCAATGTTTGATTATTTTTTTTTCAAATTAAGCACATACAAATATTTTGTTCTCGAAATGTGGAAAACGTCTACTTTGTCAAGTAAGTCAAACTTTAAAGATATTATGTTTGTCTACAAATTTTGAAATACTTACTTATAAATTTTATTGATTGTTTTTTTCTATTATTGTCATCTTCGTCAGATACTCGCATATCAAGATTTTCAAATCTTCTCGCTTGGTAGACATGTGTAATTGCCCATGCCTGAAAACTATTTGTCTAATTTTCTAAGACATAGTTTTGTGTGGTAAATTTATTAGACCAGTTGTGAGATTTATTAAAAGAAAACATGGTTTATCGACTTACACGCTTATCCGTCTTTATTTTTTTTCCTTTTGATTTGTGTATGAATTTTTTTTCAATCTCATATAAAAAAAACTTTTTAAGAGAGTAACATTTTGTTTCATCAGATTCATTTTTAATTATTTCAGTCTATATATTATATAACACAAAAATAAATTTACTCATCATCTTTTATATATGTACCAATTATAATTTTTAACATGTGTTTTAATATATATTTTTTAAATATTTTGATAATGTAAATAGTTAAAATAGTAAAGGTTTTTTCAAATTTAAGTATTAGTTAGATTAATTTATATATATATATATATATATGTTTTCTATTTTAGCAACATATTTTTATATAAAAAAATTAGTTACTATTTTTCGTATATACACATGCTATACAAAGTATGTATTTAATTTGTTACAATTTTTTTAACATATTGTTATAATATATTGCTAAAAATCCTACATATAATCCACTGTGATTCGCTTTTAGTTACTATTTTTTGTATATACACATACCCTCGCATGCGCGAGAGCGCGCGCGCACACACACACATATATAATTTGTTATAATTTTTTAAAATATTGTTAAAATGTATATATTGCTAAAATCTTACATGTAACCTCTAGGGATTAGTCTAGTGGTGATGGTTTGAGACTTAGGAGTTTACCCCTCTCTAAATTTCAAGTTTGAAACCCACAAGGTGTGATTAGTTCCTGAGATGTAACAGTTAATATAGAGTTTTGCTCTGGCTTTAAGTGAATCCCCTGCTAATGGACGACAGGTTATGGATTCTTGTTTTGTTCTGACTTGAAATGAGTTTCCCATTAATGGACGGTGGATTATGGGCCCTTGGGCCAGATATAGAGTCATAAAAAATCCTACATATATAAATATAAGTAAATTGATTTATATTTTAAATCACATCAAAATGTATTATATAACTCATTCAAATGATGCTTATTCAATTATATTTTATATAAATTCCTACCAATTAAAACAAAAATATTTAGATTGTAAAATTATATATTATATGATGCTCCAATTCAAATCACATTTTTTAGCCATAATTTTTTTAATTAGAATGAAAAATTAAGAAAATGAAATATAGGTATATATCTATATTTTAATTAAAATAGTAAAAGAAGATTAAAAGTTTTGTATCTCCAAATATTTTTTTATTAAAATATCACATTTATTTTGCTAATACATATGTTCATTCGTATTTATTATATTTATTAATGAGTAATTTATTAAATATTATAACAAATATAGTAATAGTCTTTTGATGTCCAAGTTTTGTTTCTATTAATAGCATAAGTTTTTGTTATTATATATGTATAGATTAGTTATTCTCACTAGAGGTGTTAGTTATTTCAACATAAGGTATTAGTATTTTTTATCGATAAAGTTGTGGCTCGAACCCATGACCTTTGTATCATAGGTAGTGGGATTTTAATCATTTGACTTGAGTTATACCACTTCGTCAGATATTAGTAATTTGTTGTTCACGGTAATAATTACCGTGAGTATTATTCACATAATACTTTGTCAATATTCAAATATTCATTTCAAAATTGTCATTGTTTGAATTAACAATCTCATTATAAACTAAAAAATTTGCATAACATAATCAAATAAGTAAATGATTTTATTTTTTTTAATCAAATTCATGAAAAAATACTTTAATAATCATATTAAGAGTGTTGAACTACATTTTTTTTAATTAGTTATTTTTTTAATAATTAAATTACATTATATGTTTTTAATTAAAATACTTAATTAAGAATTGCCTACAAGCCCACTTGTTGGAAGAAGTTATAAAGGTTAATATCCTTAAAATAATTATAATGAACTTAAATTTATAAATAATTATATTTATTATTACTATTAATATATAATTATGTAATTATATATTTAACCGAATATTTAATCGAATATTTACGAATATCGAATCAAATATCATAGTATTTGTATTTGTATTTGATAACTAATCGAATCAAAAAAATTATTTGTACCCGAATTCGAATTATAAAATTTGGAATACAAATACCAAATCGAACCAAAATTGTTTGATTCGTTTACAACCCTAAGCTGTAGTTCAAAATTTACCAAATATCCAAAAATTTCGAGGATATATCGGTGAAATATCGGTAAAAATCGGAAATATATCGGTAAAAATCGAAAAAAAATTAATCACTTCTTCGTTTATTGTCCATGAATATTATTTTAGATTTTGAGAAGATTTAGTTACTAAACCACCATTTATTCAAAAATCTTGCAAGAAAAATATTTATTTATGCTTAGTTGTATTATTTGCATTGTATTAAATTATTATGAACAATTATTATATCATTTTAGACTGCTTAAATATTTTGTTATTGATATATTTGCCATAAATAATTCATTTTATTTGAATTTAAGTTAAATTAATATATATTAAAGTTAGTTACAATATACCCTAAACTTTCATGTTAAATTTCCATCATTTTAATAAATTTCAGTCAATTTTCTATTTTTTACCGATTTCGATATCGATATTTCCATCGATATATCCGTAAATTTAAAGTACCGATATTTCCACCGATAGCGATATTTTCATCCTTGGTGAACAATAATTTACCTATACCTTACAGTGAAACAATCAGGGCCGCTCCTATGTGGAGGCCAACGAGTCGGTCGACTCGGGGCCCGACAATTTTACAATTTTTTAGGAGTCCAAAATTATTTATATATATACTATACTAGTGTGTACCCCCGCGAATTTCGCGGATTGGAAATAAAATTGTTATTATTTATTTAAATTTTAATTCTTTTGTTTTTTATATTAAATGTCTTGTAAATTCCACATACAAATCAAAAGTAATATATTATCAGTTTAATATTGAAATTGTAATTGTAATTCAAAGAACAATGAACGAATTAAACATAAATACTTACAAAATTTTGAAAAACATTATAGTCTGAGTACGTAGAGAGTGAAATTGGTTCATACATGAATCATTGAAGGGTATTAGTTGTTTTAACTAAAGAGTATTAGTTGTGTTCACTGGAGAGTCAGTTTATTTTCAGTAAACAACTAATACTCTTTAGTGAAAATAACTAATACTCCCTCCGTCCCATTTTTATTTTCTCGTTTGACTTTACACGGAGTTTAATGCGAGAGTTGAAATATTGTATTTAAATGAATAAAATAGTTTTGGGAATAGTGAATAAAGTAGTATTTAAATGAATAAAGTAGTTGAATTGTAGGGTGAAGTTTAAAAAAGTGAATGTACTTTATTTCTATTTTGGGAATAGGAAAAAAAATTGGGACATACCTTTTTGGCAAATGGGAAAACAAAACTGGGACGGAGGGAACACCTTTCAGTGAAAACAACTAATACGCTTTAGTGAAGACAAATAATATCCTTCTATGGTTTATATATGAACCATTTTCACTCTATTCTTTGTCTTATATGATTCATGCATTAAATATTATACACAAATGATAAAGTAATATTTTAAAATACAAATATCTTAAAACTTCTTTGTAAACAACATTTATTGTTTGGGAAAATTACATTTTTTGTCCCAAGAGAATTAGTGCAAGATACTTTTGGTACTTATGTGCGAAATTAGTCATTTTTAGCAGTTTTGGTCCCATCCAATAATTTTCAGGATCAAAATTATAAATTCGTCTTATTCTCTTGAGACCAAAACTGCAATTTGTTCATTCTATTGGGATAAAAAATAATTTATTCTATTCTATTGGGATCAAAAGTGTAAAAAAAACTATGGGACTATAAGTGCCAAAAAAGGACCATTTTGAAATGCGCACATTCTCTTGGGACTAAAAGTGTAATTAACTCTTTGTTGTATACTTGCATATTCCTCCATTAGAATATAGAGAAAAAAAAATCATCTTTTACTTTTAACTTTAGAGACTGCAACATATAACTGTTTATGTGTAAAAACTTGCTTGAGAAGATACATACCCACTGTCGATTACAAATTTTTACTGACCCAAGTGCACTGTTCTATTATCAATCTCATTTTCAATAAAAAAATGTATAGGTAGGAAAATTTTGGTGATTTTCCAAGCATATGCAGCAAATTTGCAATTTTGTAGTTATTAGAACTATGTCGTTTAAATACATAAGGTGCATGCCCTCTATTGATTGAATGGAGTAAAGTTGAATATCAAATTGTAAGATTGAATGTTGTTCAGAAAATTCTTACTCCTTACATCATTCTCATACATAATGTTCTTTAATGTGTCATTTGGTTTTTTTAATTTAGGTATATGTATTTTTCCATTAGAACAACATGATGGAAATTTTGGAAGATTCTTGTTCTTCTTTTTACGCTTCTATTATTTATACCACTTAATAACATTGCAATAGACACACAAATACATAATATCACAAAAATTAAGATAAGCAGCAAAAAAAAAAAAAAAATTATTATAATGCACATAAAAAAATAAAAAATAGATATGAGCAATCAATATCAAGAATCAAATCAGTGTTCATGACCCCAACAATATGATTTCATCCACCATCTAAAATAAATAGTCATATTTTGAAAATTAGATGTAAGAAAATAAATATGAGTATGCAAATGTCTTAAAAATCAAAGAAGATTATTATAAATATATAATATAAAAGCATATAATCGATGTGAAATAAATGGTTAATGAACTCACACATTTAAATAGTTTTTATGAGTATGTGAGTATTTTAAAATAAAAAAATAGGTTAAATAAAATTTTAAGTAGATTAATGTGGTTGTACCACACATTCTTAAATAGACTTGTCTTTATATGATGTTAGAGAATTAATTTTCATTTGGTTTTTTTTTAATTGAATAAAAATTAAAAAATTCATAATATTAATTTATTCACCAGTAGAATAAATTAAAAAACTAATATTTAATTTTATCGTTGAGATTTTTCAAAAAATAAGAATTTATTAAGGAACTTTTGGTTAACAATTCTTCAATAATAATGAGAATAAGATTAAAATTAGTGAAATTATAATGATTAATGGGAACAAAACTTACTTCCCCTTCTAAATAAGACAATCACTGCCTCATTTTGATAACCCATTTTCCCTCCTACAATTATTATCTTTAGTCAATTCCCTATTTCCCAACCAACAACTAAGAGGGTGTTTGACTGAGCTTATAAGATGTTTAAGAGCTTATAAGCACCATCAATGTGTTTGACAAAATAAGATGTTTAAGAGCTTATAAGATCATAAAATAAGTTCCTAACAACTTATAAGCTGTAAAAATATAAGTTGAGATTTTCCAACTTATTTTTCTAACCACCCCCATCCTCAACTACCCTACCCTTCATCCGTCCCCACCCACCTCTGCCCAAACATAAAAAATAAAATAAATATTATTTTATATTAAAATTTAAATTTAAAAAATATTTATTATAAATTTTCAAAAATCTTATAAGTTGTGCTCCCTCCAATTCATTTTTTGATTATCCATTTTACCATAAAAGGAATGTTTTTTTCACTTACCAAAAATAACAAAAAACAAATACTACCCTTTTTAACTTACCCCTTAAAAATATCATTTATTTACACTCATGCCACTATTTTATTAACTTTATACCCACAAATATTAATAAACAACTCTTACCCCTTTTTTTAAAATCTATTTTATAACCACAAATACTAATAAACAACTCTTTTATTAAAATCCGTGCCCTTTTACAATGGACAATAAAAAATGAATCGGGGGGAGTATTAGCGAAACACTTTAGCAACTTATAAGCTACTTAAAAATTACATCTTAGCTCTTAAAACAACTTCTAAGATGTTAGAGCTTATAAGATGTTTCAAATAAGCTCAGCCAAAAGGGCTCTAAGTGTTGTTCACCTCTATTCCAAAACATTAAAAATGCAATCACCATTGAAAAAAAAAATCCCCTAAAATATCATTTTTATTATGGAGTCATAGATAAAAAATATATTTTTATTAAAATAACCATTGAAATCTTTTAACCAAGTGTATAAGATTTCCTCAAATATAAGGAGATGTGAGAAAAAAATGATACAATTACAAATCAATGTTCAATATCTTTTTATATGATGAAATTAATTTTTAACAATGGTAGATGTGGGATATATGTTATTGAGTTCACGTATTTAATTAGCTTTTCGTAAGAATGCAAGGATTTCTAAACGAAATAGTATGATGGCATAATACTGAAATAAAAAAATGTGGTATTGTCGCATCAACTTAAAAAAAAGTGGTTTTATAGTATATTAAATTTAAAATTATGTATATTTTGTTTTAATAATCTCCGACCCTGAGCTTCCTTCCCATTTTTTTTTTTTTTTTTGTTGAATGGTTTAAAAAAGTGTATTTGTTTATTAATATATGGTGGACCACATGTTGACTTTTGAGATAAAGTAATGAATAGTGCTGAAAAGTGAATTGAATGGGTGACACTTTTGGTAATATTGTGTGAATTTGAAGGTTAAAGTTTATATGTAGTAAAATGTTATTTTTGCCATTTATGGAATGAGAAGTTTAGTGGCGGACGACCCGAGAGGGAAAGTGAGAAGTTTACTTAGGAGGGAGGGAGTAAAATTCTACTTAAAATGGGTTGCTCCACCCCGTGACCCGCATTGTGTCGGGGTGTCCCACCCTGACCTAAATACCCACCCCTACCCATTGTCATCCCTGGGGAAGAGACACATCTAACACTAATAATGATTGATCTTAATTTTTATTTATTGTCATCAGAAAACTCAAAAGAACCGATTTTTTTTATTTTAAATCCTAATAAGCAATATTCAGTTGTTTTCGCTGAAGAGTATTAGTTTGTTTTAGTGAAAACAATTAATATCATTCACTGAAAACAACTAATAATACTATTTAGTGTAAATAACTATTATCTTTTAATAATTTATGTATAAACCAATTTTACTCTATACATATATTTTTTTTTTAAAGATTAATTTAAACAATTGGATAGTAGCAAATTAAACGCCAATTTAATTTTCTTTTTTGCTATTGAAATGATATCAGCAGTGAAATATATACTATGAACTTTTGTCTAATATATTAGAAACTACGTATAACACATGATTTTTAAATATATGATGTAAATAACATAATGTACATGGTAATAAATTTAGATTATGTATAGAGTGAAATTGGTTCATGCATGAATTATTAAAGAGTATTAGTTGCTTTTATTAAAGAGTATTAGTTATTTTTACTGAAAAGTATTAGTTGTTTTCACTGAAGAGTCTTAGTTTATTTTCAATAAACAATTAATACTTTTCAATGGAAACAACTAATACTCTTTCGTAAAGACAACTAATACCCTTCAATGATTCATCACTCTATACTTTGTCAATCATTTAATGTAGGTGTTAACAAAAAAAAATTATTTTTTGTTCTATTACTACATATTGATATTCCAATTGAATTGAAAAGATTTACATGAAACTTAGGTTGTGTTTGGATAGAGAGATTTGAGCTATATATTTTAAATTTAATTAAATTCACTCCACTTGTTTAAGTAAAATATTTATATTGATAGATTTTAAATATCTAACTTTGATCCTTGTTCAAAAAGAAGGATTTTAAATATTTAAAAGAACGACATTTGAAATCTATGCATTTTCAAATCTCCTGCATTTCAAATGTCTCCATTTAAATACAACATTAAATACTTTAATAGACATTAGAACAATTGTTACTATTATTTTTCTTTATATACAATGAGGGAAATGGTTTATATACTTGGCTATCAAATTAAATTCCCGACACATTGTGAATTTAAGTTTTCACCGTACTTAAAGTATGTACAGGCAAAAAAAAAAAAATTGCTAACAATAGAAAAATAATTAGAGTTTGTAACGAATGTATTCTATAAAATTTAAATAACCCCGTGTATTTAATAATTTTATGATTAGTTCATCGTGCGTGACTCATTTACTTCAAAGAACTTTAAACGACAGAGAAATTAAATCTAGTGTGTATTTTTAGTTTATACAGAGCCTAAAAAGAAACTCATTTGATATTTGAAAAAATGTGAAGCAATTAAATTATGAAAAATTAAAACAGCTTAAATTTATATATATATATATATATATATATATATATGTAAAGTGTAACTCAATAGTATTGCATTTTGCAATAATCCATGATACTTTGTAGCAGTTCCAAAGAATAAGTTTTAACAATAAAAATATAAGAAAAGAAAATTTTGGTCATATAATTTGTCTAATGTCCAATTTTATACCAAAAAAATTAATTTTTTCAATTTTGGTCAAATAACTTATTAAATCATCCAATTTTGGTCTCATTTTCGTCGAAAAGTCTAAAACACGTACTAAAGGAAATAAAGCTATGTACAAAAATGTCACAATTCTTAAATAACAATAGAAAGACTTTTGACATAGAAGTGATAAATTACCAAAAAAAAAAACATTAAAATTTTCTGATATTAATTTCTAACATATATGGGGAGGGGAGGATCCCTGCTACTTTGCCAAGATGATGCATGTACTCAAAGGTTCCTCCATTTCAATGTTCTGTCTAATTCTTTAATTAGCATTTCTTCAGTATTCATAAAATATTACATGTACAATGAAAGTACCCATAGATTTGGCTTCTGGGTAAAGTTAGGCATGGCTTCTGAGTAGCAGAAAACCGCCAGAGCTTTGCAACTTCACAAACTGTGAGGTACATTTAATCTACAACGACATTGCAGAGGAGTAGGCGAATGGAAGAGTAAAGACTTTCCTAAGAGAGACTAAATCTACAAACACCAAGATTTTATAAATTATTGTGAGAAGGAGAAAAAATAGAAGAAAAGTGATTAAAGAAACATGGGGCACTTTGCAGATTTACATAGTATGACATAGAAGAATGACAACAGGCTCTTCCCAAAGAATTTACAATTGCGATATTCAAAGGCAGATGAACTATTCATGATCTCAATTCAAAAGCTTCACAGCTTAAACAAATAAAAGATCCAACTATAACTTTCAATAACACTAATAATCTACATATTAATCTTGAGAATTTTAACAAAGACCAATAATAATGAAAAACAAACCTCATTTAAAGACACAATATGTTTCTTCAGCAGCTACTTTGATGGCTGCAACCTGAAAATTAAAAAATATATATAATTAGCAGAATGAAAGCCAACACAACCTTATAATGAACCGATAACGATTGTGCCTCATATGTTGTTGTATCCACTCTATTGCTTCCTATATACAGTTCATACAACATAAAAGAAGCATAAATAGATAGCGGAACAACTTAGATACCGAAAAAAAAGCCTATCAAGAAATCAATACTGAAGAATCGACTGCGGCAATACAGAATAACCAAGAATCATTACATAACTAAAAAGAGAAACACAATTAAAATCGTGGAGAATATGGCCATGAAGAAGAAAAAGAAGAATCTGCAACAAAAGATTAGAAAACTGTTTGAATCGGGAAAAAATAACTATAACTCTGCTCTAAGATACTGCATTTTCTTTGTATCTCAAAAACACTCAATATTTAACACACAATCAATCAAGAAAAAGTTCGCGAAAATAGAATAAAAATTCATCTAAAAAAGGAAAAAACATAAAACCTTGAATTTCCCTTGCTTGCGAATCGGACCGTCGCCATGGCTCTCAGATAAACTATGAAAAACAGATCATAGGTTCTATGGGGGAATTTTTGTGGAATTTAAGGTCTTAAAATTTTACCGGAGAAGGAAGTTTGGCGCTCTTGCAACGTGAGGAATAGGCACCGCTATCGCCGATGAGGATAAGCTTGATAAGATAATTGTAGTAGCTCGTCCCCTTGTTGGTGTTGCGCGGCCATTAACCCTCGCCAGTGGTGCTGTCTCCTTCCAAAATAGATAGTTGATAACAAAAGTACAATTTAAGAAATAAAATAATTACATATTAATCAGTATGCCGATCGTAAGAAAAAGAAAGGAAAAAAAGGAAAAATACAGAGTTTGAAGGGACATACGGGGAAGACTAAATTTGTAGATTTCTACAGTACATTTCTTCCTCGTTCTTTCAATTTCACATCTAGATACAATCAACCATTTAGCATTTATATTGGCAACATGATTGTATCTACCTTTGAGAACGAAAATGAGCATTAATGGGGACAAAAAAAAATTAAATCTGCGAGAGAACATAAATTGTGCAAGATGAGGTGCGTATAGATTATATGAGACATGTTTTTGGAATATCATGTAACTAAACGAATTAGTGTGAAACAAATCATATAAATGAGAAATTCAATGAATTCTTGAAGTACTTACTTCAAGATCCTGATGTGGATTCAATGGTACAGAAGGGCTTCTCCTATCTGTTCACTCTCAGAAATATTAAGGCTAAATGGACTTGTATAAGACCCTCTTTCAGTTCTAATATATTGGCCCTTTTGGGGCTGGAAATTGGCTTCATTTCCAGCTGCTGATTTGCCAAAAAAGTCATTAACAGATTGCTGAGACGATAAAATTCTTGGTAATGAATTCTTGGGGACTGCTTGAAGGTAACATTTGAGCTACTTCCTAGGAAATCATATTGAGATAACAACATGTAAAGTTCAGAGGTTGGTGATCATATCCTGCTTATGATGCTACTTGAAGAATTAGAAGGCCAAGATTTGTTTCCATTTGATGATGATTGATGATTATGAGGTATATTTGATGCAAATTGTTGCTGACTTTGAGGGAAATAAATATGGAAAATCTGAAGAAAACTCAGGGGGTATACATAATTCAGTTGAATCCCTTTCATTTGTTATATGATTGATCAACTGAATTTTGTGCATAAAACAGTTTTTGTGAGTTTAATCTTCAAGTTTTTCAGCCCTTGCATCAAACACGTGGTGAACAGAGCAGAGATAATTATATGAATAGTGTAAATGTGTATTTCAAGAATCTGTGATTGGAAATCTTAATTTTATATGCTGCAATCTTGAGATATAAGATGAATATTGTAAACAATTAGAGCAAGACTTTTAATTACTGTTGTGCAATCAATTATTATATATATTATGCAATCAATAAATTAATTATATATATTTATGTAAACATATATATATATATATATATATATATATATATATATATATATATATATATATATATATTATGCAATCAATTACTGTTGCGCAAGTTATAGATCGGAAGCAACAATGTTGCTAAGTAGGGGAGGAGAGGGTTCTGAATCCGAAAACACCCCCTCAATCAGGAATTATAATTAGAAAACCCAAAATATTAAATAACATATAGATCAATTAAAACCTAAAATTTGAACTACTTACAAATCCATTAGCAGTAGATAGAGTGCAAGCAGCGACGTTGAAGAGGGATCGGCACTTTACCCCTGAGCCCAAACCGAAGAGTATCAGGCCTCGTCCCAGCCCGAACCCTTTTCAGCAGCACAATCTGTTTTGCTTCGAAGTGGAACTCGTGAAATTGCTCAAAAACTCCTGGTGTATTGGGGACAAACAACTCTTTACGGTCTCTTCAATCACAAACACACTTTTGTAAAAAAATTACCTCGAGTGATATCCGGCAATTTGTGGAATCCGGTGAGAGAATGTTGCCGGAAAGGAAGACACGCTAGGCGAGCGCGATTCCCACTGAATCAAAATTACAGAGAAAAATAGAGCAAGACTGAGAACAATGTTCTATCAATAATGTAAAAGAAGAGAAATCTAAAATACTAATCATATTGTTGATCATCTATATATACATGAAGTATTTAAAAAAATTAGGAAGATTGAAGAAGAAAAATAAATATTTTGATACACTAATAACCATAAATATATGTAAAGAAGGATTGCTAATCCAATTCAAAGATAACATCAAATCTAAATGGAGCATAGCAATTTTTAGCATTCAACACCTGCAAAACGAACACTAAATTCTCAGAGAAAGAACGGTTAGAAATGAGATAAAATCTGAGAAACCACCGCCCATAGTTCGAAAGAAAGAAATGAAGATGAAGGAAGGGGAGATTAACATTACCGATTCCAATAGGTTGTTGCCGCGAACAGAAATTAACACTGTCGATTCCACGGACAGAAATTAGCCGCCGCCACCTCGAGATGGTGACCATCGATTAGTTACCTAGACGGGAGCATGCTGTAAGCAGTGCGTGATGATTCTGTGGCTGGTGGTGATGGGCGGAGCGACCACGCCTCCACCAGAAGTATAATCTTCAATTGGAGACAAATGAAGAAGAGGGGAGAGGAGAGGGGCGGCGTAAAGCATCTGTGAATGAAATTCTAATTGCCTAGGAGAGTAATTAACCCTAGGTAGAAAATGAATGGTTTAGATTCAGTGAGGTGAGATGGATGGTCGAGATTAAAAATTAAACTAACTTTTAATGAGAGTGCAGTATTTTGAAATAGAGAAATTTGGGACATGCCAACTCATCCTAAGATTAAGGCGGTATTGATACATCATATTGGAGAGGTTTGCAAATATATTATAATAAGATATATTTATATAATTTCACAAGATTTATACATATTGAGCATTTGTCCTGGTAGCTAAAATTTATGCTTGTCTATCTAGAGGTCTTGAGTTTGATCCTTGATAGGTACTCGAATTTTTGTGAAATTTTTATTTACTCCTGATGGGCCCCTTAATTAATGCTAATTCTTTCAACCCATTAATTCTAGTGCGTCATTAATCTATTAGTATATATACACTCATTAATTCCTCTTAATCACAATTCACAATATGAACTCCAAATTTTAAAACCCTATCAGGTAATTTATATTCATAAGATTATGATTTATCTTCTTCTTCTTCTTTTACTAGTATACTTGTATGATAAAAAAAAAATTAAAATACTTAGTGATTAATAAGTAATAATAATTTTGTAATTTAAATTTGATACAATGTCTCAAGATAAATTGAATGGATTAACTATGTTATCAATTGAGAAAGATTTGGCTGAGCAAATTAATTATACAGATGTAATTAATGTTTAAAACTGTTAGGCGGGTTGTCTTTAAGTAGCTAGTTTGAAAATATTTGTCATATTAATTTAAGCATTAACGTTTTTTTGTTTTAGTATTGTACAATATTTTATTTCATGTCATTTAAAATTTTATATTATATATAAATTAGTATAATTGAGGGGCCCACTTTTAAAATCGACTCAGGCTCCACAATTCCTAGGATTGGCCCTGGAAACAATTAATGTCTTTAGTAAAAATAACAAAGTAATACTCATTCAACTAGTACCTTTAGTAAAAAATAACTAATATTATTTATCACTAATACATTTAATACAATTCACTAATACCTCTAGAAAAAATAATTAATATCTTTCAAACAAATTTTACAGTCGTTCACATTATACCTTCACTTAAAATATGTGTGTGTGTACGCGTTGAAGCATGTCTACATTATTATATTTGTGACTTAAAATATATATGTGTACACGTTGAAGCATGTCTACATTATTATATTTGTGTGCTTTTCAAATTATTATGTAATTTACATCCACGTTAATGTTAACTACACGTTGAGCATGTGCCACTGATGATTTCGTGTACACGTCGTGGGTGAAACGAGGTAAATAATTAATTTTGACTTTGAGTAATAACATGTTATAAATAATAATATAATTAACGTTAAGGTGTAATTTAAGTTAATTTTTAAATAATTGTGACTGACTTTGAGTAATAACATGTTATAAATAATAATATAATTAACGTTAAGGTGTAATTTAAGTTAATTTTTAAATAATTGTGACTGACTTTGAGTAATAACATGTTATAAATAATAATATAATTAACGTTAAGGTGTAATTTAAGTTAATTTTTAAATAATTGTGACTGTTTTTATTGAATAGTTACAATTATTTTAATTGAAACTTTTAAGTGAAAACAATTATAATTATTTAAAAATATACTTAAATTGCACGGTACACCTGATGCACAAGAGATATACTCAATAAATCAAGGTATTGTATGCACTAGGTGCAACATGCAACATGCAACTTCAGTGTATTTTTAAACAGTTGCACTTGTTTCAAAAATATAATAAATTGTTTCCCATAAAAAAAAAAAATAATAAAGAAAAAAATATATAATAAATTGTTTGGTTAAATGGTACTAGTTGATTTTATTAAAGCATTTTCGTTGAAGAGTATTAGTTGTTTTACTTTAAAATATTAATTAATTATTTTCATAAAAGAATATTAGTTCGAAATCGATTTCATGGTGAAACTTGTATAAATTTATATATGTGATTTAAGTTTATTTAAGTGATTTAACTATATAAAAATAAGAAATAAGAGATGCAAGTGTTATAGGGAGAATAAAAAAAGTAAGCAGTAGATAATAAAGTAATTTTTCAAAAGTTGTAGTAGGATTTAATTTAATAGAATTTCAAAATTCTTACATTGAATCTCGAAATAATTGGGAATTTGTGACCACAAAATCCAAAGTTCGACGGGCCTAAACTAGAGCTGTCAAAACGGGCCAGCGGGGCGGGGCGAGCTAAAACCCGCAAAAGCCCGCCTTTTGGCTGGGCGATGCGGGCCGAGCCAAAAATTTGGCGGGCTGCAAAATCCCAACCCAACCCACTTATTGGTGGGCTGCGGGTTTTAGCGGGCCGGCCCACTTTTAATTTTTTAATATATTTTTTATTTTTTTAAAAATTAAAATATATAATTTAAAAGCTCTAATATATAAAATTCATCAAAATCAAATATAATCAAACAATTTATCTTGATAACTATCATTATAAAAATATTAAAATTAAATTTATTATCTTTAATTAGAAAAATAATTTTCTGCAAATTGAAGTTCACAATATATTACAATAATAATTTTATAAAAATAAACTCATACAATTCACACTACAAAATACTGTTCAATTGGGGAGGGATTTAGGGAGGGGCAGAGGGTTAAAGAGGGATTTAAAGAGGGGGAGCTGCCCTCGACAAATTACTCCTCGCCAGGTCATCCCTCGCCTCGCCCCTCGCCAATTAACGAGGGAAAGTGGCCCTCGTCAACTAACGAGGGGAAGTCGCCCTCGCCAATTAACGAGGGCAAAACCCTCGCCAAGTACAAAAGGAAGCCCCTCGTCAACTAACGAGGGGACAAGCCCTCGTCCAGATTCGCGTGGGCCACGCCCTCGGCTCGGGCCAATGTAAATTGGTGAGCGCCATTGCCCTCGGCAAGCTAGTGAGCAGAGCCCTCGTTTCGCCCCTCGCCTATTTGCGAGGGTGAAGCCCTCGTCAACTTTTATTATTAAAAAAAAAATAACCGAGTCGCGCTCGCGGGGCGGGGAGGACCCAGCCCGACCCACAAGCAACCCACGCGCGACCCGCAAGCGGCCAGTTTCGAACCCGAGACCTCCCCCAAGCATGGGAGACTTATGACTTTTGCCTTACCATTCGGACAAGGCTTGTTTTCGAAATAAATTATATTGTAATAGTATATGTATTATTTCTTATTTTGATTTCATTTAATTCCTATTTTGTTTACACTTTAAATTAACTAATATTATTATAAATCATTTTATTTATAATAACACCTTCAAAATTTATTAAATTACTATTATCATTTTAAATTACATGATTTTCATATTTTGATTTATTTGTTAAAACTTTGAATTATTCTAATAATTTCTATTATGATTACACTTTTAATTAATTATTATATATCATTACAACTTCAAAATGAATTTTATTTATTCTCACATATAAAATGAAATTAACACTTGCAAAATTAATTATATTTTCACTTATCTATATAATCTTTTTAAACACGATATATAAAAAATTAACCTAAATAATTCATTAAAATCTTACTAAACACAATATATAGCTCCGAATTTCACACAAACATTAATGAAAATTAACATCTTAAGCATAATAAAGACGATGCACAATAATTCATACTCCAAATATACTCTCAAACATTCATGAAAATAGTTAATAATTTTTCAAAAGTTTTAACTTCAACATGATCAAGATCTCGGTCCTTTGCCACGGCTCGAACCCGGTCCTCGGGGTGGGGGTTGGGGATAACCATCGGATGGAGGCGGGGGTGGTGGGGGATAACCACCAGCTTGTGGGACGCTGGGTCCGGATCCCTGTTGTGATGCCCGCAACCACTCGGTAAACTGGTTTTGGAAGTTCTGGGTCATCTCCTCACTCATTTGTCGTTGTCTCTCTTCTACTTGCTCCAACAATCGTCGATTCTCCTCAGCCGACTCTCTGCGCGTTCTCTCACACTCCTCAGCGAGTAGTCGGTCCACATCAATTTGACTGTAGGCTCCAATATGACTCCCAGCTGATGTCCCGCCTGGGCCGGAGACTATGCGTCTGGACTTTCCCAATTGTCCGAGCCCACGAACTTTACCGTGCTTTTTCCCCACAGTCTTGACGTACATCTGAGATAACTCTGGAAGACTAGGTTCAGGAGGTTGCTCGTCAGAGTCAGAGGTAGGGTGCAGTTGGGAGACTATTGCTTGTACATCAGCCTACACATTTTTTTAGAGAGTTATTTTTCTAGATATCTAAATATTCATAGTATTTTAAATTAAAATGTAACAAGAATACTTACCAATGTATCAGATATAAGACCGTATGTATACTGTCCTGGACCACGGTAGTGGAAGTGCTCCACAATTTCCCAATCTGTGGCGGGGCGTCCCTTCTTCCTCTCCTATAATTTAGAACATGATGATTAAAACTTAAAATATGTATACATATTATAAAACTTTACCGAATTTGGTATCAACAAATGACTTACAATATCCAGAGCAACCTCGACGGCACCACGAGATCCACCTTTATGGGTGGAGATGACAGTACCCGGGCCAGCAGGCTCAGATAGTCTGTTCCGTCTACATTGTGCGGATTTGGCTTTCACGTCATCTCTGTCCCAGTACGCGAGCAAGGCCTTCCACACTTTCGTATCCCACTGTGGCTTCTTACCCTTCAACTCCCATTTTCTTTTCACAGAGTTCAAAAGATCTACATATCTTTCAGCAGCCCTTTTCAGGAACAAGTGATGTACATACTGTGTTGAAGTGACAGTAGGATCCCATCTAGCCTCTTTCTGATAAACAAAGATGTTATTATGTCATATAATATCATTATAAATCAAATGAATATATACCTGAAATGTCTCCCAGTACTCCTGCAGCCTTTCTTCGGATATCATCCTGAAGGTGAAGGCGCCCAACTCCATATGTCCAGCCATGATACGTCTGATCAGCTTGGAGACCGGATTCGAAGGCATCAAGCTGCAAAACAAATTTGTAATACATAATTAATATTCACGGATATATATTCCTCAAAATACCTGAAAATAGTAAGTCTAACATACGTATCGTAGGCAATATACACATCTAGTCTCTGTCCGACCATTTGTGAATCCGACTGTTCTTCAGAATCCGAGTCGGTATATTGCTCAGCTTCCTCGTCATCAGTCGTGGGGATCAACGGAACTGGCACTGGTATGTGTGGTATAGGTATTGTGTTCCGCGTCCCACTAGATCGGCCTCGACCCCCGCGACCTGTACTCTGTCGCCGTCCCCCGCTAGAGCTACGATCGGATCCGCTCATCTGTAAAATTTTAAACACCGAGATATAAATTGAGCAAATAGTCAAAGTTTAGGTGTACACATTATAATTTATAACACCGAGATATAATTGAGCAAATAGTCAAAGTTTAGGTGTACACATTATAATTTATAACACCGAGATATAAATGATCAATCAATCAAAGTTTAGGTGTACACATTAAATAATTTCTAACATCGAGATAGCAATTACTAAACTACTTAATCATAATCATCATCATCATCTTCTTCTTCTTCTTCTTCTTCTTCTTCTTCTTCTTCTTCTTCTTCTTCTTCTTCTTCTTCTTCTTCTTCTTCTTCTTCTTCTTCTTCTTCTTCTTCTTCTTCTTCTTCTTCTTCTTCTTCTTCTTCTTCTTCTTCTTCTTCTTCTTCTTCTTCTTCTTCTTCTTCTTCTTCTTCTTCTTCTTCTTCTTCTTCTCTCTTCTTCTTCTTCTTCTTCTTCTTCTTCTTCTTCTTCTTCTTCTTCTTCTTCTTCTTCTTCTTCTTCTTCTTCTTCTTCTTCTTCTTCAACATCATCATTCTCAATTTGAATTAGTGCACCACTGACATCTGCCAACACGATAGGATCACTGTCTATTTGCACATTATTCATTTGTGAATTAATCTCATCGTCTTGGAACGGGGGTAGCTCTTGTTCATTCCTTTTATCAATTTCCACTAAGGATCTCGGTTTAACTTTGCAAACCGCAAGTCATTCATGATTTCGCACCCCCGGGTATTCGCAATAGTAAACTTGAGTGGCTTGATTTGCTAATACAAAAGGATCATAACGGTCATATACTCTTCTCCGATTAACATCCACAAGTTTGTAGTTAGGATGTATTCTTGTTCCATTTAGCACGGTAGGATCATACCACTCGCACTTGAACAGAACCATTTTTTTCTCAAATCGTCCAGGGTATTCCAACTGTAATACTTCTTCAAGGATCCCATAGAAATCATTCTCATCTGAATCATAGTTTGTCCCCTTGATACAAACTCCACTGTTCACAGTCGATTTTGATTCACCATAAGTGCCTGTGTGAAATTTGTATCCATTTACGTAATACCCAGGATATGTGGTAACACAACTTACAGGACCGCTGGAGATATCACGCATCCACCGGTTCTGGATATTGTTTACCTTGACCTATAGTTGACAAAATATTTAATCCTGAGTCTATGTATATATTTTATTATTTATATAATTTTATCAACTTGACTTACAACTTGTTCAAACCATAACGCAAACTGATGTTGAAGTTTATCGTCTTGTTCAGCCCTAGAGAGATTCGGTTGAACACTTTGAAGTTGATGCATGAACATACTACAAGAGGGAAGATATCCCACCCAATTGATTTTCGATATCCCACCCAATTGATTTCATTTAGGAGTGATTCACCTGATCGAATGGGTAGTGGTGGGTCATCCACTATCACATTCTTTCTGAATGCAGTCTTGTTTCTCCGATACGGATGGTGTCTAGGTAAGAATTTACGATGGTTATCGAACCACGACTGTTTACGACTGAGCCTCAGAGTGAAAGCATCAGTGTATTCTCCACAGTAAGGACAAGATGTCCGTCCAGCAGTGCTCCATCCAGACAACATTGAGTAAGCTGGAAAGTCACTGATGGTCCAAATTAGTGCAGCTCGCATCAGAAAATTTTGCTTTGTAGCAACATCGTACGTTTCCACCCCAATTTCCCACAAATACATCAAATCACGGATCAACGGTTGTAGAAAAATATCCAATTTATCCTTAGGATTTTTAGGACCAGGCACTAGTATCGTAAGAAACATGAATTTATCTTTCAAATACAACCATGGAGGTAGATTGTACGGTGTCACTATCACTGGACATGAAGAATATTGTTTCCCAGACTGTCCGAATGGTTGAAAACCATCAGTGCTTAGGCCCAACCTTATGTTCCGAATCTCGGAAGCAAATTCAGGATACGAATTATCCAGGTGTTTCCAAGCCAATGAGTCTGCAGGGTGACGCATAACACCAGAATCATCGTTAGAGCAACTTGCATGCCACGTCATATCTTTTGCAGTAGCATTGGACTGATACAATCTTTGTAATCGAGGAATGATAGGAAAGTAGAACATCTCCTTGTAAGGCTTTTTCTTTTTCCATTGACCATCAACACCACGCTTACGGGGTTTAAATCATGGATGACCACAAACCTTACAATGTTCAAGTTCACTATCATTACCCCAATATATCATGCAATTCTGTGCACAACAATCAATCCTCTCTACTGGAAGACCCATCCCACTCATTAATTGTTTGCTATCAGAAAATTTCCTAGGCACTAGATTTTCCGGAGGAACAATTTCCCGAATCAAGTCAACAACCTGATTAAAACCCCTCTCAGACAGTCTATTTTCAGTTTTAATGTTCAACAATCGGGCGTTGAATGATAATTGTGAGTGTGTTTTGCAACTAGGATACAAATCCTGGTTTGCTGCACGAAGCATGTCATAGAATTGAGCAGCATGCTCATTTGGGGGCTCCTGATCATTAACGGGTTCATCTTCCACATTTCCAAAATGAAGGTTAGGACCAGTTAGGTTTGTGATCATGTCATGGTACGAGGTAGACCCTGCAGTATCATCTACTCTGTACGAAGTCGATGCCGACTGATCATAGTTTTGGTATGGTAGATGACCCCAATTTTGTTCACCGTGTAAAACCCAATTGTGATAATTGGGCATAAACCCATTTATATACAAATGTATTTTCACGTCAATTGGTGCTCTAAACCTTTGGTTCCTACATCTGGATTTCGAGCAGGGACACCTAATTTCTCCTTCACTCATCCAATCAGGATTGCTAGTAGCTAATTGTATAAATGATTCAAGACCACTAAGAAAATCGGGAGCTATCATTCCATTAATTGTTCTTGGACCATACATCCAAGTACGATTTGAATAACTCATATTAGAATCTGTTTCAAATTAAAGAATATTCAAAATTTAATAAAAATTCATGATCAATTGTATTTATCCTAGTGTTAAATAATTAGCTCATCTAAAATTTTCGGCAGAGTTTCGTTTATTTTTATCGTATTCTCAAGTTATAACTAAGATCTATATAGTGCATCCATTTCCGACTTAATTAAAATTAATCAAGTCGGAACGCACATTCTACAGCTAGCAAACAACCAACAATATATTCATCAACCCGGCCCCTCCACTCCAACATAATTAAATATAAACTTAATTTGAACAAAAATAACTAATTAACTAATATATTCATCAAACTAATAATAATTAAAATTAATGTAAATAATCGAAAATTAATATTTATCACATGAATATATATATACTTAAATATATATCATACAAATTAATTTAATTAAATACAACAAATATATATTAGCTATTAATTATTTCTAATTAATTATAATAACATGAATACATTATCAAATTAATTAATTACCCACTAATTACAAATAACAAGCTAAAAACTACATAATTAGCAACTAATTAACACCTATACATGCATATATACATACATATATACATACATATAAACATATATATACATGAAATTAATTTGCATTTTACAAAGTATTTAACGGATTAAAACGAAAAATATTACCGTAGAAATGTTCACGAGGACGAGTAGGCCAAAACCCGACCGGTGGAGGACACTTTCCGGCGACGGTGGCGGCGGCAGGTACGTGGCGGCGCGGCTAGAGGAGGGGAGGGGAGGGTTTCTGCTGAAAAAGGGGAAGAAGGTGTATTTATATCCAATTTTTACCGAGGGGGTTAAAGAGGGCAACACCCCTCGGTAAAATCCTAGAATTTCACGTGGGCGAGGGGCCGAGCCCTCGGCTCGCAGCCGCGCATAAATGGGCGAGGGGATGAGCCCTCGGCTCGCAGCAGCGCCACACTGGGCGAGGGGCAACGCGCTCGTTAATGCGCGAGGGGGCCCACCCTCGTTAATGCGCGAGGGGCCCGCGCTCGCCAGCCATTTTTCAAATTTTGACGAGGGGCCCACGCTCGTTAAGTAACGAGGGGGCCCCTTCCCTCGCCTCTGCCCTCGTCCATCTTTTTTTTTTTTTGCCCTCGCCTCGGCCCTCTTTAGGGACGAGGGCAAACATTGCCCTCTTTAACTCCCCTCGCCATTTCTGCCTTTTTTTGTAGTGTCAAATTCATCATCTATGAATATAAATATTACAAAATAACCCTAAAAATGATATTATACTACTTGACAGTGTACAAAAAAATATAAAAAATTATTTTTAAAAAAAACTTTTTTTAAGGCGGGCCGGCTCGCCCCAACCCGCCCCCAACCCGCAAAAGCCCGCGACCCAAACGGGCCAGCCCATTTAGGCCCGCTTCCAAACGGGCTAAGAAATCTCTAACCCAACCCTCATTTTAAGGATGGCGGGGCGGGCCGGCCCAACGGGCCCAACCCACTTTGACAGGTCTAGCCTAAACGTGTAATAAAGCAAACCTAAATTACAAAGTTTAGTGAGTAAATTATAACAAATGAGGTATGGTATGCAAGTTTAAAAAATTGCATAGTTTGGTGGGTAGGTGAAATTGACCCTACAACTTGATACTAACATGAAATGCAACAAGATTTTATTAAATTCATGCAATTGAACCTTTGGAACTACACTCCATGGACATTCCACTCAACTATTTTATCGGTAAATCGCAGAACTTCTCCTTATTACATATATAATATACAAATTTCCATGTATTTCAAAAAATGGCACAAAACTTTCCTATGTTGTATGCACACTTTTCTTTTCCTTTCATTTCCATTGAAAATAAAAGCAGCTCTAAATCTCTCACTTTAAAACAGAAATAAATAGATTTTTGATGTGGTGATTTGGATTCTTATCACTCTCTATCTCGTCATTTCACTGTTTTCATCTCATAAATCATCTCACACGATTAGGTTCTTCATCTCATCATGTTACGGTTTTCATCTTAGAATTATATTTTTTCATCCTGTCATTTTACAATTAGGTTCTTCATCTCATCATCTCACAATCAAAATTTGTCGATCTTACTATTGGGTTCTTCATCTCAGCAATTGTTTGAGCCAACTCCAGGTATAATTACAAAATGATAAATGTTTATTTTATTTATTAATCTCATATATATATATATATATATTTTTTTTTATGAGGAAATATGATATAGGGTTCTGACTGTTTTTTTTTTCCTGTTTTTGTTGTTCTAGGATGAGGAAATATAACGTAAAATTCTCAATTCTTACATCGGGAATTTTGTTTACTTTTTTTATTTGTAGAGTTGGAATATATGAAAATTATGAATGCACTTCAATTTATAAAACATGTTGGGTTTTGTGCATATCTATGAAACATGGAAATTTTGTACATACTTTATGAAATACAAGTGTTGTACTATAAATGATCGTCAAAGGATAAAAGTGAAATATTATTAAAAATATAAGTAAATATAAATATGGGTGTATTTTTATAAGTGTACGGAAATTAATGTTCTTTTTATGGGGTGTGTAAATTTTGTTAGGACATATTAAAAAAAGTGTGCAAGTTATTCAGAGTATTATTTATTTTTATGAATAGAAAGTGTGACAATTTTTTTTAAACCCAAATTCACTCCAAGTCCAACAGACCGATTAGATTATTTACTTAGTTAGCACTAAACAATATTAATTCGAATACCAGTGCAACTACAACATCGGTCTTCATAAGACGTTGATGCATATATGAGTTTAATGCTTAGAGCTACAAAATACCCTGTTGTTACCGTATTTATCCGTAAATAGGGGTAGGACATTTTGGACGGTATAACATATAAATGGGTACGAAACACGAAGAACACAAGCACTGCGGGAAGAACCGAGAGGTTCCTCCCTTGAATATGGCTTCGGGCGGTTCATGAAGATGAACACCCTAGCCTATAGTGTTTTATAAATGTGGGGAGTGTTTTGTGGGGAGGAAGACGATGATAGGATCCCTCTTACAATGAGTTGGGGCCTCTATTTATAGAGCCCCAAACTCCTCTCTAAAGGAGCGATCATGACCCTTTATTTTAGGGTATTAATTACAATCGTAGATCTAATGAACAGTATTAAATCTACTATTACAATATCTTGTCAGTACTTTGATATATTCACTGATGTTGACCCTCTATTCTGTTGAGGAAGAGAGATCTGACGAGGTCGAGATTCGTTCACCTCGAATAGTTGCGGTAGCTCGTCTACCGGGTTATTTAGTGCTGAGATCCTGTTATCGAGGCCTAAACCCTGGTTCCGGTATACCCCGGTTCTGAGATAGTATTTAGGTCAAATACTGGATTATTCGTGGTACAACAATTGCCCCCAAGATTGAACTCTGACGATAGTCGGAGTTTGATCTTGATCTTTGTTTGAAGCGTGCCTTATTTGCCCCCGAGTCTGCTGATAGGATATCTCGGGTGCCCTGTGGTTCCTTGATAGCAGAACCTTGATGGGAATATCTTCTGTTATCTTCAGATTGGTGAACTCTACAACAGCGGGGAACGATCCTCCGTCGTGCCCCCGGGTCGAGAGTTTTTCTATGCTCGTACTTTGAGACGAGGCTCTCTATACGAGATTTTTCTGTGCTCGTCGAGAGTTTGAGATCATCGAAAGACTTGACTGTGCTCGTACTTTGAGTCGAGGCTCTTAGTACGAGACTTTTTTGTGCTCGTCGAGAGCTAGAGCTCGTCGAGAGACTTTACTGTGCTCGTACTTTGAGTTGAGGCTCTTAGTACGAGACTTTTCTGTGCTCGTCGAGAGCTAGAGCTCGTCGAGAGACTTGGTTGTGCTCGTACTTTGAGTCGAGGCTCTTAGTACGAGACTTTTCTATGCTCGTTGAGAGCTAGAGCTCGTCGAGAGACTTTACTGTGCTCGTACTTTGAGTCGAGGCTCTTAGTACGAGACTTTTATGTGCTCGTCGAGAGCTTGAGCTCGTTGAGAGACTTTACTGTGCTCGTACTTTGAGTCGAGGCTCTTAGTACGAGACTTTTCTGTGCTCGTCGAGAGCTTGAGCTCGTCGAGAGACTTGGCTGTGCTCGTACTTTGAGTCGAGGCTCTTAGTACGAGACTTTTATGTGCTCGTCGAGAGCTTGAGCTCGTCGAGAGACTTTACTGTGCTCGTACTTTGAATCGAGGCTCTTAGTACGAGACTTTTCTGTGCTCGTCAAGAGCTAGAGCTCGTCGAGTGACTTTACTGTGCTCGTACTTTGAGTTGAGGCTCTTAGTACGAGACTTTTCTATGCTCGTCGAGAGCTTGAGCTCGTTGAGAGACTTTACTATGCTCGTACTTTGAGTCGAGGCTCTTAGTACGAGACTTTTCTGTGCTCGTCGAGAGCTAGAGCTCGTCGAGAGACTTTACTGTGCTCGTACTTTGAGTTGAGGCTCTTAGTACGAGTCTTTTGTACCTGTACTTCGAGACGTGGCTCTAGGTACGGGTCTTTAACTATACCGCCTTAAAAGGTTTGTATGTTAGTGCTCGTCTGAGTTTTACCTCGCAGGGAGTCTTTTGCCCCTTTGAGATCGTATCTCGTCCGGGGACTTTTGTGCCATCCCGATGTATGTCGGCGTGATTGGTCTTAATGCTCTAGGGAGACTTGGCCTCTTAAAGAGTCTGGGTGTAACATGTCTGCCTGAAAAGGTCTTACTGTTACCTGCTCGCCTCGAATCCTTAGTATCCTTCGGGAGGCTTTTGCTCAATGAGACTTTTTGCCCCTTTGAGATCGTATCTCGTCCGGGGACTTTTATGTCATCCCGACGTACGTCGGTGTGATTGGTCTTGTGCTCTAGAGAGAGGTTGTCTCAAAAGAGTCTGTCGTGCCTAGGTCGAGATCTTGTTCAACCTAGGGCTTTTGCCCTCTAAGGTAAATTCCTCGACGAGGGACTTTTACTCGTTGAGAGACTGAGCTCGTCATGAGTGGGTGCTCGTCGAGAACCGAAGCTCGTCGAGAGGCTTTTTCCATATCTACGCCGGTGAAGGCGGACAAATCGACGCCAGTGAAGGCGGATAAAATTCGCTAATGAAGGCGAAAAGTTGACGCTAGTAAAAGCGGACTAGTCGACACCGGTGAAGGTGGACAAATTTCGCTAATGAAGGCGATGAGTCTTCGCTTAGTAAAAGCGGACTAGTCGACGCCGGTGAAGGCGGACAAATTTCGCTAATGAAGGCGATGAGTCTACGCTTAGTAAAAGCGGACTGGTCGACGCCGGTGAAGGCGGACAAATTTCGCTAATGAAGGCGATGAGTCTACGCTTAGTAAAAGCGGACTGTAATATTGAATTTTTGACATTCAATTTTGTTTCGGATTTTCCAAAATAAATGTCTAGATATAGGTATCCATGCCCCCGGTTTTTAATGTATTCGCAAATATTTTTGCAATTTGCAGTACATTAAAAGGAAGTTTGGTGATGATAATCTGATGTGGATCGGCAAAAGGACTGCCCGTAGATTCTTTTGAGTCGTTGCAACGACTCCGGGCTGCTGTGTGAATTTTCCTTAGTCTTAAAAAAAAATTGCTCAAAAGATCTTAAATTAAAAACCCAGCAACCTCTTGCATAACTGATCGGGCTTCACCATTTCTTAAATAAATGCCCAAGCCCACATAATATATTAAATGGCCAGTAACCTCTTGATGAATTAGTAAGGCCCAATTGCTGAAATCACTTCGGTCCAAATGTTCTTCCTGGTCACTGCCCAAAAATTGGTCTGTAGATTCACACGACCCTTCTCCATCCCCAATTCCCAAACTTCGAAAATTACAACATCGAAATCGAAAGAGGTTGCGATGATGACGAGGTAGTCGATTGGAGGAGGTGAAGATCGTCGTTCTATGCAGTGGTGACTCAACGGCTGTGGCTAGCTCGTGCTCGGCATCGGTGGCCGAGGTCGAAATCTGGGAGGATCCCTGGTCGGCGGCCAAGCGACTGTTAAGGAATCGATCGGAGGCGGCGGAAGCTCGGCGGTGACCTCGCGCGATGGTTGAGGAGGGCGACCGCGTTGATTGGAGGCGTGGTCGTCTTCAGCGACTGTCGTGAGTGAACAGGATGTAGTGCGTCTGCGTTGGGGATCGAAGTCCGGCGGCTGATGTTCGGTGGCGGAGGTGGATGGGCCCGCGCTCACGATCGGCCGCGGCGGAGGCTTCGCATCTGGTGGAGGCCCTGGCCGGTGGTTGCGCCCGGAATTCGGCGGTGACTGTGGAGGTCGCTTGGCGCCAATTAAAGCATCGCGCGCGCTGGCGACTGGTGTATTTGCCCTTGAGTATGGAATTCAGCAAAGGGCAGTGCACAGCGGTGGCGAGATGGTGGCGCGTCGAAAGAAAATTGGCGATGGCTACCCGACTCGGCATTGGGCGAGGGGAGGCGACCGAGGTGGCACTGCGTTTGGCATCTCTGTTGAGGGCGTGCTTGGCCTCGTCCTCTGCAGCTGCTGAGGTCGTGCCTTTGGCGGCGTAAACTGGTCAACGGGGCCGGTGGCGTGTGGGAAGTGATGAGTGACAGCCTTTTGGAGTTTGATGACGAATTCGATATTGGAGTTTGGTGTCGCTCCTCGATGATGTGGCCGAGCTGGCATTGTGCTTTCGGTTCGGGGATGTGATGGCCGATGTGGCCAGGATGATGTATTGAGGTTGTGAACGATGGGGGAGTCATCTTGATCGTTGTCCTTGTCTTCGATTAGGGGGCCCATAGCTTTGGCTCGAGGCTGGCCATTGTGGGGCCGTGCTCGGCAACTGCCGATATTCTAATATGGAGATTGATGCCACCAATGGTTTGAGACTACTGCCGAGGTGGTTGTGTGCCGAGATGACATAAAGAGACTGAGATGCAAGGGGGAAACGACCTCGCGGAGGGGCGTCGACCTCGGGGATGGATGCTGGCCTCGGCGGAAAGCTTGCCCGTCCTCACTGCGCCTCGACAGTGATGTTAGCTCGGCCTCAGAGGTGTTGATGGCCGAGTTCGATGGAGGCTTGTAGTCGACCTCTTATGGTAAGCAAGGAGAAATCGATCTCAGCCTCGATGGAGGGGGGATGCTGGCCTCGGCGGAGGGGACATCGACCTCAGTGACGTTGGCCTCGACGGAGGAGGCATCAACCTCGGCGGCACACAAATCGATGTTGGACAGGTAATCTTTAACTTTATTAGATAAGACCCTCTTTTTTAATGGAGTAGTGGGGGAGTGGTTGTACCCACTTCTAAAAACGTGTGAGGCCTCCCTGAACTGTGACCTTTCTGCAACAGTATAGGCAACAGTGTACGGTTGCCTAATTTAAATTTATTTTTATTTTTCCATTTCTTCTGAAATTTCTTCTTGTTCTTCACAGACTGGTGGTCGGAGCGGACTACGGTGATAGAAATGGCCGTTGAGGGGCGGAACTGCCGTTGGACGGGAAGCACCCACCGGTGCCGGTCCGTTAGCATTTTGGTTGTTGGAAGGCGATGTTGAGCTTTGGACGGAGAGCACCCACCTGTGCCGTTCAATTAGCTCATTTATCTCCGGTAGGGATATTTAGTAAATTTTTCTCTTTGTGGATTCGAATTGGGTTCGATATGTTTAGATAGCTCGAACCTTACATGTGCGGTTTTTTTGTAAAATTATGACTAGATATGTGTTTCTTGTGATGAACCGACTTGAAGCCATGGATGAGTTTTGAGAGGTCACTGGTTATTTTTAGTTCCCGAATGTTTATGGGTACTTTAAGTGTAGATTTGATATCTTGAGTTTTGGGAAGGTGAAGCTTGCAGCTTCTGATATGTATCTGAATGTTTTGAATGGAAAATGAATTTTTCTAGTTTGGTAAGTTAAAGAAACAGAGTATGTTTTTCTTTCCTACTATGAATATTGGTACATATGTGGCTGCAGTTTCGAACATGCTTTCTTTTAGCCGGATTTGGCATAGCATTTGGGATTTGAGAGAGAAACCTTACTGTTTTGTGAATGATAATGGAATGGTGAGATTGTGAAAACTATTAACCATTTTTTCAGTAGAAGCTAATGAGATAAATTGAAATAATGTTGAGTCCTACCATTGATTTCTTGATGATATTTGAGATTGATCTTCGTGTACCCCTTTCTCTAGCGCCAATTGTTGTTACCGTATTTATCCGTAAATAGGGGTAGGACATTTTGGACGGTATAACATATAAACGGGTACGAAACACGAAGAACACAAGCACTGCGGGAAGAACCGAGAGGTTCCTCCCTTGAATATGGCTTCGGGCGGTTCATGAAGATGAACACCCTAGCCTATAGTGTTTTATAAATGTAGGGAGTGTTTTTTGGGGAGGAAGACGATGATAGGATCCCTCTTACAATGAGTTGGGGCCTCTATTTATAGAGCCCCAAACTCCTCTCTAAAGGAGCGATCATGACCCTTTATTTTAGGGTATTAATTACAATCGTAGATCTAATGAACAATATTAAATCTACTATTACAATATCTTGTCAGTACTTTGATATATTCACTGATGTTGACCCTCTATTCTGTCGAGGAGGAGAGATCTGACGAGGTCAAGATTCGTTCACCTCGAATAGTTGCGGTAGCTCGTCTAACGGGTTATTTAGTGCTGAGATCCTGTTATCGAGGCCTAAACCCTGGTTCCGGTATACCCCGGTTCTGAGATAGTATTTAGGTCAAATACTGGATTATTCGTGGTACAACATACCCTTCAATAGTACTTAGTAAAGGATTATTAATTCTTCATATAAACCATCATACTAAATAATATTTATACATATAGTATCTATAATTAGCAAAGACATTTTCTTGTAAGATCACAGTCAAAACTCATCAAATAGTAAAAAATAAACACCAACGCAAAGTATAAAATGAAAATGATTTTCATTGAAGGGTATTAGTTTTGAAGGATATTACTTGTTTTCATTGAAGTATATTAGTTAAAGAATACATAAGTATTAATTGTTTAACTAAAAAATATTAATTGATTACACTTAAAAAGTATTTCAAAGTGATTCATGTATGAACCAATTTCACTCTGCTTACTCAAAGATAAAACTTAAAGTATGTATCGAGTGGAATTGGTTCATACCTGAACCATTAAAGGATATTATTTGTTTTCACTAAAGAGTATTAGTTGTTTTCGCTGAAGGGCGTGAGTTGTTTATACTTGAGAGTATTAGTTTGTTTTTACTAAACAACTAATACTCTTTAGTGAAAATAACTAATGTTCCTTTATTAAAATAGCTAATATTTTTCGATGGTTCATGTATCAACCATTTTCACTCTATACTTTGTTTAAAACTTAAGCGAAAATATCACTTTAGGTACCCAAAGTTTACCTTTTTTCATTTTTGATACCCGATGTTGATGACCTTGATCCAAACCAATAATTAGTGGCTGTTTTGCTCTTATAAGATCATCAAACAAGGATATAATCAATGATTTAAAGTTGGATTTTCAATTACTGCTTGTTCCTTATGGCTCATTTCTTTTATTCTTACTTTATGTTTATTATTCCGCCTTCCGTTCACAATGGTATCAGAGCCATTTAGTGTTTTATTTGGGGGAGAGAGAGATCTATATTATTAGCTTTAGTACTATTCAAATTGTTCTCAATTACTCCTGACTTGGATTAAAGCGTTGGTCAGCCGTGAAATCCGTTGGTAAGCCTTGTTTTGGTGTTCCAGGTGGTGGTCCCGATTTATCCAAGATCTTCTGTAATTCAGGCCAATTTTGAACAGTATTAATGGCTTCCAGATTTAGATCAATTTTTTCCAAAAATAATAATACTAATAATTCTGGTATTGTTAGTTCGCATGAAATAACTTTTCCTCAAAACTATTCCAATTGGACTATTCCTGAGCAACAAATTGAAAGTATTTATCATATTGGTATGCTTGGTTTCAAAACTGCTTACTCCATTAAAACTCATGAAGAAACAATTTCCATTAATGAAGAATTTCAGAGTATTCCTTTATTATCAAATGTTTCTATCAAAAAATACCTTGAAAAAGGATACAGGTACATTCATTTTGGTTTAATTCAAGTTGCTATTAAACCTCTTGTGCATATTGGAGTTGATGCTCCTGTTTATGTAGCCTTGAGAGATAATAGATTAAAAAGATACAAAACCTCTCTTTTATCCATGATCCAAACCAATATTTGCAATGGCCCTATGTATTTCAACTGTGCTCCTAATTTCTCTGTTGATCTTACTGATCCTTTGGTTAATGATTCAATTATTCTTGACGTTCATCTTCAAGGTGATGAGTTCAAAGAAACTTGCAAAAACTTTGCTGTTATTTATAGAATTTATTTTAGAGTCATGTCTTCTCAATTAAATCCAAAATTTCTTTTAACTCCTACCTCTAAGGACGAAACTGTTTTACTTCAAATCGAAGCAGATAGTCCTACATTTTTTGTCCCCAAAAGACTCAAATGGAGTGAAATAAATATTCCTAATGAATTCATAATCCATACTCCCCAAATTCCTAGGAATCTCACTAGACGTGAAGTTTCCGAAATCATCGAAGAATCTGACGGCAGGGTTCTTCTAAGATTCAACTCTTTCAGAGAAAATAAAAACAATGTTCGTATTCAAGAAGTCAGATCTAGAAGTTCCTTTTCTGAAGCCTCTACTTCTAGACCCAATATTTACAACCCTAATCTTAAAGTTGATTTCAAATCTCCTCTTCCTGATACTAATTATCATAATGAAAATATCGATGATGTTTTTCCTGAATCTCCAACTGCCTCTCAAATGGCTGGAATCAATATGATTTCCAATGCTAATTTTTCTATTAACTTCAAATACCTTGAGCAAGAGTTTAATGATCCTGATGAAAAGGAAAGAAAAGACTGGTTTATGAAACTTGATGAACCCATTCGTAATAAACTTCAAGAGGAATGGATCATAGGTTTACATAAGTTCAGATCCCAAATTCCTATTCTCGATTGGTTCGATGCCTTCTGCCAAATCGAGGACATTCAAGATGTTTACTCCCTTGATCAAATTAATGTTCAAACTAGTCTTTACAAAAAGTGGAACCTCGTTTCTGGAACCACTCTCACTGCTATTCATCCTCCTTTACAAAGTTTCAAAATCTCTGTTCCTGAAGGTGAAGTTATTGCTACACCTTTTAAAACAGGAAGAAGAGGAACGGATAATCCTACTATGGAAGATATCCGAAAGATTCATGAGCAAAACAACTTTTCTAACCAGATCCTCCATACTATTGCTGATCAAATTGACCATTTGTCAAACAAAATTGATTCTAAAACTTCCATTCCCAAATTCCCCAAAGATAACTCCAGTCCTCATTTTATTCCTCGAAGTCTTCCAGGGAATATTGAAGATCAAATGAAATTCCCCTCAAATTCCAGTCTTATTGATAGAATCACTAAAAGGATCTCTACAGAAGCCTCTACTTCTGGAACCAAAAATATTAATTGTCTTGATAAAGATAAAGACTATGAAGACAGTGAAGCGGATACTAAAGATCCTTTCGACATTAATAGAATAAAATTCAACTCTGGGAAAAAGAATTACTACAACAGACCTACTCCTCCTGACGTTCAATTCGAAGAACGTAGTCAAACTAAGAATTCCAAATATGATGGAAATTCCATCCATGAATGGAATATTGATGGAAAATCCGAATATGAGATACTCAATACTCTTCAAGAAATGGGTATGGCCAGAATGGCATACAAACTTCAAAACATTACTGAAGAAACTATTGCTGCTTTAATTGTTTCTGGATTTACAGGTCAACTCAAAAATTGGTGGGATCACTCTATTGATCTTGCTAATAAACAAATAATTCTTAGTCATACTGCTATTTTTGAAGAAGAAGATGGCACCCTTACCACAAAATCTGATGCCTGTGATTTTTTAATCATTACCATAGGTATGTATTTCATTGGTAATCCAAAAGAAGAACTTGATTCTACTCAAATAGTTCTCTCCAGTCTTAATTGCCCAACTCTTTCAGATTATAGATGGTACAAAGATGTTTTCTTAACTCATGTTTTAAAAAGAACTGACTGCAATGCCTCTTTTTGGAAAGAAAGATTTATTGCTGGTCTTCCAAAACTTTTTGGTTCTAGAATTCATCAAAAACTCAAAGAAGCTACAGGCCTCAATGAGATTAAATTTGAAGATATTACTTACGGACAATTATTTGCTTTTATAAAAAAAGAGGGTCTCTCTTTGTGTTCTGAACTCAGAATACAATCCAAGTATGGATCCGAAAAATCCAAATTCAGGAAAGAAGTAGGCACTTTCTGTGAAGCTTTCGGTTTACAAAAAATTCAAGCTCCCTCTTCAAAAGCCAAAAGAAAAGCAAAGAAACTCTCAAAGAATTCTAAAAGCAAAAATCCTTTTAAAAAACATTATGACAATAATACCAATTCCCAACAGAAACCCTTTAAGAAAAAGAAATCAAAGGATTTCAAAAAGAGACAACCCACTTGTTACAAATGCGGTAAGCTTGGCCACAAAGCTGATGTTTGCCCATTAAAAAAGAAAATTGATGAAATTTTTCATGATGATGAAGAATTAAGAAACAAAATCTCTTCTCTTCTCATTTCTAATAAAGAGACAACTTCCGAGGAACCTAGCTCCCCTGAAGAAGACCCTGAAGAAGAATTTCAAAATGATTTAATAAATTTTTCTTCTACTGATGATGACAGTGATGATTGCAATGGTGATTTATGTCCTTTTTCCCTTAATGTCATTACAAAAGAAAGCAATGAACAAGAACTTCTCTTTGATCTCATTGAGAAAGTTCCTAATCAAGAAGATCGAGATAAGTATCTCCTCCGTCTTAGAGATCTTGTCCTTACTAATGAAAAACCAAAAAAGGATAAACTCCTTCAAAATATCGAACCATTTAGCATCACAAAACTTTTTGAAAAAACTACTTCTTCCTCTATTTCCAAACAAATCTCTACTGATGATCTTAAGAGAGAAATCAATACTCTTAAGAAAGAAGTAGGTCTTTTACAAAAGGATATCATTAATCTTCATACCAAAGATTTGGAATTAGAAACCAGAATTTCTTTACTAAAAAGGAATGACGCTGAAGTCGATGATCAGATTGAACTAGAAGAACCTCCTGTTCAAGAAGATCATTCTCAATCTATTCAAGCTATTGAAAGAATTTCTTTTCAAAAGTGGTATTCCATTATAACACTTGTTGTTAATGATTTTAAAATCAATATTCCTTGTCTCATTGACAGTGGAGCAGATCAAAATTGTATTAAAGAAGGACTTATACCTTCCAAGTATTATGAAAAAACCAATGAAAGATTAGTGGCTGCTAACACCACTCCCCTTTTCATAAAATACAAATTATCTAATGCTTACATTTGTAATCAAGGCTATTGTTTCAAAACTCCTTTCATTCTTGTTAAAAATCTCAACCAAGAAGTAATTCTTGGTACCCCTTTTTTAACCACCATTTATCCTTTTCTCGTCAATGGTAAAGGAATTACCACAAATATCATGGGAAAAGATATTTCCTTCAAATTCGTTACTCCTATCAAAGAAAGAGAAATGTCTCTCCTTCAAAATCATTATATTTCAAAACAAATTAATTCTATTCAAAATAAAAAACAACATATTTGTTATCTTCAAGAAGAAATCCCTTATCAAAAGATTGATGATCAATTAAAAAGCAAAAACCTTCAGGATAAGATTTTAGATTTTGAAAGAAAAATAAAGTCTGAGGTATGTTCTGATTTACCCAATGCTTTCTGGGATAGAAAGAAACATGTTGTTTCTCTCCCCTACATTCCAAAATTCAACGAAAAAGATATTCCTACCAAAGCTAGACCCATTCAAATGAATCATAACCTCATGAACACTTGCAAAGAAGAAATCAATTCTCTTCTAAAAAAGAAACTCATTAGACCTTCCAAGTCTCCTTGGAGTTGTGCTGCCTTTTAAGTCAACAATCAAGCCAAAAAAGAACGCGGAGTTCCTAGGCTTGTCATTAATTATAAACCCCTTAATGAAGTTCTTGAATGGATTAGATATCCTATTCCAAATAAAAGAGATCTTATTAATAGGCTGCACAAAGCCCGTATCTTTTCCAAATTCGACCTTAAGTCTGGTTTTTGGCAAATACAGATTCAAGAATGTGATAAATACAAAACTGCTTTTACCGTACCATTTGGTCATTTTGAGTGGAATGTTATGCCCTTTGGCTTAAAAAACGCCCCTTCTGAATTTCAAAATATCATGAATGACATCTTCAATAATTATTCTGATTTTTCTATTGTTTATATTGACGATGTTCTTATTTTCTCTCAAGATATTGATCAACATTTCAAACATCTCAACATCTTTTTACAAATAGTAAAAAGAAATGGTTTAGCTATTTCTGCCTCAAAAATCAAATTATTTCAAACCAAGATTAGATTCCTTGGCCACGAAATCATTCGTGGAACTATCAAACCAATTGCTAGAGCTATAGAATTTGCTGACAAATTTCCAGATGTTATCAAAGATAAAACCCAATTACAAAGATTTCTAGGCTGTTTAAATTATATCTCTGATTTCTTTCCAAAGCTTAGAATTATTTGCAAACCTCTTTTTCAAAGATTAAAAAAGGATCCTCCTATTTGGACCCAAGAACATACTAATATTGTGAAGAAGGTCAAGGTTCAAGTTAAATCCCTTCCTTGTCTTGGAATTCCTAAGCCCGACTCTTTCATGATCATCGAAACCGATGCTTCTAATCTTGGCTATGGGGGAATTCTAAAACAAAGAATCCTTCTCAAAGAGGAACTTGTTAGATTCCATTCTGGAGTTTGGCTTGGCCCTCAGCAAAATTATTCAACCATAAAAAAGGAAATTTTGTCTATTGTTCTCTGCATTTCCAAATTTCAAGATGATATTTTTAATAAGAAGTTCCTTCTTAGAATCGATTGCAAGTCTGCAAAAGAAATACTTCAAAAG
Organism: Ballota nigra; assembly: GCA_947034835.1. NCBI lineage: Eukaryota > Viridiplantae > Streptophyta > Magnoliopsida > Lamiales > Lamiaceae > Ballota > Ballota nigra. Next base: position 50,466,765 of record OX344728.1, on the reverse strand, counting down.
GATGTAAAGAATATTGTTTCAAAACAAATATTTGCCAGATGACAAGCTATTTTGTCTAGCTTCGACTTTGATATTGAATATATCAAAGGAGAAAATAATTGTTTACCAGATTTTCTAACCAGAGAATTTCTTCAAAATACAGAAAATGCACAGGCCAAGGATGCCGGGACCAAGGATGCAGTCACCCGATAATTATTCAAATTCAAAGCCTCTTGCAACCTTCAACCAATTTCAAACACTTGACTCATTTCCTCCTCTCACCTTTGCACAGACAATTCAAAACCCAGCTCCAAGGACCCCGATCAAAGGAGAATCCTCTTCTTCGCAGGTAAATACTCAAACCCGGAGCGGAACTCAAACCACTTATTTTTCAAAACCAAATGATCAGCACATTACACCTACTATTTTTGCTGATATTCAAAGCCTTGGAAAACTCAATGAAATTATTAAAAACTATTTTCCCGAAGGATGTCAATGGTACTCTGACGACGTCCGAAAAACTCAAAAGTTCTATGAATTCATTCTGGTTGACTCTGGTTCTATCGAGTTAATCCACAATATGGATCCCAAAAACCCAAGCCAAATTTCCTTCTCAAAATGCATTATTAAACAAGTCTTCCGTTCGAGTGAATGGACATTTCCTTTCTCGGAAAAGAGTTTTTTAAAACCATTTTCTCCAAACTACAAAATGGCTTGGTTTAAAGCGTTTCTTTTAAGACCATTCAATCATTCTTGGTTCTTCACATTCCATACCAGCTTCGCCACAAACAATTTCCCTGTCTGGTTTTTGGATTGGTGGAGAGACTTTGGGCCTCTCCCAAAAATTTTACCTTCTGAAGTCCAACAAGGGCTTTTGGTTTTCACTCAAAAGGCTCCTGGTGAGCATTGCAAAAAGGAAGTCCTGTTCTATGCCGAGTTCAAAGTTCCCTGGATACTCTGCTGGAGCTATGCATTCAAACAACACTTCCCAAAACCTTATCCCATTTCAATTGTTCGAGAATTCAAGATCAAATGGTGGCACAAAGTTGTAATCCAAAACTGCAATGCTCATGCAGTTCTCAAATTCCTTTCAACAGGGGAAAAAACTTTTTGGAACCCTGTAACTCAATCCTCAGAAACTCAATCCTCAGAAAAAAGACCAATCCCTTCAAAGCCAACAGAACCAACCCTTACTCAAACAGAAAGAGATATGTTCTCCTTTTTCGAATCAAATCCCAGCATGGCAAAATCTTATGCCCAATTTTGCAAACTCAAAAGAGAGTCTGGTTCAGAACCAGACAATACTTCTGAAAATTCAAGCACCGATCTCGCTGATCCTTTCGGCGGACCATGTGGTCAAGAACCTGATGATTATCTTTTATGACTCACCGTTCTTGATTCAGATATTCAAGTTCCCATTCCACGCAAGGCGAAAAACAGAACAGCCTTTCAAAAAGAATTATTAATAAAGGCGAAAAACAGAACTGCCTTTCAAAAAGAATTAATAGAGGCAAAAAACAGAACTGCCTCCAAAAAAGCCAAAGAAAAAATAAAAAAGGCAATTGTTAGAAAAAGAAAAAAGAAGATTATTTCAAAAAGGATTAATTTCTCTCGATTTTCAAAGATGTTTTTTGACGACTCAATCAAAGAAGACTATTCAACAACTCAAACAAGACTCTGCCAAAAGATGCTCTACAAATGGACCCCATTCATGGCCAATTAGTCAAAAGATGCTCAAGTATTTTGTCCGGACTTGGCAAAGTAGTCAAAAGATGCTCAGCACCTGGAGCGCACTCAAGGTCTGCCGACACTAATGATGGCCGACAAATTCAAATTCAGATTCAAATTCAAATTCAAATGTATTTGCTTTTATTTTCCCTATAAATAGGTCATTCATTTTCCATTACAAGCATCAGAAAATTTTAGGTTATCTTCACTTGTTATATTTTCCTCCCTTAGTTTCTAAGCTACAACACAGTCTGCATTCCATCTGCTATTACTTCAATCTGTATTCCATCTACTACTACTGTAAGATTTTCTACTTGTCTTTCACTGTATTGTAAGTTTACTTCATATTAATTCCAATTATCTTTTCAATTACTGCTTGTTCCTTATGGCTCATTTCTTTTATTCTTACTTTATGTTTATTATTCTGCCTTCCGTTCACAATGGTATCAGAGCCATTTAGTGTTTTATTTGGGGGAGAGAGAGATCTATATTATTAGCTTTAGTACTATTCAAATTGTTCTCAATTACTCCTGACTTGGATTAAAGCGTTGGTCAGCCGTGAAATCCGTTGGTAAGCCTTGTTTTGGTGTTCCAGGTGGTAATGAATTCATAATCCATACTCCCCAAATTCCTAGGAATCTCACTAGACGTGAAGTTTCCGAAATCATCGAAGAATCTGACGGCAGGGTTCTTCTAAGATTCAACTCTGTCAGAGAAAATAAAAACAATGGTATCAGAGCCATTTAGTGTTTTATTTGGGGGAGAGAGAGATCTATATTATTAGCTTTAGTACTATTCAAATTGTTCTCAATTACTCCTGACTTGGATTAAAGCGTTGGTCAGCCGTGAAATCCGTTGGTAAGCCTTGTTTTGGTGTTCCAGGTGGTGGTCCCGATTTATCCAAGATCTTCTGTAATTCAGGCCAATTTTGAACAGTATTAATGGCTTCCAGATTTAGATCAATTTTTTCCAAAAATAATAATACTAATAATTCTGGTATTGTTAGTTCGCATGAAATAACTTTTCCTCAAAACTATTCCAATTGGACTATTCCTGAGCAACAAATTGAAAGTATTTATCATATTGGTATGCTTGGTTTCAAAACTGCTTACTCCATTAAAACTCATGAAGAAACAATTTCCATTAATGAAGAATTTCAGAGTATTCCTTTATTATCAAATGTTTCTATCAAAAAATACCTTGAAAAAGGATACAGGTACATTCATTTTGGTTTAATTCAAGTTGCTATTAAACCTCTTGTGCATATTGGAGTTGATGCTCCTGTTTATGTAGCCTTGAGAGATAATAGATTAAAAAGATACAAAACCTCTCTTTTATCCATGATCCAAACCAATATTTGCAATGGCCCTATGTATTTCAACTGTGCTCCTAATTTCTCTGTTGATCTTACTGATCCTTTGGTTAATGATTCAATTATTCTTGACGTTCATCTTCAAGGTGATGAGTTCAAAGAAACTTGCAAAAACTTTGCTGTTATTTATAGAATTTATTTTAGAGTCATGTCTTCTCAATGAGATCAAAGAGAAGTTCTTGTTCATTGCTTTCTTTTGTAATGACATTAAGGGAAAAAGGACAGAAATCACCATTGCAATCATCACTGTCATCATCAGTAGAAGAAAAATTTATTAAATCATTTTGAAATTCTTCTTCAGGGTCTTCTTCAGGGGAGCTAGGTTCCTCGGAAGTTGTCTCTTTATTAGAAATGAGAAGAGAAGAGATTTTGTTTCTTAATTCTTCATCATCATGAAAAATTTCATCAATTTTCTTTTTTAATGGGCAAACATCAGCTTTGTGGTATTTGTGGTACAACAATTGCCCCCAAGATTGAACTCTGACGATAGTCGGAGTTTGATCTTGATCTTTGTTTGAAGCGTGCCTTATTTGCCCCCGAGTCTGCTGATAGGATATCTCGGGTGCCCTGTGGTTCCTTGATAACAGAGCCTTGATGGGAATATCTTCTGTTATCTTCAGATTGGTGAACTCTACAACAGCGGGGAACGATCCTCCGTCGTGCCCCCGGGTCGAGAGTTTTTCTATGCTCGTACTTTGAGACGAGGCTCTCTATACGAGATTTTTATGTGCTCGTCGAGAGTTTGAGATCATCGAAAGACTTGACTGTGCTCGTACTTTGAGTCGAGGCTCTTTGTACGAGACTTTTTTGTGCTCGTCGAGAGCTAGAGCTCGTCGAGAGACTTTACTGTGCTCGTACTTTGAGTTGAGGCTCTTAGTACGAGACTTTTCTGTGCTCGTCGAGAGCTAGAGCTCGTCGAGAGACTTGGCTGTGCTCGTACTTTGAGTCGAGGCTCTTAGTACGAGACTTTTCTGTGCTCGTTGAGAGCTAGAGCTCGTCGAGAGACTTTACTGTGCTCGTACTTTGAGTCGAGGCTCTTAGTACGAGACTTTTATGTGCTCGTCGAGAGCTTGAGCTCGTTGAGAGACTTTACTGTGCTCGTACTTTGAGTCGAGGCTCTTAGTACGAGACTTTTCTGTGCTCGTCGAGAGACTTGGCTGTGCTCGTACTTTGAGTCGAGGCTCTTAGTACGAGACTTTTATGTGATCGTCGAGAGCTTGAGCTCGTCGAGAGACTTTACTGTGCTCGTACTTTGAATCGAGGCTCTTAGTATGAGACTTTTCTGTGCTCATCGAGAGCTAGAGCTCGTCGAGTGACTTTACTGTGCTCGTACTTTGAGTTGAGGCTCTTAGTACGAGACTTTTCTATGCTCGTCGAGAGCTTGAGCTCGTCGAGAGACTTTACTATGCTCGTACTTTGAGTCGAGGCTCTTAGTACGAGACTTTTCTGTGCTCGTCGAGAGCTAGAGCTCGTCGAGAGACTTTACTGTGCTCGTACTTTGAGTTGAGGCTCTTAGTACGAGTCTTTTGTACCTGTACTTCGAGACGTGGCTCTAGGTACGGGTCTTTAACTATACCGCCTTAAAAGGTTTGTATGTTAGTGCTCGTCTGAGTTTTACCTCGCAGGGAGTCTTTTGCCCCTTTGAGATCGTATCTCGTCCGGGGACTTTTGTGCCATCCCGATGTATGTCGGCGTGATTGGTCTTAATGCTCTAGGGAGACTTGGCCTCTTAAAGAGTCTGGGTGTAACATGTCTGCCTGAAAAGGTCTTACTGTTACCTGCTCGCCTCGAATCCTTAGTATCCTTCGGGAGGCTTTTGCTCAATGAGACTTTTTGCCCCTTTGAGATCGTATCTCGTCCGGGGACTTTTATGTCATCCCGACGTACGTCGGTGTGATTGGTCTTGTGCTCTAGAGAGAGGTTGTCTCAAAAGAGTCTGTCGTGCCTAGGTCGAGATCTTGTTCAACCTAGGGCTTTTGCCCTCTAAGGTAAATTCCTCGACGAGGGACTTTTACTCGTTGAGAGACTGAGCTCGTCATGAGTGGGTGCTCGTCGAGAACCGAAGCTCGTCGAGAGGCTTTTTCCATATCTACGCCGGTGAAGGTGGACAAATCGACGCCAGTGAAGGCGGATAAAATTCGCTAATGAAGGCGAAAAGTTGACGCTAGTAAAAGTGGACTAGTCGACACCGGTGAAGGTGGACAAATTTCGCTAATGAAGGCGATGAGTCTTCGCTTAGTAAAAGCGGACTAGTCGACGCCGGTGAAGGCGGACAAATTTCGCTAATGAAGGCGATGAGTCTACGCTTAGTAAAAGCGGACTGGTCGACGCCGGTGAAGGCGGACAAATTTCGCTAATGAAGGCGATGAGTCTACGCTTAGTAAAAGCGGACTGTAATATTGAATTTTTGACATTCAATTTTGTTTCGGATTTTCCAAAATAAATGTCTAGATATAGGTATCCATGCCCCCGGCTTTTAATGTATTCGCAAATATTTTTGCAATTTGCAGTACATTAAAAGGAAGTTTGGTGATGATAATCTGATGTGGATGGGCAAAAGGAATGCCTGTAGATTCTTTTGAGTCGTTGCAACGACTCCGGGCTGCTGTGTGAATTTTCCTTAGTCTTAAAAAAAATTGCTCAAAAGATCTTAAATTAAAAACCCAGCAACCTCTTGCATAACTGATCGGGCTTCACCATTTCTTAAATAAATGCCCAAGCCCACATAATATATTAAATGGCCAGTAACCTCTTGATGAATTAGTAAGGCCCAATTGCTGAAATCACTTCGGTCCAAATGTTCTTCCTGGTCACTGCCCAAAAATTGGTCTGTAGATTCACACGACCCTTCTCCATCCCCAATTCCCAAACTTCGAAAATTACAACATCGAAATCGAAAGAGGTTGCGATGATGACGAGGTGGTCGATTGGAGGAGGTGAAGATCGTCGTTCTGTGCAGTGGTGACTCAACGGCTGTGGCTAGCTCGTGCTCGGCATCGGTAGCCGAGGTCGAAATCTGGGAGGATCCCTGGTCGGCGGCCAAGCGACTGTTAAGGGATCGATCGGAGGCGGCGGAAGCTCGGCGGTGACCTCGCGCGATGGTTGAGGAGGGCGACCGCGTTGATTGGAGGCGTGGTCGTCTTCAGCGACTGTCGTGAGTGAACAGGATGTAGTGCGTCTGCGTTGGGGATCGAAGTCCGGCGGCTGATGTTCGGTGGCGGAGGTGGATGGGCCCGCGCTCACGATCGGCCGCGGCGGAGGCTTCGCATCTGGTGGAGGCCCTGGCCGGTGGTTGCGCCCGGAATTCGGCGGTGACTGTGGAGGTCGCTTGGCGCCAATTAAAGCATCGCGCGCGCTGGCGACTGGTGTATTTGCCCTTGAGTATGGAATTCAGCAAAGGGCAGTGCACAGCGGTGGCGAGATGGTGGCGCGTCGAAAGAAAATTGGCGATGGCTACCCGACTCGGCGTTGGGCGAGGGGAGGCGACCGAGGTGGCACTGCGTTTGGCATCTCTGTTGAGGGCGTGCTTGGCCTCGTCCTCTGCAGCTGCTGAGGTCGTGCCTTTGGCGGCGTAAACTGGTCAACGGGGCCGGTGGCGTGTGGGAAGTGATGAGTGACAGCCTTTTGGAGTTTGATGACGAATTCGATATTGGAGTTTGGTGTCGCTCCTCGATGATGTGGCCGAGCTGGCATTGTGCTTTCGGTTCGGGGATGTGATGGCCGATGTGGCCAGGATGATGTATTGAGGTTGTGAACGATGGGGGAGTCATCTTGATCGTTGTCCTTGTCTTCGATTAGGGGGCCCATAGCTTTGGCTCGAGGCTGGCCATTGTGGGGCCGTGCTCGGCAATTGCCGATATTCTAATATGGAGATTGATGCCACCAATGGTTTGAGACTACTGCCGAGGTGGTTGTGTGCCGAGATGACATAAAGAGACTGAGATGCAAGGGGGAAACGACCTCGCGGAGGGGCGTCGACCTCGGGGATGGATGCTGGCCTCGGCGGAAAGCTTGCCCGTCCTCACTGCGCCTCGACAGTGATGTTAGCTCGGCCTCAGAGGTGTTGATGGCCGAGTTCGATGGAGGCTTGTAGTCGACCTCTTATGGTAAGCAAGGAGAAATCGATCTCAGCCTCGATGGAGGGGGGATGCTGGCCTCGGCGGAGGGGACATCGACCTCAGTGACGTTGGCCTCGACGGAGGAGGCATCAACCTCGGCGGCACACAAATCGATGTTGGACAGGTAATCTTTAACTTTATTAGATAAGACCCTCTTTTTTAATTGAGTAGTGGGGGAGTGGTTGTACCCACTTCTAAAAACGTGTGAGGCCTCCCTGAACTGTGACCTTACTGCAACAGTATAGGCAACAGTGTACGGTTGCCTAATTTAAATTTATTTTTATTTTTCCATTTCTTCTGAAATTTCTTCTTGTTCTTCACAGACTGGTGGTCGGAGCGGACTACGGTGATAGAAATGGCCGTTGAGGGGCGGAACTGCCGTTGGACGGGAAGCACCCACCGGTGCCGGTCCGTTAGCATTTTGGTTGTTGGAAGGCGATGTTGAGCTTTGGACGGAGAGCACCCACCTGTGCCGTTCAATTAGCTCATTTATCTCCGGTAGGGATATTTAGTAAATTTTTCTCTTTGTGGATTCGAATTGGGTTCGATATGTATAGATAGCTCGAACCTTACATGTGCGGTTTTTTTGTAAAATTATGACTAGATATGTGTTTCTTGTGATGAACCGACTTGAAGCCATGGATGATTTTTGAGAGGTCACTGGTTATTTTTAGTTCCCGAATGTTTATGGGTACTTTAAGTGTAGATTTGATATCTTGAGTTTTGGGAAGGTGAAGCTTGCAGCTTCTGATATGTATCTGAATGTTTTGAATGGAAAATGAATTTTTCTAGTTTGGTAAGTTAAAGAAACAAAGTATGTTTTTCTTTCCTACTATGAATATTGGTACGTATGTGGCTGCAGTTTCGAACATGCTTTCTTTTAGCCGGATTTGGCATAGCATTTGGGATTTGAGAGAGAAACCTTACCGTTTTGTGAATGATAATGGAATGGTGAGATTGTGAAAACTATTAACCATTTTTTCAGTAGAAGCTAATGAGATAAATTGAAATAATGTTGAGTCCTACCATTGATTTCTTGATGATATTTGAGATTGATCTTCGTGTACCCCTTTCTGTAGCGCCAATTGTTGTTACCGTATTTATCCGTAAATAGGGGTAGGACATTTTGGACGGTATAACATATAAACGGGTACGAAACACGAAGAACACAAGCACTGCGGGAAGAACCGAGAGGTTCCTCCCTTGAATATGGCTTCGGGCGGTTCATGAAGATGAACACCCTAGCCTATAGTGTTTTATAAATGTAGGGAGTGTTTTTTGGGGAGGAAGACGATGATAGGATCCCTCTTACAATGAGTTGGGGCCTCTATTTATAGAGCCCCAAACTCCTCTCTAAAGGAGCGATCATGACCCTTTATTTTAGGGTATTAATTACAATCGTAGATCTAATGAACAATATTAAATCTACTATTACAATATCTTGTCAGTACTTTGATATATTCACTGATGTTGACCCTCTATTCTGTCGAGGAGGAGAGATCTGACGAGGTCAAGATTCGTTCACCTCGAATAGTTGCGGTAGCTCGTCTAACGGGTTATTTAGTGCTGAGATCCTGTTATCGAGGCCTAAACCCTGGTTCCGGTATACCCCGGTTCTGAGATAGTATTTAGGTCAAATACTGGATTATTCGTGGTACAACATACCCTTCAATAGTACTTAGTAAAGGATTATTAATTCTTCATATAAACCATCATACTAAATAATATTTATACATATAGTATCTATAATTAGCAAAGACATTTTCTTGTAAGATCACAGTCAAAACTCATCAAATAGTAAAAAATAAACACCAACGCAAAGTATAAAATGAAAATGATTTTCATTGAAGGGTATTAGTTTTGAAGGATATTACTTGTTTTCATTGAAGTATATTAGTTAAAGAATACATAAGTATTAATTGTTTAACTAAAAAATATTAATTGATTACACTTAAAAAGTATTTCAAAGTGATTCATGTATGAACCAATTTCACTCTGCTTACTCAAAGATAAAACTTAAAGTATGTATCGAGTGGAATTGGTTCATACCTGAACCATTAAAGGATATTATTTGTTTTCACTAAAGAGTATTAGTTGTTTTCGCTGAAGGGCGTGAGTTGTTTATACTTGAGAGTATTAGTTTGTTTTTACTAAACAACTAATACTCTTTAGTGAAAATAACTAATGTTCCTTTATTAAAATAGCTAATATTTTTCGATGGTTCATGTATCAACCATTTTCACTCTATACTTTGTTTAAAACTTAAGCGAAAATATCACTTTAGGTACCCAAAGTTTACCTTTTTTCATTTTTGATACCCGATGTTGATGACCTTGATCCAAATCAATAATTAGTGGCTGTTTTGCTCTTATAAGATCATCAAACAAGGATATAATCAATGATTTAAAGTTGGATTTTCATAAGTAGGGATTGAGAGAGAAATTTGCAAGAGTTTTGCCTATTTTTGAATTAAGTGGACTTATTCTTATTATCCCATGAAGGGGTATTTATAGAGGTACAAGCAAATAGGAGGTGTCACCTCCTTAATCATCCTTATTTACATGGTGACAAGTGTTAAGACACTTGTTAATTCCTAAGCTATTACATCTTTACACAATGACAAGTGTTAAAACACTTGTTTGTTCCTAATGTAATGCTTAATTATTGGGATTTCTGATGATCTTCCGAGGTGCCCTTTTGCTCGCCTGGTCGCCTCCTTTTAATTTCTTATTTACCCTTCTTGTTCTAGTTGGTCGCCTCCTTTTCATGTTTGAAGTGACCAGCTGCTCGCCTCCTTTTTCTTGATCAACTGACCCAGCTGCTCGCCTACTTGATCTTGATCTTCAAACCCAGCTGCTCGCCTCCTAAAGTCGTCCCTGCTGGTCGTCCTCTTCATTTATTATCTTCATTCTTGATCTCTTAATCTCATTATTTTAATATTTTTTATTTCTAATCTTGTTGCTCGGCTGTTCGCCTATCAACAATGCCCCCTAGTTTGGCATATAAGGATAGATTTTATCTTTTTTTGTCAAACTATAGGATAGGCTATATTATTCAACAGGAGGCGAGCAACAGGGAAATTGCCTTCATTTCTATAGGGAGCGAGCAACAGGTTTTTGAATTTTTGGGTGGGAACTTCTGGAGGCGAGCAATAGGGAACAATGCTTGGCCTAGCATCATTTCATTTCTCGAGGCACGAAATACGAAGTGACGTGGCCGCCCACACGTGCGCCCCTAAAATTGCGTATAGGGGCCTCAATTTTTCACTTTTCTCAATTTCGCCCCCGAGTCCATATCTATAAATAGCTCTCCCCTTCATTTTCTTTCTTTTTCAAGAATTTTCACAGAGAACTCCATTGCTAAGAATCCTCAAGCTTTTCCTTCGATTTTCTTTTGAACCTAGTTGATTTCCCCGATTCAAAAGGTAAATTTCTTAGTTTCTTTTGTTCTTTTATTGTAATTTCTTACATTGCATTTTCAATTTCTTCGTTCTTTTCAATCTTCTGCGATTTTCACATATCTCCACCGTCTTCGCCGCCGCCGTGACGCCGCCGCCGATCTCTAATTCCTTGCCTGCGATATTACCAACACCATCATACCCACATTTTTACTTGATTGTTTGATTCTAAATTTCGTAAATGGCGTCTCCCTCCTCAAGTAATACCCTTTCCATCGAGTTTGTCGGACGAAACCCAGAAAAAAGACCCCTGGAAGTTGAACCGTCGAACCCTGCTCCTCGCCGCTCGCTTCGGCGAGCAGCTGGGCAAAACCCTAGGACCCTGCTCGTCGATGAGGATACAGGCTCCGAGGCGAGCTCTGTTGTTTGCTCCGTCGACGAATTCTATGCCGTGGACAGCTCGGGCGAGTAGGACATCCAAGGTCCTGTTGCTCGCTCCTCGCCTCATGAAGGTACCTCTTCGGACTTGGGCGAAGACTCTGCTGACGTTGCTGCTGAGATAGGAGAGATGAGTCTCCCTGGAGATACGGGAGCGAGCAGTGGGCGCCAGGCCAGGAGCGAACAGGTGACCCACTCAGGGAGCGAGCAGTTGGGAGTTACGTGGGAATTTCTTCGGGAGATAAACTTCCCTGTCACGAGGCCAACTCCCGAATCCCTCATCCCTAAAACCGTAGTCCAGAGGCAAGATTGGATCGACTATGCCAACAATTATCACAACACGTTTCCTACTCCGCCAAGGCCTATCATGGAAGCCCAGGAATCTCTGTATATGGCAGGAAGGGTAGCAAGTGTGGTCACGGAAGATGATTTAGCTCGGATCCGCTCTACCTACCGCATTCCATATGACATCCATCTGTATGCTCCTCAGAAAGGGGAGACCGCCGACAATCCGCCCCCTGGATGTACTGCCATCAACTTAGACATCCTCAACGCGGGATTCCCTCTTCCTTTGCATTCGGTGATTGGGCGGTTCTTGGAAGATATAAATTTGGCGATTACCCAGATCACCCCAAATGGATGGAGTACCTTGTTAGCCTTCATCACACTCTTTGGACTAGAAGGCTACATAAATAAGATTAGCACGGTGGAGATTCATTATGCAATGACGATCTCCTCGGTTGTCCACGAAGAGGGTCTCGGGTGGTATTATCTTAAAGCCCGTAGCGGCGTGAAGCTGATTGAAGGAGTGCCCAACAAAGTTAAAAGTTGGCACAAACAATTTTTCTTCATCGGCGGTGATTGGCGGGCGTCCTCCGATTTCTTAGGAGGACTAGGGCGCATAAATTCCCCTACGCATTTTGGCGAAATTCGGCGTAGGTTTTGTTCTTTAGTTCATCATACCTTAGGTGAACTAATTTTAATTTCTTTTCTTCCTTGTTTTGCAGGTCCGCGTATCTTAAAGTGGGGGCATCCCGAGCTGAGTGAAGAGTTCCTCTACGTCCTCGCTTTGATCTCTTTGCGGAACGTCAAGGATCGGAGTATCGACCATCTCTTACAGGCGCACTGCCGGAGGCTCGCTCAACTTACCACCAGTGCGCACCATTTGGAAGCACAGGCGGAGGTCCCCGAAGGTAACTTTCCTTTGTACATTTTGGTTATTCCTATGAGTTTTTTACCTATTGGTCGCCACTTTCCTGTTGGTCGCCGCCTCTATGCTTTTTATCTTACCTTGATTTTCATATTTTTGTTTTCAGCTCAAAGAGTAACGATTGCAGTCCCTCAAATACTGAGAAGTTATCACCTCCTTGCTCGCAGAGTAAAACAGATGGCGGCTAACCAACCCTCTAAAAAGAAAAAGCTCGACCCTTGCACCCCCCTGATCAGACTAAGGGCAGGACCGCATGATGAGGAGGAGGCTCCTCCAGCACCTGCCCCTGCTCCTCGCTCCTCGCCTCCCAGAGACACCCGTGGGAAGAAGAGGCTGACAAAGGAGACAGCCCCTAGAAAGGAGGAGGACCGCTCTAAACGGGCCAAGGGGCAAGGTTCCTCTCATGCGAGCAAATCTGTTGTTCGCTCCTCGCCCGTAGAGGAGGTGACCGAGCAGCAGGTCATTGATGCGATGGTTGCCGACCGAAGGGGCTCTTCACCTGACGGCTCCTATCTGGGCTATGACCCAGTGAAAATGAGGGAGTAAGTAACTTCCCTTGTGCTCGGCTGCTCGCCTCCTTGGATATTCTGACTTTTTCTAATGTTTTTGCATCTTTTGCAGGTACCGGAGAGATGATTATCCCGGTCACTCTAGAGTACTTCACCAACTTAGTTGCGTGAAGTCGGCCCCTGCCTACCCCGACCTCAAGGATTCTCATGTTCGGCGGGTTACGGAGCTTGTCCCCCACTCCTGGACGAAAACTGGTGAAGAAATCCTGCAGAACCAGTCTCTCAGCGACAACGCTCGCCTTCTGGGTTACAACGCCAGTCACCAAGCTATCACTGCCCAGAGAGTCATTGACCAAGCCATTGAGCTTGAGAGGACCAACCGGGGCTTGGGCCGGAAAATAGAGCAGCTCGAGTCGGACCGGGATGCTCAGCTGAAGAGGAAAGACGAGGAACTGGCTAAGCTGAAGGCTGACTTTGAGAGAGCCAAGCATACTTGGGAGCGGGAAGTGAAAGCTGCTGAGGACCGGGAGATGGTAGTGTCCAATGCTTCGGAGAAGCTTAAGTTGGACTTGGGCGTTGCTACTGACCGTCTGCAGGTCCTGGAGACGGAGCGGGTGGGTCTGGTGGAGAGAGTCGAGTCTCTAAAGGTCCATGTTGACCAGCTGGAGAAAGAGAAGAGACGAGCCATTTCTTACAGCACGTACGTGCAAGATGTGACTGATACCACTAATCTCGGTTACATCTGTGCGTACACAGATTGTGTCCGATCCGTGAAGTATGCCTTGGACAACGGTCTTGATGTAATGACTAGTACCGTCAAGGACTTCGTGGATTACGTTCTCGAGAACCCGCCTGCTGCTGGCTTTGAGATCCCCGTTGCCGACCTAGGGGAGATGGGGTTAGACTTGGGCATCTTTAAGGATGATGTCCGAGTTGTAGCTCTGATGGAGAAGGTTGAGGTGAGCAAGGATGCTACTGTTTTTTATGCTTTAAGCCCCATCCTCCCAAATCTCCTTGATGAAGCTAGTACCTCTGCCAACATGGGCAAGCAGCAGGCACCAGCGGCGACCAACCAGGATGCACCTCCCCCTCCTACTGAAGATTTTCTAGCAGCGCCAGCTCCTCCGGCATCCGAGACTTAGGAGACTCTTTTTTTTTTCCTGTTTCTCTAGTTGATGTGTTAGGTTGATTGTAATATTTCCTTTTGCCCTTGTACTCAAAAGTTTCATCTTTAATGAGGTATTTTTATCTTATTTGTTCGCCTTTCATTTTGCCTCTTATTTATTTTTGCTTAGTATTTCTTTCTCTGATCGAAAGTAAAATACTTTTCCTTTGCAAATACATGTATGTTGAGCATGTATGAGCCTATCTGGTTCTTTAAGAACTTGGCCTTTATCATGCTTCTTTTTATGCCATGTTGCTCGCCACTTGCTATGTTTATGCTTCAGTGCATTTAGCTTTGAGGAGAGCAACCTTGTGTCACTGGAGCGATCAGTTGGGCTTCTGTGGCTTCGGAGCTCTGCTGCTCGCCTCCTCTGGACCTATGTTATGATATTTGATCTCTGGCGAACAGCTCTTCTCTTTGGACTAACAACTAGGTTTTGATCCCTTTTTGTTTCCTTAGTTACACAACATAATGAATAATCGTCTCTGCTTTTACAGGATTTTGTCAAAAAAGTTTGAAAATTTTATCAATCTTATTACAATACAACACAACAATACAAATGATATAATACACATGATAATCTATATAGAAAACTTTACACTAGCCTCCTAGCTACTGATAATATATCTTCAATAAGGCTGCGTTCCAGGTGTATTGGGCCGAGTTGCCTTTCATATCTTCAAGATCGTACGTGCCGTTGTACCACTTGTGGGTTATCCTGAACGGGCCCTCCCAAGTTGGTCCAAATACACCTGGGGTGTTGCCAGAATCTTTCGAAGTACCAGATCTTCGACTTTAAATTCCCTAATTTTCACTTGCGAGTTATAGCACTTGGCGGTCCTTCTTTTGTATATTTCGTTTTTTTTTTCTGCCGAGATTCTTTTTTCGTCGATCAAATCCATTTCTGCAGCTAGTGCCTTGTTGTTTTCCTGTTCATTGAACTCGGTTATCCTTTCAGTTGGTACTTTGAGCTCTATAGGTATAACTGCTTCCGTACCAAATGTCATAGCAAATGGTGTTTCTCCCGTGCTCGTTCTATGTGATATCCTATACGCCCAAAGTACTTCGGGTAGTTCTTCCGACCATTTACCTTTTTATCTACCAGCTGAATTTTTAAGATATGCTTGATTATCTTGTTAACTGCTTCGACTTGGCCATTAGACTGAGGGTGATAGGGTGTCGAAAAATGCTTCTTGATTCCCCATTTTTTGCAGAAATCTCTTATCTTTTTTCCTTTGAACTGTCTTCCATTGTCGGTTAATATTGCTTGTGGAACTCCAAACCGGCATACTATGCTTTTCCAAATAAAATTGATCATTTTTTCTTGTGTTATTGTTACTAGTGCTTCAGCTTCAGCCCATTTCGTGTAATAGTCTACAGCCACTACTGCAAATCTGACATTCCCCTTTCCCGTTGGGAAAGGTCCTATGATGTCTATTTCCCACTTTGTAAATGGCCATGGACTATTTACTGAAATCAGCTCTGTTGGTGGCTTATGTATGTTGGGAGCGAACAGCTGGCACCTGTGGCATGTTTTTGCAATTTTGATCGCGTCTTGCAACAGAGTTGGCCAGTAGTATCCTTGCCTTACTGTTTTGTATGCCAGTGCTCGCCCTCCTGCGTGATTTCCACAAACTCCTTCGTGGATTTCTTTCAGTACCTCTTGGCCTTGCCCCCTTGCCAAACACTTTAGTAGGGGAAATGAAAATCCTCTCTTGTAGAGTTGACCCTCCATGATCGTAAATCTTGCTGCTCGTTTGACTAACTTGGCCGCTTCTTCTGGGTCTTCGGGTGTCTCGTTGTCCTTGAGATATTTGTATATTGGCGTTCTCCAATCTTCTTCTGTTAATTCTTCTTCAACTTGGTTGATCTTGTAGTCACTGGTGGATGGATTAGAAATCCTTGTTATTGTGACCTCCGTAAGCTCTACTGGTCCCGTACTAGTAGCCAATCGAGCAAGTACATCTACTTGTGCATTGTTGTCCCTTGGCACTTGTTCGATGTAAATTTGTTCGAATAATGAGGCCAAGTGAGCAACAATCTTTTGGTATAATGCCATGTTTTTGTCTTTGGCTTCATACTCCCCACGGACTTGATTGACTATCAATTGGGAATCTCCGTAGATTTGGACTCTTCGGACTCCCACAGCCAATGCCAGACGCAGTCCAGCTATCAATGCCTCGTATTCAGCTTCATTATTTGTTGCCATGAACTCGAACCTGACTGCTGAGGTGAACACTTGTCTGTCTGGACTGATTAGCACTATCCTAGCTCCTGCTGTTGCGTTATTTGATGATCCGTCTACGTACATATGCCATGGATGGTTATGACCTCTTGTCGGATCTTGAGGGAAGGTTAGTTCGACTATGAAGTCGGCTAACGCTTGTCCCTTGATCGATGTTCGAGGTGCATAGGATATTCCGAATTGGCTTATTTCGAGGGACCACTTGAGAAGGCGACCAGCAGTGTCAGGTCTTTACAGGATTTGTCTTAGTGGGAAAGTTGTTAAGACCTCCACTTGGTGATCAAAGAAGTATGGCCTTAGTTTTCTTACACTCATCACCAGTGCGTAGACCAACTTTTCCATAGGTGAATATTTAATATCTGCCTCATGCAAGGCCTGACTTACATAGTAGATTGGCAAGTGAAATTTTCCTTCTGCTCGAACCAAGACCGAGCTGATGGCCACCTCTGACGCGGCGAGATACAGGTACAGTTTTTCTCCGGAGACAGGTTTTGATAGAATCTTAGTGTCACTCAGATACTCCTCCAGCTGCTCAAACGCTTGTTGGCAATTACTTGTCCACTGGAACTGTCCTTTCTTGATGGCGTCAAAGAAAGGTCGACATTTGTCTCCTGACCTGGAAATGAATATGTTCAGAGCTGCCAAACATCCGGTTAGCCGCTGGACTTCCCTGACCAACCTTGGTGGTTGCATGTCCATGATTGCTTTGACTTTTGACGGATTTGCTTCAATGCCTCGTTGACTAACCAGGTGTCCAAGGAACTTTCCTGAGTGTACTCCGAAGCTGCTTTTCTTCGGGTTTAGCTTCATGGTATATGCCCGAAGAATCTCAAATGCCTGTGTCAAATGCTCCAAGTGATCCTCTTTTCTTAGGCTTTTCACGACTATGTCATCCACGTACACCTCCATTGTCCTGCCGATGTGATCATTGAACATTTTATTGACAAGTCTTTGGTACGTGGCTCCTGCGTTGATTAACCAGAACGGCATCTTTTTCCAACACAGCAGGTTCTTGTTGGTGTAAAACGCTGTGCTTTCCTGGTCGTCTGGGTGCATCGGTATCTGGTGGTATCCAGCAAATGCGTCCATGAAAGTAAGAAGTTTGTGTCCTGCTGTGTTATCCACTAGTTGATCAATATGTGGTAGCAGAAAATTGTCTTTGGGACATGCAGCATTCAAGTCCGTGAAATCAATGCACAACCTCCACGTGTCATTTGGCTTTTTTACCAACACTGGATTTGCCACCCATCGAGGACACAAAGCTTCTTTGATCAGATCATTATCAAGTAACTTCTTCACTTCGACATCAAGCGCCTCATATTTGTCAGGTCCGAATTTCCTTCTCTTCTGCTTCACCGGTTTCCTAGTTGGATCAATATTTAGCTTATGGCAAGCATGCTCAGGGCTAATGCCTACCATATCTGCATGCGACCATGCGAATACGTCGAGGTTGGACTTAAGGAACTCACTCATTCTGGATCTGTATGGCTCTGGGAGCTCAAATCCAATGAACAATTCCAAGTCCTCTCTATTTGGGTCGACTTTTATTGTTTCCAACTCCTCAACCGGGGTTGCTTTTCTTTTTTGGCTCTTCTACCGAGGATCAATTATCGGACCTTCCAAGTTGAGTTCATCTTCGATCATGGGTTCCGCCTCCACTCTTGGCTCGATATCGTTTACTTTCTCTGATTTAGGTACAACTTCTTTTCCCTGTTGCTCGCCCAGGCCCTCCTGCCCGTCCTCGCCCTGCTGGTCGTCCACCTCCATCATCTCTGTATCTATGGACTCCATGATTTCGTCCAATACGGAAGGTTCATCCTCAGCCCAGCTGCTCGGTTGCTCGTCCATGACAGACACACTGTTATCCTTAGGTTGGAGTTGCAGGAGGCATTCTCGAGCTCTCTTCTGATCACCTTTAATTGTACCTGAACCTTTTGAAGTTGGGAATTTAATACAGTAATAGTACGTTGAAACAGCCGCTTTGAATTCATTTATAAAAGGTCGACCGAGAAACTCGTTGTAGGCAGACTGTTGATTTACAACTAAAAACTCTATCATCCTAGTCAGTCTCCTTTCGGGATTCTCGGTCGATACAAGCTCGACTGGTAACGTAACTAGTCCTAAGGGAACGGTTACAGCATCTCCGAACCCTACTATCTTATGGTCGCACTCTTTTACATATTCATCGCAATCACCTAACTGATCTAGTGTGCTTTTGAATATGATATTCGTGTAGGATCAGGTGTCCATAAGCAGACGGTGAACTCGGACCCCCATGACATTAGCACAGATGATTAGTGAATCATTGTGTAGAGTAAGCACCCCATCTAGATCTTTTTCAGAAAATATCAGATCCCCCGTTTTCTTTGTTGCTTGGTTTATCCCGACCTCTCTGACCTGAGCCACTGCTCTCAAGTCTGCCTTTCTTTTTCTCTTGGAAACTGGTGGCCTTCCATCGGAACAGCCCCCTACCGGTCCGGACTGCTCAAGCATTAAGATTTCCCGAACGGGCTCGGCTGGTGCTGTCATTGTCTTTTTCCTCTTTTGATCCCTCCTGCTCTGCTGTTCGTCACTCTCCTCATCTTCCGAGCCGGAGGATATTGCCATTCTTAGTTTCTTTCCTGGTTGTCGTTTCACGAACTCTGATAGCTTTCCCTCTTCGTAGAACCTCCATAACTGCTTCAAGAGGTCTCGGCACTCACTTGTGAAGTGACCTATGGTCTGATGATATGCGCAGTACTTGTTGGGATTCATCTTTCCCCGCTCTTGTCGTATCTTTTGGGGTTCTGACAACATGTCTTTATCCTTTACGTTGTTGTATACAGCCTCTATAGATGTGGATAAGACATGGTTCAATTTCTCCTTTAGATCGGAACCTTCATTGAAAGCCTTCATGTTTTTAGGGGCTTTGTACTCCCCTCCTGACTTCTTTCCCGACTTCTTGGTGTCAACTTTGTCTCCTAACTCCCTCTGCAGGGTTTCTTGCATCGAAATATATACCCCAGCCTTGTGTCTAAATTCAGAATAAGTTTTAGGGAAAGCTAGGTGCATCTTCTTCCATAGATATGTTCCCTTCTTGAGTCCTGCCATTACCGCCACTATCTTAGTGTCTTCACTCACTGGTTCTCCTTCCAATAGGACTTTGTCTAACCTTTCGAGGAAAGCTCTGTCAGACTCATCTCTCCTTGTTTCAGATCTGCCAGCCTATGTCTTTGTGTTAAGTAAGATCCTACTGTGGAGAAATATGACAGGATCTCCTTACTAAGTTGCATGAATGAGCTTATAGAGCCAGGAGCAAGTACGGAGAACCATCTGTGAGGACCGTCGCCCAAAGTTAATGGAAAGTTGCGGCATTGCGTTGCGTCAGACGCTTTCACAGATATCATGTAGTCGGTATACTTGGACAAATGTACCTTCGGGTCTGACATCCCTTCATATAAGCTAACAGCTGGGAATTGTACTTTCTTTTGAACTGACGCGTTTAATATTACCGGGGACAATGGCGATGATGGGAGTACGGTGGCCCCTCCGCCGTTCTGAGCATCCAACTGCTTCTTCATTTCCTCGATCGTTCTTTTGATGTCAAGCCACTCATTTGGAGGCGCTCCTCCATTAGAAGGTTGTTCATCGTGGTTCGGCTCGAGGCCTTCCCCACGGTGCAGTCCCTTGCTAACGGGACATTTCTCTTGTGTGACCCGCTGGGCCACATTACTTGCCCCGTTGGGACCTAACCGGCCGAAGGCTGACCTTCGTAGTCTATCATGTATTGAGGGGCGAGCAGCAGGGTATGCTCGCTCCTCACTCCTCTGTGAGTCTTCCCTCCTTTCATTTTGGTTCCTTGTGCCCCTGCTGCTCGACTCCCTGTCCCCTCCTGGTGTGGACTCACCTCGGCTCCCAAGTCGCTCACTTATTGGCGCTTTGCCTTTGGTTCTCCTTGTCTGGCCACTATTTACCTCTTCTACCCTTGTGTCTCCCCTTTGTTTAGCTCTTTGTTCTGTTGCCCGGTTGCTCGCCTCCGGGGTCTTAGAGGACTTGTGTCCTACTATCCGGTTGCTCGCCTCCCGGGCTCTCGTCTGTCCGGCAGCTTCCTGTCGTCGTTGCAATGATTGCAAAACAGCGATTGTTTTTGCTAATTCTTCCGGATTCTGAGCCAATGCTTCTACCTCCAGAGGAAGAGCGTCGATAGTGACTTGGACGTTTTGCCGGGACGTGGCTCGCACCGTTCTTGCATGGTCACCCGTTGACGATACCCTAGTTCGTGATTTACTCACCGGATGGTTGCTTGATTCTTGATGATCTTATGATCGTACCATTTTCTGAACTTTGATGTTTCTTTGATGGAGATCTTGTTTTTGTGGATGTTTTGACCTAGAAACAACTAGCCTTGCATGTAAGGATTTGGTTGTTTACACACCTTTATCCACACATGCATGCATTCAAGTTTGTAGGTCTTGTGTAACACCACCTAAAACACTCAAACCTTCTTCCCAACTCCAGTTTCCGGCGACTAATTGCCGGATTATTGCAGTTTCCGGCGAATTTCCCAGAAATTCCTTCAATTCCACAAGGTCGGAGGTTCGGCACCCTTCTTCTAGCGCCAATTGTTGATGACCTTGATCCAAATCAATAATTAGTGGTTGTTTTGCTCTTATAAGATCATCAAACAAGGATATAATCAAAGATTTAAAGTTGGATTTTTATAAGTAGGGATTGAGAGAGAAATTTGCAAGAGTTTTGCCTATTTTTGAATTAAGTGAACTTATTCTTATTATCCCATGAAGGGGTATTTATAGAGGTACAAGCAAGTAGGAGGTGTCACCTCCTTAATCATCCTTATTTACATGGTGACAAGTGTTAAGACACTTGTTAATTCCTAAGCTATTACATCTTTACACAATGACAAGTGTTAAAACACTTGTTTGTTCCTAATGTAATACTTAATTATTGGGATTTATGATGATCTTCCGAGGTGCCCTTTTGCTCGCCTGGTCGCCTCCTTTTAATTTCTTCTTTACCCTTCTTGTTCTAGTTGGTCGCCTCATTTTCATGTTTGAAGTGACCAGCTGCTCGCCTCCTTTTTCTTGATCAACTGACCCAACTGCTCGCCTACTTGATCTTGATCTTCAAACCCAGTTGCTCGCCTCCTAAAGTCGTCCCTGCTGGTCGTCCTCTTCATTTATTATTTTCATTCTTGATCTCTTAATCTCATTATTTTAATATTTTTTATTTCTAATCTTGTTGCTCGGTTGTTCGCCTATCAACACCCGACTTTCACCAAGTCTCAATATTAGTCACCAAAGTTTGAATCCCCTCTCACTTTGGGTCCTGTCGTTAGTTGACCCGCCATTGCCTAATGGGACCAACAGTTTTCAGCGGGAAAATGCATTAGGGTTCCAGAATCCCCCCACCCAAAAAAAATCAGTTTTTCTCACTTCCTCTCTTCATCCTAAGCCTCGTCTAATTTCTCTTGGATTCTCACGGTTTTGTCGACCAGAGATGTCGTCGAGCTCGAGACAATCAATAGCGTCCACAAATTCCAACATTCGAGATGCAACTGAATTATGTAGGTGTGGTATTGAAGCAGAATTGAAGAATGCATGCTTTGATTGAGGATAATCCAGGAAGAAGGTTTTGGTCGTGCTCACAGTATAATGTGAGCTTTTGCATTTTGCATTTCTATGATTTTGTTTATTTGTGTTTCTATAATTCTGGTTTTTTGCATTTGTAAAGAAATGTGTGGTTAATTTCGATGAAGCCCTGATATTAATCATCATATTATACCATTACTAATATTGTTTGGAAGAACTAATACTATTTCTCTTAAGAAAGTAATACTATTTGTCTTACGAAGTAATGCTATTTCTCTCAAGAAGTAGTATTGTTTCTCTTAAGAAGTAGTACTGTTAGGCTTAAGAAGTAATAATACTATTGATCATTGTGGTATGTTTTTATTAACAGATAGGTGGTAGTTGTGAATTTTTAAGTGGTTCGATCCTGAAATGTGCCCAAGATTCAAACAGTTAATCCTTAGGTTCCTAAAAAAACTTTATAGGCTTGAAGATGAAATCAATGATCTTAAGATCAAAGAAAAATTGTTGGAGGCAGAGTTGAGAAAAACAAAGGGTGTGAAGAGATCTCTGAGTTTGGAAATTATGGAACTGAAGAGGAAGCAAAGTGTTTCAACCTGTATTATTTTGCAGTAGCATGGTTTGAAATGTTTCTTATGTATTTTATTTCTAATGTATTTGGTAGCATGACATGGAGAATTTTATTTCTAATGTATTTGGTGGCATGGTATGGAGAGATATTTGATGTATTCTAACTTCTAATGTATCCAATAAATTATGTTATGTTTGTAATGCATTGTATTTGGTTTTTAATTGCATTTAAGTTCTCGAAAATCTTGAAAATTCCGCTTTTAGCACAAAATCGCATTCTCACTCGGCCAAAACAATGTCACTCGACCGAATGACATGCCCATTCGGTCAAGTGACTCTTTTCTCCCCCTAAACCGAGTTGGGGGCAACGAATTGGGGGTGAAATCCCTAAACCCTACCTTATTTTCCCGCTGAAATCGTTGGTTCCATTAGTCAATGGCGGGTCAACTAACGGCAGGACCCAGAGTGAGGGGAGATTCAAACTTCAGTGACTAATATTGATACTTGGTGAAAGTCATGTACCAAAAACGAAAAAAGGTAAACTTTGGGTATCAAAAGTGATATTTTCCCAAAACTTAACTATTGTTTGGTGAAAGAACAAAGAACAACTGGTTTTTAAGTAAATGAGTAATATTATTCAATAACATTAGTAATATTTTTAAGTTGTACGAGTAATACTATTTAAAAGAGTGCAGCGTGGAATACAATACATAAGAATTTGCCAAGAATAAATGCATTTAAGTAAGTGTATCAAGATGCTAGATTATTCAGAATCAGACAATTTACAGCATTTCTTTTATTCTATATTTTTCCTTTTCTGAAATAAGTTTCCCTAATCATTACCAAAATTCAAACATAACAGATATCTGAAAACCCAGTTAACCGAGTCCTACTCTTCCTTTATAAAATGCAAAACCTCTATCGTCCCAAGTTTGCGTGAAATCCACTGTTTCATCGCGATGGGGATGATAAAAAACCATCACATATTGTTGCTGGTCGTGGCAATTTTCGCCATTTCTGGTCCCCACACAAGCAAGGTACAATCCTTTAAAGCACCGGTTCGTCCCGGGGACATTCTTCCCTTGCTTCCACGCCAAGTTTCCTTGCCTATTCTGCAATCTCTCAACAACGCCGCCGACTTATTGCCGTCGTTTGTGGGGGCCGCCACCGCCGCCAACACTTCCGCGTTAAACTGGAAAGGAGCTTGCTTCTACAACAGCACTGCTTGGTTGGAGCTTCATAACAATAGTGAAAGTGAATTTGGGGGTGGTACTCTTCATATTAAGGTAAATTCGATGCCATCTTATTGTTAATTTCTTGTTCTGCGAATTGTTGACTTGTATTTTTGGAGACTAGGGCAGTTTTTGGGTCTAAATTGAGCTTTTCTGGAGAATAGATTGCAATTTTGCTTCTTCTGCTGAGTAGATTGTCATTCGGATTGAGATCTGGCTAGTAATTTTCTTTTGACATATTTGGCCGAATATCTGGAAATATTTGCTAGTTAGGCATAGTCATTTAGATTGTTTTCAATTAATTAAAGCAGGTCTTGATTGTGGTAAAGTATGAAATGAATGCTATAAGATGCTAATATGTCTTGTCCACAATTCGTTATCGTATCAGGTTAGCAATGCGCATAGCTGGACATGTATGGATATATATGTATTTGCAACTCCTTTTCGTGTTACATGGGATTATTACGTTTTGTCTCGAGAACATACGATTGAATTCAAAGAGTGGGAGTCAGAAGCAGAACTTGAATATGTGAGTTGAATTTCTTAAGCCAGCTTTAATTGCATACTTTGAAGCAAGATTTTCCATACACAATATGACCAAAATCCCATGACAATTAGGTCAAAAATCGGGGGGTCTCTATCTTTCTGATGCAAGCAGGAATGCTTGGAACTCTTCAGGCTCTTTGGGAGGTTTTTCCTTTGTTCACAAATACTGGATGGGGTGAAAAATCTAACTTAGCCTTTCTTAAAAAGCATATGGGTGCTTCCTTTGAAGAACGTCCTCAACCTTGGGTGACAAACATTTCCGTTGAGGAAATCCACTCTGGAGATTTTCTTGCGATATCCAAAATTCGAGGCAGATGGGGTGGTTTTGAGACTTTGGAAAAGTGGGTGACTGGATCTTATGCTGGTCACTCAGCTGTCTGCTTAAGGGACTCTGAAGGAAAGCTATGGGTTGCAGAGTCAGGACATGAAAATGAAAAGGTGATGGTTTACATTAATTCCTAAATTGGCTTCTGTTATTTGTTTGAGCATTCTTTTGTTCCCGTGTTTTTTGTTTACTTGAACATTATCAATGTTATGAGTTGCTATTTTCTTGCATGTTTAAACCCTTGTGGTATAACTGCATCTTATTCGCCAAATCAACCCTTACCATTCTGTTCATAACACTACTATTATAAGGCTATCAATAAGCTTTTAATAGTGTATAAGTGATATATATATAGCCTTTAGCTACTGTAATAAGAAACTAATGATGTTCTGGAATCAGAGCGGACTACTGGAAGCACTGAAAAGGGGAGAAAGAAATATTTTACTTACCAGATGCCCCTTGTGAACTTTATATTAATTTTATTTTCTTTTGGGCTGTCCTACTTATAATGCCCCATTCTCTGAATTGTGAAGTTTTCTCAGACATACCTCTCACTTTCAGTGCTGATATAACTCTATTAACTATCAACTGCTACTTTTTATGGCAGTAATTTATACCAGAACTTTCACTTTAAAAACCTAATGCATCGATGTGTAACAAATGGAGTTTATTGTTCATAATATGAAGTATGATATAAACATATTTCACTGTTACTTATACATGTCCCTTCAGCTAAAATATGTGGTTGAAATTTGAATACAGCGTAATAACTCGTAAGACATAAAAATAACATGTTTACTATTAAAGTTTCATAGGATAAATATTTACCATTGGTTTTAAACTTGAAATTTTACAGGGTGAAGATGTTATCGCTATCTTACCATGGGATGAATGGTGGGAATTTGAGTTAGAAAAGGATGACTCAAATCCCCATATAGCATTGCTACCCTTGCATCCTGAGGTCCGGGAAAAGTTCAATGAAGGTGCTGCCTGGGAATATGCAAAAAGCATGTCAGGAAAGCCATATGGTTATCATAATTTGATATTTAGCTGGATTGACACAAAGAGTGGAAACTATCCATCACCTCTGGATGCTCACGTGGTACTAATCTTATCGTTTAAGAGTTCTAGTTCATTTTAATACTGTTTTTCTTTGGTTTTCTCTGTTCTCTATCATTCCACCATATTCTAGGCTGCTGTATGTTGCTCATATTAGTATTCCAACCATGCCGAAATAATGCATTAAAGGGTTTTTGTTTATGGCCCCCTATCCACATTTTTATTTCAAATCCTCGTTTGTCAAACCGGATTTTGGTATATGATTTCAAATAGTATAAAATTCCACCATTTATTAGTTAACACCTATAACACACCTATTTTAATTTTTCTCAAATTCAATTTTCAGTGCACTATCAATCATCTATCTCCCACTTTCTTTCTTTCTTTCTTTTTTTTTTTACACTCTCTCTCATCACTTTACACACAATTCCCAATAAACAATCAATCATCTATGACCTATATTTTCAAAACCTTACCCTATCAAATTCTACAAAATCTACACTCCCGAACATATACAAAATCCAAATACACCTTTTATTATTCATCAAATCCACCTACTGGATTTCAAATCCAATAAAACCCATAAACAAACATCCCTTCTAGTGATTCCATTTTTATTTATCCTGATGTCTACATTTTATATAGCTGTAAGTTGTAATGTCCTTAATATTGATTAATTATCTTTAATGGTAACAGGCCCATGTAGAATCCCACTGTCTGTGCCTTGAAAGGCTGTTTGTGTACTTAGTAGGATAATGAGAACATCAAGTGTCCAACTCTTGGATGCAGAATCTCTTAATCTGTAGGTTTTGTGATAGCTTTCAGTAGCAATGATAGTTCTCGTTTATTCTTTTTCTACCTCAAAAGGTCTTTTTTAATCTTGCAAATGGAATGAAGGGTAGGGGAGATAGTATAGACACGTGAATAACTATCAGAATTTTCGTGTAGGAAATGTTGTTTTGTACTTCTACAACGTAACTCCTACTAAGTCGAAATAGATGACTCATTGCTTGTCAATAATGTGATTAGATGAATGTAGAAAAAGGAAAGGAAGTCGGTGTAGTTCGATTCATCACCATATCTGATGCTGCCAGTTTATCACTTGTTCTTCCCTTTTTTCACTCTAATTTGTTGGCAATTTTACAGGTTGCTTCTGTTATGACTGTTTGGACTCAGATGCAACCTGCATATGCTGGTAACATGTGGACTGAAGCATTGAATAAGCGACTTGGAACTCAGGTTTTATTAATGGATCTCATTCATCTGACATTTAACAAATTTCTGAAATGCTTATATAGTGATATGGTAGCCTTGCCTCATAGAGCTTGCTTGGATTTTCCAACCATGTTCTTTTTTCAAGATATGCATTCAAGAGTTATATATGGTTGAAATATATGCTAGTGTACATGCAAGAAAAAAAAAGTACGACAGCCAGAACTAAAGAAATCATTTGTTTTAAAAGTGTCAAACATATAACATTTTCTGAATTGGATGTGTAAAAGTTCACTCAAAATGGGTTTCCAAACTAGCACATGATTGGATTAGATTGACAAAGAATTGAGCTTCACCAAAGTTAGACTATACCAAATCTTTGTTCAGATTTTAACAGAAGAAATTGGTGCCGTAGTATGTTAAGGGTTTAATTTGATCAATCCATTAAAAGCTTGGTAGTGGACAGTTGACTCACTGTTGAATAAGTTTAGGTTGTACTCCCTCTGTCTCATACTTAATTGCTACTTACCAAAAATGCTTCTTCCCTTGTTTAATCGATATTTTCATAAATGACAATAAAACAACATTGTTTTTTGTAATTATGTCCTCCCTATACTATTATAATTACATATCATATTATTACTTTACACATAATAATTCACATTTATTAATTAAATCCAACTTTAGTTTAGAAGAGCTAAGAGTAAAGTAGCAATTAAGTTTGGGACGGAGGGAGTATGAATTTTGGAGATGGATTTGAAATCCACAATCAAATCCATTTATTATTTTTGGCTAAAAGTTCAAATAAATGGATCTTAAATCCCTCATAGAGTTATAGTAAAATTTGTATAGTGGATCTTCATTCTACAATCAAATCATTTGAAAAACAATCCCTTCTGTATCACACATATAGTCGCACAATCACATACTGCATATAGAGAACTCTGATACACGCTTGTTATTATCATTATTATTATATGACGAAGATGAATTTAAAAAATGCTATATCAAATTTTATCTTGCAATGAATTCTTCTCAAATTTCCACACCAGGCCCAACAAGGGAATCGGAATGAATTTTTCAAATTTAATGAATTTCAGATCAATTTATTTGAAATTACTAGAGATTTCAAATCCCTCAATTCGGACCTCAGGTTGTGTTTGGATTGAGAGGTGTGAAATGAATGGATTTTGAATTCTTTGATTTGAAATCCATTACGCTGAAATCCTTTGTTTCGATTTACTATAGATTCGTGAAAATATTCAAATCCATTGTTTTGACATAAAATTTGGTAACTTTGTAATTTTCATCTCTCTTTCCTATATTATAACTTTTTTTAATAAAATTTAGAGAAAGAAATAGAAGGCAAGTGAAGTGAGTGGGTGAGAGAGAGAGTGAGAGAGGTGAAGAGATGGGATTTCACGTATGTGTGAGATAGAAAAAGGAAAGAGGAAGAAAGGTAAACCAGTAAGATGATTAACTTGTAAGGGAGAGGAGGGAGATTCTCTGTGTGTGTATGTGTGTGTGTGTGTGTGTGAGAGAGAGAGGGAGAGAGAGAGAGAGAGATTTCAGTGGTAGAGAGAAGGAATAGAGAGATAAGGTGAAGAGAGAGAAATAGTTGATTCAGACTATTGACTAAAGATTGCAGGATAGAGTAATGAATTTTCAAATGACTAAGTTCTAAGAAAGATTCGAAATTCCTTCAAATAAACTTACATAATCACAAACTGTAAATCCAAGATTTGAAATCCCGCGTTGTAAAACGTGAATTTTTAAATCCATTCATGATGCATCTCATCCTGACGGGTGGAGTGAATTTGGACCGGATTTAATAAACATAAAATTCATCTCTGCAGAACTATAGTCTTTCAGAAATCCTTGTTGAAGTAGAGAAGCGTGGATCATCCTTTGCTGAATTGTTGGCAATTCCCGAGCAAGATGATTGGGTTTACGCTGATGGGAAATCAACATCATGTGTTGCTTTTGTGTTTGAAATGTACAAGGAAGCAGGATTGTTCGGCAAACTTGCAAGCTCTATTCAGGTCACTGAGTTCACTGTGAGTACCTCTATGTTTCTTCATCTCAATGCTCCCTCAAATATCAGAAATTTCGGTAAATATAAGAAATCAATTGGATATCGTGTAATCTGAAGCAATTGATGTCGATTTTTCAGATAAAGGATGCTTACTCTCTGAGGTTCTTTGAAAACGATTCAAGCCGTTTGCCCACATGGTGCAATGATGGGGACACGGTGAAACTCCCCTTCTGTCAAGTTAAGGGGAAATATAGGATGGAATTGCCAGGATATAATGCCATGGATCCTTATCCTCACATGAATGAAAAGTGTCCTTCCTTGCCACCAAAGTATAACAGACCAGTCAACTGCTGATGCATTAATTTGCCTTGGTTGCAGGTTATGGTTGTATGCTAGTTTTAAGGCACAATAGTTTAGTAGGTTGTTTACTTTGTTCTGTATACACATTGTACATAGTTATAGATCAAAGTGAGATACTAAAAATGAAAATATAGGTGGATTCAAAATCCATGAGCAGGTCTCTCTCTCACACACACACACACACAGAGGAAATGTGGAAATATGGGATTGAGTATGATTGTTCTGCAAATGTGTTGCAAGTGCCGTTCACTTTGAACTGAAAATAACTATATGTAGCATTTCAGCAGGATGTTTTGAATATTTTTGGTTCTTCAGTATACTATTACTAATTTTAAAGCTGGTGATTAATGAAATTAGAAATAATTAACTCACATTTATCATACTTAGTATAGATTAATGGGATTCAAACTAAAATTAATTAATATTCAATTTTGATTAACTACTACTACTCCTGTAATTGTTGCTACTCAACCATAAAATAAAAAAAAAATAAAAAAAAATTGTGTGAAAAATTAGAGTAACAATATAATTATCATTCTTATAGTAAATTGTAATTCACTATTCAAGGATACTCGTTGAAAATTTTAAACCAAGTGTCCTTTAAGTTATGCTTGCTAGCAATCTTGATAGAGAAAAAACTGATCAATCAGATCTTATCTTACCAAGTGCACTACCTGTTAAAATGGTACTATACACATTTGTTGTATGTTGTGTGAGTGACACATGAGACATCGACAAAACTCCCAATGCATTTTCTTGGAGATCATTCGGACATAGTGAACTTTATTTAATATGAACAATCAAATGAAGGCAAGAAAATTATCATGAAGAGATGTAAACATTGATTTGGTAGGATATATATAAAAGTTAATGAAATTAGCAATATGATCAACAGTCGTTTAAGATTAGAAAATTACAAGAATGCAAGATCTAAGAACCCTGATCTCTTGATCCAAGCAAGAAAATGTGTCCTACAGGCAACCTATAAAAGGTCGCGCCCTTTCAGTATACAGAAACCTTCATCTCCATTACTCAGCCTTTGGTGGAAAATGGTTCCCCCCAGTTGCAATCTTAAATAGATAAAATGCTGCCATGACGATACTGCAGATAATAGGTAAAATCTAAGCATATTTTATAAAGTCAACAAATCGAACGGGCATATAAAACAACAACTTGTACATTAACTTTGCTAATGAAAACAATGTTGCCAAAAGTAGATATACTAAAGCAACTGGTTACCATTTTGATGAAGAAAATGAACAAGTAAAATGTGGGATACATTTTACATGATTATTTATATCAAGACAGACTACTAATGGAGTTCGGATGATTATCTAGAGCCTAGAAGTTGTGTGTTCAATAAACTGGACTAAAACAAAGGGATCATTATTGAACTTCACAGTTTAAGCTTACATTTTCCTCTAAAATAACAACAGTGGTGAGTAGCAACTTTTCCATTCCAAATGAAATCATCTATTCCACCTTTTGTATTCCACCTTTTGTATTCCACTTTGTATTCCATAGCTTGGATATTTGACACATGGAATTTTAAAAAAAAATCCAACGAACCACCATAATACTGGTCCATGTGTTAAAGATCAAGCAGGTGGAATACAAAAAGTGGAACAGAGGAATCAAACTATTTCCATTCTTCTTTGGTTAGTTACCCAACACTAATTCAAAAAAATTTCACATTTCCAATTATCTACGTTTTGTATGGGCATAAAGTAGTGATATCAAGGAAATTTTTTATTGAGCTTCCTCTTCAATTTTTCACTCAACTATATGTATATTTTGCTCGCTTAAGTACTTATGGTAAAAGATGAAAAAGTATTGTATAGTGTATACGAAATAATCTGCATATATAAAAGGTAAAAATTGAACTGATGCGCCTCAAAGACACGAGCGAGAGATAGACAACTTATGTATATTTTACTTTCATGTATAGCTTTCCCATTCATCTAAGCACCATTGAAATAAGAATATAGATGAAAAAGAAAGGTAGCTATATGAATTTACACAAAGAAAAAGGGGTAGCAATACAAAACATATTTTTTTTAAATTTAACTAACAATCCATAACTAAAACAAATGAAAAACAATAATAATTATGTTGTCATACACCAGTCATTATTTCTGTAATTGTTAAACTTTAAAACATTGTAGAATACATTTTTCTTAGAAGTACTTGGTTGTAACTTTTACATGATCATTGATATTCTTTATATTAAATGCGGAAGCTAATGGAAATCTAGAATGCAACAAGTAACAAAAAATGAACGATGGAGTGTGCTGCTACCAACATATAGAAGATATTTTACATTGTTTGGATTCTTCAGAAAAACAAAAACTATGATTTAAATCCATTCTAAGCGTCCAATTCTAAAAACTCAGATTTTCTATGTGAGTAGGTAACAAGTTGATAACTGATAACACTCCTTACACTATACAAAAAATTACAACCAGACCTTTACCCATAAAGATTACTTGTTAGTAACTATTTTCCCAAATGTATGTATTCAAGGCGAAAAATGATTGATTTGTGATTTCTTATAGGTATATGTAACCAAAAAAAAAAAAATCACATGCCTGGAGTATGGAAGAAAACATTGCCTCAGGTATAAACTACAGTAAATGTGCAATAAATAAACAGCCAGAATAATGCAACATAATTGAAGACTCCAGCAAAATACAACAGCCATAAGGATTAGGGAAGGGATTCTTCATAAATAAATGTCAGTTTCAGAAAAGAAAAAAACACCCATAAGGAATTATATAAATGCACTCATTCGGGAAATTTTTATAGGGGAATTTGATCATCGAATACCAGATGCAATAGCATGTCTCATCTTTTTATTACCTGATCCCAGCAACTATACCAGCTGGCATAATTTTTCCAGTTTGCATGTATCGCTGACCCATGATAAATGATAGTACAGCAGCAATAGCTGTTAAAAGAAACGTAAAAATAATAGTTCAGAGAAGAAAAAAGGCAACTGCATATATAATTCAAAAATTAAATCGAATGTAAACTTCCAAGTTGGATACACTGAGACTCAAATTAATAGTCAGAAAAACTTGATTATTAGCAAGAGAATCGCAAGGCCAACAACGATGAGATGCAAAACTACCAGTACAGGATAAATGCTCACAAATGACAGATCAATCACAACGCACCAAACTGAAAAATCCATGGCAAACAGAGATTTGACATGAAAAAAAATGGCATGTGCAAATTGATAAAGCCAAAATAAGAAGCTTTTTATGGTGGTGTGGGGGGTTGCGAAGCAAATATATGGATTTTTCAATGAGCAAATTTTTATAATTAACTATAAGAAGTTGAGAAGTTTATAATTGATTAATTGACAGAGTATTGAAATCGATAATGAAAAATCTTCGTCTTCAGGAAGAATTGTTGGACTTCTTAATTGACACATCCAAACACTATGGTTTAAACGGTAACAGTGATTTTTTGTTTGTTTTTCCAAGATACAACATAACATCTTCTTCCTATCAATTTAAGCTTATTATGTGTTACCAATTCTTAATGCACTCCATCAAATACCACAACCAGCAGAGTCCATTTTAAAAGAAATAACATGACACTAGGTACAATCATCCTATATAATTGGACCACTATCCAGAAAACATATGTGAACTCTCATCTATATCTGTTAATGATAAAACATTTGCAAGAGATTTATATATCCTCAAGTGCTTAAAAGCAATTAACTGTGGAGTTTCCTGATTAAAAGTGTCATACTTCAACGGATTTCCAGATTAACTAATGAGCTCATACAGCATAACACTGAAGCAACGATATGACATCACACCATCAAATTCACTGATCCTTCGATACTGGTCAAAGACAACTGAATCCTTCTGATTCTCCCGATTCACGTTGTAAACAATGCTATAATTTAAAAAATAAATATCACACACGAGACATTAAGCCTTTTTCTGTGTAGATCCAAACCAACACACAGCAGAATTCGAAAATCCTCCGAAAAACTCATCAAAACTATACCGCTATTCAAATGAATACCACGATTCAGCAATAAATTGAGGCATACCTGTTTCCAGAATGAAGGCGAAGTAAGAATTCTTGCGCTTGTGGAATGCTTGAAGGCTGAGATAACCGGCGAGGACGAGCAGCAATCCGGCGCCGGCGCCTCCACCGAGTGAAGCGGTGCTGCCTCTCTTGGCGTAGCCGATGACGCCGCCGCACACCAGAAGCAGGCCATACGGGATCGTGAAGCAAAAATCATGCATTTCTGAAACTGCGAATGTTTTGGGCGAACTGAAAATTCCAAGGGAAGGCGTGTGGTTGAGTTGATCAAATCAAATGTTGGGTACCAACCCTCCGTTGACTGGTAATTTGATAATCAAATGGTGCAGTTGTCAGCAAATTATTGATCACCCCTTCCCCATTTTGTATAAACAATTATCGAGCATTAGTTGAGGACAGGTTGAAATGTCAAAACAGGAACTTGAAAGGGAATCAAAGCTAGTGTTTTTTTTTTTACCAAGACGATGTCGTGCGTCACGGATAGGTATTTTTTAGTAGACCGTCTCATGGTATGGGACAATAGAAATAGATGTAACTAGGGCATTAACTCCTCATTAATACTTTGATAGGGATAGGTGTTAATTGTATGGTCTCATGCCATAAAACGGTATCATATAAGTTTTTGTCCGTATTTTTACTCGCTAATAATTGTGAGGGTCTCATGAGTCATGAGAGAGATACAAGTTCTTTGAAAAAACAGAATTTAACTTTACCACTTATTGCACTTACAGACCGAACTTATAACTTTTGTAGGACAAGTACTGAACTATCAAATTGTTGCAAAAAAAAAAAAAAAAAAGGACCCTAATCAATTTTAAAGATAAAAATAAGGGAGAAAAAGTATTTTTTGATCCTATAATTTACCGATTTACACCCCAAAAAATGTTAGCAAATCCAAATACATCTCATAACTTATTTGATTCTCAATTTTTTGTCATTTTTCGCCAAAAAAAACGGCGTCATTTTAAATCACATGAAAATCTAGCGTTGACCGAAGTTGTGGCTTTTAGGCGAGTTGCTGACATGGAGTGCATGTGTGTATTTTTAATTGATTATTCTTTTATTTTAATCATTAAAAAAATTAAAAGTCATTCACAAATTTAAAATTCTAATTTTAATAATAGAAATTAAATTTAAAATCAAAATATTTTAAAAAAATTGTTAATAATAATAAAAATCTGAAATAAAATTTAAAAAATTGAAATAATAAAAGAATATAATGGGGATTGAGTTATGAGAGTTTTGGGGAAAAAGACCGAGGTGGGATGGGGGTGGAGGTGGAGGTGGAGGTGGAGGTGGAGGAGGTGGGGTGGGGGGTGGGGGGGGGGATTGGTTAATTAAAAGACTAAATTGGAAAAATAAATGACTTGAATTTTCTAATTCAAAATAAGTGAAAAAAATTAATCAAAATAATACATGAGTGTCACTACAAAAAAAAAGTCTTATTTAACGAGGGTTTTTAAAGAGGGAAAATAACCCCTCATTCTTAAAGATGGATAAAACGAGGGTTTTAAATAAATGAGGGAATTCAAGAGGGAAAATATTTCCTCGTCTGTAAAGAGGGAATTTACGATCGAAAATTGATCCCACGACAAATTGTCGAGCGAATTGACGAGGGATAATTGTTGTCAGAATTCCCGAGGGATTAAACCCTCAGCAATGAACTAACCTGACAACCTTCCCCCCCGTTGGAGTTATACGTGAAAGTATGTTTTTACTTTGTATAACTCATGTATTAAACACTTGTTTATAAGAATAATTCTTTTATCACATTTGCTTTAGATATGATTGAATGTTGAATATTTATTGCAACCAATTAATTATAAGTGGTACTTGTTACATTGTAGTTAATGTGGTGATATCCGATCACAGAAGATCACATTAACGGTTTCCTTGTAACTAAACATACAAATTCACGACCCAGGTGGAATTGAACAATCCGCCGTGAAAGGTCGATGTGTATATCTCAGATTGGCTTGTCTTGACCAAGAGATTGCACTAGCACATTTAGTATGTGTTGAAGAGGACCTACAGTGAGGATAAATTCTTCTGTTCTGAAATGTGAAGAATTAGACCTCAGTGGTTATTGATTTCTTAATCTCCGTCACTTAAATAGGACCGTGTGTGCTTAATGGTTACTGCTTTGATTCATGTTGGGTGAGAATCTTGCTGACTTCGAACTTTGTGTTTTGGGCAGTAATATTAATCATATGACGGTTGCTAAGATTTAATACGGAGAAATGCGTGCGAGTACGGCTCGTGTGATTAGTCCCCTTGGGGGGCTCAGAAGTCTTATCGTACCAAATCTTGCAAGTGAAGAATTAGTTTCTTCGGTACGGATAATAATGTTGAGCTGTCTTTACTCCAAGGTGAAATATATTAATTAATTTAGAGTTATTCAGAAGTTTAATTAATTAATGGACTTGATAATCTTAAACGCGGGAAATAATAATCGGGAGCCCATATTATCGTAATATGGATTAAGATGGATAGTGCAATATTAATTTATTAGTAGTAATAATTAATATTAATGGATTGAATTATATTGGGGCTCAATATTGAAATTCAGAAGTCCATTAGGAGGTTCAATCTTAATTCTTCTTAAAGGCCCCTCAAGTAGTCAATTAAGTAGCCCAATAATGATAAGATGATTAAAATAAAAAGAAATATTAATGCTGATTTTTCTTATGTAATTTTCGAAAATTGATATATTAGTAGAGAAAAGATTTTGTTGATTTTCTTGAAAAGATATTATGGAAGATAAGTATTCTTGGAATACAAGATTATCTCATATATTCAAGAAGATCCAAATCTTGGATTCTACTCCTATAGTTTTCGAAAAATACAAGTATAATTAGGAGGGTGAGATTTTTGTGGAATATTTTATTATGGAGAAAAGAATATATGAGATATATTCAAGATTTCTTAGAGACTAAGAAAAGATTTTCTCCAGACCCATAGAATACATAAAAATTTCGGCCATCACCTCTTATAAATAGGGCATGATTATTTCATCCCCAAGAACATAATTACATATGTTGGAAAAATCAAGGGCATATATATTTTTCTTTTTCCTTAGTTATTTAAATTACTTGAAAGCACTTCCCACCGGTGATCGAGTAAGGCGAAAAGGGAATACTTGAGAAGGCTTTTGGGTTGATAAAGCGTGATCGTGATTGTTCCGTTTATTCAAAGGCCAATTCTACAAGAGGTACGTAAGTCACATAAATTCTTGTTTATTCCGCCTATATTTTATGTGAACTAATTCAACATGCATGATGGTAAAATTATTGTTGGAATTATTATTTGAATTAATTAGGATTAATTCATGCTAGTAATAATTGAATTTAAATTCGTATTTAAATTTCATCCCGAATAGATTCCGGGCACCCCTATTTTCCCAACAACTGGTATCAGAGCCACGGTTTCGGGCTCTGATCTTTAAATTGGAATTTAAATTGTTAGACATTAAATTGAAATTGGATAGTAGAATTGCTAGATCTTTTTTGCAGGTATCCAATTGTCATAGTTTTAATGTTTATTTTTTTTCATGCGTGTGAATTAATTGTTTTTAATTCGATTCGTTCGAATTTATTTTTCTCGTGAGAAAATCCACGAGTAGATTAGTTGTTTTTATTTTGATTTGATCATTGTAATAGACTAGTCTAGATCTAGTATTTATTTTTTGTAAATAAATTGTGATCGGATCGAAACGAAGAACGAAGAATTAAAGACGGCGTACCCGGACGACACATGCATGTGTGGCGCATGCATGGACGTAAAATCATGCATGGGGTGAAGAACGAGAACGAACGACGAAACCCGGTGCAAGGGGTGCGCAAGGCGCACGACGGGCGAGCCGAGGCACGGACGCACGCGCTTAGCGGCCGCTGCTTGGCATTGCACCGAGAGGCGCGCGGCCCACTTCGTGGGCCGACGCGCACTGTATCTCGGGCCGTGAAATTTTTTACTTTCAGTTCTCGTTTTTTTGTGTAATTTTAAATGTCGTCCCGAACCCCAAACGAAGTTTTTTTTGATGAAGTGTTGTTGTTCGAGTGGGAGCGTGTCGAGACGAACGATGGAAAGCAACAAGGACGATATTTCGCATCAAAACGTGGAGAAATTAAACCGTGACAATTGGATTTGAGTGCTCCAATGTGTTTAATTTTGTTTTGATGGATGTTTTATTTCGTGCACTTATTATTTGTTAATATGTGTTTGCATGAATTTTATTGTCCAAGAAAAACCTTACTTTCAAAAATTACTAAGTATGTTTATTTAATCACAATTTTTTTATATTAAAATTTGATTAATTTGGCCTCCATAATTTATTTATTTATTTGTGAAGTCCTTTTGGAATACATTTCCCCCTCGGATCGGCCAAAAGGACGGATTTCACATGAATAAATTCTGAAAGGATGATTGTGGATTATTACTAGTGGCGGTATTGACCCTCACCACGAGTGGCTTGCTCAAAGCGAAATAATAATCCTATATTTAATTATGGTTATTACTTAGGCATAAGAAATTGATATTAACTTACTCCACTCGGAGTCCCTGTCAATTTTTATGTGGTCTAAGTGGGAGCCAACTATTAATTTTGAATTAAGGATTTGTAACTTTTAAGTTTGTGATCCGCTTGAATGTGTTTAAATGTATAGACCACCCCTCGTGGCGCATTTAAATTGTTTCGAGATGTTGGCTGATGCATGATTATATTGTTTTAAGATTTCAATATAATTGATGTGATCAAATTATGTGATAATTTCATATATTTCTAGATATTGATATGAATGCATGTTTTATTCTCAGTTCATCATCTCGCAACCTTTTAATCCACTGTTTAGTATACTTAAAGATAACAAACTTGTCGGTGAGAATTATGTTGATTGGAAACGTAATCTTGATATTGTCCTAACCGCTCAACACCATAAATGGGTACTTACTACTCCTAAGCCCCAAGAGCCTGCCGAAGATGCGAGCAAGGCGGTCAAGAAAGAGCATAAGAGTTGGTTTGACTCCGATGAGATGGCTAGGTGTACTATTTTGGCTTCAATGTCAGATGTGTTGCAACACCAACACCAACACATGGAGACTGCCTCTGAGATAATGCTCAATCTTGAAGCGATGTTTAAACATCAGAACCGTACAGCTAGGCAAATCACCATGCGAAAGATGCTTTCATTGAAGATGGTGGAAGGTACGCCTGTAAGGGATCACGTTATCAAGATGATGGGTTATCTCAACAAGTTGGAAGTACTTGGTGCGGAATTTGATCTCCCTACTAAGGTCGATTTCGTTCTCCATTCTCTGCCGAAGAGCTTTGAGCAGTTTCAGTTGAACTATCAAATGAATGATCGGGCAAATAGTTTGCCTGAGCTCTTGCAAGCTTTGATGTCGGCGGAGACTTTAATGGATCATCAAACTGTTGCTATGGTGGAAAACGGTCCGTCTGCCTCTTCGGGTCCCAAGGGAGGGAAGAAGAGAAAGAGGACGAAAGGCCAGACCCAAGCAAATCCAACCGTTGTGAAACCTAAGGCGAAGGGCGAAGGAGGTGGAAAGAAAGCTGCTAAGGGTAAGTGCTTCAATTGTGGTAAGAAGGGACATTGGAGGTCAACCTGTTCTAAGCCTAAGAAGGCGGTAAAGAAAGGTAAGTCTCATGTTTTAGTCGTTGAAACTTATGTTGCGGCGTATGCTGCCCACGTTTGGGTAGTGGATACCGGGGCAACTGATCATATTTGTTTCACTCTTCAGGGGTTCCAGCAAACCCGGTGACTTAGCAAGAATGAGATCCTCGTCACTTTAGGCGATGCTACGAGAGTGGCATCCGAAGCAGTGGGAGTCGTGCACCTATCTTTTGAAGATAGAGTTTTAATTTTAAGAGATGTTTTATACGTTCCGAACTTTAGGAAGAATTTAATTTCAGTTTCTAAGTTATTTTTTGATGGATATTCAGTTACTTTTAATAAAGTTGTTACTGTTTCTTTTAAGAATGATACTATCTGTCATG
This sequence comes from Ballota nigra, assembly GCA_947034835.1. Classification (NCBI taxonomy): domain Eukaryota; kingdom Viridiplantae; phylum Streptophyta; class Magnoliopsida; order Lamiales; family Lamiaceae; genus Ballota; species Ballota nigra. The sequence goes on along the minus strand of OX344728.1, from coordinate 50,427,599 downwards.
GAACGTTGGTAAACAATCTCTATATGATTAAGTGTGTACACCACTCAAATAATGAATCTAATAACACGTCGATCATTTCTAGTAATAAAAGAAAGCGTTCTTCGGAGATGAACGGAACACTTCTATGGCATCTTAGACTAGGTCATATTAATCTAAAGCGGATAAAAAGATTGGTGAAAGAAGGATCCTTGGAATCATTCCAAGTCGAACCGTTTCCAACTTGTGAATCCTGTTTAGAGGGTAAAATGACCAAGAGGGCATTTGGAGCCAAGGGGAATATAGATACGGAAGTGTTAGAACTCGTTCATACCGATGTGTGTGGTCCAATGACGATCAAAGCGAGAATGAGGTATGAGTATTTCGTCACCTTCATTGACGATTACTCGAGATATGGGTACATTTACCTTATGAGGCATAAGTCTGAAACTTTTGATAAGTTCAAGGAGTTTAAGGCCGAAGCCGAGAAACATAGGGAAAAGAGTATCAAGTTTCTACGATCAGATTGTGGGGGCGAATACATCAGCGATGAATTCTTGAACTACTTATCGGACGAAGAGATCGTATCCCAGTTAACCGCACCAGGAACCCCTCAACAGAACGGTGTGGTGGAACGAAGAAACCGGACTCTTTTAGAGATGGTCAGATCCATGATGAGTTATTCGGATTTACCCAAGTCGTTTTGGGGTAACGCCTTGGAAACGGCGGCTTATATTCTAAACTTGGTGCCATCCAAATCGGTTCCTAAAACCTCAATGGAATTGTGGACCGGGCGCAAGCTCAGTCTAAGACATTTGCGGATTTGGGGTTGTCCGACATACGTGCTAGACAAGGAAGCCAGTAAGTTGGATCCACGTTCGGAATTAAGGCTGTTTATAGGATACCTTGCGGGAACGAAAGGGTGTATGTTCTATAGTCCCAAGGATCAAAAGACTGTAATTAGTACACACTTTAAACTCTTGGAGGAAGACTATATGAACAATCGGAAGCCTAAAAGTGAAATTACCTTAGAAGAATTGAGAGGTTAAACCTCGATACCAAGTATACAAGATGATGTACCACACGTCACATCTTCACAACCAGAACCCCTTCGCAGTGGGAGGATTGCTAGGCAACCCGAGAGATTCATGGGAATAGAAGAATCTTCAGATTTAATTCCCGGTGATGAATCAGACCCATGGACATACGACGAGGCAATCCAAGATAAAGACGCGGAGTCGTGGCAAACAGCAATGGAAACCGAGATGGGTTCGATATAATCAAGTGTGGGAGTTAGTCGAACCACCCAATGGGGTAGAACCCATTGGATACAAGTGGGTGTACAAGAGGAAAAGAGGACCGGACGGAAGGGTTGAGACCTTCAAAGCAAGGCTAGTGGCCAAAGGGTATACTAAAAAAGAAGGGATCGATTATGAGGAAACCTTTTCGCATGTAGCTATGCTTAAGTCCATCTTTATTCTCTTGTCGATCGCTGCGCACCTAGATTACGAGATCTGGCAAATAGATGTCAAGACAGCTTTCCTTAACGGAAGTCTTGACGGGATAGATATATATATGCAACAGCCCAAAGATTTTATTGAAAAAGGCCAAAAGCACCTTGTATGCAAGCTTAAGAGATTTATTTATAGACTTAAGCAAGCATCACGTACTTGGAACTAGTGTTTTGATCAAGTGATTAAGTCTTATGGGTTTGATCAAAACGAGTTCGAAAGTTGTGTGTATAAAAAGCGTGACGGAACTGCAGTGGTATTCTTAGTATTATACGTAGATGATATTCTGCTCATTGGAAACAATGTAAAGGTATTATCAGACGTAAAGGTATGGCTGTCAAAACAATTTGATATGAAGGACTTAGGAGAAGCCGGTCACATCCTTGGGATCAAGATCACTCGCGATCGCAAGAAGAGGATGTTGGGCTTATCGCAAGCTTCATACATTGACACTGTTTTGAAGTGTTTCAGCATGCAAGATTCCAAGAAAAGTTTTGTACCTTTTAGGCACGGAATCCATCTATCTAAAGAAATGAGCCCTAAGATGCAAGCGGAGATAGATGACATGAAAGGTGTTTCGTACGCTTCGGCCGTAGGAAGCCTTATGTATGCAATGTTGTGTACGAGACCGGATATCTGCTTTGTCGTGGGAAAGACCATTGGACTGCCGTAAAGTGCATCTTGAGGTATCTGAAAAGAACTCATGAGCGGATGCTGATTTACCAGTCAGATAGTCTTATGCCCGTGGGATACACGGACTCGGATTTCCAATCAGACATAGACTCAAGAAAGTCAACCTCGGGTAGTGTGTTTTGCATGGGAGGAGGAGTCATTTCATGGAGAAGCGTTAAGCAGAAATGCATCGGCGATTCGACCATGGAAGTCGAGTATGTAGCTGCTTGTGAAGCAGCGAAAGAGGCAATATGACTCAAGAACTTCTTAGTGGACTTGGACGTTGTTCCGAATTTTCCCGATATGATAACTGTTTTTTGTGACAATGTCGGAGCAGTTGCAAATTCAAAGGAACCGAGTGCCAACAAGGCCAGCAAACACATAGAAAGAAAATACCATCTTATACGAGAAATTGTTAAGAGAGGAGATATAGAGGTGGCAAAGATAGCGTCGAGAGACAACCTAGCTGATCCATTCACAAAGGGTCTGCCTCAGAGTACATTCGAGAGACATGTGGATGAAATGGGAGTCAAGACTATTGGCAATCTGCTTTAAGTATAAGTGGGAGGAATTATTAGGTTAGTGTAGGTTGACATGAGATGTCACGTAGAGCTACTACACTAAGAAATGCATGATGTATACTAAAAAGCAGACTTTAAGTATAAGTGGGAGATTGTTGGAGTTATACGTGAAAGTAAGCTTTTACTTTGTATAACTCATGTATTAAACACTTGTTTATGAGAATAATTCTTTTATCACATTTGCTTTAGATATGATTGAATGTTGAATATTTATTGCAACCAGTTCATTATAAATGGTACTTGTTACATTGTAGTTAATGTGGTGATACCCGATCACGGAAGATCACATTAACGGTTTCCTTGTAACTAAACGTACAAATTCACGACCCAGGTGGAATTGAACAATCCGTCGTGAAAGGTCGATGTGTATATCTCAGATTGGCTTATCTTGACCAAGATATTGCACTAGCACATTTAGTATGTGTTGAAGAGGACCTACAGTGAGGATAAATTCTTCTGTTCTGAAATGTGAAGAATTAGACCTCAGTGGTTATTGATTTCTTAATCTCCGTCACTTAAATAGGACCGTGTGTGCTTAATGGTTACTGCTTTGATTCATGTTGGGTGAAAATCATTCTAACTTCGAACTTTGTGTTTTGGGCAGTAATATTAATCATACGACGGTTGCTAAGATTTAATACGGAGAAACGCGTGCGAGTACAGCTCGTGTGATTAGTCCCCTTGGTGGGCTCAGAAGTTTTATCGTACCAAATCTTGCAAGTGAAGAATCAGTTTCTTCGGTACGGATAATAATGTTGAGTTGTATTTACTCCAAGGTGAAATATATTAATTAATTTAGAGTTATTCTGAAGCTTAATTAATTAATGGACTTGATAATATTAAACGCGGGAAATAATAACCGGGAGCCCATATTATCGTAATATGGATTAAGATGGATAGTGCAATATTAATTTATTAGTGGTAATTATTAATATTAATGGATTGAATTATATTGGGGCTCAATATTGAAATTCAGAAGTCCATTAGGAGGTCCAATCTTAATTCTCCTTAAAGGCCCCTCAAGTAGCCAATTAAGTAGCCTAATAATGATAAGGTGATTAAAATAAAAAGAAATATTAATGCTGATTTTTCTTATGTAATTTTTGAAAATTGATATATTATAAGAGAAAAGATTTTGTTGATTTTCTTGGAAAGATATTATGGAAGATAAGTATTCTTGGAATACAAGATTATCTCATATATTCAAGAAGATCCAAATCTTGGATTCTACTCCTAGTTTTCGAAAAATACAAGTATAATTAGGAGGGTGAGATTTTTGTGGAATATTTTATTATGGAGAAAAGAATATATGAGATATATTCAAGATTTTTTAGTGACTAAGAAAAGATTTTCTCCAGGCCCATAAAATACATAAAATTTTCGGCCATCACCTCTTATAAATAGGGGGTGATTATTTCATCCCCAAGAACATAATTCCATATGTTGGAAAAATCAAGAGCATATATATTTTTCTTTTTCCTTAGTTATTTAAATTACTTGAAAGCACTTCCCACCGGTGATAGAGTAAGGCGAAAGGGAAATACTTGAGAAGGCTTTTGGGTTGATAAAGCGTGATCATGATTGTCCCGTTTATTCAAAGGCCAATTCTACAAGAGGTACGTAAGTCACATAAATTCTTGTTTATTCTGCCTAGATTTTATGTGAATTAATTCAACATGCATGATGGTAAAATTGTTGTTGGAATTATTATTTGAATTAATTAGGATTAATTTATGCTAGTAATAATTGAATTTAAATTCGTATTTAAATTTCATACCGAATAGATTCCGGGCACCCCTATTTTCCCAATACCTCCCCCCCTCCCCCCCCGGCAAATCACGTGGAAAAATTCCCTCGACAAATTACTGTAATTTTTCCACGAGGGAATTCATTCCCTCAGCTAAGCTAATGCCTCCCTAAGCCACGCATGCCTCATTTTATTGAACTATAGGCTATTTAATTAATTAGTGGTCTGCTAACATGCATAATATATCTATATCTATATATATCTATATATATATATATATTAACTATAGCCTATTTAATTAATTAGTGGTCTGCTAACATGCATATTAATATATATATATATATATATATATATATATATATATATATATTATATTCATTACTAATAATAAAGAGGCTATACCTCAAAATGGGCCAGTTTCAAGCCCGTAGTCGGTGGCCCAAGCAGCTGCACTAATACTACCTGTAAAAGTCTTATACTCAAAATGGGCCACATTCCAGCCCCAGCTGGTGCCCAAGCATGTGGTGGAAGGTTTGAACAGCTGGTGGCCCAAATGTAATATTACTTGAACGTGTCCAGCAGTGTGTCATTTTAGTTGAAATGTGTCCTTCTTTTATTTTATAGGCATTGCTGTTTCTTCCTCTTATAAATTATGCTTTCAGTTCGAGTCTTTCTTCCATAGGTCACAGAGAGAGAAATGCCAGTCCGCCGTAACTCTGTGCGTATGTTTAATTCCGCTTCTCTAATTTGTGTGTGTTTCCGTTTAATTGATTTGCATCTATGGTCAAATTTGGATGTTACGCTTAGAGGATGTTGATAGATGATTATATTTGGAAATTGTAGGGAAAACTATTGTGCTCATCAAGTGTTCGATAAAATACTTAGGTGAACTTTTTTTTTTTTTTTGGATTTAGATACCTCACGAACTTACATGCATATTCCTCACAAATCTTTCCTTTTACTTGCACATTGCCGATACCCCAACCACCAACGAGTGCCCTTTTCTGTTTGGTAGACATTTGGCCTTGTTTCAGGTACAAATAATTACCAATTTTATTGCTTGATTTATTTATAGTTTCCTTTTATTGACTGATTTAGTGAAGTCTTTTAGTGATAAAATACCAATAAGATTATTAAGAACACAAACAATTTTGAATAAATTTGATCATTTGATGGCTTATTTATGGAGAAATCACCATGCAGCTATTGGTGGAGCCTTCTATATTAATTCTATCAATTTCACAATCTCCACTAATTTCTGCCGAGGATGATTTTTCAGTGTTCAATTTGGTTGAAATAAATTTAATTTGAGATAGAAGAGAATTGGAGATGATAATTATGTATTAGGAGGAGGGTGATATTAGTAATAAAGAAATAAAATGGAGACTTTCTTTATATCTTACTTGTTAGGGTGATTGATTAATTGTCAAACCCTCTTAGTTGTAGACGGTTAATCAGTATTTGGGATCTCGCCTTGGTTGATGCCTCAATTCTGTTTTTTGTTGTATTTCTTTTTATTATCGAATGGATGATGGCTTGTATGTCGTATGCTGCTTCCTTTCAATTTTTCCCTTTTCCCTTTGCAAACTCTAATTCATCTCTGTTTCTTTCGTCTTCGTCAGGTTTTCTGCTGCCTCAGAGATCCACTGCTGGTTTTTGAATTTCCAGATTCAGGTATCAACTATTCTTTTAGTCTTGATTAATTTCAGTGCTTCCATGTGATTTTGAAACCTTTACTCTACTTTTGTTTAATACCGTGTTCACTGTTTCTCCTAACATAGTAGTATGCTACGTAGTGATTGAAATTAGTAGGGTTTGCAATTTTTTGAGATTAACTTTAGGGCAAAATTCCCCTATTTCTGGAAATGGGATTTGTGGAATTTTCCAGAAGTGATTAATGTCAATAGAGTGGAGATTTTTATTAAGAGGTTTGACAAATTCAACGTGCATAAAGTGTATAAAATTCTATTTTAATTTTTAAGCCATAATTGGAAGATCCAAATATATATATCAAACATTATATTAACACATAAGAGCGTTGTTCAAGCCTAGAAAAATCAAACAATGGAGTAAATAAGAAAAGATCAGATGGACAAAATATAGTTGTTATCGATCCAACATGTTTTTCCATTTCAGCTCGATTTTGTTCTATTTTTTAAACAAGAATTGAAATTTAGGCTTCTTTATTTTTCAACTTTCATATCAAACATAATGTCTAATGACTGATCTTATGTGTGTGATATGAATGAATGCGGAGGCAAAATTGTAAATGCACTTCTAGATTAAGCTATTAAAATAGCAACTACAACATAAGATAAGGAAAAATTAACTTTGGGGTAAAATTTAGTTAGAGGTAATAAAATAATAAAGAAGAGAAAATACCTTTCCATTGCTTTCGTAGTAATTGTCCAATGTCTGGTTACAATTGGACTCATTTAATCAAGTCTTAAAGTTTTGTTTAGACCAAATCAATGTATCACAAGCCCATCCAAATTTTAGGCCCTAGAAAAATAATTCAAAGAAAGCTGATAAGAAGTATTAGTGTCCCTTATAAGTTTAAGAGCTCTAATGTTTTGTCATCTAATTGTTGTTGCATTTTTATCAGTGAACAAATCTTTGTTGCTCATTGTATACAAATTATAACTTGAGAATTTTTTCCCCAGCGCGACATATTCCTCTTTATTGGTGTTCGTACAGCTTTTTAGAGGCTTGGATATCACAATCAGGAGAAATAGTTTTATTTCCATTCATTTGATCTGAAATTTTGTTATTTTTACTTTTCCCTCTTATTCATTTTGATATACTTCATATTTTTGTTTAGAGGAAGTGATGCTTAATTTATATTATCACTGGTTTGTGGTGATTAGTTTACAATATTGCCTACTTTTGACAATTGTTTAATTATTAATAGTTAATGATGTTAGTTTAGTTAATGTTGTGTCTTACCGTGTTGTTGTATACCTGAATTAAGAGTATTTTATGAAAGGTTATTGTAAACAATGTATTCCCTATATTTATACCTATTATTCTGCAATTGAATGCACTCACTCTTATCGGGTTTGAACACATTAAAATTGATACTTAGGTTCTTAAATGTTGATACATGTGTTACTTTGCACCTCGCCCCCATCCGTATAATTTTTTTTAAATTTTTAGGTCTATGGAAGGACGTTGTACAACACTCGCAAATCTGAAACCAGATACTCAAAACTAGTTCGTGAAAGCTCTGGTAGCAGAAAAGACACCCATTCACTGTTTCAATTGGGGGAGACAACAACGACTCATTCTGGTTGATAAAGAGGTAAACTGTTTCGACCTATTCAATGAAATTGGTGCTGCCTCACCTTATCTTAGTGCTCAAATTATTTCAACAGAATGTTAACATGCAATGTATAATTTATGATCAAGATGTTAAGAGACTGGATGCAGCTCTTCAGTTATACAAGACATATTTCATTGGGAATGGTAAAATAAAGGAAATACCTGCGACTGCACCAACCTTAGCGAACTCGAAATACCAAATCATCCTAAGAAGAAGCACCTACATCAAGCCCACTAGCAAAGATGAGGAATTGCCTTTGGGCAATGTTTACAAACTAACACCTTTCGCCGAGTGTCCTTACTTAGTAGACTTCACCGACAAACACATCAGTTAAGTTCTTTACAAAGCTGCTTACTGTAAATAAATATGTTATGAATCTGACCTTTATTATTAATAAATTTACTTTATTCTCATATTTGCTATGTGGTGTTATACATGTCTTTCCCTCGCGTTTCATCCAAAAAAATTAAAAGGACTGTGCAAGAATTTGTTGTTGTCAATGAAGAGTAAGTCACATCATACAGATACTAATCTCTACCATATTATGTTCTTGAAGCTCATTCGATATATATATATAGATAGATAGATATATATATATATATTAAAACCTAATACATGCAGATACAGACCTACCATATTTACTTTATGGGAAGACTTCATGCGAAATGAAGGGCTGCATTTGATCAAGAATGTTCATAAGATGTCTATAATATTGGGGATGAGATTGTCCGTGAATACCTACCATGGTAAGAATAAAGTGTCTAACCAAGGGATTATCTTAAATATATTTAATTCTACTTCACACATTATTTTAAGACTAAAGTTCTACCCTACTATGAATTTATAAATTGTTCCATTTACACAATTTCAAAAGCTACAATCTTGTCTTTACTAATAAAAATTACCTTTTATCACATGGATATATGTTGGGACACTGCCAAACAGCACCATTTTATTTGATCCTCCAATACCTCAGGCAAAACAGCTAGAGTTATGGTAATGCAAAAATTGTGTTGCGTTAAATGTATCATAAATAAGAATTGTTGCTGGATACATTAGGTGGTTCTCTCAGCAATGTTAGATTAAAAGAGCTCATTACCTGACATTTTGAGCAAATATTTTTATAACACTAGAATATCATACTGTTTGTTATTCTGCTGCTCCATATTGGCTTTTACACATCTTTGTTATTTGCATCTTTTCAGGTTAAAAACCAACAAAGAATATGTGGAACGCATTGTCTCCAAAAAGCTGTACGAGAAAGTGAACCAAACTACAGACAGGCCACTAGAATCACAAATCCGGAAAATGAGCCAAATATTAAACCTGCCCGACACGGTACTTTATATTTCATGCATGTGTTATATTTTATTTAAATTTCACTCGAATTAACACTAACATTAAAAAAAATCAATTACAGGTAAAATCTTTTTAGGTCAAGTCCACACTGCAAGTTATAAAACCCGGGCAATGTTTTTACTTCTTAGGTTGTCCAGGTTGTTTTCAAAGTTGCGGAGCTGCTTACGGAAGTGAATTCACATGCTTATACTGCGATGGAATCTTTCTTAGCCCAAAGCCTATGTAACTTATTCTTTTACCTCGATAGTCCAAACCCCTAAAAACCCATATTTAATGATTTGATATAATATCAGAATATGTTGCTCATATATACATGCAGATTACGCTTTGAAGTGGAGCTGTTGTTGGAGTTATACATGAAAGTATATTTTTACTTTGTATAACTCATGTATTAAACACTTATTTATGAGAATAAATCTTTTATCACATTTGCTTTAGATATGATTGAATGTTGAATATTTATTGCAATCAGTTCATTATAAGTAGTATGTGTTACATTGTAGTTAATGTGATGATACCAGATCACGGAAGATCACATTAACGGTTTCCTTGTAACTAAATGTACAAATTCACGACCTAGGTGGAATTGAACAAACCACTGTGAAAGGTCGATGTGTACATCTTAGATTGGCTTGTCTTGACCAAGAGATTGCACTAGCACATTTAGTATGTGTTGAAGAGGACCTACAGTGAGGATAAATTCTTCTGTTCTGGAATGTGAAGAATTAGACCCCAGTGGTTATTGATTTCTTAATCTCCGCCACTTAAATAGGACCGTGTGTGCTTAATAGTTACTGCTTTGATTCATGTTGGGTGAGAATCATCGTGACTTCGAACCTTGTGCTTTGGGCAGTAATATTAATCATACGATGGTTGCTAAGATTTAATACGGAGAAACGCGTGCGAGTACGGCTCGTGTGATTTGTCCCCTTGGTGGGCTCAGAAGTTTTATCGTACCAAATCTTGCAAGTGAAGAATCAGTTTCTTCGGTACAGATAATAATGTTGAATTGTCTTTACTCCAAGGTGAAAGATATTAATTGATTTAGAGCTATTCAGAAGCTTAATTAATTAATGAACTTGATAATCTTAAACGCGGGAGATAGTAACCGGGAGCCCATATTATCGTAATATGAATTAAGATGGATAGTGCAATATTAATTTATTAGTGGTACTAATTAATATTAATTGGCTGAATTTATTGGGGCCCAATATTGAAATTCAGAAGTCCATTGGAGACTCAATCTTAATTCTCCTAAAGGCCCCTCAAGTAGCCCATTAAGTAGTCCAATAACGATAAGGTGATTAAAATAAAAGAAAATATAATTTGCTGATTTTTCATTATTATTTTCGAAAAAGATATATTTGAAGAAAGAAAAGATCTTGTTGATTTTCTTGGAAAGATATTATAGAAGATAAGTATTCTTGGAATACAAGATTATCTCATATATTCAAGAAGATCCAAATCTTGGATTTTTACTCAATATTTTCGAAAATTATAAGCTTAATAAGGAGGGTGAGATTTTTGTGGAATATTTTATTATGGAGAAAAGAATATATGGGATATATTCAAGTTTTCTTAGAGGCTAAGAAAAGATTTTCTCCACCCCTAAAATATATCAAAAATTTCAGCCCCCTCACTGTTATAAATAGGGGATGATTATTTTATCCCCAAGTACATAATTCCATGTGTTGGAAAAATCAAGAGAAAAAATATTATTCTTTTTCCTTAGTTATTTAATTGTTTGAAAGCACTTCCCAACAGTGATCAAGCGAGGCGAAAGGGAAATACTTGAGAAGGTCTTTTGGTTGGTAGCACGTCCCGTGATAATCAAAGGTCATATCTACAAAAGGTACGTAGTCACATAATCTCTTAGTTTTTCGCCATAGATTTTATGTGAATTAATTCAACATGCATGATGATAAAATTGTTGTTGAAATTATTATTTGAATTAATTAGGATTAATTTATGCTAGTAATAATTGAATTTAAATTTGTATTTAATTATCATCCCGAATAGATTCCAGGCACCCCTATTTTCCCAACAGCTGTATGATGGAACCGGCTGTTTAAATGTCTTCGTAGAGCATCGGGAGGCTGAGATGTTGTTGGGAATATCTGGTGAAGACATTATTAAAGCAGAAGAGGTATATTTCACAAAAAAAAACAAATTTATTCACTATAAAATTGTCAGTATTCTATATTTTATTATTCTCCAACTATCTTTTATAGTTTACAGTTTCACAAGGGAAGATTTTATACATATAATAATAAGGTAAAGGTTATCATTATGATAAACAATTATGTGGAAATGTCCTATTGAGATTTTAATATTTAGTTATACACCACAAGGATGGGAAACAAAAACTTTTGCCCAGTTGCCCTATTATTAATCTTGTTATTGCATAATGACATTGTAGAACAACAAGGTTCCAATTTAGTCTCATGATAAATTTTTGGGAATGCTATTGTTATTGTTCTACATGGTTCCAATTTAGGCTCATGATAAAAAATTTGAAATGTTATTGTTATTAAATTAACAGAGAGCAAAATTTAGTTCTATATTCTTGTACAACTGAAATATATATCCTGTATTGCTGAAATACTAGATAAAGTTCAGTTGTTTGCTTGGTTTATGATGATGAATTTCTTTTGTTGATCCTCATGTATTACAAGAACAAAATCTGATCCTTGATGAAATCAATGAAAAATTCAGAGATATATTATATTACTTCCATATCAGGACATCAAGCAACGAAATGAGAGGGAGAAAATATGTACGACACACAACCATGACATGTCTCCCAGTTTCCAACCAACCCCCCACACCACAAACCTCTCGAGAGAAGGGCCCCATTTCAAATACACAAAACCGGTCAATGTCAGATATGTCAATGTTTGAAAGCCATCAAAGCACTTCCAAAATTCAAGAGGATTGTCATGGCTCAACGGGTAAAAATATACTGAAACATGCCAAGCAAAGTTGACTCACCCAAAATATGAATATTTTTGGGTTCTTTTTTTTTTGGATAGTTTTATAAATACTTTAGATCTATCATTAGTTTTCTTTTGGGTACTTTTCAGGGGGAATTTTATGGTAAACAAGTTCCATTTTGGTACACACAGTACTAAATTTACTGTCTGCAAACTTTGTAATTAACTTTTAGGTCGTTCCCTAGGCAAGGCAGTAAGCAAGACTCATTTTGATTGTAATTAACTTTTGGTTTGTAATGAACTTTTGTTAAGTAAATAAGTCTCATTTTGGTTGTAATTAACTTTTGGTTTGTAATGAACTTTTGCTAACTTGTACATCATCGTAATTCAACTTTTTCTTGTTGAACAATTATTTGCCTTTTATGTATCACACATAATAATACCACTGTTTATAAAATTAAATTACACAAAATATGGGTAAACACCTCAAGAATTGAGGTGCTCCTATTCTAGTACTAATATAAAATAGGGAATGAGCTTTAGATGGCCAGTTTGATGCCGGTGGCTAGTCAAACAAGTAGGACGCGTCCAATAAATCAAACGCATATAATTTCTATCTGTCGCCCTGTTATATTCTTTCTTTTGTTACCCGCGTCCGCGTTTGTGTTTTTCCTTTCTTCTTATCATCAATCTATAATTCTTCCCGCCTCGGACTACCTACTGCACGGCCAACGTCGCCAAAAAAAAAAACTTTTTTCGCACCATTGAATGCAAGGTTTTGTTCACCGTCTACCGGCTCCCTCCCACTTTCTGATATGCGCTTCGAAACTTACAGGTAACAAAGACTATGACTTCTCTTACTTGATTTATCTTGTCTGTGGCGATCAATTTCTACAGTCATATTTTCTATTTTAAAGTTTGTCGTGATACAGTGATGTTTTTGGATTTTCTGGGGGTAACACAGATAATTGTATGATTTTATTTGGTTTTATTAGACTCCTGCTTGTATATTTTCTTGGATTGAAAAGGTGAACCAAACTGGTCTTCAGTATTTGTTGGGGGGAACCCTTGCTCACCATGTGTTGTTGAATTCCTAAAAGAACTCTTTCCCTTTGGTAGCTTCAATATTTATAGAAATTCATTACGCCAACTAACTCCTACTTGTATATTTTACTGGATTGAAATGGTGAACCAGACTGATCTTAGATATTTTTTGGGAGGACCCTTGCTCACTAGGTGTTTATTGTGTTTGCAGGCATTATGTCTTTACCTCTCAGGGATTATTTTCAACCTACCCCTTAACTAAGATTACATGGGATAATACCATATCTAAAACAAGCAAAAAAAATTTACATATTCAATAATGAAACCACCAAGATGTACAGGTTAAGGAAACAAAGCTTTATACTAAGCTAAATTCATCCGTTGGAAGCCAATTCCAATATCTCATATCCTCAATGACTGTTACCGACATCCCCATTGCTGAAATTGCAGTTACTTTCTTTTTTCAAAGTGTGTACCCTGTTTTTTGGTGGCGTTTTTCTATTCCTGAGCTATAAATTTTATCCTAAAGCTTAGACATTCAATTTCCTGGCAATTATATTATTAAAAAATTTATATTGGAAGTTCTTTTACAATATTAACCTGCAGAATCTACTTTGCTTTTTTATTGTTGATAGTCATTTAGTTGGATATTTTATGATATCTAATTGAGTCAGTCTCTCCGTTGGAACTTTTGTTGCAACATTAGATACTTTTTGGGGAAAGAGTAGGGTTCTTTACTCATTGTCTTTGTATGTCGAGATAAATCTTGAAATTAGTATTTGGTATATTAGTGATAAAAAAAAATTCCTTTTCTTTTTACAAATTAAAATCCAATCGTGCATTGACCTCTGAAGCGTCATCTTTAATGTAGTAAGTTATGCATCAATTTTAGTAGAAATAAAAGATTGAGAATAAAATGTTGAAAAAAGTATTTTTATTTATAATTTTATATGCATGAAAAAGGATTACATGAGGGGTAGGTTCTTTGAGTGATACAACGATTTGGAAAGCCTGAAGATTTTAGTTGTAATGTGTTGCAACAAGTTTCCATGTTCAGAATCTTGGAAGGTTTCTTGTAAATTCATGTGAATGTACTATAAGATGTCTGGGTTTTATGGGGATGGTTGTGGGTTGGAGGGACTTAGATTGCCTTGAATATGAAACTTTGTAAAGAAACAATTGATTATGATTTAAGCTGTATGGTCTAAAACTTAAATGTTGATCTTGGGTTTCTTGAATTACATGGCACTTTAATTTAGGATTCTTGCAACTGTCAGGCTGGTTATCTTAATTATGCAATTTGAACATGAGTGTGGTAAGTGTGATTTGAGGCAGCCACATTATTGGTGAAGGCAAAAGATTGAAATAACATTGTCACCTGAATGAATTAGATGGTTTTATTCGAATTAAATGAACTTTATCAGGCAAACTTCAAAGTTTTGTCTTTGTAAACATGGATGTTCATTTGTTTGAGACCGAGAGTCAACCTTAATTATCCTATTTGATGTTGCTCAGCTATGGCGGATAGTGATATACTCGTTAAAAGTTTGTTGTATCATGATGTTTATATGACAAGGTTACAGGGGGCGTATATTAATACTAAAGCCAATGCCATTTCTTAGGCTGGAATTTATGTGCTATTATGCTGGCTACATGCTACTTTGTGTTTTTCTACCATTTGAGCATGAGTTATTGGTCTTGGTTGTATCTCATTATTTCAGTTTTTCTATCATCAAGTATCTCCTCAGGAATCTTGCATTACTTTTGTCTTGTGCTAACTTTTACTTTCTGTTTTATGCATTTGCTTACCAAAAATATTTTGGAGAACTGAGCAGCTACTGTTATGTTTTTTTCCATCTTAAATTTAGAGCATTTTAGGATAACTGATATTCAATATTCACTTCCAGGGATATGGTGTTGTTCTTGTGAATACTGATGAGGCAGGAACCTTGTTCGTAACAAACTTCCGTCTTCTTTTTTTGGTGAGTAAGGCATTGTATGTATATATGCAATCTATTCTATATATGAGATACAGTAGTTCGAGTCTATCTTCTTGGGCTTTTATAGAAGGATAGAGGATGAAATTTCTCAAATTATGTAACATTGGAAAAGTTCAAGAGGACTAAGACCCTATTGGTTTTGTTTTCATGGAATATTTGCACCTTTTGCTATGTGTAATTGGATAATGCATTTGTTCTACTCATTTTCATCATAACCAAATACGGGTGACCACCTCCACCTCAATCCTTGAGGTGTACATATATCTAGTGTATGTATATATATATATATTAACTAGTGCTAGTTTAATTAATTTAATTTTGTCATTATATATATATATATATATATATATATATATATATAATTGTATTAGTATTAATTAGTTATTATATTTTATAGAATTAAATAGTTATAATTAATTGTAGTTGAAATAATTTATAAGTCAATTTAATTTAGACAAAAGTTGTTTAACTAGTTATAATTAGTTGTGTTCCCAACTAAATAGTATATATATTTATTCAGATATATAGTCAATTATTAATTAATTATATGTATATATTTAACTATATATATATATATATATTTAATTGATTAATATATATATTTAACTAATAGTTAAAAATATAAAAAGTGGTTGTTTTATAATTTTATTGAAAATATTTTAATAAAAATAATCAATATATATATAAGTGTATATATGTATACATGTTAGTAGATTGTGAAAAAGAATATAAAAAGTGATAATTTAATTTTATATGTAATTATAATTATTAAATAGAATATATAATAAACACTCAATATTAACTAATAGTAAAAATAAAATAAATAACAAAAAGTATGATATAAATATATTTAGAAATGTTAACTTAACGAATAAACAGTTGTGCCCAAGCGGCATGACGAAATACGTAAGGTCTTTGTACACAAACCCATAAACCTCTTTTCATCGAGAATTAAATTTTGTGAGGGCGGTTGGGCTCTCGCGAAACCCAACGAGGGATTTGGTGAGGGATTTCTAACACAAAACCTGACACATATTCCCTCGGCAATCCCGAGGGACCATTTTTTCCCTCGTGAAGCATTTCTCGACCAGTTTATTTCCCTCTTTAAAATCCTCTTTAAGCTGGATTCCCTTTTTAAATCCTCTTTAAGTTCCTCTTTAAATAAAGAGTTTTTTGTGGTGTGTCATATAAGCAAAGTCGACGGAAATCCTTAAATTCGGCCGACATGTGATTTTTATGTGATTTAAAATGATGTTGTTTTTTTACAACGAAAATAAGACTATAATTGAACTATCAAATAATTTACAGAATGTAATTGGAATTGTTAAATCTTTTGGAACGATAATGAGACACTAGATAAGTTATGGGACAAAAAAAAAAAATCCTCATATTTATCCTTAAAATTGTCCGAGGTCCTTCTTTTGCAACAATTTGATACTTCGATACTTGTCTGTAAAAGTTGAAAGTTCGGTCCTCAAACTGTAATAAGTGGCAAAGATAAATTTTATTTTTTCTGTTTATCCTTAATTATATTAGTATAATGTTGATGTAATTGATTAGTATAATATTGATGTAATTGAAAAGAGAACAAAGTAAGATGAAGGTAAAGGAGTGGCAATTGATGTAGATAAAAGGGTTAATTTTATATTAATTCATAAATTTTAATATTTTTATGCATGAATGAAATTGGAGGCAAGTGAAGTATCCAACACGTTAATAAATTATATTATTATTTAAAAAGTGTGTACAAATTAAAACAAATAAAGAGATGATGATTTTTATAACATTATTAAAAATTGTAATTAAATTTAAAGACCGTGAACTAATATAGAGATAACCCTACATAAAATGAAGAAAGGATAGCTATTTGATTGGGTGCGGTAACGTGCTTTCTTGATATGGAGTGGAAAACTTTTGGTGAATGTCCAAAATGAAAAAGGATAAGTTGTTTATATTACAAATATGTATTTTTAAATTGTATTAGTAGTTGTTTCACTAATCAATATTAATTGTTTTCACTTAACATTATTAGTTATATTCATTGAAAAGTATTAATTGTCTTTATTGAATAATATTTTTATTTATATTGAACAATATTAATTGTATGTCAATTGTATCGCGCAGTTAGTGTACACAAGTGTTACCCCATGAGAAGTTCCTAGCTGTTGTTTGTTGACATCATTCTCTTAGTTTGTCCTTTAAAAATGACATTTTTCTTGCAATAGAATCCACAATTTTTTTCTTGTATTTTGTATGATTAAATCAACATTTTTCCTTCCATGAACTGCAGATTCTAAGGACAACATTTAACAAGCAACTATTGAGTGGATTCTTCCTACAAAGATATATTTACGAATATAATAAATGTATTTATTTGTTCTGCAAATACTCCTTAACTCGTGAGCATAAAATGCTTATACATTTTCTCTTGTCAACTCCTTGTTTCTTTTCCAACGTATCCATCTTTGAGAAGTTGATATTAAACCTTGCTTCAGCTCCTTCTCATCTGATCTTGGGAGATCCGCTGAGTCAACAAGTCTAAATAGCCCGACTGGCCAAATGCGACTTATACAGCAATTTGAATATAAAAACGTGTTTATAAGAATCCACTCAAATACCAACAATTGAAGCAAACAAATATTGATATTACAGATTCTGGATATACATAAAACAGTTCGTTTCTTTGTCGACAGATACCATGACAAACTTGCTATATCAGTACTAAAACAAGGAGCCCTCATATAACACACACTATATAGAACAGTAAAAACTATGTAATAAAAATGGGCAACATGCTACCGTAAATACACGAACCATTTTTTAAGGGGCAGTGAGTATTTTTCTCAACTTACGGTCCTTCTCATGGAGGCACTTCGAACCACTGAGTGAAGTTAACCACACTTGATCCGATTTCACAGGTTCATCATCGTCGTTTCTATGCCAACTCCAAAATGCATGAGTTGAGTTCACTATATTGAGCTCACCATGCCCAAAACTTGCTTCACGGAACACAGACCACTCGGGCTGGGGTTCTATGTACCTGTAGATTCATTTTAAACAACTTTTCATGCTCTGGTAAGTGGAATTATAATGTAATTCAACGTAAATAACAGACTGAAATGGTGCAGATACAATAGTTTAACATTAACTTTGTTTCAAAATAAGCGTCGTTTTTAGAAAATTTGTATCAAAAAATTAGGAAACATAAAATTTTGGCATATTTACCCTCAAGTCAACCTTATATAAATCCTAAAAGATATCTGTAATCATGAAATAAGAGATCTTCAGGGATACAGATGAGGGTAAATTTGGAAGATACGTGAAGAAATAGCTAAAGTGACAATTAATTAGAACAATTTAACCTCTAAAATGACACTTATTACAAAAAGGAGGGAGCAACTTTTAGTGCAAGATTCCTAAAGCATATAACAAGAAATCTGCATAAAACTTGCTACGAACAAAGATCATTTTGTAATACATTATACGGGCTTTAAAGACCTGAGAACGGCCATCACTTCTCATGTTATTTACGTAATTTTTTAAGATATAGTTGAAATCCACAAAGCAAATGCATGACAAAGAATTTCTTAACCGGCACTTTTTTAATCAGTTTCAAATAATTTTCTTCCCCATACACCTTAATGTCATAAAACTTACTTATGTGCTAAGCCTTCTCGATTTCCACCATCACCAATTGTTATATGGACAGTGCCGCAAGGATCTGATTTACCATTGTACGCACGTTTCTGATGCAATAAACCGGTAATAGATTAAAAACTAGAACATTAATGGAAATGAAATGAGCTTCTCAGTTCATCAAAAAAAAAAAAAAAAAGAAATGAGCTTCTCAGTAAAATGATTCTTACTGAACGCTCATAGGCATGTACGTGGCCAGCAAACACAACATCTGCACCAGCAGCATGAAGCAATGGTTCCATGGCTTCCTTCATATCGTCTGCTTCACCTTGATGAGCACAATTGCTGTTATACCATGGCACGTGAAACAAAACAAGTAGCCAGGGTGTCTTTTTACGGTCCACCTTTGACAGATCAGCCTAAAATCAACGTTCGATGAAAAAATCAGTAACGTCATCCATAATCGTGGTGAATTTAGAAAATCAAACCAAGCTATTCTATACTCGACTCGAGATTGTTTGATAATAGCTCGTTTGAGCTTGGTTCAATATTGATATCAAACAAGTTTGAATGTACTTTAATGTTTGGAAAAATCTGAAGCTCGGCTCGAGCTCAATCAGTAAAAAAAGATAAAAAACAAGTGTAAAAATGTCAAACTACTCAAGCTCGTTCGACTAGGACATTTCCGATCATCTCTCTCACCTTAGGTATTAAATTCACACATCATCACCACATCAAAAGTAAAACGTAACACATTTATACATTTCCTTCCCCAACCATTTATCTATAAATATCACTTTTTAAGGGTCCCACTATCACTTTTTCTCTAACATGGTTATCTCCTTTTCAAGTAAGAACTTTGTTATCTCAACTTTTCTTTTTCCTTTTACCCAAGACTCCCCAATGGTCTTTTTCCTCTGTTCTAGGTAATTATCCAATACAACTTACCTCCATTGGAGGTGGCTCAACTCGATTAATTATAAAACAAGTTCAAACATAAATTTCAAAGCTCAATAACATTTCAAATAAGCTTGAACAATTGTGTGTTCGGCTCGGCTCGGCTCATTCACAGCCCTAGGTCAATTTTCAATAATCAATTTAAGACGAGCAAGTCTTTTTTATTTTGTAGCTTTGATGTATTAACTATTAAACAACGCAATACAGACTTGAAAAAAAATGATAAAATTAACATCAATATAAAGTTATGTACATTATCGGAAGGTACTCTACAAACCTTTAGCCACGTATATTGATCGGAGTACTGATC
Organism: Ballota nigra; assembly: GCA_947034835.1. Taxonomy (NCBI): domain Eukaryota; kingdom Viridiplantae; phylum Streptophyta; class Magnoliopsida; order Lamiales; family Lamiaceae; genus Ballota; species Ballota nigra. The sequence continues at coordinate 50,407,551 of OX344728.1, read as the reverse complement.
ATAATCAGTGTACGACCCCAGCATGACAATATGAGCTCCAGCCACATCAAATGAATAATACAAATTCGAACTCGATCCACTCTCTTCATATGGCATCTTCCATCTAGAGTTATACGATTTAAATTTTTCTTCCAACAATGGTATGCTCTCCTTCTCGTGGTTCCCCTGAGTCACCATCCAGGGTCTAGCACTCGCAAGAGGCTGAACGAGCTGTCCAAACGTGTCCCACTTTCGCTGTATATAATCAGCATACGAGAGGTCCCCAGGGATCATATGAACATCGTATTTACACTGCTCTATGTGGTCCAGGGTCGATTTCGTCCATCCAGTCTGACCTAAATCACCCGCCACAGCAAAAGTGATGGGGAATTGAGATGGTGGGGTTTTGAGCTTAAACTCGGGATCTTTTCCTCCACATCGGTAGAAATACACAGTGTTATCTTCGAGTGGGCCAATGACTGTATGGTGTATGTTTCCCGAGCTATATAGAAAATAACTATAACTAGTGTTTTCTCCTTGAGAAGTAAATGTGTAGTTGTTTGGAGATGTTCCGTACTCAACAATGGAGGGAGAATGTTTATCACTAGTGACCCACGAGATTCGCATGTGCTTATCTCCAGCTAAGGAGATGTGAACCTATAAAGACCATTAATGGAAGTTTAGATGATGAGCTCAAGCCATTAAGACAAAGCATTTAATTTAGAAGCTTTCCCATAATTCAACAATCAATAGCAGATCCAAAAATACTATCTTCAATTCATCATTTAACCTAATCACAAATGTGATATACTCATCCTAGTTATGGTAAGAAAATCAATAAATAAATCGCCTTATTTTTAACCTCATAAAAGCTAATCAGAATACAATCAATGCAGATAACTCTTTTTCTTAGTTTTTCTTTTGAGTGAATATTGCAATTCATCATATTCATATACATTTCAACTGCATTTACGAAGCATTTGAAATAGAAGCCTCCCGATAATTCAAATAGCAGATCCAAAATAATAGCCCCAATTCATCATTTAACCAAATCACAAATATAACATTATTCATCCAAATTATGGTGAGAAAATCAATAAATAAACCGCCTTATTACTAACCTCATAAAAGCTAATCAGAATAATATTAATGCAGATAACTCTTTCTTTTCTTCTTTTGAGTGAATATTGCAATTCATCATATTAATATACAATTAAGCTCCATAGAATGTATCAGACAGAGTACAGCAACCCACAGTTAAAAATAACCTAGAGAAAAACCCCAAAAGTTCCCAATTTCAAAAATAACCTTAATCCCGATTGCGGACAAAATTAACCCAGAGATAAACCAGAAAAAAGTTCCAATCTCAAGAAAACTCAATTGCAATTATCAAAAAATTGAAAACCGCTTCTCTTGGTACCTGTTCAGGCTGAGTAGAGGGCCTCTTGCTCCATGGAAATGAAAGCGTTCTTCTCGGCGGCGGTCTGACGTAATCAGCGGCGGCGGCGACACCCACCATCAGCAGCAGAACCACCTTGAAATCCATGATCGGATTATTCTGTATTTCGTAGTGTGAAATGAATGATGGACTACGGCACTTAAATGTGGAAGCATAAGATACTACTACTATACTATACTAGATTTGTCTTGCTTGTGGGAGCAGCTTTCTGCAAGTCGGCCGTGATTATGGGGTAATTTATAGTGCTTAATCACAATTTAACAGTGGTTTAATGACTTTGGGTTGATTTTCCTAAGGACGCGGAAGGCGACACGTGTTATTCGCTTTAAAAAAAATTATCCACCTCTTTACAAATATACAAATTTTGGATAGTTAAACATCCATACTTTCTGGGATTTAAACCAAATCTGTCATCTATCTTTTCACCTTTATCAAAATGGTCATCTATTTATTTGCTTTATCAATTTAGTCCTGTATTTATTCAAATTTTGCCAAAATGATCCTAATTGACCTAAAATTGTACAAAACCTCACCGTTTTGGTCCTATATTTATTTTCTTTACCAATTTAGTCTTGTATCAATTCACATTCTCCAATTAGATCCTAATTGAACGCATAAAGCATAAAACTATTTTTCACCAAATTTGGACCAATTTGGTGAAACTTGAAGAAATACAGGACTAAATTGATAAAACAATAAATAAATGACTATTTAGATAAAGGTGAAAAAATAGATGATGATTTTGGTTTAAATCCCATCAAAATAACATGGGAGTTTCTTGGGGTTTATAAAGATGAACAAGTTCTCCATTGATATGATTTATTTTTAGGAAGACCCAAAAATAAATTTGTGCAGTCTAGCTCGTTCCAAAGCGGATAATATCATACCAATGCAAATGTGGAGGTCCATCGGGGGCCCTAATTATGTTATCAGAACCATGTTCCCATGTGAATCGATGTGGAGGAGTTTTCCGGTGTCAAACGGAAAAAAAATGTGAACCTAGTTAAACGACAGGGTCTATATGCAAAGCTGGCCACCGCTAGTGCCACATTGAAAAAAATAAACCACATCATAGGCTTCCCAAAAAAAAAACTAGTGCGCATGACTAAAAATGTGGCATTTTATGTTTTATGCGTTCAATTAGGACCTAATTGGAGAAATGTGAATTGATACAGGACTAAATTGGTAAAGAAAATAAATATAGGACAAAAAAGGTGAGGTTTTGTACATTTTTAGGCCAATTAGGATCATTTTGGCGAAACTTGAATAGATACAGGACTAAATTGATAAAGCAAATAAATAGAGGACCATTTTAATAAAGATGAAAAGATAGAGGACGGATTTGATTTAAATCCCCATACTTTCTCATCATTTCAATTGGATAAGGTGGTGAAATTTATTATGGATCATGGGTTGGGATGGGACGGCCTAATTCAAATTTAAAAAATTTACCATAATAACAATAATAGTAATTTACTTTTAAATGTTTAACGTAAAAATAAGGTTCAATTGAAAAAATATATTAATGATATTACAAACATAATGGATCATGAAGATCAATACTTATCTCATCATTCCAATTGAAGATGGTGTAATTAATTATGGATCAGGGGTGGGATGGAATGGTCTAACTTATACTCTCTCCATCCATGAAAAATATACACCATATTTTTTAGTGCAATATAAAAGAGAGTATTATGAAGTCCGTTTTCAATGGAACATAGGGAGTACGAATGTCTATTCCATAAAAATATCCTCTACGTCCCCAAATATTTTTCACATTTTGAGAACCACATTTTTTTTTTTAAATACGATGAAGTGGAGTATTGAGAATGATATATAAAGTTTTATTATTAAAATAATCAAATTGGTTGAAGTGAAGATAAAAAGTGATGATATTTTGTGTAAATATATTAATACTGTGAAGATAAAGGTAAATAGAAATGTTCATTTATTGGGTGTGCTAAGTGTTTAAAAACGAACGGAAAAAAAATGTGCACAATGTTTAAGAACGAGGTGAGTATTACATAATATTTTTATAATTAATGTTTAACAGTAAAGTAAAATTTAATTGAAAAAATGTATAAATGGTGTTAGAAACATATTTATTAATTTGTTCTTATTAAAATTTTATATCCCATCAGGATTTTTGATCTGCAAATTGTAGTTTCATACTCTATCAGTTTCATAATAAGTGGTGTTTTAAAGATTTTGGATCAAATCAAGAATCGTGAAAATCTTGACATACATATACCCTGTATATATCTCTAATAATACCTAAAAATATGTTATATTATAATGATAAAAAAAGGTGTGAGATCGTCTCACAGTATGAGACCGACCAAATAATAAAAATGATCAGATTATAATAAAATGTGATAATGTTTTTAAAGAAAAGTGATAAATCACTTTTAACAAAAAAAAAATACATTCATTGTTTGTTAAAACTTTATCACTTTTTAAAAGTGACAATTTCTTTGTTAATAAGTGACACATTTTAAATTGTGGATGAAATAGTATTGGTCGCATACTATGAAACGGTCTCACACAAGACTTACTCTAATTTAAGACAAAGTATAGAGTGATAGTGGTTCATACATAAATCATCGAAGGGTATTAGTTGATTTATCTAAACAGTATTAGTTGTTTCCACTAAAGAGTATTACTAGTTTACACCGAAGAGTCTTAGTTGTTCCGTGAAAACAAACTAAAACTCTTCAGTGAAACTAATACCCTTCAGTGAAAACACATAATACTCTTTAGTGATAACAACCAATACCTTTCGATGATTCATGTATGAACCAATTTCACTCTATGCATACTCCTAATTTAATAATCCAAAAAAAAAAAAAATCTCTTACATTTTAAATTAAGATTTAGAGTAAATTAGGGAAAAATAATATAAAAAAAATAGTTAAAACGACTCTTAATTTGAAATAAAATTAACTTTTAAAATGAAATTTATTTTGAAATGGGGAAAGTATTGTATTTCATAGTATATTTAAAATATTACATATTTAAACCAACATGTAGTTATCTCTAATTTTGTGGGTATATTTTTCTTTTTTATCCAACAAATATAGAAATTATTATGAGGGATGATTGGTAGATGAGATTATTAAAGCATGATGACAAAGTATATATTGGAAATGGTTTATACATGAATTATCGAAGGGTGTTAGTTGATTTTTTTTAAACAGTATTAGTTGATTTCTTTAAACAGTATTAGTTGTTTCTACTTAAGAGTATTACTAATTTACACTGAAAAGTCTTAGTTGTTCAGTGAAAACAAACTAAGACTCTTCAGTGAAAACAACTAATACGTACGCTTCAATGAAAACATCTAATACTCTTTAGTGATAACAAACACTATTTTTCTATGATTCGTGTATGGACCAATTTCACTTTATACATACTCAAGCATGATTGGATATGAGATGAGATAATCTATACTATTATAAAGTGGCTTGCAAATGGGATTTTTTATTTGGACAATTTTACCCCTCCACTTTTATTAATATAAAATTTTCCCTTCTGTAATTAATTAAATTAAATTCAAGTTAATGCAAGTCTTTTTAAATTATTCTAATTATTAAATTAATAGTAAAACGTGTATCATTATTATTTGATAAACCTCATGCCTCCCAATGGTCATAGATTACTCATGGATGAATTATATCAATCTCTTCATATTTTAAATTTAACTCACTATTATCTTGGCTAGCTTTTCGTGTGGCTTTGCAGAAATGAAGTGTTTTTTCATTAGAGCGTGTTGTTCATGTCATGGTGATAACGGTTTGATTTTGGAGGTTTTCATAGGTGTCGTAAAAAGTTTCCAGCAACCTTCATCAGCATTTGTTTATTTTGCAAAGACAAAAGGTTTGATTCTTAGTTATTTAATTTATACTTGAGATCACAAAGCAAGAGAAAAAAAAAAAAAAAAACAGTAAAAAAGTTAACATGTGTCGTAAAATCGGATGCCTTAATTTCATTAATCATTATAGACACATCAGAAATATATTTATGTATACAGTTTGACTTACTAGGCATTATGTGTATTCACTAAATTTACACTTAATTAGTGTAATGTGTAGATTTTAAAATCCAAAAACTATTCTAGAAAGGGCACTGCTATTAACACCCACGATACTACTTTGTTCATCTACTACTAAATTAATCCACCATGTATATTGCTTATTTTTTTTATTTTTTCTTAATACACCCCTTTAAAATTTACAACTATAACCTTAATATAATATTTACAATATATATTAAATATACACACCCATCAATTTGAAATTAAAAAAATATTACATCAACAATTATTTTTTATTATAATTGAACCATTGCTTCCTTGCCGTTTAAAAAAAAAAACCACAATTCCTTTCATTTTCATGGTGTACCAATTTATAGATAAACAAAAATACTTTAATTTTATTTAAATTGTGTCTTTATAGTTTATACTTTTAGGATTATACTTTTTTTTAATGGTGCAACTGTGTGTGAAAGAATAAAAAAATTTACATGAATTCTGAGATTTTGGAATGGTTTTGAAAGCATTTAATAAATATATTGTTTATTTTTTATAAAGAGTATATTAGTATTTTTATTAAACATTTTTAAAAAAAAAAAAAAAAGGTGGGTGAACAAAGCATTTCCACGTGGAGCGTCCTTCTAGAAATTTGTTATTGTTTGCTCTAATTTATGTTCTTTATCAATGTCATGTTTTCAGCTTACATTTAGACACTTCTATTATTCACAAATACTCATGCATGTCAACTACTCTTGTGAACTTACCAACAGCGTGCAATGCACGTGAGAGACAACCATTGTAAGATAAAAGGGAGATAAAATATGTAATAGTATGGGCAATTATATTCATCCATACCAATATTTTATAATTCATTATATGCTCCATTCCATGGATCTTTAGAGTTTGTTTTGTGTAAATCCATCTTATCATACAACTATTAATATTACCAAGGGAAATAAGTCGGGTACATAAGGGCATGAATCGTGATACTAAATGATATGTCACTTAAATTACTTAGAGGTATAAAATTTTGATAATTTAAAGGTATAAGGCGTGATATTAAAGGGCGCCTTACTAAAATTACCTTAGGGTATAAGAAAAGGATTACTAAAATGACGCAAGGGTATAAGTCTTATAATTAAAGGGTGTGTCACTTAAATTATTGAATGGTATAATGTTATTTCACTTAAATGACTTAATATGGAAAGTGGTATGCGGTACATAAAATGGACATATTGTTTTGCTCATGTCATCTCTATTATTATATTGTGTTGATTATTTTTCAATACTACACATGTTAATGATTTAAATGGTAGAATATAAAGTGAAATATCAAAATTGATATAAATTGTATAAACTTTAATAAATTTGTTTGATAGAGATATAATTCATACAAAAACGTTAAAATATCATTTAGCTTTTATATATAAAATTGAATAAATTCAGTTACTCACGCAATATTTAGTCCATACTGATAACTCTTTAGAGTTGCACACCCAAGTGTAGGTTTGTCTCAAATAATAAAATTTCTCGGGAGTCCGAGTGTCGAACCACAAGAAAATTTGGAAGAGAATATCAACTAGTTGTACGGTTTTAAGGGTTTATGTAATTTATTATTTACTAGAGCTTCGGGAATTCACTTTAATTAAAACACTAAAATTATTCTTAGCTATTTTCGATAACTCAATTGAAATCTAACAAGCAAGTAATTTCAATCGGAAGGTTAAACATTAAGCACTTAGAGAATCTTGAAAGCTTTCATTTAGTTGACTTCAAGAGTATATGAAATCAATTGTTGATAAGTGGGACTAAGCATTCCTTGTGTCAATATGTCTACAATAAATCAAAATCTTAACAAATCAAAATCGTTTTAATAATTCATAAGACAACCAAGAAAATTTATCTATGAAAATCTTTATTGAAAAACTAAGAACAATACTTACATTTTACCAAAGTTTCATCCCTAACTCTAACAAAATATTTAGCTACTCATACTAACACAAACACAACTCATTTTTCTTTGAGAGATACTAGACTAATGAAAGAGATATTGCAGAAAGTTTGATGCCTAAAATGGTTGCTAAAGATCCCTTTATATAGGCCACAAGCTAGTGCATTACAGGAACTTGTAATCAATTTCGGTGGCATACAAAGACTGGTGGTTTAAGTCTACCAACCATTCACATCTCATCTTGTTCCCTGAATAAAACTTGTAGACCTTTGAATTAGCTTTCCATGGAGACCAAGATCTTGAAAATTTGCTTTATGAACTGAGAATTATGATCAAAATAGTAGAGTTACTCAGCACTGAAATTATAACCCTTGGCAGATACTGGAGTCAAGTTGAAAACCTCACATCTCCTCTTGTATGCAATAAATGGCTTGGGTAATTTTACAGTGTTTTGATAGACTTCTTAGCTGATCATTCCAAGTAGTCTTGAGTTAATTGGATTTTTTCTCGAATTATGGTAAATAAATTTTCAAATTGTGTCTTGTGAAGTTTAAAATCTGAAATATTCACATAAATTTTATTTTTCACCCTTGAAGACGATAGTTTTAGCCTTTTGGACCTGAAGACAACTTGTAATTGAATGGGTTAGTGATCCAATGCAACTGGAATGAGATCAATTGGATAAATATATCTCAAAATATGGTCCAAATACGAAAATATATCTTGAATTAAAATTCACAAAGTATTTGGACTACAATGTAGTTTTGATTATTTGAGTATAATTTGACCCTAAACTTGCAAATTGAATAAGTATGAAAACTTATAACTTTAGTACATGGTCTTAGGTGTCCAACATCATCAATATCATATCATTTTAATAAATATAACTCAAGTTATGATCTCAAGAATAATCAATACATATACTAGTCATGATAAATCATGCTTATGTTTTACATTATTATTATAGAAAATTAGATATTTAATATTAAACTATAACGTACAAATATATATATAAATATGCTACAAATAATATATGATAATACTCAAAACAATACATAAAACGAATATAACATATATAAAAATAAACACTAATCACATACCTTTATCCATCTAGCTCCCACCATCAAAGTTACAACACCGTTCTATCAAATTTGAAGAAAATACAAAGCTTCAATCAAATTCTAGAAAAAAAAAAAACAAAACAAAAAAAAACAACTCATGAACCAAGATAAAAACTTACGTTAGCCCAAATTTGCGTAAATTTAATTTTTTTTTTAAATATCATTATTATATACACACAATATTATTAATATACATAATCACTATCATTGTTATGCAATCTTAAATAGTTATAATGAGTATACATAATTTTTTTCCACAGTAGAAACGGACTGCAATACAAAGGATCAAATGTAGAGTACAAGTCAATCCAAGAGACCACAAAGAATCTGAAGAAGGTCTGTCTTGAACCAATTGTGAAGAAACGAGGAGGAATTAGTCAGTCCAAATACACGTCCAAGGTGAAGGCGTGGGGAACAATGAGAAGCCTCACACTAAGGTAACTCAAGTTCCGTGAGAATGAACCAAGGGTGCATAGAACCAACCCAAGAACATATTTAGTGCACATCCAAGGTGAACGCACTGGGAACATGGAGAAGCCCCACACTAAGTCATATTCAGTTCCAGAAAAATGAATCGAGGATGCACGAACCAGAGCATTACAGCAGAAAAATAAATAAAACCAAAGAACAACAAAACAAAGGAACCACCAAAAGGAAAAAAAACTCACATCTAAAATCCTAAAACAAGGACCTAATAAATAAAAAACAAAAATAAAAGGAGTCTAATTAATCGATTCACCCACCGGTCACCGTAGCTCCGGTGGATTAGATCGATCCACTAGATCCAGCTGGAGCACCAAGCAATCAGGAAAGGACAGACTCAGGCAGCACGAAACTGGCAAGAACTCGGTCAAACTCGGGTTAACTCGGTCAACTCAGTCGAGTGACTCATTGAGTTGCAGATCTGGAACAACTCGGACCTCGGCGAGCAGGACGTGGCGGCAACGGTAGGCAGGCGGCGGACGGTAAGCGACGGGCTAGAGCGGCTTGGACGCGCAGGGGTAATCTGAGAGTAGATTGGAGCAAAAAAAAATGGTAGGAGAGACGCACATCGGAAGCAGCGCAGGGAATCTCACAGAAAACCCTAATAAAGGATTCCTAGAAGAGGAGAGGCGGCGCCCTGGAGCTCAAGTGTCCGCCATTGAAAAGTTGGGAATGAGGGATTTTGTTTTGTAGAGAGAGAAAGGTTGCAACTCTCCGCAATTTTTTGTCTTCATAATGTGTTGAGTATACATAATATTGATACATGTATAACACTTATAGTGTGCATTCCTTCAACGATATTGACATTGTGTATTTTTGGTTGATTTTATTATAATACTCTATTTATTAGCACACCAACTGTTCGTAGAATTGTTTACACGAAAGATGGTGTTGCTAGAACACCAAATGTGGGTAGAAATTCTTGTTTGGTCCTACATGAGTATATATGAAAGGTGTTCTACTCATCATACTTACGACTATAGAGTAACAGTGGACTACTTGGATGCGTTTAGCAATTAAAATAAAGAGTAGATATAGTATAAGACCGTTTTACATCTCACCCTAAACTTGTGATAGATTATATTGTCAATTGTCAATATTCGTATCTCAATCTCAAAACTTGTGATATATCCGCGAAATATTTTCATCCTTGTCTTTCTGTCATAAAACCTTTCAAATAAATTGAAAACTTCAATCATGTAAGAGTAAGACCAATGTTTCATACTTAAATATCAAGTACCAAAGAACGTGGCCTTAAAAAAAAGATATGTGCTGAGATGTAATTATTGGAGTTATAAGTGAAAGTATGCTTTTACTTTGTATAACTCGTGTATCAAACACTCGTTTTATGAGAATAATTCTTTTATCGCATTTGCTTTAGTTATGATTGAATGTTGAATTTCTATTGCAAACCGTTCAATATATAGTACATGTTACATTGTAGTTAATGTGGTGATACCCGATCACGGAAGACAACATTAACAGTTTACTTGTAACTAAACGTACATTTTCACGACCTAGGTGGAATTGAACAATCCGCCGTGAAAGGTCGATGTGTAAGGCTCGGATTGGTCTGTCTTGACTAAGAGATTGCACTAGCACATTTAGTATGTGTTGAAGAGGTCCTACAGCGAGGAGAAATTCTTCTGTTCTGAAAGGTGAAGAATTAGACCTCAGTGGTTGTTGATTTCTTAATCTCCGTCACTTAAATAGGACTGTGTGTGCTTAATGGTTACTGCTTTGATTCATGTTGGGTGAGAATCATTGCGACTTCGAACTTTGTGTCTTGGGCAGTAATATTAATCATACGACGGTTGCTAAGATTTAATACGGAGAAACGCGTGCGAGTACGGCTCGTGTGATTAGTCCCCTTGGTGGGCTCAGAAGTTTTATTGTACCAAATCTTGCAAGTGAAGAATTAGTTTCTTCGGTACGAATAATAATGTTGAGCTGTCTTTACTCCAAGGTGAAATATATTAATTAATTTAGAGCTATACAGAAGCTTAATTAATTAATGGATTTGATAATCTTAAACGCGGGAAATAATAACCGGGAGTCCATATTATCGTAATATGGATTAAGATGGATAGTGCATTATTAATTTATTAGTGGTAATAATTAATATTAATGGGCTGAATTATATTGGGGCTCAATATTGAAATTCAGAAGTCCATTAGGAGGTCCAATCTTAATTCTCCTTAAGGCCCCTCAAGTAGCCCATTAAGTAGCCCAATAATGATAAGGTGGTTAAAATAAAAGAAAATAAATATGCTGACTTTTCTATGTTGAATTCAGAAATTTGTAATTAAGAAGGAAAAAGATTTTGTTGATTTTCTTGGAAAGATATTATGGAGGATAAGTATTCTTGGAATACAAGATTATCTCATATATTCAAGAAGATCTAAATCTTGTGTTTTACTTCTTAAAATTTTCGAAAAATACAAGCTTAATAATAAGGGTGAGATTTTTGTGGAATATTTTATTATGGAGAAAAGAATATATGAGATATATTCAAGATTTCTTAGAGTCTAAGAAAAGATTTTCTCTTGCCCATAAAATATATAATTTTCGTCCCCTTACTATTATAAATAGGAGATGGTTATTTCATTCCCAAGTACGTAATTCCATGTGTTGGAAAAATCAAGAAGCATAGATATTTTTCTTTCCTTAGTTTATTAAATTACTTGAAAGCATCTCCCACCGGTGATCAAGTAAGGCGAAAGGAAAATACTTGAGAAGGCTTTTGGGTTGATAGAGCGAGATCGTAATTGTCCCGTATATCCAAAGGCCAATTCTACAAGAGGTACGTTAATCACATATTTACTTGTTTATTCCGCCATAGTTAATATGTGAAATTAATTCAACATGCATGATGAAAATTAGTTGTTGGAATTATTATTTGAATTAATTAGGATTAATTCATGCTAGTAATAATTGTATTTAAATTCGTATTTAAATTTCATCCCGAATAGATTTCGGGCACCCCTATTTTCCCAACAACTGGTATCAGAGCCACGGTTTCGGGCTCTGATCTTTAAATTGGAATTTAAATTGTTAAACATTAAATTGAAATTGGATAGTAGAATTACTAGATCTTTTTTGCAGGTATCCAATTGTCATGGTTTTAATGTTGTTAATTTCATGCGTGTGAATTAATTGTTTTTAATTCGATTCGTTCGAATTCGTTTTTCTCGTGAGAAAATCCACGAGTAGATTAGTTGTTTTTATTTTGATTCGATCATTGTAATAGACTAGTCTAGATCTAGTATTTATTTTTTTGTAAAATAAATTGTAACCGGATCGTGACGAAGAACGAAGAATTAAAAACGGCGTACCCGGACGATGCATACAAGCGTGGCGCGTGTATGGACGTAAAATCATGCAAGGGGTGAAGAAAATGGAGACGAACGGCGAAAAACGGCGCACGGGGTGCACGGCGCACGACCCGGGCGCGACGGGAGGCCGGCGCCGCGCGCACGCGCACGCGCGCCTCATGCACGGCCTGGTGCGCCTCCGTGCAGCGCCTCGGGTGTGCCTCTGGTGCGCCTCCGTGCAGCGCCTCGGGTGCGCCTCGGCGCGCCTCCTGCAGCGCTTCGGCGCTTTTTGGGCCGGGAAGCGCGCGGGCCCACTTCGTGGGCCGACGCGCGCCGTATCTCGGGCCGTGGAATTTTTCAGTTCGTGTTTTTTTATGTGTGACTTTAAACGTCGTCCCGAACCCCAAACGATGCTGTTTTTGAAGAAGTGTTGTTGTTCGAGTGGTAGCACGTCGAGACGAACGTCGGAAAGCAACAAAGACGATTTTTCGCATCAAGACGTGAAGAAATTAAACCGTGACAATTGGATTTGAGTGCTCCAATGTGTTTAATTTTGTTTTGATGGATGTTTTATTTCGTGCACTTATTATTATTTGTTAATATGTGTTTGCATGAATTTGATTGTCCAAGAAAAACCTTACTTTCGAAAATTACTAAGTATGTTTTTATAATCGCAATTTTATTCCGGATATTAAAATTGGATTAATTTGACCTCCATAATTTATTTATTTGTGAAGTTCTTTTGGAATACATTTCCCCCTCGGATCGGCCAAAAGAACGGATTTTACATGAATAAATTCCGAAAGGATGATTGTGGATTATTACTAGTGGCGGTATTGACTCTCACCACGAGTGGCTTGCTCAAAGCGAAATAATAATCCTGTATTTAATTATGGTTATTACTTAGGCATAGGGAATTGATATTAACTTACTCCCCTCGGAGTCCCTGTCAGTTTCTATGTGGTCAAAGTGGGAGCCAACTATTAATTTTGAATTAAGGATTTGTAACTTTTAAGTTTGTAATCCGCTTGAATGTGTTTATATGTATAGACCACCCCTCGTGGCGCATTTAAATTGTTTCGAGATGTTGGCTGATGCATGATTATATTGTTTTAAGGTTTCAATATAATTGATGTGATCGAATTATGTGATAATTTCATATTTTTCTAGATATTGATATGAATGTATGTTTTATTCTCATTTCATCATGTCGCGACCTTTTAATCCACTGTTTAATATACTTAAAGTTAATAAACCTTTTGGAGAGAATTATATCGATTGGAAATGTTTTTTTTTAATTTTGTCCTTACTGCACGAAAACACAATTGGGTTATTTACGTTAATATACCCGGCAAGCCTAATGATAAGTCAAGCAATGGGAAAAGACAGTTTATGATTGGAAGCGTGACAATGAACACATGAAGTACATCATCTTGACATCTCTGTCTGAGGATTTGAGGCGCGTTCATGGAGACATTGTATCCGCTGTTGAAATTATAGAACACCTTGAAGAGATGTCTTCACATCAAACCCATGACTAATCAGTTCACCAAACATGACTCGGTCAAGTTGGAAATGGTGGAGGGAACGCCCGTGAGAGAGCACGTTCTCAAGATAATGGCATACCTTAACAAGTTGGAAGTACTTGGTGCGGATTTTGATTGATTTCATATACCATTCTCTACCGAGAAGCTTTGAGCAAGTTTCATCTGAACTGTCAGATGAATGAACGGACAAATCGTTTGCCCGAGCTCTTGCAAGCTTTAGTTTCGGTGGAGGTGAAAAAGGAGCACCAGTCTAGTGCTATGGTGCTAATGGTCCGTCTACCTCTTTTGGTACCAGGTGAGGGAAAAAGAGGAAGAGAACCAAAGGCCGGATCCAAGCAAACCCAATTGTTGCGAAAGGCAAATGCAAAGGCTAGCATCAAAGGGGAAGTGTTTTAGTTGCGGTGAGAGAGGACAATGGAGGTCTGCCTGTTCCAAGCCTAAGAGGCTAGGAAAGTTGGGTAATTCACATACCTTAGTCGTCGAAACTTGTGAAGTGGCGTATGATGTCTATTCGTGGATAGTGGATACGAGAGCTACTGGTCACATTTGTTCTTATGGGTTCAAGTTAACCCGACGACTTAACGGAAGTGAGATCCCCATCACATCGGGCAATGCTACGAGAGTGGCAGCTAAAGCAGTGGGAGAAGTGCGCCTATCTTTTGAAGATAGAGTAATGGTCTTGAGAGATGTTCTTCATGTTCCTAGTTTAGAAAGAACTCAACCTTCAGTTTCTAAACTGTTTGAATAGATACTCAGTTTCTTTTAATAAGGATGTTATTATTTCTTGAGACGATGAGTTTATCTGTTCCGGAACTTCAATGGATGATCTTTATACCATTTTTTGGGCACACCACTCATAAAATTGAATCTAATAACACATCGATTATTTCGAGTTATAAAAGAAAGCATTCTTCAGACATGAACGAAACACTTCTACGGCATCTAAGACTAGGTCATATTAATCTAATGCGGATACAAAGGTTGGTGAAAAATGAATCCTTGGAGTCACTTCGAGTTGAGTCATTTCCAACTTGTGAATCCTGTTTAGAGAGTAAAATGACCAAGAGGGCATTTGGAGCCAAGGGGAATAGAACCACGGAAGTGTTAGAACTCGTTCATACCGATATGTGTGGTTCAATGACGATCATAGCAAGAAGGGGTATGAGTAAATTGTCTTTTTCAATGATTACTCGAGATATGAATACATCTACCTTATGATGCATAAGGAAAGAAGTATCAAGTTTCTACGATTTGATCGTAGAGGCGAATACCTTAGCGATGAATTCTTGAACTAGCTATCAGACGAAGGGATTGTATCCCTGTTGACCGCACCGGGAACCCCTCAATAGAACGGTGTGGCGGAACGAAGGAGCCAGACTCTTTTAGAAATAGTCAGATCCATGATGAGTTATTCGGATTTACCCAAGTCGAACGCCTTGGAAACAACGACTTACATTCTAAACTTGGTGCCATCCAAATCGGTTCCTAAAACCCCAATGGAATTGTAGACCGGGCGCAAGCCCAGTCTAAGACACTTGCGGATTTGGGGTTGTCCGGCATACGTGCTAGACAAGGAAGTCGGTAAATTGGATCCACGTTCGGAATTAAGGTTGTTTATAGGATATCTCATGGGAACGAAAGGGTGTATGTTCTATAGTCTCAAGGATTAAAAGATCGTGATTAGTTCGCACTTTAAATTCTTGGAGGAAGACTATATGAACAAAAGAAAGTCCAGAAGTGAGATTACCTTAGACGAGTTAAGATGACAAACTCCTATACCAAGTGTACAAGATGATATACCACACGTCACACCTTTACAACCGGAACCCCGTCATAGTGGGAGGATTGCAAGGCAACCCGAGAGATTCATGGGAATTGGAGAATCTTCGGATTTGATTCCCGGCGATGAATCAGACTCATGAACGTACAACGAGGCAATCCAAGACAAAGACGCGGAGGCATGGCAAACCGCAATGGAAATCGAGGTGGGTTCGATGGATTATAGTTAAGTGTGGGAGTTGGTTGATCCACCTAGTGGGGTAGAGCCCATTGGATGCAAGTGGATGTACAAGAGGAAAAGAGGACCAGACGGAAGGGTAGAGACCTTCAAAGCAAAGCTTGTGGCCTGTGGCCTGTAGCTATGCTTAAGTCCATCCGTATTCTCTTGTCGATTGCTACGCACTTAGATTACGAGATCTGGCAAATGGATGTCAAGACAGCTTTCCTTAACGGAAGTCTTGATGGGATCTATATGCAACAGCCCAAAGGTTTCGTTGAAAAAGGCCAAGAGCACCTCGTATGCAAGCTTAAGAGATCCATTTATGGACTTAAGCAAGCACCGCGTACTTGGAACCAGTATTTTGATCAATTAATTAAGTCTTATGGGTTTGTGATCAAAACAAGTTCGAAAGTTGTGTGTATAAAAGATGTGACGGAACTGCGGTGGTATTCTTAGTATTATACGTAGACGATATTCTGCTCATTGGAAACAATGTAAAGGTATTGTCAGACGTAAGGGTATGACTGTCAAATCAGTTTGATATGAAGGACTTAGGGAAAGCCGGTCACATCCTTGGGATCAAGTTCACTCGAGATCGCAAGAGGAGGATGTTGGGTTTATCGCAAGTTTCATACAAAGCCACTGTTTTGAAGCATTTCAGCATGCAAGATTCCAAGAAAGGTTTTGTACCTTTTAGGCACGGAATCCATCTATCTAAAGAAATATGCCCTAAGACGCAAGTGAAGATAGATGACATGAAAGACGTTCCGTACGTTTCGGACGTAGGAAGTCTTATGTATGCAATATTGTGTACGAGACCGGATATCTGCTTTGCCGTGGGCATGATGGCAAGATATCAAATTAACCCCGGGAAAGCACATTAGATTGCAATTAAATACGTTCTTTAGTTTCTGAAAAGAACTTGGTATGGAATGCTGATTTAACGATCAGACAATCTAATTCCCATGGGATACACGGACTCAAATTTTCAATCAGACATAGACTCCAAAATACCTACATCGGGTAGTGTGTTTTGCATGGGAGAAGGAGCCATGACTTGGAGAAGCGATTTGCAGAAATGCATCGCAGATTCGACCATGGAAGCCGAATAAGTAGTTACTTGTGAAGTAGCGAAAGAAGCGGTTTGGCTCAAGTACTTCTTAGTGGACTTGGACGTTGTTCCGAATTTGCCCGACAAGATAACTGTCTTTTGTGACAATGCCGGAGCAGTTGCAAATTCAAGGGAACCGAGAGCCCACAAGGCCAACAAACACATTGAAAGAAAACACCATCTTATACGAGAAATCGTTAAGAGAGGAGATAAAGAGGTGGCAAAGGTAAATGTCGGAGGACAACCTAGTATATCCATTCACAAAGGGTCTGCCTCTGAGTACATTCGAGAGACATGTGGATGGAATAGGAGTCAAGACTATTGCCAATCTGCTTTAAGTATAAGTGGGAGGAATTATTAGGTTAGTGTAGGTTGACATAAGATGTCACGTAGAGCTACTACACTAAGACATGCGTGATGTATACTAAAAACAGACTTTAAGTATAAGTGGGAGATTGTTGGAGTTATACGTGAAAGTATGCTTTTACTTTGTATAACTCGTGTATCAAACACTCGTTTTATGAGAATAATTCTTTTATCGCATTTGCTTTAGTTATGATTGAATGTTGAATTTCTATTGCAAACCGTTCAATATATAGTACATGTTACATTGTAGTTAATGTGGTGATACCCGATCACGGAAGACAACATTAACAGTTTACTTGTAACTAAACGTATATTTTCACGACCTAGGTGGAATTGAACAATCCGCCGTAAAAGGTCGATGTGTAAGGCTCAGATTGGTCTGTCTTGACTAAGAGATTGCACTAGCACATTTAGTATGTGTTGAAGAGGTCCTACAGCGAGGAGAAATTCTTCTGTTCTGAAAGGTGAAGAATTAGACCTCAGTGGTTGTTGATTTCTTAATCTCCGTCACTTAAATAGGACCGTGTGTGCTTAATGGTTACTGCTTTGATTCATGTTGGGTGAGAATCATTGCGACTTCGAACTTTGTGTCTTGGGCAGTAATATTAATCATACGACGGTTGCTAAGATTTAATACGGAGAAACGCGTGCGAGTACGGCTCGTGTGATTAGTCCCCTTGGTGGGCTCAGAAGTTTTATTGTATCAAATCTTGCAAGTGAAGAATTAGTTTCTTCGGTACGAATAATAATGTTGAGTTGTCTTTACTCCAAGGTGAAATATATTAATTAATTTAGAGCTATTCAGAAGCTTAATTAATTAATGGACTTGATAATCTTAAACGCGGGAAATAATAACCGGGAGCCCATATTATCGTAATATGGATTAAGATGGATAGTGCAATATTATTTTATTAGTGGTAATAATTAATATTAATGGGCTGAATTATATTGGGGCTCAATATTGAAATTCAGAAGTCCATTAGCAGGTCCAATCTTAATTTTCCTTAAGGCCCCTCAAGTAGCCCATTAAGTAGCCCAATAATTATAAGGTGGTTAAAATAAAAGAAAATAAATATGCTGATTTTTCTATGTTGAATTCGAAAATTAGTAATTAAGAAGGAAAAAGATTTTGTTGATTTTCTTGGAAAGATATTATAGAGGATAAGTATTCTTGGAATACAAGATTATCTCATATATTCAAGAAGATCTAAATCTTGTGTTTTACTTCTTAAAATTTTCGAAAAATACAAGCTTAATAATAAGGGTGAGATTTTTGTGGAATATTTTATTATGGAGAAAAGAATATATGAGATATATTCAAGATTTCTTAGATTCTAAGAAAAGATTTTCTCTTGCCCATAAAATATATAATTTTCGTCCCCTTACTATTATAAATAGGAGATGGTTATTTCATCTCCAAGTACGTAATTTCATGTGTTGAAAAAATCAAGAATCATAGATATTTTTCTTTCCTTAGTTTATTAAATTACTTGAAAGCATCTCCCACCGGTGATCAAGTAAGGCGAAAGAGAAATACTTGAGAAGGTTTTTGGGTTGATAAGCCAGATTGTAATTGTCCCGTATATCCAAAGGCCAATTCTACAAGAGGTACGTTAATCGCATATTTACTTGTTTATTCCGTCATAGTTAATATGTGAAATTAATTCAACATGCATATTAAAAATTAGTTGTTGGAATTATTATTTGAATTAATTAAGATTAATTCATGCTAGTAATAATTGTATTTAAATTCGTATTTAAATTTCATCCCGAATAAATTTCGAGCACCCCTATTTTCCCAACAATAATAAGTCCACACTCAAAATTTTCATAAAAATAAAAAAGGAAGAACCTATAATTTTCTCCAGAAATGCAGAAAAGAAGCTCAATCATTGCCCAACATTATATTCTATTACAAATGCGATAATTTTATGTAAAACCAGAAAAACTCAAAATGAAGAAAAATATGCTTTAAAAAAAAACATAACTATCATAAGCTTAAAAAATTTAAAGAACACGTAAATTACTCTCAATTGAGATCAGAATAATATAATATTCCCCAAATAATATATAATCCCAGAACTCGTGATTCCAAAATTTCACCAGCGGTTAACTAGTCAACTACATCTCACAAAATAACTGTTTTGCATTTCCAAGTTAATTTAGCAGGAGCAACAGATCTCAAAATGAAAACATGTAATCCAGATGCAATAAACCCAATCACACAACATAAGCAAACTAACATAAAAGTACATCCAAGTTCACTACCCAGGAAAAATACCAGAAAGAAAAAAACACCAACTCAGTTGGGAGGAAGGTCAATAGAGCTAAAAGTATAATGGCACCACATGTTATTAGATAATATATGTTTCAATCGTCTCCGCAATATCATATAAGCCATGCCCAGCCGGGAACAAGCTCCGATAGTTCTCCCATATTCCAGCAGATCACTGCAAAAATGAGACACATTTAGCAATTCAGCAAGTCATATTTTGTATCATTTAATAATTACATGGAGTGGGTAATCTACCAGTTAAACAATTTTCAGGCGTAGCCGACCAAATGGCTCCCGAACAAAGAAATTGTTCTTCAATTGAGTACACCACAATGTTCAAAATTAAACATGGTAATCAAAATCCATGATTATCACACAAAAACAGCAAATACTTCTATGCACCATTTGCAACATGAAAATCAAGTGCATCTTTATATGGTATGAGTTTTAATAAAAAGGTATCAACTGTTTCCATTGAACAGCCCAAGAGTTATTCATCATGGCAATGCTCACTCCCCTCACCCCATCGTTATCCCAACTGTCTGCCAAAGTTCTTTCCTTTTAAGAAATGAGTGTGTACTTGACAAGCACCAAAACAAAGCAAACCACCAAATCCCTCATTATTAATATTGTGGATAAACCACAACCAAGGCAGCAAATTATATTAAGAAGAGAAGTTTTGCCAAGTTAAAAAAGAACCATGTATTTATAAGCATTAAAACAAAGTCAGCCAAATATGTGTCAGTGTGTTGCAACTACGGCAATAAAATACACTCAGAATTGATAATATTTTCCAAAGCAAAAAATTATAAAAATAAATCACATATTGCAGTATTTTCAACTTGCATCAAAGATACCATGCAAGGGAATAATTGAAACAATACCTGTTGTGGCTGTTGATAGTTCGCATATCCAGGATAGCCTCCATAATACATGTTGGGATCTTGAGGTGGAGCATACCCACCATGCACCTCAGGGCCCTGTGAATATCCATAGTACTGCCCCCCGCCGCCGCCGCCGCCCCACTGATTCTGATCGGACTAAAATACAAAACAAAAGTGACATCAGGAACCAAATTTATGCAAGAGGGCAGTAAAATAAATAGTTATTAGATGCCAACCGGCTTGTTTGAAGGGCTGCGCCCCCATGAGAGACGGATATTTTGCCCTCCTAAGATGGTACCATTTAAGTTTGCCAACGCTTGCTCAGCAGAGGACCTAGCTCAAATATTTACAAGCAGCAAGTTAGTTTATAATCAAAACATGAACTTCAAAATTCGCACTACACAAATAACACCGATACCTGTCAGAAAACTGAACAAATCCACAACGCTTTCCTACGGGTATTTTTACATGGACTATATCACCATACTGGGAGAAGACTTGTCTCAAATGGTCATCTGGGACACTAGGGTCTAGACCACCAACAAAAATCTACACTAGCAAAATAAAAGATAAGAACCATAAAATAACAAAAAGGTAAAACATAAAAAAGTTACGCACGGTTGTATTATTCGGATCACTCTCGCCCTGGCTTCCTTGATGACTTTGATAAGAAGAAGCTGCAATAATAAATCATTGTGAAATTTGAAACCATAAGACAAAATTTCTCTGCAACTTAAGAACAGATTATGAATGCGTATGGTAATGGTGAGGAATCACTATTTATTTTCCAAAGGGAGACGGAAGATGTGTGAAGTGTGATGAAGAGATTGCCTCAGTTGGTCTTTTGATCCTAAAGTCTCTCAAGATCTCCAAGCAATTGAGCAAGAGAAATAGAACACACACATGCATAGAGATTGGGGGAGGCTAGATATTAGACCCAAAGGAAAAGAAGAAATTCCAGCAAAGCCAGCAAGAAGAATTTATTACTTAATCATGCTTCATGCATTTTAAGAATAACTTAATAATTCACAAGTTCCACTTAACACAATGGATGTCTCCAAAACACCCAGCCACATAAACACGACACAATGAAACACTGGGCCTTGATCCAAATATGTGTGATCGGTTATATGGATAATATCTGTCACTATATTCAGAAAACAAAGACCATGTTCATTTTAATGTAACATGTCTTTTTTATGTTTCTTTGAAGTTCATTTTTAGTGTTACATTTTCGTGTTTCCCCTTCCCTTTCAGTTAAGATTCTCCATTTTCTACCTGTCACACAGAACATTTAAATCTCTTATGCACATCGTTATCCCATCTCAGGTGTGTTTCTTCAGAGGAGTTAACTGAATTAAATACATAGCAATTGACAACTCCACTAGACATCCAATAACATGAACAAAAAACCACATATATAATAACATGAATGCCTGAATGGGATGTGCCATATATGCATACGACTAAACCCCCAAGATTTGCAACATAATAGTTAAGAATTTCACCTTGACATACAGATCCCTAGAACAGGTTAGCACAATATACTAACATGAAGAGGCTATTAGCAGAAATCTAAATAGAGGGGGCATCGATTTATACATCAATAAATATGATAAGATGAGATCAAATTAATTACACTGGAACCAGCAACATACGGAATTCGAAATGGGCACAAAATAATCTTTCATATCTTCCCAACAGAACTCATGATCAAAATTTATTTGGATAACATCTTTTATGTTTTACCAATTAGAAATTATTGGCAGATTAGCTTTACACACAAAAGAAACTAGTGTATATATTATACACCGCGTTGCTACCTACAATTTCACTATCAACAATAAGAGAGGCAACTCATTTAACTCAACCCCTTGCTTCACGAGTCTCACAAGGAACAGTATATTCAAGGAGATGCAGCACCCAACATATTGGTCATATTTTAGAGGTCAATTCTATAATGCAAACATGAAGTATACACTTGGGATAGTATAGATGTATTAATAAGGATTCCACAACTTCAAAAGGTTTGACTCGGTAAGATATTGGGCATTTAGTACATATATGAAGAAGTAAACAACACACACACACACAAAGATAAATGTGCTGAGGGCTATTCGGTTCCACAACTAATTCATGGGTTGCTGCTGGAGGACAGTTGGAATGGACTTGACCCAATATTAGTTATTTGATAAAATTTAAGACATTGTTTCATAGTAATTAGTAGTTATATTATAGCTATGCAAAGCTTTTGATAGTATACTTAAAGTTCTTTATAAGATATTATAATACTGATAGTTTACACTCTATTATTTAGAGGATATAACAACAGTACGTCTTCACAGTATGCTACCAAGAGAAAATAATATTTGAAGGACAGTATGAAATTTGGGGTATATAAAAGACAGGCATCAAAATAAAATGGACCATAATAAACCTAATAGGAGTGAAGACATGGATGTAGATGACTTGAAAAGGTGGAACTGGAAAAGTAATTTATTGACTGTAAAGTTAAGGAAATGGGAACTAAAGAAAATCTGTAGCAAACGAAATGCCACAAATGAACGCGGGAAGTTTATCGAAAAAACATAGTTAACTGACCTAAAAGGAGGCCACGCATTATAGGGGAATCATTTCAGCTGAAATCTGTTCCAGGCCCCCGTAAATGAGAGCCTCCCTCTTCCCTGCTTCGACACAATATGAGTCTTATAAGTTTTTTCAATTTTTATATCATTTCTTTTGTCCAGGTCTACCAAAGTACGGGAAGGAAATGACTTAGTAAACCCAATAATATTTTGATTTTATAACTGTATGATCGTTCAAATCTTAAAACACCATAATGAAACTTCACAAACCCATGAAGAACCTAATAACTTCTCCTATACTGAAGAGGAGATGTATCTACAAATGCACAACAAACATCCTGTGAAGTCTAATAAGCAAGATAGAACAGAAATTGTTGACCTGATTATGACCAAATATAAATTATTTTTCTTACCGTTTTGAGACTGAGCATTCATAGGTTTTTTGTTAGCTGCAGGCCCAATCCTCATGGGCCTAGTCGAACACGGAACGCCATTCATTTCACTCATTGCACGTTGCTGTTCTCTCTCGTCCCCAAACTTAACAAATCCATAACCCTTTGAACGCCCGGTGGTCCTATCTATAACAACTTTGGCACCCTTAACAGATGGGTACACAGCTTTAAAAGTTTCTGTCAGGAGGTAATCTGTAACATCACCAGCCAAATCTCCCACAAAAATTGTGTGCTCAGGGGAGTCATCTGTACGCTTATCCCCAGAACCAAGGGAGGCCCAGTTCAGTCGGAAGCTCTGTTCAGAATTGGGCATCAATGCACCATTATATGTTTGCAAGATATTTTCAGCAGTGGCACGAGTCCTGAATTCCAGGAAGCCATAACCCTCAGATTGGCCTGTTTGCTTGTTACGAATTACCTTTGCAGATAAAAGCTGAAAGTAGTAGACAAACAGTAAAGATTATAGACTGACAAATAAAAAAGCAAGAAACATGAATCTAGTCAGCTTATAATCAAGAAAAGATTGTGTGGAACCTCCACCCAATCAACCCCCAATTTCAATACCCACCACATCGTCTTGAAATATTATTAGCAGCTTTATCAGCTGTCATACTCAATGACACGCACAGTCAAACACTTCCGCAGATAAACAAAAATAATCGTGTAGTCAAAAAACAAAGAACAATGAGAAGGATTCTCTACCCTATACAACGAGATCTAAACAAGAAAGATTTACACGAAAGCGAAGACTTGAGCAAGAGGCACATAGAAATCGACATATCGGTCAACAACGTACCTCGCCTGTGTGGTAGAAACATGTGGTGAGATAGTTCTCGTCCATCCAGTACTGAAGATCCCCGATCCACAGAGATCTAACCTCTTCAGCCCCGGCACCGCCCTGTCCCGCAGCCGCGTTCGCCGGCGGGGCCCCGTAATGCTGCTGTTGCTGCTGAGGCCAGAACTGCGGCGGCTGCTGCGGTTGCACCGGCGGCTGATGCTGCGGCGGCATCATCATCCACTGCTGCGGCGCGTAGGGTTGTTGCTGTGGTGGCTGTTGCTGATCCATCCCCATGGGCTGTGGGATTCCTCCTGGTTGTTGCATCATTCTCAGCCGCAACTAAACCCTAATTTGGGAGTTAGGGATTTTGGGGAGGGAAGTTTTGAGAAAAACGGAGCGGGATGCAGAACCCTAATTCGATAGGGTTCGATATTTTATGAAGGGGATTTGTGGAGGCTGCGAAGCTGTATTTAACTGAAGTCGGTTAGTGCGAAACGCGACTTTATCCTATAGAATTTTCTGGCTTTGTCGCGTTTTACGTTATATATAGCAAATCTTTAATAAGGTCACAATACAAGATTTACTCCCACTTGCCCATTTTATTTCTGGACATGAATTTTTGACCTAAAATAATTATCATCTTGTATTAGTTTTTGAGAATTAAGTATCATATTAAAAAAAATTTACGCCTTTCTTTGTAATAATATGCATTAATGGCCATGTAAATAAATGAAAGGTAAAATAAACGTATTGCACATATATTTATTGTTATTTAGTATTTCTAAACGACAAGTAAAATGAATCGGATAGAGTAATGTTAAATAGTTTTTAATAAAACTACACATACCATTTAGTGAAAACAGTTAATATACTTTAATGAAACAATTCATACTTTTCATACTCTTTAGTGAAAACAATTTTAATCTACAAAAACTAATACTTCATCCATCCCGTTATAAGTTTCTTATTTTCTTTTTTTTGTTGATTTGTTTAAGAAAGTGTATTTATTTATTAATATATTAGGGGTCATATGTTAACTTTTGTGTAAAATAATGGAGAGTTGTGAAAAAAGTAAAGGATAATTGTTTAAAAAAGTAATTGCTTATTAATATATGAAGTGTTGTTTTTGCTTTATATGGAGAATGAAACTTATAGTGAAATATTAGAAAAAAAAATAGAAAACTTATAGAGGAATGAGGGAGTACCTTTTATTGAAAACAATTAATATTTTTAGTAAAACAATTCATATTATTCAAAGTGGTTTATGTATAAATTAGTTTCACACTATATTTTATTATATATTTAATACTTAATTATGAATAAAATCACCACAATTGATTTGATTGTAACATTAACTAAATAAATATATTTGGAATATTGCAAATCAATCATCAAATGTAGTGTTTTTTTTCCTTTTCGAAATGGCAAAAACTTGTATGAGACCGTCTCATGGCATGAGACCACATAAATTAACACTTACCCCTACCAAAGTATTAATGAGTCAATGTCCTAGTTACATTCATTCTCACTGTCTCATGCCACGAGACGGTCTCATACAAGACCTACTCTTTCGAAATTTATCTTTATAAATAGACTATGTCCTTTTTTTTTTTTTCTTTTTACGTGGCAATCATAGTTAGCTCACCTTTGTGCAAATCGACAATGTCTGGATTAAAAGGGTGTCGCATTAGATGATCATTAATATTTGATACAACACAAATTCTATCTTACAATGAAATGCATGATATGTATTTAAATTTTAAGCTTAATTTTAAGTTTAATTTTGATTTTTTTTCAAAGCATACACTAACATTTCGAACTATATATTTATTTTATAATTGAGGTATTACCGATTTCTTCTTTGAATATTATTAATTACTTTTTAGGATACTATTAATTATTTATTGGGGTATTATTGATTTATATTTAAGGTATTTTTTTTAAAATACAAATACGTGCACAAGTGCATACTAAAACTACTCTAAATAAAAAAAAAGAGGCAAGAAATCTCCCAAGTTTTCTGAATTGGTAATTGATTTGTAATATTACAAATGTCGATATTAGATTACAATTAAACAAAATGTGATAATTATATTTGCAATTAAGTTTATATTTAATAAAATATACTTTTTTCTATCCAAGAAAAAAATTACTTGCCTGTTTTTTTGGGTCAATTATTGTAAAACGATTTCACAGAAGGTAAGATTATTTCTCTTTTTGCACCTTATTAATGTCATTGTATCAACTTACATAAAAATTAAAAAGTCTAAGGTTTAAATAATTTTACCCTTAGTCAATTAAGATGGAAGTGGTAATTTATGACTTATGAAATATGAGCGATGAGCAATAAATAAAATTCCTTAATTAAAAATTTATGAATTCTTTGGACGGGGTAAAACGGGAATTCTTTTTTTTTTTAAAGTAAAAATAGCATAATGACAAATAATTCGAAACAAAATTTAAAAATCTAAAAAATGTATTTGTTAAAAAAATAGATAAAGTATAGAGTGAAAATGGTTCATACATGAATCATTAAAGGGTATTAGTTGTTTACACTAATGAGTATTAGTTGTTTTATTGAATGGTATTAGTTGTTATCAATGAAGAGTATTAGTTGTTCAGTGAACAAACTAAGATTCTTCAATGAAAACAATTAATACTCTTCCATGAAAACAACTAATACACTTCAATGATTCATGTATGAAATATCTATCTGTCTATCTATAAGTATATAATACACCCTATTTTTCCTTATATAGTTTGAGCAAGAGATTTTTAGGATTGTCGATCAGATTTTCAATCTTTCATCATCACCGTTCAATGCTTTCACTACTTTTAATATGTTCTTGATTTGCTTAAAATTAGGAGCAGTTACATTGTTATGCCTATTTATATTCTTTATCGTCATTCTCTTCGAGTCATTGTGTAGGTTTTGTGGCTTCTTTGTAATCGACTGATTTTTGGATATAACGTTCTTGCGTATTTGTAATAGGCATTGTTTATTGTAGATATACATATTTAATTTTTGATACTATGTAATAGGTGTTCGTCATTGTCAATATGTAAGTTTTTTGTGATACTATGTAAATTTAGTTACAATAATGCACAGTTATGTAAATGTAGTTACAATAATGCACAAGTATGAAAATATTCGTTAATGATATTTATAAAGGAGAAGACCAAGTCAACAAGTATTAGTTATTAGCCTTAAACATATTTGTTGGGTATTAATATTGTTAGCTATAAATAGCTAACCCTGACCTTTCATTCATAACTTTTCATATACAGAACTTCACTCTCACATTGTGTGAAAACCCTAATTCTTCTATGATGAATTTCATTGTTCGTTTATCGCAATCTAGTTTCTTCATATGGTATCAGTTTTAGGTTTCTTTTAGAAGATCTTGATTTCTTCCGTTGTTCCGATCGATTTGTGTCTATCGCAATTTCAGATCGATTTTTTTTCGGAGCGATTTTATCGCTTTCTCTGACCGACTTTCGATCGATTCGCGTCTATCGCCTTTCTCTTCGATCAAATTTCGATGGCTGCTGCTATTCCTCCGGTGATTGATCCGAATTCGCTCAACCCTGCGTTGAATCCTCTATCGCCGTTGTTTCTTCATCACAACGACAGTACTGCCGTGTCAATCGTCATCGAGCAGTTGAATGGTACGAATTTCACGTCCTGGAGTCATTCGGTGAAGCGTGCCCTATCTGTGAAGAACAAGGTTCCCTTGATTGATGGTACACTTCCTAAACCCTTAGAGTCTGATGATAGGGCTATCTATCTAGCTTGGGTTAGGGCAAATGATCTTGTTCTGATTTGGATTTTAAACTCTATTGAATCTGAGATTAAGAAAACCTTGGAATATTTTACTATAGCCAAAGATGTTTGGGACGAATTGCATGCTCGTTATAGAAAATCTGATTTAGCTCGTGTTTTTCAACTTGAAAAAGATATTGCTACGATTTCTAAAGGGAGTCAGTCTCTGCTTCAATATTATAATCGGTTTAAGGCACTCTGGGATGAGTATCTTAGTTTTAGGCCAGTTCTTAGATGTACTTGTGGTGCTATAGATCAGTGTACTTGTGATTTGTTAAAATCTGTTGCTCAAACTCAAGAACAAGATTATGTGATGAAGTTCTTGATTGGTCTTGATGAGTCCTATGCTGCTCTGAGGAGTCAATTGTTTATGGCTTCTCCTTTTCCTCCACTTGCCAAGGTGTTTTCCTTGTTACTGCAAGAGGAGTCTCAGAGGTCTTTAAATTCACATTCTGAAGTCACTGATTCTATGGCAATGCTAGCTAGAAATGGTAGTTACTCTAGGTTTAACAAGGAAAAGAAGAAGGGTCTGAAATGTACTCATTGTGATGCCCCTGGTCATACAGTGGATAGATGCTTTCAACTCATTGGTTATCCACCAAGTTGGAAAGGTCCTAGAGGCCCTAGACAAACTGAGAAGAGTTCTAAAGTTGATTCTTCTGCTAATGTGTTGGTTTCCAACCAGATTTCAGCTGATAACACTGTCACTAACAATCCCTTGATTACACAAGAATTTTTTGAGCAATTTTTGCAGTTCTCCAAGCTGAAACAGAATGAGGAGTCAAACCACTCTGCTGCAGCTGCCATTACTGATCTGGGAACTTCTTCCTATGATCAAGGAGCCCCATCCTCCCATGGTGCAGGTTTGCATTCCTGTTTCCATTCAAACACTTATTCATGGATTCTTGATACTGGTGCAACTGATCACATGGTTAGTGATAGGAATTTATTTTCAACAGAACCTGTATCTGTGAATATCAATATTAGCTTGCCTAACAACAAAGTTACTACTGCTACTTTGATGGGAAATGTGATTTTACATGACAAACTGATTCTTTATAATGTATTGTTTGTTCCTGATTTTTCCTTTAACTTGTTATCCATTTCACATCTAACAAAGCATTCCTCTTGTGTTGTTACATTTTTGTCCACTCATTGTGTTTTACAGGACAATCAAAACAAGACTGTGATTGGTACTGCTAAACAACTTGGAGGTTTATATCATTTACATTTTCCTTGTAATAAAGTTTATGTGAACTCTGTTCATAATAAGAGGAATGACTTTAGTTTGTGGCATTCTAGATTAGGCCATGCTTCTGAGAAGTGTATTTCTCAAATAAAATCTTTAACTGTAACAGGGAAAAACACTGATATTCCTTGTGAAATCTGTCATTTAGCAAAGCAAAAGAAACTACCTTTCAACAGTAGTGTTTCTGTTACAAATGCCCCTTTTGACCTTATACATTGTGATGTGTGGGGACCTTTTTCCACTACCTCACACACTGGTCACAAATACTTCTTGACTATTGTTGATGATTACAGTAGATGCACTTGGTTATACCTATTAAAGGCTAAATCTGATGTTGTTGTTTCTCTTGAAAGATTTTATGCAATGGTTTGCACTCAATTTAACAAGAAAATAAAGGTCATTAGAAGTGATAATGGCACATAATTTTTTCTTCATTCTTTTTATTCTGATCATGGTATTATACATCAAACAAGTTGTGTTGAAACACCTCAGCAGAATGGCATTGCTGAGAGGAAACACCAACACTTGTTACAAGTTGCTAGAGCTTTACTTTTTCAGTCTTGTTTACCTTTAAAATTCTGGACTGAATGTGTTCTAACAGCTGCTCATTTAATTAATAGAATACCTACTCAAATTCTGGGAAATAAAAGTCCTTTTGAAATCCTGTTTGATAAGTTACCTGATTATGAGCATATGGGAGTTTTTGGTTGTTTATGTTTTGCAAACACCCTAGTGGCAAATAGAAACAAGTTTCACCCAAGAGCCACTAAGTGTGTCTTACTTGGTTATCCTTTTGGAACCAAAGGTTATAAATTGATGGATATAAATTCAGGAAAAATTATTGTTTCAAGGAATGTCAAATTTTATGAACACATTTTTCTTTTTTCAGATGCAGTTGGTACTGATAAATTTCTTGATAAACTGTTCCTTGAACAATCAAATTATGATACTCCTCTTGAAGATACCACTACTGTAAATAGAGATTCAAACTCTCAAAACATTAATCTTCATGATCATACTGAGATTTTTCATCAGGATTTGGATGAAGAACTAACACAATTGACAGGTCCTTTAGCCAATCCAGCTGAACAACCAGTTAATCCTTCCCTACCAATTGTTCCAGTTGAGGATCCACATCAAAGGAGATCCACAAGAGTAAGACATCCACCTGCCTATTTGCAAGTGTATGAAACCTCTCTTCCCTCTCTAAATACTTGCAATAGTACTATTGACAAAACTGATTGTATACCTACTGAAAATATTCATGATGCAAATAATGCTTTTACTAAGGGACATCAATATCCTATTTCTGCTTTTCTATCCACCAGTAGACTTTCAAATGTGCATAAACATTTTATTGCTACCATTTCTCAAATTCAAGAGCCTACAACTTATAAGCAAGCTAGCACCAATTTTAATTGGCAGCAAGCTATGCAACTTGAGTTGCAAGCCCTTGAAAGAACAAAAACTTGGTCTTTGGTTAATTTACCTTTAGGAAAGCATTGCATAGGTTGTAAATGGGTTTACAAAGTTAAATATAAGGCTGATGGAACCATTGAAAGATACAAAGCTAGACTTGTAGCTAAGGGCTATACTCAGGAAGAGGGTATAGATTATTTTGATACTTTTTCCCCTGTTGCAAAAATCACAACAGTAAGGATTTTACTTGCTGTTGCTACTGCAAATAACTGGTTTTTACATCAATTAGATGTCAATAATGCCTTTTTACATGGTGATTTGGATGAAAATGTTTACATGCTCCCTCCTCCTGGTTATTGCAATACTAATGATAAAAGAGTTTGCAAACTCAATAAGAGTCTTTATGGCTTGAAACAAGCCTCTAGGCAATGGTTTCACAAGCTGCAAGATTCTCTAATTGAGTTTGGATACACTCAATCAAAAGCTGATAATTCTATGTTTTCAAAAGATTTAAATGGAGAGTTCACTGTTTTGGTTTGTTATGTTGATGATATCATTCTATCTGGTAACTGTTTAGATGAAATTTTGAGAGTCAAATCCTTTTTAGACAAAAAGTTTACAATCAAAGATTTGGGAGAACTGAAATACATACTTGGTATTGAAGTTGCCAAAAATAACAAAGGCCTTCAATTATGTCAAAGAAAATATGCTTTGGATCTTCTAAATGATTGTGGATATCTTGGAAGTAAACCTTGTGAAACACCTATGGATTCCAAGCAAGGCTTTACAAATGACAAAAATTCTGCATTATTGAAGGATCCTTCTACATACAGAAGGATGGTTGGTAAGCTTCTATACCTTACTATAACAAGACCTGATCTTTCTTATCCTATTCAAACACTAACACAATACATGAGCAAGCCCACAGAGGCACATCTTTCTGTTGTTCACAGACTTCTTAGGTACATCAAGAGTACACCTGGCCAAGGCATCTTCTATCCATCAGATTGCAGCCTCAAATTACAAGCCTTCACTGACTCAGACTGGGCAAGATGCGAAATTACAAGAAGGAGTGTTAGTGGCTATGCTGTCTATCTTGGAAACTCATTAATTTCTTGGAAATCAAAGAAGCAGTCGACGGTGAGTAGATCATCAGCTGAGGCAGAATACAGGGCAATGGCTTATTCAACGAGTGAACTTCAATGGATTCTGTACATTCTACAAGATTTGAAGGTGCCTCATCCCCAACCAGCAATCCTCTACACAGATAGTAGATCAGCATTCTGCATGCACATAATCCAGTGCTTCATGAGAAGACCAAGCACATCCAGATTGACTACCATTTCACTCGGGAGAAGATACAAGAAGGAATCATCAAGGTGATCCAAATCCCATCCGAAGACAACCTTGCCGACATACTTACGAAACCTTTAGGACCTTCTCTTTTCAAGAGTTTCAAGACCAAAATGGGAATCATTAACATCCATTCCCATTTTGAGAGGGGGTATAAAGGAGAAGACCAAGTCAACAAGTATTAGTTATTAGCCTTAAACATATTTGTTGGGTATTAATATTGTTAGCTATAAATAGCTAACCCTGACCTTTCATTCATAACTTTTCATATACAAAACTTCACTCTCACATTGTGTAAAAACCCTAATTCTTCTATGATGAATTTCATTGTTCGTTTATCGCAATTCTAGTTTCTTCATAATATTTGAAGACATTAAGCAAAGATTTGAAGTTATTTTTCAGAGATTGGAAGATTTTTTAAGAAGTTTATCAGAGACTTATCTTTCAGTTAATTCTATATCTTCTTGTTTTCAACTTTGATTCATATACGATGAAATATATGAATTTTTTTTAGATAATTTTCTGAATAATGTATTGTATTAGCTTGAGTTGTTTAGTTAATGGAATATATTTTGAAGAGATTGTTGTTATATTCTTCTTCTTCTTTTTTATAATTATTTGGTGTTAATATTTTATAAATTAACTAACGTTTTATTCATTTATTTTTTTAAGTTTACTTATATTTGAAGTTGGATGTTTGTTTAATATTTTTAAGTTTTCCAATTGACAATTTTCTAAAAAATTATAATATACTAACATCTCTTAAGTGTACATATTTTATTATTAGTACATTCTTTATATATTTATTTAGTATTTTCCATATTTAATGCAGGAATTTTTTTGTTATTTAAAATAAAATAAATTTATAGGATTATAGGAGCCATTTTTGTAAAGTGTTTTAACCATTTCCATGTGTTCAACACTCTCCCGAGATTATAGGAACGGGTTTGTCAATTAAAATTCAGAGTAAAATGTATTTGAAATAAAAATTTGAGTGTGGGACTAGACACATATATCCTATTAGTATGAGGTTTGAAATTGAAATCATCAATTTGATCTCTACTTTTTTATTAAAAGTTCACAATCGAAAATTTAAATCAAATTTAAAAAATTAAAGTGAAACAACGAAATTGGAACCGACACTTCTAAAGCTAGACCAAAACCGTTCAACTCCCGATTTTGTAACTAGTTCTACCCTATAAATTTTTTTTACTATCGACTCCTAACCCGTTCACATGTCAATCATGGGTATTTGTTGGATTCCAATGCCCTTCTGTTCTTGTGATTAATTTCGATGTTCAACATTTGCTAGAGAATAAATAGTTCTTATTTCATTTCAAATTCAATGCATAAATTTCTAAAGGTTTTATTTTTAATTCCATACCTAATTCCATTTCGGGATAACATCAATTTTTATACCCAAAGTTTACATTTTTCCAGTTTTGGTACCTGACTTTTGGGCAATATTAAAATTAGTCACTGAAGTTCTTATTTTGTCTCAAAATGGGTCCTGCCAATTGTTGATCCGTAATTGACTAATGGAGACAACTGATTTTTGCGCGAATTAGACTATGGCTTCAATAAAAAGACCAAGACTTCAATAAGTTCAGCTCCAAATTCGATAGCCCCTCTTCTATTTTTCCCCTTATTTCTCAAACCCTAATTTCAATAAATAATCTTAGATTTCTCTCCAATGAAGGTTTCTATGAAGTAATATCAAAAGTTGTGGTTCATGGGCAACAAATAAGATAGTTAATTTTTTTTATTTTGGGTGATATAGATTTCTGCATCTTCAGCTCTAGTTAATGGCAAAAAAAATCCCAAGTTTATGTCTCCCCCCAAGTGCGATAAATTTCGATTTTTTACTTGATTTGTAGGTTAATAATTTTTTACTTTAAATTTTTATCAATTTTTTATGGATTAATAACAATGGGGGGCACACTTTGCCCCCAAAATACAAATAAGGGCACCACTTTTATAAAAATACAAGGAGGGGCAAAAAATTGCCCCAAACCACCCATCAGCCCACCCTTACTTTTCTGACTACCTCCCCCCCCCCCCCCCCAATAAAGCTGTGATTTGACTGACTATCAGCCACATTTTTTAATGAGTGTGCAATTTTAATAAAATTTTGCACATACATAAATTATTAGTCACTTTTTTTTTTAAAGTGTGCATTTTTAATAATATTTTGCACACGTTGTAATGTGATTGATTATTCATCAATTTTTTAAAAAATAATTACAAATATATATACTTATATGTCTTAAATTATGTTTTGGTGTAAAACCTTTTTAAAATGACATTGAAGTTCAAAACCTAGTTATCCTACACCCCTGCTAGCCCACTAGCCCACCCCCTCCCCCCAAGTTATTTCTCTCTCCCTCTCAGCCACTTCTGTCCAGAAATTCCCCCACCCCCACTTATTTCACTCTCTCTCTAAAACATAAACCCACCCGGGCCACCCCCAGCCCCCGCTCTATCTCTCTCTCAGCTCACCCCCACCTCTCTCTCTCAAGGCGGCATCTGCAAATCCTTTCGACGCTGACAGGGATGAGCGGCGCCGCCATCACACACCGCCACCCAAGGACACTACCCACCACCATAGCGCCTCCAGCCATCGACACGCTCACTCCATGGAAGACGCCGCCGCACAGCACCACCGCGTCTCCTCACGGCCTTAATCTATTTCTCTCTCTCTTTCAGATCGACACTCCTCCACCCCAGAAACGTCGTGCACCATCGTCTCCACCTTGTGACGCCGCTCAGTTTATAGGTGACGCTGCGCATTAGTCCTGATCTCTGAGCGCCGACTTCGAGTTGTCTCATCACCGCACATCAGTTCAGATTTGTTGCCATGGCTAAGTAGTTTCTTGCAATGGTTCTTTGTAATTTTTTATCTTCCGAAATAAGTGAATTTTTGGTAGTGCATGAAGGAATTTCACTCAATGGGGCAAAAAATCTGGCTTCTAATGATTGTAATTTCACCCAGAGCAAAAAATCTTGATTAATTTTCTGTTTTTTTTTCTGTGCATTTTTTTTATTAATTTACGATTATGTGCATAATGTGTATTTTGTTGGGGGGTGTGCAGTAGGTTGTGAGTGTTTATTGGTGTGTTCAAGGGAGAAAAGTTTGAATCTGAGATGGAGATTATGCTAATTTTATTAACATTTGTTTTTGTAATAATGACTATATTAATTTTATTAATATTTGATTTTGTTTTTCAAACTAAACATGTGCTAGCTGGGAAAAGTGGAGAAAAGATTTGGAGATGAATATCCGTATGTTGACAGGCATTTTCGTACGGGTAGATTTATGTGGCTATTTAGGGTATGCCCGACAAACAATAATAATAATCGAACACGAACGATGGGGGAAGAACTTTCGTTCTTCCCTCGAATGAGAGCTTTTCGTATATATGAGAAATGAGAGGAAAAAATGAGAGACCTCCTTACAATGAGGGGGTGACCCCCTATTTATAGAGGTTCACCCCCAAAGGCCCGAAAGTGACCCTAAATTCGTCTCAACCCTTCATTTTAGGGATTATTTACAATATTAATATAAAGATCAACAGTAGACCTATAATACATTAAACACTCTTTTATGATGTAGACCCTCGATCTTGTCGTGTCAGTGTATCTTCAGGAATCTGACCTCCTGTCAGGCGAGGATATTTCCTGCTGTAACAATTGCCCCCAAGATTGGGCTCTGACTGCGGCCAGAGTTCGATCTTGATCTGTGCTTCAAATAGGTTTTGCCCCCGAGCCTGAAAACAGGATAGCTCGGATGCCCCGGGGGAATCTTCGATGACAGGGTCCTTGTTGGGCGAATCTTTTGTGAAACCTTCGAATAGTCAAACTTTTTCGAAATTGGTCGGGTTAGGTGGGGTACGATCTTCCGTCGTGCCCCCGAGTCGAGTACCGTGACGTTCAATTAATAAATAATTCTTGCCGCTGGCCGGCATTGATTTTAGTAATAGGGCGATGAGGACCGCGATGATAAATTAATGAAGTGCTTAGGCCGCTTGCGGGTAGCGACTTCACGAACAACATATTGACTTAACAATCGATTAAAAAATAAATACACAGATTAACGAGTGAAGTGCTTTAGCCGATTGACGGGCAGCGACTTCACGATGATGGGATTGAATTAACAACCGCTTAAAAGATTAACCAACAGGTTAATGAGTGAAGTGCTTTAGCCGATGATCGGGCAGCGACTTCACGAAGATGGGATTGAGTTAACAACCGCTTAAAAGATTAACCAACAGGTTAATGAGTGAAGTGCTTTAGCCGATGATCGGGCAGCGACTTCACGAAGATGGGATTGATTTAACAACCGCTTAAAAGATTAACCAACAGGTTAATGAGTGAAGTGCTTTAGCCGATGATCGGGCAGCGACTTCACGAAGATGGGATTGAGTTAACAACCGCTTAAAAGATTAACCAACAGGTTAATGAGTGAAGTGCTTTAGCCGATGATCGGGCAGCGACTTCACGAAGATGGGATTGAGTTAACAACCGCTTAAAAGATTAACCAACAGGTTAATGAGTGAAGTGCTTTAGCCGATGATCGGGCAGCGACTTCACGAAGATGGGATTGATTTAACAACCGCTTAAAAGATTAACCAACAGGTTAATGAGTGAAGTGCTTTTAGCCGATTGACGGGCAGCGACTTCACGATGCAGAGAATAGATTAGTTAACGCCGGTGAGGACGAACCAAACAATACCTCGCCTAGTAAGGCGGAAAGTCAACGCTTAACATGCGGACTGGATCCACGCCGAGAGGCGGATTAGTTGACGCCGGTGAAGGCGAACTTATCAAGACCGAGTGACGGATCGTCTTGAGAGGCAGATTAGTTGACGCCGGTGAAGGCGAACTAATCAATATGTCAACGCATAAAAGGCGGACTAATCAACGCCGAGAAGGCGGATTAACTTGAGAAAGGGATTGGTTGACGCCGGTGAAGGCGAACTAATCAATACGTCAACGCCAGAAAGGCGGACTAATCAACGTCGAGGAGACGGATTACCTCGCCACTACAGGCGGATTGTCGACGCCTAAAAGGCGGATTAACTCGAGTAGATTAGTTGACGCCTGTGAAGGCGAACTAATCAATACGTCAACGCCAGAAAGGCGGACTAATCAACGTCGAGGAGACGGATTACCTCGCCACTACAGACGGATTGTCGACGCCTAAAAGGCGGATTAACTCGAGTAGATTAGCTGACGCCTGTGAAGGCGAACTAATCAATACGTCTACGCCTGAAAGGCGGACTAATCGACGTCGGGGAGACGGATTACTTCGCCACTCCAGGCGGATTGTCGACGCCTAAAAGGCGGATTAACTCGAGTAGATTAGCTGACGCCTGTGAAGGCGAACTAATCAATACGTCTACACCTGAAAGGCGGACTAATCGACGTCGGGGAGACGGATTACTTCGCCACTCCAGGCGGATTGTCGACGCCTAAAAGGCGGATTAACTCGAGTAGATTAGCTGACGCCTGTGAAGGCGAACTAATCAATACATCTACGCCTGAAAGGCGGACTAATCGACGTCGGGGAGACGGATTACTTCGCCACTCCAGGCGGATTGTCGACGCCTAAAAGGCGGATTAACTCGAGTAGATTAGTTGACGCCTGTGAAGGCGAACTAATCAATACGTCTACGCCTGAAAGGCGGACTAATCGACGTCGGGGAGACGGATTACTTCGCCACTCCAGGCGGATTATCGACGCCTAAAAGGCGGATTAACTCGAGTAGACTAGTTGACGCCTGTGAAGACAAACTAATCAATACGTCTACGCCCGAAAGGCGGACTAATCGACGTCGAGGAGACGGATTACTTCGCCAATCTAGGCGGAATGTCGACGCCTAAGAGGCGGATTAGCTCGAGTAGATTAGTTGACGCCGGTGAAGGCGAACTAATCAGTGCGTCAACGCCTGAGAGGCGGACTAATCGACGTCGAGAAGACGGATTACTTCGCCAATCTAGGCGGAATGTCGACGCCTAAAAGGCGGATTAGCTCGAGTAGATTAGTTGACGCCAGTGAAGGCGAACTAATCAGTACGTCAACGCCTGAGAGGCGGACTAATCGACGTCGAGAAGACGGATTATTTCGCCAATCTAGGCGGAATGTCGACGCCTAAAAGACGGATTAATCAACGCCGATCGGGCGGATTACTTCGCCAATCTAGGCGGAATATCGACGCCGAGAAGGCGAATTAATCAACGCCGATCGGGCGGATTACTTCGCCAATCTAGGCGGAATGTCGACGCCGAGAAGGCAGATTAATCAACGCCGATCGGGCGGATTACTTCGCCAATCTAGGCGGAATGTCGACGCCGAGAAGGCGGATTAATCAACGCCGATCGGGCGGATTACTTCGCCAATCTAGGCGGAATGTCGATGCCGAGAAGGCGGATTAATCAACGCCGATCGGGCGGATTACTTCGCCAATCTAGGCGGAATGTCGACGCCTAAAAGGCGGATTAATCAATACCGATCGGGCGGATTGCTTCGCCAATCTAGGCGGAATGTCAACGCCGAGAAGGCGGATTAATCAACGCCGATCGGGCGGATTACTTCGCCAATCTAGGCGGAATGTCGATGCCTAAAAGGCGGATTAATCGACGCCGATCGGGCGGATTGCTTCGCCAATCTAGGCGGAATGTCGACGCCTGAAAGGCGGATTAACTCGAGAAGTGGATTAGTTGACGCCGGTGAAGGCGAACTAATCGACACGTCAACGCCTGAAAGGGCGGACTAATCGACGTCGAGAAGACGGATTACTTCGCCAATCTAGGCGGAATGTCGATGCCTAAAAGGCGGATAATCAACACCGATCGGGCGGATTGCTTCGCCAATCTAGGCGGAATGTCGACGCCGAGAAGGCGGATTAATCAACGCCGATCGGGCGGATTACTTCGCCAATCTAGGCGGAATGTCGACGCCTAAAAGACGGATTAATCGACGCCGATCGGGCGGATTGCTTCGCCAATCTAGGCGGAATGTCGACGCCTGAAAGGCGGATTAACTCGAGAAGTGGATTAGTTGACGCCGGTGAAGGCGAACTAATCGACACGTCAACGCCTGAAAGGGCGGACTAATCGACGTCGAGAAGATGGATTACTTCGCCAATCTAGGCGGAATGTCGACGCCTAAAAGGCGGATTAATCAACACCGATCGGGCGGATTACTTCGCCAATCTAGGCGGAATGTCGACGCCGAGAAGGCGGATTAATCAACGCCGATCGGGCGGATTACTTCGCCAATCTAGGCGGAATGTCGACGCCAAGAAGGCGGATTAATCAACGCCGATCGGGCGGATTACTTCGCCAATCTAGGCGGAATGTCGACGCCGAGAAGGCGGATTAACTCGAGAAGTCGATTAGTTGACGCCGGCGAAGGCGAACTAATCGATACGTCAACGCCTGAAAGGGCGGACTAATCGACGTCGAGAAGACGGATTGCTTCGCCAATCTAGGCGGAATGTCGACGCCGAGAAGGCGGATTAACTCGAGAAGTAGATTAGTTGACGCCGGTGAAGGCGAACTAATCGATACGTCAACGCCTGAAAGGGCGGACTAATCGACATCGAGAAGACGGATTACTTCGCCAATCTAGGCGGAATGTCGATGCCGAGAAGGCGGATTAACTCGAGAAGTAGATTAGTTGACGCCGGCGAAGGCGAACTAATCGATACGTCAACGCCTGAAAGGGCGGACTAATCGACGTCGAGAAGACGGATTACTTCGCCAATCTAGGCGGAATGTCGACGCCGAGAAGGCGGATTAACTCGAGAAGTAGATTAGTTGACGCCGGTGAAGGCGAACTAATCGATACGTCAACGCCTGAAAGGGCGGACTAATCGACGTCGAGAAGACGGATTACTTCGCCAATCTAGGCGGAATGTCGACGCCTAGAAGGCGGACCGGTCAACGCCTATGAAGGCGGACGAATGTTTGTAGTCGAAAGGTGTGACCATATTTTAAATATGGAGTTATTTATTCGGTGAGCAACCTCAATGATTTTTTCGAAATTATATTCGAAGTTTTAAATAATTGATTGTATTTAATAATACTCAGTGTAAAATAATTTATTTTCTGATATCACAAAATAAGCTTAGGATATGTGTATCCGTGCCCCCGCTTTTAATATATATGAAAACTTACGAGTTAGGATATATATTAAAAGGAAGTGTCAAATGAAATTTAAATTTCAAAAATTGCCCCCGCTTTGAATTTTCGAAATATGAATATATGCCCCCGCTTTTAATTTATATGAAATTTGCGAGTTGTAATATATATTAAAAGGAAATTATCGAAATAAACCTGATTCGAGTGGGCAAAGGACTGCCCGTAGATTTTTCGTTGATGACGAGGCTCCGAATGCTCGTCTCGGTGCTGTTTTTTTTTTTTTTTGGACTGGTGTACAAATTATATCAGGCCCCAATAGATTAAATAAAGCTGGGCCCAAATAGATTAAATAAAGCTGGGCCCAAATTGATTAACTAAAACTGGGTCCACTACTCAATAAAACTTGGCCCAGCAGGTTTAAAATAATAACCCTGGCCCAATAAACTAAAATCAGACCCATGACCAAGATTAATATACCCTGCTCGTTGAAATTAACATCGAGGCGGCGTGGGCTTGTGAGGAGCAGATGCTCGAGTCGGGGAGGCTGCTGGCCACGGGCAGGTCTGCCGCGGGGAGGCGGCGTGCGGTGATGGCGGCTAGGCCGCGATAGGCGGCGACGAGGGGGCGCGCCGGATAGGCGAGCTGGGCGTCGCGGGGAGACGGCGGCTGTGAGCGGCGGGGCGGCTGGGAGGCCGCGCGATGGGGCGCGGGTAGGCCCCACTGGCGGCGGAGCGGGGAGGAGATTGAGCCCGCGGCGACGCGGGGAGAACTGGCCGCGATGGGCGACGGGCCTGAGACCGCGCTGACGGTGCTTGAAGGTCGGGCACAGCGCTGGAGGCCGCCGTGCGAGGAAGGAAGGCCTCGAAGGCGGCATATGGGTGCGGCGGACAGGCCGCGATCGGTGGCAACGGACCGGGCAGCGCGAGTAACTAGCGTTGGGCGCTGGTCGCGGGGAGTCACCGGCAGTTAGGCCGCCGCGGGCTGCGGGCATCGCGGGTAGGCGACCGCACGGAGACTGGCCCCCATTCGTGGCGGCTGGCGGGGAGGTTGGCCGCTGTCGGTTGCGTAGTCGGCGATCGGGAAGACCGTGGCCACAACGGCGGGTAGGAGAGGCTGCGGGTAGCGAGAAGCCACCGTGGGCGGCGTCGGTGGCCGCGTGACGGATGCGTCGGGTAGGCGCTGACGGGGTGAGAACCCGGATCGGACAATGGGCTGAGCAGAGGCTGAGGTCGCCGACGGGTCGGGGCGACTTCGGCGGCGCACTTATCGAGGCTTGCAGGGAATCTTTTTACTTTTCAACGTGCCTTGAGAAGCGTGCCAAAATAGGACTGACCACACTATCCTACAGCAGAAACGTTGGCACAATAATTGAGGCGGAGGTTGTGGGGATCTGAAAATAAAACAGTAGCTCTTCTACTGTGGCCTTTGCTTGGACATTCAACATCAACCGGCTATGCTCCGGCGAGCGACGGAGGCGGCTGGAAAAGATGGTACTCTGACGAAATTTTCGGAGTATGGTGGAGCGGCCGACCCCGGTGGAGTGTGGTAGCGAGGGGAGACCATGGTGAGTTCCGCTGAGGCGATTTCGGCGGAGCCTCGTGGAAAACCCGGCGGCCGGAAACTGGGGAGGGAGACCCAGATCCTTCTTATGTTTAATATTTCTTCTAGTTACATGAGCTTTCTGAAGTTGTTGGGAAAATGAGATTCTTGGATTTTTCTGGGATGATTCGGCTTGTAGCCGATTGTTGGTTCTTTTTTTTTTTTTGTAGGATTCGTTTTTTATTTTTGCTTGTATGGTTTAGATCGAAAAGGTTTTTGGTTTATGGAATCTGGTTTTTTGATTTTGAGGGAGGATCTTCGTGTTCATCCATCGAGATGAACCCGAATCGACCCTCCTTCTAGCGCCAAATTGTTGACAGGCATTTTCGTACGGGTAGATTTATGTGGCTATTTAGGGTATGCCCGACAAACAATAAT
Source organism: Ballota nigra (assembly GCA_947034835.1). Lineage (NCBI taxonomy): Eukaryota > Viridiplantae > Streptophyta > Magnoliopsida > Lamiales > Lamiaceae > Ballota > Ballota nigra. The sequence continues at coordinate 50,365,248 of OX344728.1, read as the reverse complement.
AATAATCGAACACGAACGATGGGGGAAGAACTTTCGTTCTTCCCTCGAATGAGAGCTTTTCGTATATATGAGAAATGAGAGGAAAAAATGAGAGACCTCCTTACAATGAGGGGGTGACCCCCTATTTATAGAGGTTCACCCCCAAAGGCCCGAAAGTGACCCTAAATTCGTCTCAACCCTTCATTTTAGGGATTATTTACAATATTAATATAAAGATCAACAGTAGACCTATAATACATTAAACACTCTTTTATGATGTAGACCCTCGATCTTGTCGTGTCAGTGTATCTTCAGGAATCTGACCTCCTGTCAGGCGAGGATATTTCCTGCTGTAACACCGTAGAAGGGGTGAAGATATGAAGAAGAAGACCCGTGTGCATTTTTTTGTTTTGTTTGCACCTGAGTATAAACATGAATTTTCAGAAGTTTTATTATATTTTTGAATTACAGGATCTGTAAATTACTAAATATTAGATTTCCAGATGTAAATTTTAAATATCAAGAAATATAGTTCAATTAATTTTGAATTTTTAGCTTGTGCAATTTCTTTCATTTTATGCACAAAGGATAAAAAATTGGATATATAATTCAAATAAAATATAATTTGAATACATTTTCATAATATAATAAAATTTGCACAGGAACAGTAAAATGTGTCTAAACAATCCATTTTCAAAGAAAAAAAATAATTACTATTTTTTTTGTAATTTTTAAAATTATAATATGAATATAAAAAAATGCACATTTGGGGTGGGTGAGGGGGTTTGAGCCTTGGGGGAGTGAGGGGACAACAAACAGATCATGTCCCATTAGCCGATCTTTTGGTTAAAGCAAGGGATGGGAAGCGGGTGGGTAGGGGGGTGGCCTAAGTTATAGGTATCAATCCTATAAAAAAAACTAAGTTTTGAACTCTTTTATAATTTTAAACACACATTGAACTAAACCCCAATAAAGGGTGCTATTTAGCACCTATATGTAAGGGACCCATTTTTTTTTAAAGTGTGCATTTTTAATAACATTTTGCACATAATTATTATTGTTTATCAAGTTATTTGAGTATGTAATTTAAATAATTTTTGCACCACAAACATATTTACTGATGTTTTTCAAGGATACACGAGTGTGCAAATTAAGTGTATTTTTGCTTATACATAACTAGTGCTACCTTTCATTTGTTTATTGAATGTGGAATTTCAGTAATTTTTTACACACACATATATGTCATAGCTAAAAGAATAAAATGCAACAACACCAATTTAATTACAAAAATTGAAAATTACATATCTAAAATTGGATATATAAATTCAAATTAAATTTTAATTACATGTTCAAAGCTTCCTCGACATATTTAACCAGATGCAAAAAATTAAAAAAATGCACACTACGAAATATGCAGAGAGTGTCCTTTTCATTTTTTCCTCACTTCAATCTGCAAATAATGAGAACAACCGACTGTGAGGACCATCACCATTAACTAACATTCTATTACAAAAATCTAATCTAATCTCTAATTCTTCATCATCATCAAATATTCATTCATCGACACACAAATGGAGATTTAAAATACATATTCATTTATTCTTACCTTATCAGCGGCGGATCTAAGGCAGAGTGATGATGGCGACTCATAGACGGATCTGGATGAGACCGGAAGGACTCATGGCGGTGGATCTGGGTGCATGTCGGATTTCCACCGTCTCAGACTTGAGGGTCGGCGGCAATTTGGAAGAGGGACTCCAAACGGCACCGATTTAGGAGGAGTTTTCTGAAAGGGGGACTCAATCGACACTTGATGGAAGAGGGATGACGACAACGAGACTCTATGCGGCGGTGCTCGATGGAAGAGAGACGATTTAGAAGAGAGATTGAGGGGTTACGGTGGGAGGGGTAAATTGAGATGGGGGGAGTGGGTGGGGTGAAATGAAAAATGGGAAGAAAAAATGGGAGTGGTCGTATAATTGGGGAGAGAGAGAGAGAGAAGAGGGGGAGAAGGGGTGGGGGTTAGGGGGTGTCTAAAAAATTGGGCAATGGGAGAAGTTGGCCGTAGGTGGGGTGAGTATGAGGGTTATTTTCCCTTGTATTTTTTTCTAATGGGTCTGCCCCAATTTGAATTAAACCCATGGTATTTGTCCTTCTATGTAAATGCCCCATTTTTTATTTTATATGTTATCCAAATCAAAAAAATAAATAAAAATGAACCGACATTGTTGACATTAAAAAAATCATGGTTGGGAGATCATCGTATGTGAAAATATATAAGAGGGACAATAGATTATTTTGACAATGTTGATTGTGATATTTTTGGGTTAATTGACTTGCATGGTTTTGCTAATGAAATAGTATATAATGAAAATAAAATAAGGTTTTGACATCAATTTGGGGTTAACTTGTACACTGGTAGTAGAGTGCTTGATCTTAATAGAGATGTGGGTGGTTTGATAAATTATATAAATGTTTGATTTAATAGCTTTTAGAGAGCAAGAATGAGGTTCCCACTATACTTGGTGGTAATTGGCCAGAACTTTATTGTCTTTCTTAGATTAAGTGAACTTAGGTGAACCTGAGGTTTCAAATGAGGAAGGTTCAAGTGATAGTGACGTATTAGTTGATAGTGAATATGAGATGGAGGGGAATGATATGGCATATAAAAAGTATGTTGAACCTGGTGGAGTTCAATTCTTTTCAACATATTAGTGATAACATGAATAATAAATTTGTGAGTGGGGATATTTATGCTACGCTAGAGGTGGATAATGAGGAAATTGCTAATAATAGAGATGAATTTGAGAGTATTTAGGGATCTGATGAAGAAGATATGCTTAAATACAAGTTAATAAGAAAATTGAAGTTAGAAAGCCTGATTTGAAGATTGGACATATATTTTCATTAAAAAAATAGAAAAAAAAAACCCTAAGGAAGTCATTACCACTTATTGCATAAAGAAGAGAATGAGTTTCAGGGTTATATATTAAGAATGACTAAAGAAGATAAGAAATGTTATACAAAAATGAAGGTTGTGAGTAGTATATATGGGTATCACCAATGCAACATGACAAGAGTTGTCATATTAAAACATAAAATTCAAAGCACACAAGATGTTCCCGAAATTACAAATAATAGTATTAAGTCAGGTTGGGTTGGGAATCATTTCATGAAGAAGTTCAAAAATAATCCCTAGTTAAAGATAATATGAGTATAGAACTGAGATATTCACAAAATTAATATTTAATATCTATAAGCAACAAGCATATAGAGCAAGAAATAAAGCAATGGAGCTCCTAGATAGTTCAATAAAAAATAGTAGTTTAGCAGAATTAAAGATTAGTGTCATCAGTGGTTGGGAACTAATCATGGGTCATATGGGATATTAATAAAGTTGATTGAGAGTGATGGTGAGGGTAGTGCACCTCTATTTTGCAGTTTGAATATATATTTTGAGGCCTACAAAGAGGATTTTAAAGCTTGAAGGAAGGTTATTGCGACAAATGCTTGCATTTTGAAAAGTCACTATGGTGGTCAACTAGTAACTACAATTCGGATTAATCCCAACAACAATATGTTTCCAATTGTTTATTTTGTGGTTGAGAGTGAAACCAAATATGCTTGGAAGTGGTTTCTAGCATTACTTCATAATGATATTAGGTTTTGAGAATTAATATGCTTGGGCATTCATCAGTGATAAGAAAAATGGATTGATCCCAACCTTTGAGAATCTGCTCCCTGGTGCAGATAACTTATTTTGTGTGCACATCTTCACAATAACATGAAAAATGATGGTTTCCTTAGACTTGCAATTAAAAGAAAATTGTGGGGAGCAGGTTTGAAGAGTCCAATGTTAGAATGCAACAAATGAAGGATTTAGATGAAAAGGCATATGTCTAGGTTGCGAAGAAAAATCCTTCTCAGTGGTCTAGGGCAGACTTCAATGTTTTTCCTAGTTGTGATATACTGATCAACGCATGTGTGAGAGTGTCAACTAATTTATTCTTCCTGCAAGAGACAAGTCATATGTTTGAAACAATTAGACATATTCATGGCAAGACTGCAAGTGAATAGAGATTCTGCATAAAATGGGACTATGACATTTGTCCTAGAATCATGTTAACATTGCAGAAGAATATGAAACAAGCAACTGAATGTATTACAATGAAATTAAATATCGTTTGACCAATACATTGTGGACATGTCAGAAAAATCATGCACTTGTAGAAGGTGGTGGGATTTGACTGGGATCCCTTGTAGATATGTTATCTCATCAATTTGATGTATAAATAAGGTCCATGTATCTTATGTACATGATCTCAATAGTGTTGGGACATATAAGAGATCATATGTAAATGCTATACTAGGGATCAAGAGTTTAGAATTGTGGTCAAAATGTGATTTGCCACCACTTTTACTTCCTAAGTGGGACAAAATCAAAATACAGGTAAAAAAAAAATTGGGAAAAAGAGGTCTTAATGAATCCCCTATAGAACCATCTAATCCAAATAGGTTGAGAAAATTTCAAAGTTCTTTGATAGTATAAAATGTGGTGTGTTACGGCATAATAGTAGAACTTATCCAAAAAAAAATACAAATGCAAATTCGGCTTCACATTTAGAATGGAATCCAGAACCATCAATGTAACCTATTTGCAATGACTCTTCAACTAACCTTTCTCAGGGTAGCAAATAAAATTGTCAGTATGTTTTTATACTTGCAATCTATTTTTTTTTCTTCTCCTATAAATTGGTTTTTAATCTTGTCATTGCTGTATATTTATTATTTTGTAAGAAAATGAAAAACTTAGGAGGTAGTAATAAAATGAAGAATCAAAATTGAGCAAATGTGAGTATATGTACTGAACCAATTTAATGTGATTATTTTTAAACATAATTTGATGTATGTAAATTTTGTTTTTGTATAGGTTGTTCATTCATCAAGAGTTAATTGCCCAATTATTGTGAAAAGAGGAGTAAATTACATCAATATGTCAAACCTTGGTGCTTATATGAGGAACGATGGTTTCTCATAAAGAACAACTAGCAAGGGAAATAACCAAGTGAAAAACAAATGGGAGTGACAAGGGTGACATGTAAAAAAGGTGGCTGAATTGTTTTTGAACTTGTATAGTTTTTTGTTTATGTTCTTAGGACTTGTTAACTTTGTGGATGATTAAGCAATATTTTCTTTATACCTTGTTAAATATGGTTTGGTTAAATTGTCAATTAAATGAATATGGTGTATATGTTTATTTTGTGTATGTTCATTTAACAGATTTATTGTTTGGTGTGTGTTCATTTAGTATTGGTGTACAAATCTTCTTGCAAGACACATACAAAATGTTCATTACAAAAACTGCATATATTATATATCTAATCCTTGCATATCACAAGATAGGAACAAAATTACAAATTCATTAAGCACATTGATGTGCAGAATCTGCATACATATCACAAAATAAAAGAAAACCTATTAAGCTACATGAGGGTCAAAACCCTAATTTTCTCTCGTCTGTAGAGTAAAAATAAATATGTTATCACAACACACATCATTACATTAATAATGTCGGTTGGAAATATTTGGATTCTTCTTCACTTTGTTCAGCTCCTTTGTGTGTTTGTTCTTCAATTCCACCATTTCTAAACTCAAAGATCTCTCCACGCCCAACTCTTTTAAACTCAGCTTCAAGCTGGTTTTTTTAATATTCAAATTATCTATTTCATCTTCAAGCTTATCAAACTTTTTGAAAAATCGAGGGAAATTACTTGAATATTGGACAAAATTCATCATCAAACCACTTTAAAAAATCCACAATAATCACCTATCTATGAACAATAAACATATAGAAATTAATCAAGAGCAAATAACACCGTTCAAATTGAAGAGAAAAAACTGAACCTTCAGGTTTGGGTTTATATTGGTCCATTGTCATCCCTACAAATTATATTGTACTTTGGGTATGATCAAAACCTTATTCCTGAATTTTCATCGGTCCAAGAATTCTTTAATTCAAGCTCTATACCACATTTACAAAATACACGTTTAAATTGAAAAGTGGAGTTTTTGGACTTTATCGAGTGACTTGAACTCGAATACATCTCTTAGGGCTTTTGTTAGGCTCGGATATTGATCTTATATACTTATAAACAACAAAATATACCTTTGGTTAAAAACACACCGACTTGATTGGTGAGAAATAAATGAGAAATTAAAAAATTAGGGCTTTGTTGAAAGAGTAATTTTGGTGTGCATTTTGAGTGCATAGTATGCACTTGGATTTTGTAAAGGAATACCCCAAGTAGAAAAAACAACACAACCAAGAAGTAATCAGTCATACTCCAATTGCAAAAAGACATACAATTTGGAGCGTTAGTGCGTGATTTGAAAAAATCAAAATTAACGTCAAAATTGAGTTTAAAATCCAAGTGCATACTAATATTGTGCTTAGAACTCGTAAATATCAATGGTTACATTGAGAAAATGTAGTGGTCATCTTTTACACCCGAATATTAAAATGTCTGGTTTCTCTGCCCGGAGAAAGGGAAAACGTGGAATCACTCGTTATATTACTGTACTTTGCAGTGACTTTGTATTCCACTAAAAAACCAAGGAAGGTGTAAGAAGCATGCTCATCAGTTAGTCCATCTAAAACCTCACTATCCCACTCTTTTAGCAACTTTTCCACTACATCCTCGGTCAGAAAGTTGTTGAAGTCGTTGTCTGTATAACACATTTGGTAACAAGTACCCCGTCGAAGGGTTCTCCACAATATCATCCCATCAACATCAGTACGTGAAAACCTTCCCTTAGAACTTCTTCCAAGTATGTGTGTGTGACAAAATCACAAACTTGTTTTTCCTTGCTGAATTTCCTGCTAATGCCAACTTCAGTAAACCAAATCGAGAGCCCTAAAGTGGCTAATTTATCCAGAATGCCTCTCATCAATGGGGGATTCGGGATATCAAAATGGCCCTAAAGCCCGATCCCATCCATCGCTACCCCGCCCCGTTTTAGCTCTCTCATTCTTGCGACGTACGCATCTACGGTCGAATCATCGTCTTCACAAATTTCCACAACGTTGAACTCATTCATAAACAACATCTCGTTGCTAACATCCTAGTAGATTAATTGTCCAACAAGCTTTTGATCCTGGATAAAACTGCTGATTCCAGGCCTGGCTCGGACAGACTTAGAACCCATTTGTAATTGAACTTGGGATTCTCCCAGAAAATGTTGTGGCCTCTGGCGATTATTAATTTGATTTGATCAAACGAATTCCAACATCTTATCTAGTATGGTGTAGTTTACTACTCCTTGTATAAACTATATTTTCAAACACTGCTGCGTTGAGTCTCTCCACGAACCATTTCTAATCTCGAAAAAAAAATTTTATTAAAAATGATCGACCAAGTTCAAAAATAAATTCCAACGAACCTGATACCGAGAATTTGATAAGATGTTCTCTACTATAGCTGATCCAAATAGGAAATCTTTTGAGACTTGCTCTACTCTAATTGCTGCTCCTTGTAATTCTACTGTTGGAATTTTGACTATAGTGATAATAATTCTTTACAATAAAATAATAAAAATTACACGAAAAAGAAAAAGGAAATAAATTTCTAGTATTGAGTCAAGGAAACCCTTTTCCCGCAACGCAAAAATTTCCCGGTAGTGCTCGTCGTTCTGGAATTACGCTCCCAAAGGTAACATGATACTTTCGTCTTCAAGAGTGCAGCACCGCAGGTCTTGAAGCTCTGGCGAACAAGAAGAACGTATGAACTGGACTGATTTCTTAAAGACTCTATATGCCAAAATACTGAGGGAGAGAGTGAGTGAAGTTCTGAGTGTTATTCCAGAAACTATGCATGAAGACGCATATTTATAGGCCTCCAAGACTCACACATTTATGGAAGGATTGTTAGTCAAACTACGAACCTGGACCTTTCCGCATTCCGGTTCGTCTCATCCAAAAGAAGGGAGGCGTAAGTCACTCCCAATTAAATGAGAATTAGGGAATTTGCTAACTATTGAATTTCATCACATGTTTTGTATTTTTAGCATGCATTTTCATGTCAACTTCAACGAATTTGGACACTCCAGATTTTCGGGCTAAGTCCAAACTTTGGGCTCAATAAACTTAGAAAACTCTTCTAATGTCCAAATACAACCCAAAGTTCAATTGTCAAGGCCCAAGGTCCAATGTCTTCAGCACATTCTCAATTAAATTCTCTTTTAATTTTCACTCACATATTATTATTGGTAAACACCAATAATTCCAACAATCCCCCACATGAGTGAAAATTAGAGCCTATAACATTCAGACTCACAGTCCAGTTCAAACGAGACGTTATTGCATCTGGATAGGTAGTTAGAGCTTTGAACATTTCATAGTCAAACATTACCGAGTACACCGACGGCCAAGTGGACATAATGCCTTGAACCATTCCACCTTGGTATGCACTGAGACAGTAATGTTTACACAATAAAATCTCTACGCTTTTCTCTTGTTCTCACATTTTTGTCCGTTTCAGCTATGGACACCCTTTGGATTCATAAGTGTTTAATATCCAGTGATATTTGAGGCGGCCTCTCACCTCACACTTATATAGGTGATCTCCTATCTTGAGTATCTCGTTATACTCTAGGAATCATTAAAAGTTAAAGACTTAACCTATACCACAAACTCACGGGTTCCAACACTTGGTGTTGTGCTCTTCTTAAGAATTGTCAAATTACCAAGGGTTCTTAACAACAAACATCCACAACTTAATTTTTCCATTGAACCAAGTTCTTGGGATCTCTAGTCATCATGGTTGGGTTGCCTGTTGATAGGCGAGCAGGATCATCATTTGGGCGACCAGGATTAGCGCAAATCACACAAAATTTAAACTGGAATTAACTCATGATTCACCCAAGACATCCGGCGAGCAAAACCTACATGCGATCAAGACACATAGGCGAACAAAATCAGATCAAAAGCCACATGACGAGCTCAAACGGCATCCAGCCGATCAGATCCAACTACAATGCCAAAATAACAATTAAACAAGATGAAAGACCATCAGAATCAGACTAAAGACTCCTCAAGTACAAGTCCAAAGTGACGAGCAGCTCTAGACTGCGAGCAAGTCCAGTAGATAAGGATAGAATTTAGTTAAGATAAGGTCAAACTAGTCAAAGGACAGGTGTCGAGCATGCAGACTTGGTCGGCCAAAGGATGTGCCACCTCCTGCAGGGCAAAAGTCTATAAATACTTAGATTTTTTCAGCTAATAAACAAGCACAAATTATTATACACGTCCAAACTTCGATTATGAATCTAAAGCAGCTCGATTAACTTATAATCGAACTTAAACACGTAAGCTTTCAAACGATTCTAATCCACCTAAACCCGAAATTTCGTATTCACTAATTACGTTAGTGATCAATCACACGTAATTGTTTGATGATCAATTAACCATCTAAAACAACCATTAATCTTCAAGATTAGAACTGATCGTCAACAAATTGGCGCTAGAAGAAGGGTCCGAACCTCCGATTCATTGAATACAAGGAGATTATCCCAGAATTGAAGAACAAGTTTGAGTTTTTGAAGAAAACAACTCAAGAACACCAAGAATAACACTTGATATTCACTGTGAAAATGCCTCAATCAAGGGAGACACAACGTTCTCAACATATAACCCGGGATTCGCACTCTCGAATGTCCCAAGCTGGTGGGCGAGCAAGGGCGAGCAGAAATAACCAAGAGAATCAAACTAATGTTGCTCGCCAGTTAATACCACCAGAGTTGGACGCCATTGCCCGCAACCCCGACGAATTGGCGCGTACAATTGCCATGCTCCAGGCTTTACAGAGACAACAAGTCCAACCTGGCCCATCATATGTGCGAGCAAGGGGTAGCCCCACAAAGACTCGCGAACATATTAAGGCTAGGGGGGATCATTTGAATGAGGCTGACAGCGCCCAAGCTCGTAAGGCCAAAGGCAAAGAAAAATTGAACATTGAGGTCGCCAGTCAGGGAGGTTCAACTCAGAACCCGGCCATGGCGGCAAGTCAGGGTACGCGCCAAAGTGCTCTGGAAAGATTGGGTCGACGTGGCCGGGGAATCCTGGAGATACATCCCCCTGCTGGAGCAGCTCGCCCAGCCGTAATACCTGCTCGCCAATCGGTCCTTGACCGACTGACTAGGTCAGCTTTTGGTCGCCTTGGTCCGAATGCAGAGCCCAATCCCAGGAGGCCAATCCAGGGGATTCCCATTCCCAATGTGGGAATGGAGCGAACAGACGGCTGCGCGCCTCTGCTCGCCGAACAGCCTCAGAGTCAGGGGGGATCTTTAGAGGAGCTCGCCTCCATGAGAAAGGCCATCGAAAGCATGCAGGGCCAGCTGGATCAACAGAGAGGATACGGGAACACAACTCTTCCGGTCTCACCCTTATTTGTGGTAATTCTGAAGGCTCCAATTCAACAAAAGATCCAGTTTCCAGCAAGTATCCAATATGAGGGCACGACGGATCCCCGGGTGCATCTGATGAAGTATACCAACTATATGGTATCAATGGGGGCAAGTGACGCAACGCAATGTCGAAACTTTCCTTTAACTCTCGGGGATCGTGTCCATAAGTGGTTTTCGGCCTTGCCACCAGCTTCAATTCATTCGTTTGCCCAGCTGGGCAAAGAGTTCTTATCCCATTTCTCTACGGCCGGGTCTTATCTATCCCAAAGACATCGGTTATCCGACTTGAAACAAACTGACGACGAGTCGGACCGATCATATTTGGAAAGATTCGACAAGGTCTTGTTAGAAGGGGAGTCCGTCAGTGAAGACACCAAGATTGTGGCCGTCTTGGCTGGGCTCAGGAAGGGTACTGAACTCTGGAAAGATGTGCACCTAAGGTGCCCGAAGACATATGCCGAGTTTCGGGATCGGGCAGGCGTTTTTGTCTCCATGCATGAAGCCCTGCAAAAAGACATGGGAGACAAAGGAGAGCAGAAAGATGGTGCGAAGAAGCCTGGAACTGGTTATCGAGCTCCCAAGAACATGAAAACATTTACTGAAGGGACGGAGCTGAAGGACAAACTGAACCATATTCTTACCGTATCAATCGATACAGTTTACAATAGTGTCCGAGACAAAGAATTACTAACACCTCCCCGAAAGATACGTCAGGATACGAGCAAGTTGAACCAGAATAAATATTGTGCCTACCACTAGAGCGTGGGACACTTTACAAGCGAATGTCGTGACTTGCTGAAGCAGTTGTGGCGTTTTTATGAAGAGGGAAAGCTATCCGATTTCGTTAAAAGACAGCCCGGTAAAAGAAACAGAGACGAAGATTCTGATGAAGAAGACCAGGAACAGGCACCTCATCGGAATCGGGCTGGGCGACCGGCTCAGGCGCCAGCCGGAGGACCGGTTCAAGACATCCAGATGATGGAGTCTGCAGGGCCCTTAGGTGGTTATTCTGATGGACGAGCACCAATTGTCACACCCTACTTCTCAAAGTACTATTTTTTAGTTAAAGTACCATATTTTATAAAAATTCGCTCGAGTGTGAACTTTTCCAAATCTTAAACTCTTTTTTTTTTGAGAAAGTGAAACTAAATCTTTTCTTAGCGGAAACGTAAACATTTTTAACGTGCGCAAATCCAAAATAATAATAATTAACGCAACATAAAATATAATCTACTTGTGAAAATATTATCAACCATCATTAAAACATTAATTGAAAACAAGAGTCAATAATATAAAGTTATCGTCCATAAGACTGAAATCCACATACTACTAATAAAAATTAATTTGGCCTTTTATTAAAAAATAAAGCTTGAAATCTTAAAACACACTTACAAACACCCCAGACAGAAAAACACTCTTTTTAAAGGGTCATTTTAGTACTATTTACTAAAGTAGCTAATACTTGGCAAGAAAATTTAAAAAAAATGAATTTTAGAAAATAAAACTTTGCACATAATACACTTGACAAGCATACACACTCTAACACTCAAAAAAATATACTAAATACCCAAAATACACTTTTAACCAATATATTAATAACAATACTACAAAAGTTATAAACAATAATTTTTGCCCACAAGTTAGAATTTTCTTAGAAATCACACAATCCACACTAGTTTTCATAAAAGCCCAAAAACACACTAATTACTTTTTATGCGAAAATACCAATTTATCTTCTAAAAGTGTGAATTACATAAAATATAATACCCATGCATGAACCTCTATCAACACAAAAATACACTTTATATTATTTGTATACACAAAGAATTCAACCAATTAAAACCAACATGTAGCACAAGTAATACCATAAACTAAAGAAATATCCAAAAATCATGAATACTCGTTAAAATGTCCCAAAAATATCCAAAGTCCTTTCAAAGTCTAACAAGTTTCAAAATCCAAACCAAACCATGAATTAATACGTTTCAAAAATCATCCTTTAGATAAAAAAAAATACCACTTTAATTAAAATCTTCAATTCTTCATCTTTTTTTTTCCCAAGTCTGCACCACTCATTCCCTCGGCTTCCTCCTTTATTTTTTTATCCTGAAAAATTGTAAATGGAAAGGGTGAGTACGAAATAATTTCGTACACAGTGGGGAATAAAATTTAAACTTCAAATTAGATACGTAATCGGGTATCTTCTTTTCATCATACAATGACCACAAAGGCTATTGTACACACATCTATCACGAACCACTTCGGGGCTCGGAATTCGTATAAACATGATACATGCACACAGTATACATGCATATCTAAAGTGTAAATAAAATTCCCCACCTTTTAAACCTTACAAAATTTGATGTTCGAACACGGATGAAAAAGTATACAATATGCACACTTTCACTAAGCCCCTTTCTTTTGCTAATCCTCAATACTTCCTCATTATTTCGGACACATGAACAACCTTCATACAATATAATTATCACTTAGAAAATTCTATAAAAGAAGAAGATAATCTTACTTACAAACTTAAAGGATTAAATAAGAAATCACCCTAAATAGCCTTACCAAACCTTCAATTCGTTTAGCACTATGGAATCACCACGAACTTAGGATGAATCAACTTGCAAATACACGTCCTAACTCCTTCAAACTCATGGCCAACTTGTATCTCACGGCCACACTTGAATTATTCGAACATACTTTCTTATTTTTCTCTCTTTGTTGGATGAACTTTTCACACTCTTATCTCTATTTCCTCACACTCAAACTCACGAATTTTTCCTCTCTTTTGATGAGTTTTGGACGGCCAAAAGTGAGTAAAATATCACTCTTGTAACCCCCTTACATGCCTTTAAATTTCAGTCTTTAATTCCACCTTTGTAACCTCCTAAAAACTTCATAACTTACACTTTTATGCCCATTTTTAAGCAAAAACGTCCAGCCCCTCTCATCTAAGTCAAAAGTCCTCTTAATACTCTTAATACCCTTTGAATTATTCCTACAAACAAGTTAGTAACCGACCCCTAATGAAAATGTAACATAAAGCCTTTAATTCTTGAATTTAACCACCCAATTGTAACCTATGTGGCCAATAAATCTCCTTATAACTCCTTGCCTTTTAAAAACATATAACTCCCTCCTACACATCTACACACACGGCCAAGAGGAAGGGAAAAGGGAAAAAAACTGCCCTTTTTAATTGTTGGTAACGTTTCTCCTTAAAACGTACACTTAATGGACCGAAACCGAAAACACAAATACACCTCTTAAAAAAACTGAAATCCCTATATAAATACATCTATAAATTCGGTCCATGCTACTAAAAAAAGTAAGTCACAACTTTATTTAATTTCAAAACACTTCACTTAAAAACTTAAATCCAAAGTAAAACTAAACCATAAATCATCTAATACTTAAATAAATTCCGGGTGTTACACCAATTTCTAATCGGAAAAGAAAGGCAGAATTACGAGCGATCGGACATGTACAGGAAATGGGGGTCATTCCACCTACCATGCAAACACCAGAATTAACTTTCACCGACAGAGATTTGGAAAGAGTACTGACCCCACACAACGATTCGCTTGTGATATGTGCCAAGATTATGGAAACGAGGGTGCATAGATTGCTGGTGGATACTGGAGCCTACACTAATGTCCTTTTTAAAAAGACGCTTGATCAAATGGGAGATTATGCAGGCTACATCAGAGACACAAATCACCGTATCCTGGGATTCGGAAATGCTGTGACAATCCCGTTGAGAATAGTAACTTTCGCTATGCAACTTGTGACGGTCAAAGAGCCTGAGAAGAATATCGCAAGAATGGTGGATTTCTTGGTCGTCGATCAAGAGTCATCATACAACGGATTCCTGGGACGACCTTTTGTTGGAGTTATACGTGAAAGTATGCTTTTACTTTGTATAACTCGTGTATCAAACACTCGTTTTATGAGAATAATTCTTTTATCGCATTTGCTTTAGTTATGATTGAATGTTGAATTTCTATTGCAAACCGTTCAATATATAGTACATGTTACATTGTAGTTAATGTGGTGATACCCGATCACGGTAGACAACATTAACAGTTTACTTGTAACTAAACGTACATTTTCACGACCTAGGTGGAATTGAACAATCCGCCGTGAAAGGTCAATGTGTAAGGCTCAGATTGGTATGTCTTGACTAAGAGATTGCACTAGCACATTTAGTATGTGTTGAAGAGGTCCTACAGCGAGGATAAATTCTTCTGTTCTGAAAGGTGAAGAATTAGACCTCAGTGGTTGTTGATTTCTTAATCTCCGTCACTTAAATAGGACCGTGTGTGCTTAATAGTTACTGCTTTGATTCATGTTGGGTGAGAATCATTGCGACTTCGAACTTTGTGTCTTGGGCAGTAATATTAATCATACGACGGTTGCTAAGATTTAATACGGAGAAACGCGTGCGAGTACGGCTCGTGTGATTAGTTCCCTTGGTGGGCTGAGAAGTTTTATTGTACCAAATCTTGCAAGTGAAGAATTAGTTTCTTCGGTACGAATAATAATGTTGAGCTGTCTTTACTCCAAGGTGAAAGATGTTAATTAATTTAGAGCTATTCAGAAGCTTAATTAATTAATGGACTTGATAATCTTAAACGCGGGAAATAATAACCGGGAGCCCATATTATCGTAATATGGATTAAGATGGATAGTGCAATATTAATTTATTAGTGGTAATAATTAATATTAATGGGCTGAATTATATTGGGGCTCAATATTGAAATTCAGAAGTCCATTAGGAGGTCCAATCTTAATTCTCCTTAAGGCCCCTCAAGTAGCCCATTAAGTAGCCCAATAATGATAAGGTGATTAAAATAAAAAGATAATATAAATGCTGATTTTTTCAAGTATATTTTCGAAAAAAAGAGAATCAAAGAGAAATAAGATTTTGTTGATTTTCTTGGAAAGATATTATGGAAGATATGTATTCTAGGAATACAAGAATATCTCATATATTCAAAAAGATTCAAATCTTTGAATTTCTTATTGTATTTTTCGAAAATTACACCTCTAAATAGGAGAGTGAGATTTTTGTGGAATATTTTATTGTGGAGAAAAGAATATATGAGATATATTCAAGATTTCTTAGAGACTAAGAAAAGATTTTCTCCAAGCCCATAATATCCCTACAATTTTCGGCCATCACCTCTTATAAATAGGGGATGATTTTTTCATCCCCAAGTACATAATTCCATGTGTTGGAAAAATCAAGAAGCATAGATATTTTTCTTTTTCCTTAGTTTATTAAATTACTTGAAAGCGTCTCCCACCGGCGATCAAGTGAGGTGAAAAGGGAAATACTTTAGAAGGCTTTGGGTTGATAGAGCGAGATTACAATTGTCCCGTATATCCAAAGGCCAATTCTACAAGAGGTACGTCAATCACATATTTACTTGTTTATTCCGCCTAGTTAATATGTGAAATTAATTTAACATGCATGATGATAATTAGTTGTTGGAATTATTATTTGAATTAATTAGGATTAATTCATGCTAGTAATAATTGTATTTAAATTCGTATTTAAATTTCATCCCGAATAGATTCCGGGCACCCCTATTTTCCCAACACCTTTCTTAAACGAATTCAGGGCCGCGTGTTCAACTTACCATTATTGCATAAAATTCCCAACAGCAAGTGGAGTTGGCACGGTGAAAGGAGACCAGAGAAAAGCTCGAGAATGTCTTCTGCAAATTCAGTCAAGACAGGGACAAGTATCAATGATGGAAGCGTCAACTAGTCAACACGAAAATGAACCCTCAATCTTGGAGGACATTCTTGGAGCTCAAAACGATAAGATGGACATTGATGACCAACCTTCGCCCACGGGCGACCGGGCACAGCAAGGCGACGAGCAAAACCTGCTAAAAGCAACGTTACCCCCCGTGGCCGACTGTCTGTGCCCAAATGATAACCAGGGGAGTCCAACTTTGGTGGCCGGGTCTCGCCCAGTGCCTGCGGACGATCTTGACCCCCGGTTGGGTATTGAACCCATGGACATCGAGGATGAGCTAAGTCCGGAAGGACCAATAGTTGACCCTCGATGGAAAGGGCAAAAACAACGGGCAACTCCCGTTGAAGAATTGGAGGCCATCAAGATTGATCCCGAACGTGACGGTCTTGAACTTTACATCAGATCTGAACTTCCTGAGCCTTACAGAACCCGCATGACGGACTTTCTGAAGGCTAACTTAGATGTCTTCGCATGGTCCCATGTTGATATGGTGGGAATCAATCCGAAGGATGCTTGTCACAGGTTGAATATCAACCCAGTCCGAAAACCTGTCCATCAGAAACGACGAAAGTACGAACCAGACAAGTATCAAGCTTTAAACGAAGAAGTCAAAAAGTTGCTGGACAACGATTTAATTAAACAAGCGTTATGTCCACAATGGGTTGCAAATCCTGTCCTGGTACAGAAGCCGAATGGAACCTGGAGGCTATGCATAGATTTTACAGATCTTAATGCAGCATGCCCGAAGGATAACTTTCCGCTCCCGCACATCGATCAACTGGTGGACAGTACTGCCGGTCACGAAATGTTCACATTCATGGATGCTTTCGCAGGATACCACCAGATTCCAATGCACCCAGACGACCAAGAAAATACGGCTTTTTATACAAATAAAAATCTGTTATGCTGGAAAAGGATGTCGTTTGGTCTAATCAATGCTGGAGCAACCTTCCAGAGGCTGGTTAAAAAGATGTTCGACGAACATATAGGAGAAACAGTGGAAGTGTACGTCGACGACATAGTTGTCAAGAGTACACAGAAGGAAGACCACCTCCATCATCTTTCCCAAGTATTCGACATACTCCGAAAATACGATATGAAGCTAAATCCAAAGAAAAGTAGTTTTGGAGTACATTCTGGGAAATTCTTGGGCCATCTGGTCAGCAAACGCGGAATCGAAGCTAATCCAGCAAAAGTAAAGGCGATCATTGATATGGAGCCACCACGTTCTGTTAAAGAGGTGCAAAGGTTAACCGGATGCCTAGCCGCTTTAAACAGGTTCATATCACGATCAGGGGACAAGTGTCGTCCATTCTTTGAGGCCATCAAGAAGGGCAACTTTGCCTGGACAGAAAACTGCCAGAAAGCCTTTGATCAATTGAAAGAATATCTGGGAGATGTAAAAATTATGTCAAAACCAATTTCCGGTGAGAAGCTATATTTATACCTGGCAGCGTCTGACACAGCCATAAGTTCGGTGTTAGTTCAGGCGGATGGCAAGTTTCACCTACCAATCTACTATGTCAGCCAGGCCCTGCATGATGCTGAGGTGAAGTACTCACCGACTGAAAAGTTGGCATATGCTCTTGTCATGAGTGTCAGGAAGTCAAGACCATACTTTTTCGATCATCAAGTCGAAGTATTGACAACTTTCCCACTCAGACAAATACTACACCGACCCGACACCGCTGACCGTCTTTTGAAATGGTCCATAGAGATAAGCCAGTTTGGCGTGACTTATGCACCTCGAATCGCGATTAAGGGACAAGCGTTAACCGACTTTATAGTTGAACTAACCTTCCCTCAAAATCCAACGAGAGGGCTGGATCACCCATGGCATCTTTACGTGGACGGTTCATCAACGAATCTGGCCTCGGGGGCAGGAATAGTGCTCATCAGTCCCGACCGGCAAGTATTCACTTCAGCAGTCAGATTTGAATTCATGGCTGCTAACAATGAAGCAGAGTACGAGGCCCTCATTGCAGGTCTTCACTTGTCACTAGCAGTTGGAGTTAGACAACTCCAGATTTTCGGGGATTCCCAGCTCATTGTAAGCCAAGTACGAGGCGAATATGAGGCTAGAGACGAGCAAATGATCGAGTATCAACGAATAGTTGCTCACTTGATATCTCTATTAGACCAAGTGTTTATCTAGCAGATACCACGAACGAGCAACACATAACCTGATGCCCTAGCAAGATTAGCAACAAGCGATGGGCCAGCAGATCTGACGGACATTGTCATTACCAGGAAAGTCCAACCATCAACAATGGACTACGAAGTAAATCAAATAGTCGAATACAACAACGATGATGATTGGAGATCTCCTATAGTCAAATACTTGAAAGACGGGGAGTTGCCAAACAACTCGTTTGAAGCTGAAAGAATTAAGAAACAAGCGACCAGATATACTCTGGTGGACAAACAGCTTTACAAAAGAGGCTTCTCACTCCCGCTACTCAAGTGTTTGTCTTGGGGGCAAGGAAGGACAGTCCTGGAGGATATACATTCTGGAGTTTGTGGAAATCACAATGGGGGGCAGGCTTTGGCCTACAAAACTATAAGGCAAGGTTATTATTGGCCAACCTTACGAAAAGATGCAATCCAGTTAGCCAAGGCTTGCCACCAGTGTCAGGTTTTTGCTCCAAGTATTCATGCCCCGGCCCAGGAGCTTGTATCGGTTTATAGTCCATGGCCATTTGCAAGATGTGGAATTGACATTATTGGTCCTTTCCCGGCAGGAGTAGGAAATGTTCGATTTGCCGTCATAGCAGTCGACTATTATACAAAGTGGGCAGAAGCGAAGGCCATGGTAAAAATTACACAACAGAGCATGATTAACTTCATCTGGCAGAACATCATCTGTCGCTTTAGAATTCCACGAACAATCGTGATAGATAATGGCCCACAGTTTGACGGAAAGGAATTGAGAGATTTCTGTACAAAGTGGGGGATCAGGAAACACTACTCAACTCCCTATCATCCCCAGTCAAATGGGCAGGTTGAAGCTGTAAATAAAATCATCAAGCATACATTGAAAATACGTCTGGCAGAAAGTAAAAGTAGCTGGTCAGAAAAACTCCCGGAAGTCTTGTGGGCATATAGGGTTTCTCCCAGGTCAAGCACCGGAGAAACACCTTTTGCAATGGCTTTCGGGACAGAGGCGGTGATACCAATTGAATTAAAGACTAACACAGTCAGGACGACCAGCTTTGATGAACAAGCAAATCATTCTGCTTTAGCCATGGAAGCAGATTTGCTCGAAGAAAGAAGATTACATGCTGAGCTAAAGAATGCCACGTACAAGCAAAGAGCAGAGCGTTACTATAATTCTCAAGTCAGGATAAGAAAATTCGCAGTTGGTGACCTCGTTCTAAGAAAGAAGCTTGCCCCACCTCCAGGCATATTTGGCCCGACTTGGGAGGGCCCATACAGGGTAACAGACAGGTTACCCAATGGAGCATATGATATAGAAGACTTAGATGGCAACTCGGCCCAATATTCCTGGAATGCAGCTAATCTAAGAAAATACTTTCAGTAGGCGAACAGTTTTGCCTCATGAGAAAGTAAAGTTGAGATGGGCGAGCTACTAAGTCTACTGGGCGAACTGGAGTAACAAAGATACAAGATGGATCCAAAAACTTGCCTAATTTTTTGAAATTTTCACCAAGTATAAGTGGTCGAACAGAGTTGAATTGGGTCAAGTCTGGTCGTGGGCTAGAAGGTCAATATTTTGTATGGTTTTATTTCCTCTTAAGAAGTCTAAAGGATGCCTTGACAAATTGTATAGTAGTCGAGCAACTTTGACTCCTGTTGTAAATAATGTTTTTTATTGGTTGGAGGCTTAACATTGTCTTTGTCGAGCAGATCCAACCTAGCTAGTACAGGATTACGTTTTTGGTCGCTTTTAGCACTTGTAATTTTTTAAGATCTTTTCAATGTTAAGTTGTTCGTTCAAGCAAAAATGTAAGCTCAAGGCGTAAGTTGATTATACAACCAAGCCCATTGAAGGCTATTCATTTTTAAATGAACATAGCCTAAGGCCAAAAGCCCATTAAATCCTAAGGCCAAAAAAGTTCTTAAGGAACAAGGCCCAATTACATTAAGATTGTTAAAGCACAGATAAAGAGGCAAAGAACGATTAATGTAAGATAAAAGACGAGCAATTGAGCAAAATATATTCATTAAGGGTAAGGCTTAATCGCCCAAAAATTACAATAAAGGCGAACAACTACAACAACAAAAAGAGAAGAAGAGTACAAGTCCCTAGCTAATCCTGTCCGCTAAGATCCATGCCAGGCAGGAATAGAGATGTTGTCATCTTTGGGGTCTTCAAGAGGAGAACCTTCGAGGGCAGGATCAACTGGGACCACTTGGGTTAGCTCGGCAATCAGCCCCTCAGCGTCAGCACGCTCTTTTAGAGCTCTCTCACTTTGATCGGCAGGGAGGATTTGCTCGCCCTCCGCAGCATCGCCCTCTTCTTCTTCCTCGTCCTCGGGAGGACTTGTGATAATTATTTCAGGGCCAAGGAAGTCAAGCTTGACTCCACAGTCAGGCAGGTTGCCAATTTGGAGAGTTGTGCCCGGGGCTGGAGGGTTCGATTCGACGAAGTTGCACAGCTCCTTGTCGATCTCCTCAACGACTGCGGCAGCCTTGAATTCATGAGCAATACGGATGCTCTCCGCATAACCAGTTACGTAACCAAGAATCGAGCTCACCTCCATCTTAGGAATAAGTTTCTCTTGGGTAATGGAGTTGGCGAGCTGGATTTCAAGGTCCGCAATTTTGGTTGTTGCCTCAGTCGCGAATTTCTCAGCGACCTCCTTCTGCTGCTGAGCGCGGGCAAGTTCTGCCCGCATTTGCACGACCTTGGCCATCTTGACCTTCAGCTCTTCGGAGACTTTGACATGCAGGTCCAGGGCACATTGCTCGCTGACTTGATGAGCTTTGGCTTTATTCTCAAGGTCGGCAATAATCTTCTTCACCTCAGCCTTAGCGTCATCGCGCTCCTTAGCAATACGGCTGACGGTGGCCGCATGCTGACGTGAGTCCTTCTCAAGGTCTTCAACCTGGTCGACCAAGCGTTGCACGGCCGCCAGGGTGTTGCCTGCCTCAACAAGACAGAGACGGCCATTGTCGCGAGGCGTCTGTGTCTTGACGGTCTCGTTTAGCTCCTTGGTCCAGCTATGAGCAACGACCTCGGAGGCGCGGCGGACAAAAGAGTCCGGGATCTCACGAAGGTTGGTCGGCACCTTCGAGCAGGCAAAACAATGCACCAAGTTAGATCGCCCTGGGTACTGCTCGGGATAGTAGCTGAAAAGAAATATTTCAGTTAGTAAAAAATAAGATGAGAAAATATGCTAAGTGTCCTGGGCGAGCAGGGTTGTACCTGTCAAGACGACCCTTATCCCAGCCGAGGTAGGTGGGGTCGGATGAAGGGCCAGAACCTTCGCGGGTAGTGACGACCAAAGCCTGCTCGCCGGGGCGCTCCACAGAAGGAGTTTGCTCGCTGTCGCCTTCGGATGGTCGGACAGCCACGGTTATTTTTTCTTGAGCACTCTTTACTCGTTTGGCTGCCTTTTCAGCCTCAGAGACGGGAGTGCCATCTCCGCAAAGAAGCCTCTTCGTCCTCGGGACCAGTGTCTTGGGCGGACTCGCCACTGGGGCAGGAAGCTGTGCCGAGCTCGACCCTCCGGCTTGCCTAGGGTCGCCTTTTCCACCCTTGGCCGCAAGGGCGATGATCTTCGAGAGGGGATCCGACTTCTTGCGTCCTTTTTTGGTCGGCATCTCCCAAACACGGTTATCGAGCTCTAGGGAGGAAGGGTGAAGCGCAACTGAGGCGAGCTGATCTGTAAAGGACATGAAAAACAAATTAATACTAAGTGCAAGGCCGATCAGATCTGTTCGCCCAATATGAAGATACTTACCTTCAGGGATACGAGCTAGAGCCTCGAGATGGTGAGGGTAGGTCGTGAGATGAGCAACTCGCAGTGTATCCTCGGAGAAGAGATGGCCTTCGATCCTCTTGGCGACGAAGGGCGATCAAACACGCAACGAACAGGAATTGATCGCTTATGCTATTCTTCACAGTTCGCCACCCCAAGTTCTTGGGACCTGAAACAAAGGAAAAAAAGAATTAAAATTAGTCCAACCACTTCAAAGATATAGAAGAGGTAAGACTCACGCTTTAATTCCCTAAACTCCGCCGGGGTCTCGATTCGTTCAGAACCTCCTGAAGAGCGAGCAGAAGCACGCCAGTCGCCTCCGATCCAGAACCAGTCATGCTTCCAATCTCGCACCTTCCCAGGGATGTCCTCGACTAGCTTTTGGCCTGGTCGCGCCTTCAGATAGTACCAGCCCGCCTCTTCCCCAGTACAACTGGTCATCGTCATCAGGTAGCCAACTTCCTCGGCGGACAGCCGGTTGGGATACCCCTCCAGGGCGAACATTACCATCAGAGCCATCAGATTTATCCACCCAACGGGAGTAAGTTGGGTGATAGCCAGGTTCACGTCATGTAGGAATTGGCCGACCAAAGGATGCAATGGCAAGGAAACTCCAACATTTAGGGTGGCGAGGTTGATCGCCGTCAATCCGCGTGGTGGGCGATCAGCTCTGTCGTCCGCCAGAGGAGCATACATCGGGATGTCAAAGGGAATCTTATAATCCCTCCGAATCTCGGTCAAATTCTCCTCGGTGATGGCGGACACAATACATCTCGCTGCGAACTCGGTCGCCTTTAACTTCCATACTCTGCGGGCAGGAATGACGAAGCGTTTGAAGTGCTCCTTTTCGTACTCATTCCAGTTCACACAGCGAGCAACCGCGACTGGAACCCGATGCTCGATCAGTCTGGGCGCAGGGAAGTTGATGTCTTTGAGATAGGCCCAGGTTAGTTCGTCAAGGTTCATCGGCTGAAGTACCTCGACCTCTTCGTCCTCGTCTTCGTGGAGGTCCGAGCTCGTTTCTTCTAAGAGCTGGCGAGCAGGATTTGCTCGCTCCTCTCTTTCCCCGGAGGGATGAGCTCCAGAATTGACCGAGCGTGCAACCGAAGCCGCCTCGGGATCGGATTCCAAATCGACTATGGGAGGATTCTCTTCGACGGGCCATTTTTCAGGATTCCGGGGAGGAAAAGAACCGGTCTCAGAGTGCGACGCCATCCAATAAGTTAAGGGAAATAAGTTCGGGTTTTGCAGATTCCGGCAAGGGAAGAACACGGCGGCTTAGAATTTTCCATGGCGGAGTAAGGATTCTCGGTGAGTCTAGAACGCACACGACGTAAGAAAAGAAGAAATAGAAGAAAAAAAACAGAGAAGAAACTACCTTGACGTTGTTTGAAGATCGCCGGAAACTGGAAACGGTCGCCGGAAATTTGAAAGAAGGAAGAAAGAGGAATTTGCGCTTAAGAAACAGTGTGAAAATGAAAAAAATGGAAAAAAATTTCCTTATATACTTCTGGAAAAACGGGGTACCGGGCGAACAAAGTTGAAAGTTGAAGGACCAAATTGCAAATTCTGGACGTGTGCAGCACCTGTCCGACAAAACGGGAAGGCACGTCACCTCGGGATCGTGTGCGCGTGGGCGGCAGCAATCATTCCGCCCACGTCACACCTCGAGCCGTGCCCAGACCTTGGGATCCCAACCGTCCCCGACCCGAGTCTGCTCGACCAATGTTGTCCGCCCGTGAAAAGCTGCTCGCCCCCGCGACATTCTTGCTCGCACTAGAGACACTTAAAAGTTGCCAACCCAAAAAGTGCTCATTCACCATCTTCACAATTTATTGATCGACAAGGGGGCAATTGTTGATAGGCGAGCAGGAACAACATTTGGGCGACCAGGATTAGCGCAAATCACTCAAGAATTAAAGTGGAGTTAACACGTGATTTACCCAAGATATTCGGCGAGCAAAACCTACATGCGATCAAGGCACATAGGCGAACAAAATCAGATTAAAAGCCACATGACGAGCTCAAACGGCATACTGCCGATCAGATCCAACCACAGCGCCGAAATAACAATTAAACAAGATGAAAGACCATCAGAATCAGACTAAAGACTCCTCAAGGACAAGTCCAAAGTGACGAACAGCTCCTGACTGAGAGCAAGTCCAGTAGATATGGATAAAATTTAGTTAAGATAAGGTCAAATTAGTCAAAGGACAGGTGTCGAGCATGCAGGCTTGGTCGGCCAAAGGTCGTGCCACCTCCTGCTGGGCAAAAGTCTATAAATACTTAGATTAATGGTTGTTTTAGGTGGTTAATTGATCATCAAACAACAGTTCCTATGCATTTTAGCTTCGTTTTTTCAATATCAAGACCGGCCCTTATCAGAGAGGAATCTGCACCGTTTATCTTGATCCAAACTGATGCAGGAAATTATTATTGATGACTCTCAAGAACTACGTCCTCCTCTATCCACTTATACTAGCCTTATTTTTCCGTTATTATCTATCATAATAAGTTAGAAGATATTTTGAGGTATTGTGAAGTTTATTTATGAATAAAATGATTGTTTATAAAAATTATGATACTTATATTTTTTATAAATAATAATTTTACTGATGAATGAACCTTACCGTACCTCATAATACTCTTTAACTTATAACAAAAAATAACAATTGAGAAAACAAGACTAATAATGCATCATTATTCATGTTATTATTATTATTATATGTAAGACGAGCACTAGGGGTGGGCATTCGGTTATTCGGTCACCCAATGATTAGGCGTGATATTGTTATGTTTTTGTGCCCGATTTGCCCTTGTTTTGAGTGTTTTTTATGAGTGTTTGGAGTCAATTGAGTATTATTTCTATAAACTGATGAATTTATCTCTTTGGTTTTCATAGATGGATAGAGGGCGAAAAGAGAAGTTCGTAGGACTTTGAATCGGCCAAACCGGACTCCCGGTTGAGGAGATATGAAGATTTTAAGAACAAGTGTACATCAGCCGAAAACTGCTCGAGCACCATAGCTCGAATGCCACCATAGCTCGAGTGCTAGCGCTCGAACTGCACCATAGCTCGAGCGTTTTTGCGTGTTTTTAGCCCAAAATCGTCCAAATTCGTCACAAAGCCTATATATACCCCATTCAAGCATATCAACACAGAACAAGACATATCTACACATATTTTGTTGGGAAATTGTATAGACTTAAGTTTTGATTAAGATACCAAAAAGTTTCTCCTAAGTTATTTGTAAGTAAGACTATTCAGTAGAGTTATAGTTTAGAAAGTCAGTTCATATGTTAAGGAACTGAAGTGCAATTAGAAATTTCTGGAGTGTATTAAAGTTTGAAGTCCGCTGAAGAATGAAGTCCACTGAAGTCAACTAATCTGTAATATAGTCTAAGTCCCAAGAAGCTAAATGATGCTTGGGAAACTGCCAAGAGGGAGTTTGTATACTCTTTCTATGTCAGTGGAGAATTGGGAAAGGAGAATGCGCAGGATCTGTTCAACGATTGGTTGTTTGAAACCTACCCAAAACTCTACCCTGAGATAAGTGAAGCCTGGAATGACAAGTTTCCAGACCATGCTTTGAAGGCTCCTGAGCCAATCACCTACTGGCCTCCACAAGATGCAACTGGAGCAGTTGATAGAGATCAGATCACAGAAGAATGGGTGTCCTTGTGTGATCATTTAGGTCTCAAGGGGCATTCAAAAGAAGTCATAGAGAGGAAGAATGACTTGAAGATTCGAGTCTTCAAGCAATATGGACTTGAACCTTTGTTTGAGTCCATCTGAGGAAGTTAAGTGTTTTACTGGGCATCTGTTTATAAGTCCCAACTGATTTTATTTTTGAACTTCTATTAACAGTAGACTTCATGTATTTGTAATCTTATTCTTCATGAAATGAAACTCTACTGCTATTTGCCCAAGATAATATCTCATTATCATTTAGGCTTATGTACTTGAATGTTTTTACTTACAAAAATCCTTTGAATTATATGTCATCTGAAGAACCTAACCTGAAAGAAGATATGTAATAAGATAGGTTTCGGCATAATCAAAAAGAGGGAAATTGTTGGGAAATTGTATAGACTTAAGTTTTGATTAAGATACCAAAAAGTTCCTCCTAAGTTATTTGTAAGTAAGACTATTCAGCAGAGTTATAGTTTAGAAAGTCAGTTCAAATGTTAAGGAACTGAAGTGCAGTTAGAAATTTCTGGAGTGTATTAAAGTTTGAAGTCCGCTGAAGATTAAAGTCCGCTGAAGAATGAAGTCCACTGAAGTCAACTAATCTGTAATATAGTCTAAGTCTTGAATGTTTTCTAAGTGCATTCACACTAAGACTAAATCCATCAGGAGAGGACCAAGGTCCACTGATGTGAACTAACAAGACACATTCAATGCTAAACACATTAAAAGATGTTAGTTAATCTGGTTGGAACAAGGCAAAACGAATTTCAGTGAAGCTTACAATAAATGAAGGAATAAGAAGGTTCTCTCAGAGGAGTGCCACCTTAAAGCAAGACAGGATTCTAAGCAAGCAGACTGAATGGCCCAATAAGAAGATGACACGTAGGTGTACTC
This sequence comes from Ballota nigra, assembly GCA_947034835.1. Taxonomy (NCBI): domain Eukaryota; kingdom Viridiplantae; phylum Streptophyta; class Magnoliopsida; order Lamiales; family Lamiaceae; genus Ballota; species Ballota nigra. The sequence goes on along the minus strand of OX344728.1, from coordinate 50,338,502 downwards.
TACTGACAGCCGACCTGTCCCAGACTGACAAGTACCAAAAGTCTTTCCCTAGCATTCTATAGAAAGTTGGTGAATAGGCATGGTTTTTCAGCTGCTTCTTGACAAGACTTAAAGCTTCAAATAGAGCCGTTTGAACTAATCAGATACAAGAAGACTTACTTGAGAAGATTTAAAATCCAACGGGAAGATTTTCAAGAAGGTCTATAAATACAGAAGGACGTGCTCATTTCTATGCACGGGAAACTTGTTGGGAAAATAGGGGTGCCCGAAATCTATTCGGGATGAATTTTAAATACGAATTTAAATACAATTATTACTAGCATGAATTAATCCTAATTAATTCAAATAATAATTCCAACAACTAATTATCATCATGCATGTTGAATTAATTTCACATATTTAATTAAGCGGAATAAACAATTAAATATGCGATTAACGTACCTCTTGTAGAATTGGCCTTTGAATATACGGGACAATTATAATCTCGCTTTATCAACCCAAAGCCTTCTCAAGTATTTCCCTTTTCACCTCACTTGATCGCCGGTGGGAGACGCTTTCAAGTAATTTAATAACTAAGGAAAAAGAAAAATATCTATGCTCTTGATTTTTCCAACACATGGAATTATGTACTTGGAGATGAAATAATCATCTCCTATTTATAAGAGGTGTTGGCCGAAAATTAGAGATTTAATGGGCTTGGAGAAAATCTTTTCTTAATCTCTAAGAAATCTTGAATATATCCCATATATTCTTTTCTCCATAATAAAATATTCCACAAAAATCTCACACCCCTAAATAAATATATAGTTTTCGAAATTTACATAGAGAAAATCCAAGATTTGGATCTTCTTGAATATATGAGATATTCTTGTATTCCTAGAATACATATCTTGCATAATATCTTTCCAAGAAAATCAACAAAATCTTTTTCCTCCTTATCATGTATTTTTCGAAAATTAAAGGGAAAAATCAGCATATTATTTTCTTTTTATTTTAATCACCTTATCATTATTGGGCTACTTAATTGGGCTACTTGAGGGGCCTTAAGGAGAATTAAGATTGGACCTCCTAATGGACTTCTGAATTTCAATATTGAGCCCCAATATAATTCAGCACATTAATATTAATTATTACCACTAATAAATTAATATTGCACTATCCATCTTAATCCATATTACGATAATATGGGCTCCCGGTTATTATTTCCCGCGTTTAAGATTATCAAGTCCATTAATTAATTAAGCTTCTGAATAGCTCTAAATTAATTAACATCTTTCACCTTGGAGTAAAGACAGCTCAACATTATTATTCGTTCCGAAGAAACTAATTCTTCACTTGCAAGATTTGGTACAATAAAACTTCTGAGCCCACCAAGGGGACTAATCACACGAGCCGTACTCGCACGCGTTTCTCCGTATTAAATCTTAGCAACCGTCGTATGATTAATATTACTGCCCAAGACACAAAGTTCGAAGTCACAATGATTCTCACCCAACATGAATCAAAGCAGTAACTATTAAACACACACGGTCCTATTTAAGTGACGGAGATTAAGAAATCAACAACCACTGAGGTCTAATTCTTCACCTTTCAGAACAGAAGAATTTATCCTCGCTGTAGGACCTCTTCAACACATACTAAATGTGCTAGTGCAATCTCTTAGTCAAGACAGACCAATGTGAGCCTTACACATCGACCTTTCACGGCGGATTGTTCAATTCCACCTGGGTCGTGAATTGTACGTTTAGTTACAAGTAAATTGTTAATGTTGTATTCCGTGATCGGGTATCACCACATTAACTACAATGTAACATGTACTATATATTGAACGGTTTGCAATAGAAATTCAACATTCAATTATATCTAAAGCAAATATGATAAAAGAATTATTCTCATAAATCGAGTGTTTGATACACGAGTTATACAAAGTAAAAGCATACTTTCACGTATAACTCCAACAATCTCCCACTTATACTTAAAGTCTGCTTTTAGTATACATCACGCATGTCTTAGTGTAGTAGCTCTACGTGACATCTCATGTCAACCTACACTAACCTAATAATTCCTCCCACTTATACTTAAAGCAGATTGGCAATAGTCTTGACTCTCATTCCATCCACATGTCTCTCGAATGTATTCAGAGGCAGACCCTTTGTGAATGGATTTACTAGGTTGTCCCCGACGCATATCTTTGCCACCTCTTTATCTCATCTCTTAACGATTTCTCGTATAAGATGGTGTTTTCTTTCAATGTGTTTGCTGGCCTTGTGGGCTCTCGGTTCCCTTGAATTTGCAACTGCCCCGGCATTGTCACAAAAGACAGTTATCTTGTCGGGCAAATTCGGAACTACGTCCAAGTCCACTAAGAAGTACTTGAGCCAAACCGCTTATTTCGCTACTTCACAAGCAACTACTTATTCGGCTTCCATGGTCGAATCTGCGATGCATTTCTGCAAATCGCTTCTCCATGTCATGGCTCCTTCTCCCATGCAAAACACACTACCCAAGGTAGGTATTTTGGAGTCTATGTCTGATTGGAAATTTGAGTCCGAGTATCCCATGGGAATTAGATTGTCTGATTGTTAAATCAGCATTCCATACTAAGTTCTTTTCAGAAACTAAAGAACGCATTTAATTGCAATCTAATGTGCTTTCCCGGGGTTACTTTGATATCTTGCCATCATGCCCACGGCAAAGTAGATATCCGGTCTCGTACACAACATTGCATTCATAAGACTTCCTACGTCCGAAACGTACGGAACGTCTTTCATGTCATCTATCTCCACTTGCGTCTTAGGGCATATTTCTTTAGATAGATGGATTCCGTGCCTAAAAGGTACAAAACCTTTCTTGGAATCTTGCATGCTGAAATGCTTCAAAACAGTGGCTTTGTATGAAACTTGCGATAAACCCAACATCCCCCTCTTGGATCTCGAGTGAACTTGATCCCAAGGATGTGACCGGCTTTCCCTAAGTCCTTCATATCAAACTGATTTGACAGCCATACCCTTACGTCTGACAATACCTTTACATTGTTTCCAATGAGCAGAATATCGTCTACGTATAATACTAAGAATACCACCGCAGTTCCGTCACACCTTTTATACACACAACTTTCGAACTTGTTTTGATCACAAACCCATAAGACTTAATAACTTGATCAAAACACTGGTTCCAAGTACGCGACGCTTGCTTAAGTCCATAAAATGGATCTCTTAAGCTTGCATACGAGGTGCTCTTGGCCTTTTTCAACGAAACCTTTGGGTTGTTGCATATAGATCTCATCAAGACTTCCGTTAAGGAAAGCTGTCTTGACATCCATTTGCCAGATCTCGTAATCTAAGTGCGCAGCGATCGACAAGAGAATGCGGATGGACTTAAGCATAGCTACAGGCCACAGGCCACAAGCCTTGCTTTGAAGGTCTCTACCCTTCCGTCCGGTCCTCTTTTCCTCTTGTACACCCACTTGCATCCAATGGGTTCTACCCCATTTGGTGGATCAACCAACTCCCACACTTGATTATAATCCATCGAACCCACCTCGGTTTCCATTGCGGTTTGCCACACTTCCGCGTCTTTGTCTTGGATTGCCTCGTCGTACGTTCATGGGTATGATTCATCGCCGGGAATCAAATCCAAAGATTCTCCAATTCCCATGAATCTCTCGGGTTGCCTTGCAATCCTCCCACTACGACGGGGTTCCGATTGTGAAGGTATGACGTGTGGTATATCATCTTGTATACTTGGTATAGGAGTTTGCCCTCTTAACTCGTCTAAGGTAATCTCACTTCTGGGCTTTCTTTTGTTCATATAGTCTTCCTCCAAGAATTTAAAGTGCGAACTAATCACGGTCGTTTAATCCTTGAGACTATAGAACATACACCCTTTCGTTCCCATGTGATATCCTATAAACAACCTTAATTCCGAACATGGATCCAATTTACCGGCTTCCTTGTCTAGCACGTATGCCGGACAACCCCAAATCTGCAAGTGTCTTAGACTGGGCTCGCGCCCCGGTCCACAATTCCATTGGGGTTTTAGGAACCGATTTGGATGGCACCAAGTTTAGAATATAAGTCATTGTTTCCAAGGCGTTACCCCAAAACGACTTGGGTAAATCCGAATAACTCATCATGGATCTGACTATTTCTAAAAGAGTCTGGCTCCTTCGTTCCACCACACCGTTCTATTGAGGGGTTCCCGATGTGGTCAACAGGGATACAATCCCTTCTTCTGATAGGTAGTTCAAGAATTCATTGCTAAGGTATTCGCCTCCACGAACAAATCGTAGAGACTTGATACTTCTTTCCCTATGCATCATAAGGTAGATGTATCCGTATCTTGAGTAATCATCAAATTACTCATACCTCTTCTTGCTATGATCGTCATTGAACCACACATATCGGTATGAACGAGTTCTAACACTTCCGTAGTTCTATTCCCCTTGGCTCCAAATGCCCTCTTGGTCATTTTACCCTCTAAACAGGATTCACAAGTTGGAAACGGTTCGACTTGGAATGATTCCAAGGATCCGTCTTTCACCAATCTCTCTATCCACTTTAGATTAATATGACCTAGTCTAAGATGCCATAGAAGTGTTTCGTTCATCTCCGAAGAACGCTTTCTTTTATTACTCGAAATAATCGATGTGTTATTAGATTCAATTTTGTGAGTGGTGTGCCCAAATAATGGTATAAAGATCATCCATTAAAGTTCCGGAACGGATAAACTCATCGTTTCAAGCAATAATAACATCCTTATTAAAAGAAACTGAGTATCTATTCAAACAGTTTAGAAACTGAAGGTTGAGTTCTTTCTAAACTAGGAACATGAGGAACGTCTCTCAAGACCATAACTCTATCTTCACAAGATAGGCGCACTTCTCCCACTGCTTCAGCTGCCACTCTCGTAGCATTGCCCGATGTGATGGGGATCTCACTTCCATTAAGTCGTCGGGTTAGCTTAAACCCATGAAACAAATGTGATCAGTAGCTCTCGTATCCACTATCCACGAATAGACAGCATACGCCACTTCACAAGTTTCGACGACTAAGGTGTGTGAATTACCTAACTTTTCTAGCCTCTTAGGCTTGGAACAGGCAGGCCTCCATTGTCCTCTCTCACCGCAACTAAAACACTTCCCCTTCGATGCTTGCCTTTGCATTTGTCTTTCGCAACAATTGGATTTGCTTGGATCCGGCCTTTGGTTCTCTTCCTCTTTTTCCCTCCCTTGGGACCAAAAGAGGTAGACGAACCATTAGCCACCATAGCACTAGACTGGTGCTCCATTATCACCTCCACCGAAACTAAAGCTTACAAGAGCTCGGGCAAACGACTTGTCCGTTCATTCATCTGACAGTTCAGATGAAACTACTCAAAGCTTCTCGGTAGGGAATGGTATATGAAATCAATCAAAATCCGCACCAAGTACTTCCAACTTGTTAAGGTATGCCATTATCTCGAGAACGTGCTCCCTCACGGGCGTTCCTTCCACCATTTCCAACTTGACCGAGTCATGTTTGGTGAACTGATTAGTCATGGGATTCTGATGTGAAAACATCTCTTCAAGGTGTTCCATGATTTCAACAGCGGATACAATGTCTTCATGAACGCGCCTCAAATCCTCAGACAGAAATGTCAAGATGATGCACTTCATTCATTATCACGCTTCCGATCATAAACTGCCTCTTCCCATTGCTTGACTTATCATTAGGCTTGCCGGGTATATTAACATAAATAACCCAATTGTGTTTTCGTGCAGTAAGGACAAATTTAAAAAAAAACATTTCCAATCGATATAATTCTCTCCAAAAAGTTTATTAACTTTAAGTATATTAAACAGTGGATTAGAAGGTTGCGACATGATGAAATGAGAATAAAACATACATTCATATCAATATCTAGAAAAATATGAAATTATCACATAATTCGATCACATCAATTATATTGAAACCTTAAAACAATATAATCATGCATCAGCCAACATCTCGAAACAATTTAAATGCGCCACGAGGGGTGGTCTATACATTTAAATACATTCAAGCGGATCACAAACTTAAAAGTTACAAATCCTTAATTCAAAATTAATAGTTGGCTCCCACTTTGACCACATAGAAATTGACAGGGACTCCGAGGGGAGTAAGTTAATATCAATTTCCTATGCCTAAGTAATAACCATAATTAAATACAGGATTATTATTTCGCTTTGAGCAAGCCACTCGTGGTGAGGGTCAATATCGCCACTAGTAATAATCCACAATCATCCTTTCGGAATTTATTCATGTGAAATCCGTTCTTTTGGCCGATCCGAGGGGGAAATGTATTCCAAAAGAACTTCACAAATAAATAAATTATGGAGGTCAAATTAATCCAATTTTAATATCCGGAATAAAATTGCGATTAAAAAAACATACTTAGTAATTTTCGAAAGTAAGGTTTTTCTTGGACAATCAAATTCATGCAAACACATATTAACAAATAATAATAAGTGCACGAAATAAAACATCCATCAAAACAAAATTAAACACTTTGGAGCACTCAAATCCAATTGTCACGGTTTAATTTCTTCACGTCTTGATGCGAAAAGATCGTCCTTGTTGCTTTCCGACGTTCGTCTCGACGTGCTCCCACTCGAACAGCAACACTTCATCAAAAACAGCATCGTTTGGGGTTCGGGACGGCGTTTAAAAACACACGGAAAAAAACACGAACCGAAAAAATTCCACGGCCTGAGATACAGCGCGCGTCGGCCCACGAAGTGGACCCGCGCGCTTCCCGGCCCGAGAAGCGCTAGAAAACAGCCCGAGGCGCGCCGAAGCGCAGCCCCGAGGCGCACCCGAGGTGCACCCGAAGCGCTGCACGGAGGCGCGCCGAGGCGCACCAGAGGCGCCGCCCGGAGCGCCCCGAGGCGCTGCAGCCCGCGCCAGAGGCGCGCGCACGCCTGCGCGCGGCGCTGTGGGCCCGTTGCGCACGGCGTGCACCCCCGTGCGCCGTTTTTTTTTCGCCGTTCGTCCTCGTTTTCTTCACCCCTTGCATGATTTTACCTCCATACACGCGCCACGCTTGTATGCGTCGTCCGGGTACGCCGTTTTTAATTCTTATTTCTTCGTCACGATCCGGTTACAATTTATTTTTACAAAAAAAAAATAAAAACTAGATCTAGACTAGTCTATTACAATGATCGAATCAAAATAAAAACAACTAATCTACTCGTGGATTTTCTCACGAGAAAAACGAATTCGAACGAATCGAATTAAAAAACAATTAATTCACACGCATGAAATTAACAACATTAAAAACCATGACAATTGGATACCTGCAAAAAAGATCTAACAATTCTACTATCCAATTTCAATTTAATGTTTTAACAATTTAAATTCCAATTTAAAATTCAGAGCCCGAAACCGTGGCTCTGATACCAGTTGTTGGGAAAATAGGGGTGCCCGGAATCTATTCGGGATGAATTTTAAATACGAATTTAAATACAATTATTACTAGCATGAATTAATCCTAATTAATTCAAATAATAATTCCAACAACTAATTATCATCATGCATGTTGAATTAATTTCACATATTTAATTAAGCGGAATAAACAATTAAATATGCGATTAACGTACCTCTTGTAGAATTGGCCTTTGAATATACGGGACAATTATAATCTCGCTTTATCAACCCAAAGCCTTCTCAAGTATTTCCCTTTTCACCTCACTTGATCGCCGGTGGGAGACGCTTTCAAGTAATTTAATAACTAAGGAAAAAGAAAAATATCTATGCTCTTGATTTTTCCAACACATGGAATTATGTACTTGGAGATGAAATAATCATCTCCTATTTATAAGAGGTGTTGGCCGAAAATTAGAGATTTAATGGGCTTGGAGAAAATCTTTTCTTAATCTCTAAGAAATCTTGAATATATCCCATATATTCTTTTCTCCATAATAAAATATTCCACAAAAATCTCACACCCCTAAATAAATATATAGTTTTCGAAATTTACATAGAGAAAATCCAAGATTTGGATCTTCTTGAATATATGAGATATTCTTGTATTCCTAGAATACATATCTTGCATAATATCTTTCCAAGAAAATCAACAAAATCTTTTTCCTCCTTATCATGTATTTTTCGAAAATTAAAGGGAAAAATCAGCATATTATTTTCTTTTTATTTTAATCACCTTATCATTATTGGGCTACTTAATTGGGCTACTTGAGGGGCCTTAAGGAGAATTAAGATTGGACCTCCTAATGGACTTCTGAATTTCAATATTGAGCCCCAATATAATTCAGCACATTAATATTAATTATTACCACTAATAAATTAATATTGCACTATCCATCTTAATCCATATTACGATAATATGGGCTCCCGGTTATTATTTCCCGCGTTTAAGATTATCAAGTCCATTAATTAATTAAGCTTCTGAATAGCTCTAAATTAATTAACATCTTTCACCTTGGAGTAAAGACAGCTCAACATTATTATTCGTTCCGAAGAAACTAATTCTTCACTTGCAAGATTTGGTACAATAAAATTTCTGAGCCCACCAAGGGGACTAATCACACGAGCCGTACTCGCACGCGTTTCTCCGTATTAAATCTTAGCAACCGTCGTATGATTAATATTACTGCCCAAGACACAAAGTTCGAAGTCACAATGATTCTCACCCAACATGAATCAAAGCAGTAACTATTAAACACACACGGTCCTATTTAAGTGACGGAGATTAAGAAATCAACAACCACTGAGGTCTAATTCTTCACCTTTCAGAACAGAAGAATTTATCCTCGCTGTAGGACCTCTTCAACACATACTAAATGTGCTAGTGCAATCTCTTAGTCAAGACAGACCAATCTGAGCCTTACACATCGACATTTCACGGCGGATTGTTCAATTCCACCTGGGTCGTGAATTGTACGTTTAGTTACAAGTAAACTGTTAATGTTGTCTTCCGTGATCGGGTATCACCACATTAACTACAATGTAACATGTACTATATATTGAACGGTTTGCAATAGAAATTCAACATTCAATTATATCTAAAGCAAATGTGATAAAAGAATTATTCTCATAAATCGAGTGTTTGATACACGAGTTATACAAAGTAAAAGCATACTTTCACGTATAACTCCAACAAAACTCACAAGATCAAAGCTATCTCTACATTCATAACCTACTAAGAAGCACTCGAAATTACCTCTGTTTCCCAAGTGTTTCATATCTGTAGAAAGCATACCAAGCCTTCTGTAATCGAGCTTAAAGCTATATCCAAACCTTAGAAAGAGATAATCCATCCTAAGACTTGAGCTAAATTGTAAGGATTATCTCACAACAGTTGGAGCCAAACCCTACTCAAAACCCTACTCAGTTGTTAGGTTGAGAGTTAGTGTTAAGTGGTGTTAGTAAGCTGATTGTTTGTATCAGTCTAAAAGCTGGTTTGGTTTGGGAACTAGGACCTGGAATTATCCTAGTGATCAATCATCCTAAGAGAGGATTTATTTATCAGTGCACCTTGGCACTATAACACAAGGAATTCCAAGTGAAAGGAATGCTCCTGTTTAATCAGGACAGTGGACGTAGGAGATTCTTCTCTGAACCACTTTATATCTTGTGTACTTACTTTCTGTTTTTCCTAAGTGTGTGTTATTCTTTCAGAGTTTATCAAAGTAAAACGAGATTTCATAAGGGCTCACTAATCCGCATCTGAAAGCTAATTAGATAGTAGTTCAACTGAAAGTCTTGAACTTTCAGTGGAGGTATTATCTCAGTAAGCTTTCACAAAGTAATTCTCAGCAGACCTCAAGTCCACTGACGAGTTACTGTCTTAAGTAACCTGATAATTTTAAAAGAAGTTTAAGTTTGTAATCTCAGGTGTATTCCCCCCCCCCCCCCCATACACCTGTTTACTCGTTTCGGGACCATTATATTTACACTCGTTTTTCGAAGGAGAAAGCTTGGGAAGGAGATTGGAAGAGTTTTACAAGTTGTAATCGAGGTTTTAGCTTACGAATTCATAGTTTAATTAATTCTTTCGACTTCTTAGATTAATTCTTTCTTTCTTTGTTCTTGGAGATTAAAAACCCTAGCTTTTCAGATTATAAAAGATTATTTTTTAGATTTTAATTTATTCTTTGTTTATGTTCTTTGATTTAATTATTGATTCAAGCATGTTTATGTTTCTTATTATCGTTATTGCTTTTGTTCTTTCAATTACCATGTTAGGCTAGAACCTTTGTATGCTTAGGATAGGATGAACTCGTAGAAGTAGGACGTTGGTACGTAATTTGGATTACTTGTGATGTTTAGTTTTGATTCTCTTAATTAACGAACGCTTAAAATAAATTCTAGATTTATCTTTGAATTAAGTACGAAAATTGTTAGAGAGAGGACGATCTTATCACTCTTTAATAACGAATATGCTTAACTAGAGGATTTAGAAGGGATTTATTCATCTACCGGTTTATCTAGGGAGGAAGACCGCATCACCTTAGTTAAATTAGGGTCTCATTAATTAAACACAATCTATTAACTTGTTTAGTGGATTAGTGAAGTCGATTGATAGGATAAAGTATTAGGGTTTAATTCTTGAGCTTTTCATCTTACAATCTTTTACTTAGGTTATTTCTTGCACATCACGATTATTTTGATTATCGTACCAACTCCATTAGTATACATAGGAATTCCTATCCCGAGCATCACCATCTCATATTTGAAAACAAACTTTAGATAATTAATTTATTTCTTTCTTTTGTCTTAGTAGAGTATTATAGTTTAGAATTAATTTCTGAAAAAAGCCAAAAACATACACTCATATTAACTACGACGCATAGATCTCCAGGGCTCTATTTGCATACACACTTTCCCTTGGGTTCGATACTACTTGGTCCCTATACTTGCCAATACTACAGGGATCCCATACTCTTGTGGGGAGACTACTAGTAGAAAGTTAGTATTTTCGTTTCAAGTCACCCAACCGAACCGAATAGTAAAAACCGAATTAATCAAAAGCCCTTAGCCGAACCAAAACCAAGCCGAATAGTGTTAAAATTGAATTTCAACTGAACCGAACGGTTCGGTTATTAATCGAAATATACTATGTGCTACTTTTTTGGGGTTTTTAGACATTTTGGGCCTAAATAATAAAAAAATATGATAAAAGTCCATAAATAAACAATAACTATCCATAAATCATTTACAAAAGTATATTAACATCCTAATAAACTAAAAGTCCATAAAAATTAAAAATAACATCTAAGAATTAGTCAAATACTAAAATAACATAATAGTTCAATGTTCATACTCCAAAATAAATTAATATGTGATTGATAGATTGACTTGATAATATTTATTTTAATTATTAAATATATTATTATATTAATTATTAATTAAATTCAATTTTCGGTTTTTTCGATTATTTTCATACAAAACCCGAAACCTAATCGAAATACCGAAATTTTAAAAATTGTAACCGAACCGAATTTTAAATTTCAGTTCAGTTCTGTTGTTAATCTGGAAGATTTAATATTCCAAATCTAGGAGATTTGGTATGGACATTACTTATGGACCAAGAAACTCAATGGGCTTTATCTATTAGACTAGGGTTTTAGTATTATAAATATATCTTTGTATTCATTATTGTACTCACTCATACACAAGAATAATAGTGAAACTCCTGGCTTGGATCGCCCCCAGACGTAGTCGTTCCCGATGAACTGGGTCAACAAACGCTGTCTCTTTATTTACGCACTTAGTTACAATACGTTATCAGCACGAGTCTCTAACCGAGATTATACGGTACACCTTTAATTTATTTTTATGAATCGCATGATTTATTGTGTACTCTGAATTTTTTTTCGTTCCTGAATATACCTGCGTATAATTGTATTTCGTTAAAATTATTTTTGTAAATTGAATCAACGAGCAACGGTCGTCGCCCCGAAGACGATCGACCGCCGCTGACCCGCAGCCGCCACGCGCACCGCGCCGCGTGCTGCCGTCCTGTTGCGCACGCAGCCGCCGCCCTGCCGTGCCGAGCGTCGTTGCTTCGCCTCGCGCTGTCGCCTCGCCACGCCGCAGCCCGCCGCCCTGTCGCGCCGTGAGTTGCTGCCGCGCTGCGCGGCGTCGTCTCGCGCCGCCATCCTGCCGCCCTGACACGCCGCGAGCCCGCCCCTCCTCCGGGCACGGGCCGCCGCCCTATCGCGCACAGCCGCCACTCTGTCGCGCGCGGGCTGCCGCCTTGCCGCGCACCTACACCGCGGGCCTCGCGCTGCCGTGCGCTTATGCCGCTGCCGCCTCGCGCCGCCACGCGTTCTCGTCGCCCGTTCTCTTGCGCGACACTCGCAGTATTTTTCCAAATTTTTGTGATTCGCAATTTCATTCTTGGTATCACAAAATTCATGTTTATTCTTATTTTTAATCATGAAAATATTTCATTAAATTGCGTTAATATACATGAAATAATTATTTTTATGATTATTCCCTCTGTCTATTAAATCGTATATTTTCTAGAAATTATTTTCATGTTATTATCTCCCTTATTTGTTTTTGCATGTTTACGTGATTTTATTATCCCACATGCATTAATTTTGCGCACATAGTTTATTTTATTTATAGTCCGCATATTATGCCCGGGTAGGCGGCGCCCGGTATTTGACGGACCGTAAATTTATGCCTTGGGTAGACGGCGCCCAGTACGTGCATCTATGTGCCTTAGAGTAACTAAATAAATCATTGTCTCCCCGTTGTCTATGTTTTCGGTCAATCCTCTTACCCATGTCACTTTAATTATAGTGAATAATGTCTGATATTACCAAAAGAGAATTTGTTGAGCTTACTCTTGATGGTAGTAACTACCTGACATGGACGCTAGATGTTGAAATACATCTAGCCTCAAACAACCTTAGCGGCACGATTGTCGATGATCCAAAATCAACTGACGCCCAGAAGGCGAAAGCTTTGATTTTCCTCAGGTATCATCTCAATCAGGACCTGAAAAATGAGTATCTCACTGAGAGAGACCCTGGAACGTTGTGGAAGTCCCTGAAGGACCGTTTCCAACAATAAAATGATATACCCCTCCCTCAAGCCCAATACGATTGGTTGAACCTCCGTTTCCAAGACTTTAAGTCCGTAACGGAATACAACTCAGCCTTACATCGTATTGTGTCTCAGTTAAAGTTATGTCAGAAGACGATTTAATCCAGAAGACTTTGTCGACTTTCCACGCAAGCAACCTTGTACTCCAGCAGTAGTATAAGGCTAAGAACTACACTGTACACTCTGAGCTAATTTCTGCACTTCTTGTAGGGGAAAAGCACAACCAGCTCCTTATGCAGAATCATAATGCGAGGCCGCTTGGCTCGAAAGCGGCGCCCGAAGCACATGTTGTAACTCAAAGTAGTACAAGAGGTCGCAAGCGTGGAAGGGGGAGATGGAGTAAACGAACTCGTAGCCAAGGCCGAGGTCATAATAAATCATGTGGTTCAGGTTCCTTGAATGACAATCAAGCTCAGATTCGTGGGAAGGCTGCACCTAACACGAACTTCGCTACCCGAAAATCTGATAATCAAGATAAGGTTGATCAGTCCTGCTACAGATGCGGATGCAAGGGCCATTGGTCTCGCACGTGTCGCACTCCCTAATATTTGGTCGAGGCTTATCAAAAGCAGCAGAAGGACGATAAGGGGAAGGCTCCTAGAGTTGAATCTCACCATGCCAGTCTGCCCGAAGCAGATTCTGACCTAGACAACTCAGATCGTATAGGCATTGAGCTTAAGGATTTTGGAGATGACGAGTAGATTTACGCATTTAGTTATTCCTAGTATTTTGTTTTCTTAATAAAATAATTTCACATTATGTTTTGGATCCTTTCTTTCAGATATTTTATTGATTAGCTTTGATATGTTTACCTTAATAGTTGTCCATGTATTTATTTTGGATATTGATGTTCTCATTTATAGCTTGTAAACAAATCAGCTATTAGGTTTGGACTATTTCCTCTTGCATGATGGACGCCCATAGCGATTTATGTATGGTAGATAGCGTCACCACACGTACGATCCTAAAGGATAGGAAGTATTTTCATAACTTGATAGAACGTAAGGAGAGTATAACTACAATAGCTAATGATAGTACGTTGATAGTGGGCTCTGGAAGAGCTTCCATTGTCCTCCCCATGGGTACCGAATTAATAATTGATAATACTTTGTTGTTTCCGTAATCTAAGCGTACCCTACTCAGTTTTAGAGACATTAGGATAAACGGGTTTCATATTGAAACTAAAACTGAGAACGATAACGAATACCTTTTGATGACTAGTACTCGAGGTAGCCGTAAGCAAGTTATAGAAAAACTTCCTTCCTTCTCATCCGGTTTGTACTATTCCTACATCCGGCCATCTAGTTCCCATCTAGCGATGAATATGAAATTCCATGACCCAAATTCCTTTAAATTGTGGCATCAGCAATTAGGTCATCCGGGACAAACTATGATACGTAGGATTCTATCTAATTCAACTGGTCATAATATTTCGAATAATAGAATCCCTCCCGTTGATGAGTATTTCTGTGACGCATGTTCTAAGAGTAAGTTGATAGTGCGTCCGTCGCACACTAAGGTTGGGCTAGAGTCTCCGGTTTTCCTTGAGCGAATTCAAGGAGACATTTGCGGACCGATTCACCCAGCATCAGGACCATTTCGTTATTTCATGGTTCTTATTGATGCCTCCACTAGGTGGACATTTGCATGTTTGATGTCCACCCGCAATCAAGCTTTTGCGAAGCTCATTGCGAAGACTATCGAGCTTAGAGCTCAATTCCCGGATTATCCAATTAAATCGATTCGCATGGATAATGCAGCTGAGTTTAGCTCGAAGGCCTTTACAGATTACTTTATGGCCCTGGGAATTAAAGTGGAGCATTCGGTCCCCTACGTCCATACCCAAAATGGTCTTGCTGAGGCGCTAATAAAACGCATCAAATTTATCGCGAGACCATTGCTTATGAACTCAAAACTACCCACCTCATGCTGGGGGCATGCAGTCCTACATGCATCGCACTTAATTCAAATCCGTCCAACTGCATATAATGATCATTCCCCCTACAGTTAGTGCGTGGGAAAAAACCTAGCATTTCCCATCTGTGTATTTTTGGATGTGCGGTATACGTACCAATTACGATACCCAAGCGAACCTCTATGGGCCCACAAAGGAAACTCAGTATTTACGTCGGATTTGACTCTCCATCCATCCTCGAGCCTTTATCTGAGGATCAATTAACGGCCCGGTTCGCTGATTGCACGTTCGATGAAGATTACTTCCCGGCATTAGGGGGAGATCTGAATTCAAAATTGAATGAATGCCGGGAACTTACATGGAACGTAAGTAATCTTCAGTGTCTAGATCCGCGCACTAATCAATCTGAACTGGAAGTTCAGAAGATCATTAACTTGCAAAACTTAGCAAATAATCTGCCAGACGCGTTCACTGACCATAGAGGTGTGACTAGATCGCATATACCTGCAGTAAATGCTCCCCAAAGAGTTGAGGTCCCAAGCAAAACGAGCACTCATGCCCCCACACGCCAAAAGTATAAGGGACCCTCAAGAGATAGTAACACACCTAAACGAAAAGCTAGCAAATCTGGTCAGTCGAATGGAAAATCTCTAGAAGAGATCTGTCTAGATAACTCCAAGTCTCTAGGAGACGAGAGTCCTAGTAATGAAGCACGTGCACAAAATATTCCATGCACTAGGACTGTGGAACAACCAGACCCAGATACAATGGGAAATTAGAAAGGTCTGGTTGACGTAAACGTCGAAGTCTCTGTGAACTTCACAGATACAAGAGAAATATACAATAGAAATATTACTGTCGTCGACGATACATTTGCAACGTCAATAACCCTTTCTATTATAAATGATCTAGATCCTGAACCCAAAACAATCGCAGAGTGCCAGAAGTGCCCCGATTGAGTTAAATGGAAAGAGGCAATTGATGCAGAGCTCGCCTCGCTTAACAAAAGATAAGTATTTGGCTCTATCGTTCGTACACCCGCGCGCGCTATCCCCTTAGGATATAAATGGGTATTTGTACGAAAACAAAATGAGAACAATACTATGGAGAGGTATAAAGCGAGGCTGGTAGCACAAGGGTTTTCGCAGAGACTCGGGATTGATTTTGATCAAACCTATTCTCCCGCCATGGACTCAATAACGTTCCGCTACTTGATATCTTTGGTAGTTAAGTTGAATCTCCAAATTAGATTACTGGATGTAGTAACTGCGTACTTATACGGATCACTCGATGCTGACATTTATATGAAAATCCCAAATGGATTTGACATTTCTCAGATGAGAGATGGTGAAAACCGCAATATGTATAGCATACAACTGCAAAAGTCGTTGTATGGCCTGAAACAATCGGGCCTCATGTGGTACAACAGACTTAGTGAATTTCTTCAGAAGAAAGGATACACATTCGATAAAGCTTTCTCATGCGTATTCTCGAAGAAATTGCAAGATGGTTTTTGCATCATATCTGTCTTTATTGATGACCTAAACATAATCGGAACATGCAAAGAGATTGAAGAAGCCAGTTGAATCTTGAAAGCTGAATTCGAAATGAAGTCCTTGGGTAAAACCAAGTACTGCCTCGGCTTGCAGATCGAGCACCTCCCAGAAGGAGTCCTTATACATCAGTCGACCTACGTAAAGAAGGTATTGGAGAGATTTCACATGGATAAATCTCATCCACTTAGCACCCCGATGGTTGTCCGATCTCTCGAAGTGGATAAGGACCCATTTAGGCCAAGAGAAGATTCAGAAGAAATTTTGGGACCAGAAGTTCCTTATCTTAGGGCTGTTGGAGCTTTGCTCTATCTCACAAATTGCACCCGGCCGGACATTGCATTTGCTGTCAACTTCTTGCGAGATATAGCGCTTCTCCTATGAGGAGACATTAGAACGGTGTTAAGCACATTCTACGGTACCTCCAAGGATCTCAAGATCTTGAACTGTTTTACCGTAAGAACCAAGACAAAACCTTAGTAGGTTATGCGGATGCTGGCTATTTGTCTGATCCCCATAACGCCATATCCCAGACTGGTTATATTTTTCTCTGTGGTGGAACCGCAATCTTATGGAGATCGGTTAAACAATCCATGGTTACCACGTCTTCAAACCACTCAGAGATCATAGCTTTATTTAAAGCCGCACGAGAATGTGTTTGGTTAAGGTCATTGGTAAAACACATTGGTGACTCGTGTGGTATAGCCAAAGGCGATACACCTCCCACCGTTATATTTGAAGACAACGCTGCTTGCATCGCACAAATGAGTAATGGTAGGAAAACCTGACGAAACATATTTTAACTAAGTTTTTCTACCCATACGAACTCCAGAAGAGCAACGTAATTACCATTCAAAAGGTGCAATTTAGTAACAATCTAGCAGATCTGTTTACTAAATCCTTACCTACGTCTACTTTTGAAAAGTATGTTTGCGGTATTGGGATGCAAAGACTTAAAGTGTTGTTGTCTTCAGGGGGAGCGGTAACCCCGAAATAAATCTAGAAGATCGATGACATTCTCCCTACTTATTATTTGGCCGATCCCTAGCACGTGGAGTTTTCATGACAAGTCATTTATGTTATGTAGTAATGTCCAAGGGGGAGTGTTGTAAATCTTGAAGATTTAATATTCCAAATCTAGGAGATTTGGTATGGACATTACTTATGGACCAAGAAACTCAATGGGCTTTATATATTAGACTAAGGTTTTAGTATTATAAATATACCTTTGTATTCATTATTGTACTCACTCATACACAAGAATAATAGTAGAACTCCTGGCTTAGATCGCCCCCAGACGTAGTCGTTCCCAACGAACTGGGTCAACAAACGCTATCTATTTATTTATGCACTTATTTACAACAAGTTCGATCGGTTTTAACTGATTAGTGCTCGCCCCTAACGAGCACACAATTTAAAGAAAAATATAATAAATCAGTAGTATATGTCAAAAAGGGGAAAAAAATACTCAACTTGAAAAATAATATTTGGTGGCCGGGTAGAGGTTTTTAAGTCGAAACGAAGGCAAATCTCCATCGTCCAAAATGACTTGTTGAAAATTTGGTTGTTCATCCTTGAGAATCCCTCCCTTGTGCTTGTATAATGCTTCTTCAGGTTGCACATATATATACCACCAAATTATGACAAAAATCATATATAGACTAAAAACATGAACATTTTTCTTCGAAATTTAAAAAAAAAAAAAGAGGTATGCTTCAAATTTATTAAACCACAGTTGACAATGCCAAGCATTAATTTCACCAGACATTTGGACTAGTCAACACTGAGATTCCACACAAACTAAAGAAAACTTCTGAATCATCACTCACCATAATACTCTATTGGTTCTTTTTTAACTGACTCATTTTATACAAAATAGTATCTTTTTTAATTGTCAATATCAATGCAATTTACCTACTTTTTTTCAACAATATCCCTAATAAATTGTAAAATTAATCATCATTTTATAACAAATAGAAATAATAAATAAAAATTTCTTTTGATACTCTAAAATTGATTTATGTGAATGAATAAAATAGAACGATAATAAGGGACGAAGAGAGTAGGAATTTTACAAACCTCAGTATAAGCAGAAGAATCGTACAGTGGGCCATCTGCAATTAAAATTAAAAAACTAGTACCATCAATAGTCAGTACGTTGGAAATGGGAGGAGAGAGAGAGAACCATAAGATGAAGCGAGGGGTGAAGAAAAGATGAGGAGCAAAATAGTTGTAGTTGTTTGATGATTTCCAGGTTAGGAGGAAGAGTGTTTAGACAAAAACAAAAAGATTTATGAGAAGATAATAATGTAAACGAGAGTCGAGAGGTGAGGTAAAATAAGAATAGATAGGTACAGGAACAAGACACTTGGTTTTATGTTATACCTATACCACCGTGCCAGCCTTCACATGCAAATGCAACCAAAAATATTGCCTTCATTTATATGTATATTCCAACAGTAAATTCACGGATAAAAGGCCAACTAACAAGAGATGAAAAGGGGCCTAAGGTTTGGGAAATTCAGGTCCTACTCTTTCCGCCCATACACACAAAATTAAATACTCATCAAAACACAAATTCACACACTATTGAAAATTCACATAACAGAATTAAGTTTTTTTTTATATGATAATGATTTAATCGAAAAACCTAAGACCCGCTTGGTTGTGAGTGATGATTATAGGGTAATGAGAATTAAAGTGATTGAAGAGTCATTAAGTAAATGGTAATGAATGAGGAGTCATTTGATAGGTAAATGATAACTTATTTTCAATCTTATTATAATGTATTAATAATATCAAGCACTACTAATGGAATCATTCTCATTACCCTATAACCATTACTCCTAACCAAGATGCCCCCTAATTACTTACCGCCAGTAAGGGAGATGTTGAATTCGCTGGCTAACGACGAATGACATAGCCTATGACGCTTCAATTGAGCCGAGGAGAGATTCTTGCACTTTTGGTCCCACATGTCACGCTTGATCATGACTTTGATCTCATGCTAACACTTTTGGTCCCATTCGCACATTTTGCTGCATTTTTGGTTCCACCATTATAACACTGTTAACTTTTTGTTGTTTTAGTCTCAAACTTTTTAACCACCACAGTTTTTAATGCATTGGAGGGGAAAATAGCATCGGAGGGGGAAATGGATAGATTGACGCCAAAAAGTGAACCATACCCTTATAAATTAGCCCCAAAACCCTAATCTCCACATTCACACAAATATAAACACCATAGGAAGCAATGTCTTCTTCAATAGCAGGTACAATCAGAACTATTTAAATTGTTTTAATGTATTTCTTTATCACATAAGATATGTACTGATCATTTAAGTTTGAAATATCAAACTTTAATGTATCAAGTATTACACCAGAAGTATCAAATATCATTGTTTGAGGATATTCCTTTTAAATTTGGTGCAAAATATATCTGTATAGTTAAGTCTTGAATATTATCAAGTCTTTTTAATGTACCTTCAGAAAATTAATATATTCCTTCCATATTAAGTTTTTTGCTAAATATAATGTTGGGACTTAATATAAAATTAGGCCCTTATATGGAATTTTCCTAATATTTTTATACATGTTTTATTAATCAATTGAGTCAATATAATCTGCTTGTATGAACCTTATCCACATAAAAATAGTGAGAATTTTAAATTATTTTTACTAAAATGAATTATAATTTAACAATATTATTAACTTAATCGAAAAAAAATTCAAAATTAAAATTATAAAATATGATAAATAAAAAATTAAAGATGTGCAACATTTTTTTATCGTTTTGACATATGACTTGATTTAGAGAAAGAAAATATGTCGAGTCTTGAATTGAGACAAAAAAGATTAGCAAGTCCCTCCATTTTCCTCTCCAGTGCACTAAAAACTGTGGTGGTAGAAAAGTATGGGACTAAAACTGCAAAAAGGTAACGTTGTTATAATGGTGGGACTAAAAGTGCAACAAAATGTGCGAACGGGACCAAAAATGCTAGTATTTGGACCAAAATCGCGACCAAGCGTGACCTGAGGGACCAAAAATGCAAAAATCTCAGCCGATGAGGAGGATGAAAGGGGTGGGGATGCGGTCGGAGGCGAGTCCGGCAAGGATGCCAAAGGCTTTTCCGATGTCTTTGACGACAAAGCCGAGCCATTTTCCGACGGGTGAGGCCAGCGATAATTTCAGCCCCATTCAAAGATTTATGAATCAGGAATAAAGTGGAATAAAGTTTTGAGGGAGGTTTTGAATTGAGAGCGACTATTTTAAGGAATGTGCAAAAAGGCTCAAACCCAATATTCTCTAAACATATCCAATAAAATTAAAAAATCAATTTATATTACTAATCAAACTCTATTTTATTCCAATGATATTCCTTCCTCAAAACATAAAAAAGAACAAAGTATCTTAAATAACCACACTGCCACCGCACCACCCTTTGATACCAATATCTATTTCTCTGGTTTAAGAACTATCGTTTGTTAATTTAGATTAACGGGCAGATCTCCTCCAACACCATTGTATCTATGGTATCCGCTTGGTAGATTGGCCCGTTAAATCACTTATTCTAGTTCATGATAAGCTTACCATAAAACTATATTAAGTTATCGATAATCTCACCATGAATATCAATAATTTGGGTCGGTGGTATTAATTATATTGTAAATTTTCTTAAATTCAGATTAATGATACTAATGATATTTCTGGTGAAATTATCAGTTCTCCTGGTCAAATATTCGATACAGTTTCATAATAAACTTATCATGAATCATTTTCATATAAAACTTACTCATATATAATAATAAGTATTCCCCAAACACTCCAATCCGTGACGTTGTCTTCATTTATACTAATCTAATAACAAAATCTTATGTCATTTTTAGTAACTTCAGTCTTTAGCCCAATTTCAATTTCCTTAATTTGGAAATATAACTATTAAAACTCAGCATTAAATTAACCAACCCCATAACATTAATTTTTATATGAAGCATTTAGTTACACATATAAAAAAACATCTAACCTTTCAATCTCCACGAACAAAACTTGATTTATATTTGTATATGTTGTAAATCTAGAAGATTTATTTCAAATCTAGAAGATTTGATGTGAACATTACTAATGGACCAATAAATTCAACGGGCTTTATATCTTAGACTAGGGTTTTATTCTTATAAATAGACTATTGTATTCATTATTGTAATCACCTTATACACAAGATCATTAGTGAAACTCCTGGCTTGGATCGCCCCCAAACGTAGTCGTTCCCGACGAACTAGGTCAACAATGGTTGTCTCTTTAATTTACGCACTTATTTATAATATGTTATCAACACGAGTCTCTGCCTGAGATTATACGGTACACCCTAAATTAATTTTCTTATGAATTCCATGTTTTCATGTGTACCTTTGCTATGAAGTTATTTGATTCATAATTGATTGTTGGATTTAATTATTGAGTATTGAATTGAAGAGCAATGACCGACGTCCCGAAGGCGTACGACCGCCGACGTCCACCGCCCGAGACGACCGCCGTCGCGTGCCTGCCTGCCGCACGCACGCCCGCACCCGTCGCGCGACTGCCGCGCACACACCATGCCCATCGCGCCCCTGCCGCACGCACCCGTGCCCATCTTGCCTCCGCCCGCGCCCGTCCACCCGCGCCCATCGCGCGCCTATCCTCTGCGCGCCCGTGAGCCTACCCGTGCCGCGTGCCCGCGGGTCCGTGCCGCCAGCGCTGTGCGCCCATCGCGCTCGCGCGCCCGTGCCGCTCGTGCACTGTCGCCCTCCGTGCGATGCCTCTCATCCGCCGTGCGCGACCCCCACGGTGTTTTTCCCCGGATTCTTGTGATCTCTTAACCCTATTGCGTTTTCGTTCTTGATATCACAAAATCCGTATTAATTTATTTTTAATCCTGAAAATATTTCGTTAAATTATATTAATATACAAGAAATATTTAACCTTATGAATATTTCCCATGTCTATTAAATCGTATATTTTCCTAGAAATTATTTTCATGTGATTTTCGTTCCTTAATTATTTATGCATGTATATGTGATTTAATTATCCTACGTGCATTATTTTTCTCGCACATAGTTTATTTCTTTATAGTCCGCATATCATGCCCGGGTAGGCGGCACCCGATATTTATTGGACCGTAAAATTATGTTTTGGGTAGACTGCGCACAATACTTGCCTCTATGTGCTCTAGAGAAATTAAATAAATCCTTGTCTCCCCGTTGTCTGTGAATTTGGTCACTCCCTTTACCCATGTCACTTTAATAATTGTAGTGAATAATGTCTGATATTACCAAAAGAGAATTTGCTGAGCTTACTCTTGACGGTAGTAACTACCTACATGGGCACTAGATGTTGAAATACATCTAGCCTCAACCAACCTTAGCGGTGCAATTGTCGATGATTTGAAATCAACTGACGCCCAGAAGGCGAAAGCTTTGATTTTCCTTAGACATCATCTCAATCAGGACCTGAAAAATAAGTATCTCACTGAGAGAGACCCCAGAACGTTGTGGAAGTCCCTGAAGGACCGTTTCCAACAATAAAATGATATACTCCTCCCTCAAGCCCAATATGATTGGTTGAACCTCCGTTTCCAAGACTTTAAGTCTGTAACGGAGTACAACTCAGCCTTACATCGTATTGTGTCTCAGTTAAAGTTATGTCAGAAAAATGTAACTGAGGACGACTTAATCCAGAAGACTTTGTCGACTTTCCACGCAAGCAACCTTGTACTCTAGTATTTTATTTTCTGAATAAAACAATTTCATGTTATGTTTAGAGAACCTTTCTTTCGGATATTTTATTTTATGAATGAATTTATCATTTTTAGCTTTGATGTGTTTACCTTAATAGTTGTCCATGTATTTATTTGGATATTGTTGTTCTCATTTATGGCTTGTAAACAAATCAGCTACTAGGTTTGGACTATTTCTCTTGCATGATGGACGCCCATAGTGATTTATGTTTGGTAGATAGCGCCACCACACATACGATCCTAAAAGATAGGAAGTATTTTCATAACTTGATAGAACATAAGGGGAGTATAACTACAATAACTAATGATAGTATGTTGATAGTGGACTCCGGGAGAGCTTCCATTGTCCTCCCCATGGGTACCGAACTCATAATCGATAATACTTTATTGTTTCCACAATCTAAGCGTACCCTACTCAGTTTTAGGGACATTAGGATAAACGGGTATCATATTGAAACTAAAACCGAGAACGATAACGAATACCTTTTGATGACTATTACTCAAGGTAACCGTAAATAAGTTATAGAAAAACTTCATTCCTTCTCCTCCGGTTTGTACTATTCCTACATCCGGCCGTCTAGTTCCCATCTAGCGATGAGTAAAAAACCCATGACCCAAATTCCTTTAAATTATGGCATCAGCGGTTAGGTCATCAGGGACAAACAATGATACGTAGGATTCTATCTAATTCAACTGGTCATAATATTTCGGATAATAGAATCCCTCATGTTGATGAATATTTTTGTGATGCATGTTCTTAGGGCAAGTTAATAGTACGCCCGTCGCGCACTAAGGTTGGACTAGAGTCTCCGGTTTTCCTTGAGCGAATTCAAGGAGACATTTGCGAACCGATTCACCCAGCATCAAGACCATTTCGTTATTTCATGGTCCTTATTGATGCCTCCACTAGGTGGACATATGCATGTTTGTTGTCCACCCGCAATCAAGCTTTTGTGAAGTTCATTGCGAAGACTATCGAGCTTAGAGCTCAATTCCCGGATTATCCAATCAAATCGATTCGCATGGATAATGCAGCTGAGTTCAGCTCGAAGGCCTTTACAGATTATTGTATGGCCCTGGGAATTAAAGTGGAGCATTCGGTCCCCTACGTCCATACCCAAAATGGTCTTGTTGAGGCGCTAATAAAACGTATCAAACTTATCGCGAGACCATTGCTTATGAACTCTAAACTACCCACTTCATGCTGGGGGCATGCAGTCCTACATGCATCGCACTTAATCCAAATCCGTCCAACTGCATATAATGATCATTCCCCCCTACAGTTAGTGCGTGGGAAAGAACCTAGCATTTTCCATCTGCGTATTTTCGGATGTGTGGTATACGTTCCAATAACGATACCAAAGCGAACCTCTATGGGACCACAAAAGAAACTCTGTATTTATGTCGAATTTGACTCTCCATCCATCGTAAAATACCTCGAGCCTTTGTCCGGGGATCAATTAACGGCCCGGTTCGCTGATTGCACGTTCAATGAAGATTACTTCCCGGCATTAGGGGGAGATCCGAATTCAAAATTGAATGAATGCCGGGAACTTACATGGAACGTAAGTAATCTTCAGTATCTAGATCCGCGCACTAATCAATCTGAACTAGAAGTTCAGAAGATCATTAACTTGCAAAACTTAGCCAATAATCTGCCAGCCGCGTTCACTGACCATAGAGGTGTAACTAAATCGCATATACCTGCAGTAAATGCTCCCCAAAGGGTTGAGGTCTCATACAAAACGAGTAGTCATGCCCCCACACGCCAAAAGCGTAAGGGACTCTCAAGAGATAGTAACACACCTAAACGAAAGGCTAGCAAATCTGGTCAGTCGAATGTAAAATCTCTAGAAGAGATCCATCTAGATAACTCCAAGTTTCTAAGAGACGAGAGTCCTAGTGATGAAGCACGTGTACAAAATATTCCATGCACTAGGACTGTGGAACGACCAGACCCAGATACAATGGGAAATGAGAAAGGTCTGGTTGACGTAAACATCGAAGTCTCTGTAAACTTCACAGATACGGGAGAAACATACAATAGAAATATTACTGTCGTCGACGATACATTTGCAGTGTCAATCGCTCTTTCCATGATAAATGATCTAGATCCAGAACCCAAAACAATCGCTGAGTGCCGGAAGCGCTCCGATTGGGTTAAATGGAAAGAGGCAATTGATGTAGAGCTTGCATCGCTTAACAAAAGATAAGTATTTGTCTCTATCATTCGTACACCCGCGCGCGCTATCCCCGTAGGATATAAATGGTTATTTGTACAAAAATGAAATGAGAACAATACTGTGGAGAGGTATAAAGCGAGGCTTGTAGCTCAAGGGTTTTCGCAGAGACCCGGGATTAATTTCGATCAAACCTATTCTCCCGTCATGGACTCAATAACGTTCCGCTACTTGATATCTTTGGCAGTTAAACTGAATCTCCAAATGAGATTAATGGACGTAGTAACCGCGTACTTATACGGATCACTAGATGCCGACATTTACATGAAAATCCCCGATGGATTTAACATTCCTCAAATGAGGGATGGTGAAAACTGCAATATGTATAGCATACAACTGCAAAAGTCGTTGTATGACCTAAAGCAATCGGGCCTCATATGGTACAACCGACTTAGTGAATTCCTTCAGAAGAAGGGATACACATTCGATAAAGTTTTCCCATGCATATTCACGAAGAAATCCCAAGATGGTTTTTGCATCATATACGTCTATATTGATGACCTAAACATAATCGGAACATGCAAAGAGATTGAAGAAGCCAATTCAATCTTGAAAGCTGAATTCGAAATGAAGTCCTTGGGTAAAACCAAGTACTGCCTCGGCTTGTAGATCGAGCACCTCCCAGAAGGAGTCCTTATTCATCAGTCGACCTACGTAAAGAAGGTATTGGAGAGATTTCACATGGATAAATCTCATCCACTTAGCACCCCTATGGTTGTTAGATCCCTCGAAGTGGATAAGGACCCATTTAGACCAAGAGAAGATTCAGAAGAAATTCTGGGACCAGAAGTTCCTTATCTTAGCGCTGTTGGAGCATTACTCTATCTCGCAAATTGCACTCGGCCGGACATAGCATTTGCTGTCAATTTGTTTGCGAGATATAGCGTTTCTCCTACGAGGAGACATTGGAATGGTGTTAAGCACGTTCTACGGTACCTGCAAGGATCTCAAGATCTTGGACTGTTTTACCGTAAGAACCAAGACAAAACCTTAGTAGGTTATGCGGATGCTGGCTATTTGTCTGATCCCCACAATGCCATATCCCAGACTGGTAACATTTTTCTCTGTGGTGGTACCGCGATCTCATGGAGATCGGTTAAACAATCTATGTTTACCACGTATTCAAACCACTCAGTGATAATAGCTTTATTTGAATCCGCACGAGAATGTGTTTGGTTAAGGTCCTTGGTAAAATACATTGGTGACCGTGTGGTATCGCCAAAGGCGATACACCTCCCACCGTTATATTTGAAGACAACGCTGCTTGCATCGCACAAATGAGTAATGGGTACGTCAAGGGAAATCTGACGAAACATATTTCACCTAAGTTTTTCTACCCATACGAATTCCAGAAGAGCAACGTGATTACCATTCTAAGGGTGCAATCTAGTAACAATCTAGCAGATCTGTTTACTAAGTCCTTACCTACGTCTACTTTTGAAAAGTACGTTCGTGGTATTGGGATGCAAAGACTTAAAGTGTTGTTGTCTTCAGGGGGAGCGGTAACCCCGAAACAAATCTAGAAGATTTAGATCTAGAAAATCAATAACATTCCTCCCTAACTTATTATTTGGCCGATACCTAGCATGTGGAGTTTTTATGACAAGACATTTATGTTATGTCGTAATGTCCAAGGGGGAGTGTTGTAAATCTAGAAGATTTGATGTGGACATTACTAATGGACCAATAAATCCAACGGACTTTATATCTTAGACTAGGGTTTTATTCTTATAAATAGACTATTGTATTCATTATTGTAATCACCTTATACACAAGATCATTAGTGAAACTTCTGACTTGGATCGCCCCCAGACGTAGTCGTTCCCGACGAACTGGGTCAACAAACGCTGTCTCTTTAATTTATGCACTTATTTATAATAGTATACAAGCAAACATACACACAAACATTAATTAATTTGTAATTTGTAAGATCCAAAATAAATAAAATACACATAAATATCTGCATTAAATTAAACTGATCTCCCATTACCCAAACATTAATTTTTACATGAATCTCATTTAGTTACGTATACAAATTGCCAAAACCTTTCAATATTTGCGAACAAAACTTGATATATTTTTATATACAAGCAAACATATTTATATTGTAAGGTCAAAAATAAATAAAATACACACAAATTAATAAATAGATTATTCACCTTCCCCAATTCTTGGTATTAGTATGGACTTTTGACATTCTTTGTAAATAATATAAAATCCTAAATGCTCAGGCAAAACTCACCATTTTTAGTGTGAAACTACATTTATCTTAAGTAATTCAGAATTTCAATTGATCTGGACGATATTTTACATTTTCATTTTATTTCTTTTTTATATTTTTCGAACTAAACCCTTTGTTTTTACTTGCAGATATCCAATAGCGTTTAATCTTCATCTTAGGCTCTTAGCAGATCAGTAATATCAAATACCTGCATATAAATAAAAAGAGCTGCTTAGAGCTTAAAGTGGATACATTACCAGTTCGAAGTACCAATTTATTGAAACAACTCACAAAGTACAAAAATATATCGTCAAAATATCAGCTCTATTTTCACAATTCAGACTTAATACTAAAGCATAACCTCAAAGATTTAGGTTTGTATCGCAACTCATATTAAATATAGAAATACAACATCACATATTAATTTTGTTTTAAAGTTAGTACTCCATGATTGATTTGTATTTTTTTTTTTTAATATTGTTGTTAATATGATATAATATTTATACTTTCATTTTTTTTATGATTAATATCGTTGTTAATAGGAATCAAATTTATACTTGAATTTTTGAAAAAAATTCACATATACAGACTACATTGAGATTCATAAAAATCAAAGTGCAATATTATCGGTAACCCAGAGGTTAAATTTTGAAGAAGGTTCACATATACATATACATACTACATGGAAGCACTTCAATACATGGTATGGTATGATCTAGAAATCTAATTGAGTAAAACTTTATGTCCTTGGACAAATAAATTGAACAATATTTAAAACCATTCTAGTATTTCATCCACAACATGAATCACATTTTGATATACAAAATGAATGATTACTTAGAAATTAATAATCAATTTATAGGTCAAATCTCTTCATTATAGCTATTTTTGGTATAATGAACAAATAAATATTTCTTTTATACTGGTGTTTCGTCTCGAAAAAATCGAACTGAAGTACATAAATTTTCAATGGAGGCGAAGCAAAGATGAACAAATTGAGCGTTAGCAGGTTCATGGTGAGGATATTCTACCTAGGGTTCGAAAAGTTGGGGGAAATCTTACCCAATTTTTAGTTTTTCCTCAATAAAACCCGTGTATGACACTCGATTAGA
The DNA here is from genome assembly GCA_947034835.1 of Ballota nigra. Classification (NCBI taxonomy): domain Eukaryota; kingdom Viridiplantae; phylum Streptophyta; class Magnoliopsida; order Lamiales; family Lamiaceae; genus Ballota; species Ballota nigra. The sequence continues at coordinate 50,309,589 of OX344728.1, read as the reverse complement.
AAAAAAAATCTCAAATTTCATATGAATGGTTCAGAGTAGTAGTTGCAGGCTTAGTCCATCAAATATGTCAGAGTGTTAAGCCCATACTATGAAAGTGATTTCAACTATATACCCTTGTTTATTTTACAATGTGATTTCCTTTTTATTAATGTGGACTATGAACATTCAAGGAAAAGACAAATAGCATGCATTACACTGTAACAAGCCGTATATTGTGCTGGATGAAAAAAAAATTGCTTTTGGATAAAGTCGTTTGAAATTCAAGAAATTTGAAAATAAATGAATTTAACAATCTATAGATTTCGAATGACATGATTTTGCTAAGTATTTGAAATTCTCTCAATTTGAACTAGAGTCAAAATTAAAGATTTGAAATCCATCAATTTGAATATTTTACCCAAACAAGTTAAATAGATTTATAATGTTATCAATTTAAAATTCATAGTCCAAAATCCCTCCATCAAAGCACAACATAAGATTAGATACTTCAAATATATGTTTATTTTTTAAATTGAAAAGTCAAAAAACTCATTTAAAAAATAAAGTGAAAATACGAAGATTAATCAAGTGAAAATTGATATAATTAATTTGATTGGACCTAGAATAGAGTGCACGATTTGGATTGTTTTAAGAAAACTGAATAGTTGAAAATGAGTCATGTGAAATACAAGACATTTGAAAATAAAAGGATTTAAGAATTTATAAATTTTAAATAATATAATTTTGCTAGATATTTAAAATTCTTCTAATTAGGATTAAAGTAAAAAATTTGAAATATATCAATGTAAATATTTTACCCAAACAAGTGGAGTAAATTTAGATTGTGGTTAAAAATTTATAGTCTATATCCCTCCATCCAAACACTACATGAATTTTTCATGATAATGTAGAAATGCTTAAACGAAAAAGTATGATCGAATACAGCTATTGTAGATAAATGTGGTGCTACCACATAAACAACAAGGTAAATGCAAATTCATTTTTTATTATTACTGCTATTGACCTATGTTTTAAAAAGCAGTTCGGACTGGCCGGTCCGACCGCTACTCGGACAAGCCAACGTACAGCTCAATGGTGTTGGACCGCCCATCTTTCAAAGCGTTCAAGAACCGGTCAAAAGCAGGATATTCGGGGTTGGACCGGTTGCCAGTTGAATCAGCGACTCGGCGAGCGAACGATTTCATCTTTTGTTTGTTCCCAGTTTTTCACGTTTTCAGCGATCTGGACACGAAATTTGTACCCGATTCTTCATATTTCCAGCGGACTTTATTGTTTCAAAATGGTTTGCAGATCCCCAATTCAATTTTGTAGATCCTCAATTGATGGAGGAATGATGAAAGAGGGGGTTTGGGGGAGATGAAACAAAAGAAGATGAAATTATGAAAAGGGGATAGTGCGTCGCGCCTTACCAGTTACCCCATGGCAGATTCAGTCGTGTAAATTGTGTAACCAACTAGAGTTAGGTTTCCTGTATTTGGTACTGAGAGTGAGGTTATGATAATTGCGCTTGTGGACTTTGGGTAGTAAATTAGTAATCCTTTAGTTATTTTATTTTATTTATTTGGGCTTTGCATTTTAGTGCATATAATGTATTTATTATTAAACTAGTACGTACTCCCACGAATTTCGCGGACTGAAAAAAAATACTTGTTATTATTATTTCAAATTATAAATATTAATTTTTAAAAAATATCTTGTAATTTTGATATAATTTTAAAATTGTAATTATAATTCAACAAATAATAATAAATACTAAACATGAATAAATATAAAATTTAAAAAAAATAACTAATTCACACATTTAATCTCAAATTAGTACAACACAATATTTCTTAAAATTATAGTTTTTGTATACTTGCATGCCCAATTTTCTCCCATGATACGAAGATACAATAAAAATCGACAAAAATTCAACTCTAAAGATAGAATCCTACAAATCTAAAGGTAACATTTGACAAAAATGATGTCATAATTAAAATAAAATACTGTGTAGATGATTGTGTGGGAACAATTGATTAATGTGTTGATATTTATAATACACAATTCAACAATAGGAATTGACCCTTAGGCGCCAATCTTTTTTTTTTCCACCTGGATATTTCACATTTACAGATATTTTGCAAAAAAAAACGAAAAAAGAGTTAAAAAATTGAAATTGTTGAAAAAAATCGAAATCCTACTACAAAATAATATTTATATTTTACAGTTTCAAATTCAATTTTGCAGGTATTTATAATGGAAAAATCCAACCCTAAGAATTTCATTTAAGTGACCATTCGAATTATTTGAAAAAATTCAATTTCCTCCTAAACATTTCATGTATACATGTATTTTATATAAAAAAAATTGTTAACCTTATGTGACATAGTATTATACATGGTAAGATATTGTATATCATGACAAAAAAATTTGGGAATAATGCTATTTCAGTGTATCTTTTGGGTAGTAAAATCTTGTACAAAAAAAAAAATTAATATTACAATTTGTTATCCATGGTAAGATATGATATTGGATGACAAGATTCTTTGAGAATCTTGCCATCTTTTACGTGACAATATTTTTTGCAAAATATTTCAATATCCTCCTACAGAATTAGCATATATAAATATTCTGCAAAAATAAATTCCAAAAATATCTATTATTGTATTATACATGGTAAGGTATTATATTTTATGGCAATATTTTTTGGAATAATATGTTATTTCAGTGATAATATCTTTTAGGTAGTAAAATCATGTCAAAAAAAAAAAATTTACAATCTATTATCCATGATAAGATATGATATTGGATGACAAGATTCTTTGGGAATCTTGCCATCTTTTACGTGACAATATCTTTTGCAAAATATTTCAATATCCTCCTACAAAATTAGCATATATAAATATTTTACAAAAAAAATTCCAAAAATATATCTATTATTGTATTATACATGGTAAGATATTGTATTTCATGACAAGATTTTTTGTGAATAATATGCTATTTCAGTGACAACATATTTTGGCTAGCAAAATATTGTCAAAAAAAAAAATTAATGTTACAATTTATTATCAATGGTAAGATATGATATATGGGAATCTTGCCATCTTTTACGTGACAATATCTTTTGCAAAATATTTCAATATCCTCCTACAAAATTAACATATATAAATATTCTACAAAAATAAATTCCAAAAATATATATTATTGTATTATACATGGTAAGATATTGTATTTCATGGCAAGATTTTTTGAAAATGATATGTTATTTCAGTGACAATGTCTTTTAGGTTGTAAAATCTTGTAAAAAAAAATGTTGCAATCTATTATTCATGGTAAGATATGGTATTGGATGACAAGATTCTTTAGGAATCTTGCTTTCATCTACGTGACAATATCTTTTGCAAAATACTTCAATATTTTCCTATAAAATTAGCATATATAAATATTTTGCAAAAATAAATTTCAAAAATATCTATTATTGTATTATACATGGTAAAATATTGTATTTCATGGCAAGATTTTTTGTGAATAATATGTTATTTGAGTGACAATGTATTTTGGCTAGTAAAATATTGTCCAAAAAAATAATGTTACAATCTATTATCCATGTAAGATATGGTATTGGATGGCAAGATTTTTTGAGAATCTTGTCATCTTTTACTTGACAATATCTTTTGCAATCCTCCAACAAAATTAGCATATATAAATATTTTGCAAATATAAATTCCAAAAATATCTAAGTAAGAAACTTAATGTTTTTTTTTTTTTTAATTCGAATTCACTCCCAAACATTTAACATATACTTTCCACCACCATGCCAGCTGAATTCCAAGTTGAATTGAATTTTTTCCGGATTAGTGGAGTGAAACACCGAGAATTTTGTGATATTATCAAACATTTGCTATGTATGTGTAGTGTTTGTACCCAATTGATTCCGTAAATAGAGAAACGCATATGTGCAAAGGGATCGGGAGTTTACCTTGGCCAGAGGAAAGAAGGTTCTGGGTTAGGCGGAGGAACGATGACTCTGGGCTAAGCGGGCCGGCTGTAATAGAGCAGCGAGACGGTGCTGGGCTACGCGAAGGAACAACTTAATACATAGAGAAAACTTTATACCGAAGATAATATCGCAAAAATTTCGTGAATTAGAATAAAATCCTAACCTTTGAAAGATTTTGGGAATGAGGCGGCGTGGACATGGTAGGCGGCGGTGAGAAAATTATAATCTAGTATTAGTTGTTGGTCCGCGCTAATTGGAGAGGGGCAGAAGCGGCGCTCTGAAAAACATCGAAGAAGAGTGTGGTGGTGTGAGGGAGATCGAATGTGAGAGAGACGGCTTATGGTAGAATGAAAATGATAAATAATTATATTAACTCTAGTTACAAATCAATGGTTTAGATGTAATGATATAAAATGAATGGTTGAGATCAAAATTTAAACCAACTTTTAATGATAGCACAGTATTTCGAAATAGAGAGATTTGAGACATGTCACCTCATCCTTAGAATAAGGTGGTGTTGACACATCACCTTGGAGAAGTTTGGAAATATATTATAATAAAATATAAATGATAGTTTATATATTTATTTATATAATTATAACGTCATACCGGTTTAATCGCTTTAATAACGGTTAAATTGGTTGGACCCGATCCGATCGAAAGCGCTAGAACTCTCCGATTCAACGTGTGCTTCCGTTTTTAAAACATAGCCATTGACACTACAAGTGATAACCTCTTTATATATAACTAGTAGGGTGCACCTCATGCTGAGGTGGTAACTCAGGTTTAAATGTTAATTTGAGTGACATTATTAAAATAAAAGTAGAAACATTTTAGGTAACAATTTTTTTTTAAAAGAAAAGAAATAGAAGTTTCGAATATTCGTATTCAAAACTATATAACAAGGCTTGAAATTCCATATTTACATGTTCCATCATAGTGTTCTCATTTAAAGGGGTCAAATGATTTTCAAGGCAAATATTGTACATTATTCTTGATTTCTTATTTCCACAAAAGGAGCAAGCGAGTTGGAACTGCTCTCAAATACCTTTATCCTTGCCATATTTAAATCCAACAAATATATTAGTCATATGACCTGTTCTCAAATACCTTTATCATTGCCATATTTAAATCCAACAAATGTATTAGTCATATGACCGATATAAGCTATATATAGATACAGATAACTGTGGAAGAGCCGAAGGAACACACTGCTGTACATCTTTGTTGGACTCCATGGTAACAAAAGCAAATCCACAAAACTCTATACTATTGAGGATCTTTGACCAAATGAGAGTCAAGAACCTGAGATAAATGAAAATAATATGTAAAAATCTAGTATAATTAAGTAAAAATAGATAAATCAAACAAAATCCTTATCTATTTCACTTGATTAATTTTCCACTTACTTAATACAACTCATGTGCTTTGACCATAAACACGAATTAAACACTACTTAATAACAATTATTCCAAAGAATCCCGAAATAAATTACAAATCAAATGCAGATAGGCGGTTCACTGCAAACAAACCTCCATCCATTTAATACAATAACTACAACAAAAAGTAGAGGTAAAGTATCAACCAAAACAAGACCCCAACTACTGATTAACCATCTACATGTAAATTAAGCGAGCTTAGTAATTCATTAATCACCCAAATAAAAATTAGCAAAATACGTTGAAAATCTCTCTTTTATTTATTTATCAATAATATCACACCCCCCCCCCCCTCCTGATAAGAAGTTGTCATCTTCAACCTGGACCTAACCAAAATGAACTCTGTTCCATTGAGATTGGTTCATCCACTGATAAATTAATTTCTTTTGTGATGTAAAAAATTAAAAAAAGTCCTGTTTAGTTAACACAATGGCCTATTTATTATTTATAACTTCCTCACAACTTAAATACCTATGTGACTGAATCATTAACCTTTTCAAGTGGAGGAAATCCTTCAGGATATTGACATGTACGGTTAAGAAAAATGGTAAACATTGCTATAGGAGCCTAAAATGTCATAATATGCATATGCATCAACACCCTTCTTATTTTGTTTATTAAGTAAAGCAGATTATAATTGGAAGGTCGAAATAAGGTTTACCGTATCCCATCAAAGTGGTGTGAGTGTCAAAATTACAGATGCATTAATATTTTGTCCAAAAATTGATTAGTCTAGCCTGCAATCAATCATGTAATCTAAGATGCTTTGATGTATATACTGAAAAAGTCACGATTCTAAGGAATGTAAGCAAATTGTGTTGGGGCTAATTAACATTGCAAGCTTACTTTTGCTCACAGTCTCGGAATATATGATAGGAAAGGTGCAACACTAAACATAGAAAAAAAGCGTACATATTTAACACGTGGCTCAAAGGACATGGCCTCACTTTCAAACCTATGCACATTTCACAATAGAATTCTGTATCCACAACAAGAACATTGCAGATGACATTAATAGTATTAAATTTTGGGATGCAGTTGAGATTCATGTTACAGGAAGTGACAAACATGCCTAAGCAATGTTTTGGGGCTGTCAAAATTAAAAAATCTGCCTTAACTATTCTGTTCTTTATTTCATGAACATGATCTAATATTTGGGTTGTTCAAGCTATTTGACTGTGATTGTGCTATCTTAAGGCAATTTCATTCATCATAAACAAGAAATTTACAGAAAAAGGCTTGGTTTCCTATCTCGAACATCACATTTTATTACTGTTTTTTTTTTTATGGATCTCAGGATCTGCAACCATAGGACTATACCAAAAGTGATCAAAATCCTAGACATGCCAATATATTGAATGAATTAACGGAAGAACATTTACACTTCATAGTCACAAAATTTTACCAAAAATAAAGAACTAATGAAGTTAACAGGATACTAAAAAATGGTATAAATTATAAAAGTATTTGATCAACACTTAAAAGACCACAAGGCTTGAGTGGTAGAGATCATGTTTTTTTATAAGCATGGCAGAATTTCGATGGTAGAGATTATGTTTTTTGTTCTTACACCTAATTATTGATGTTGAGTTTAAGTATTTTATGATAATATTTAGTTAAAGAAAAAATGTCTCAGTTAGTTAAGTCTAAGCCATTGTATTTTGCTATAATTGCTAAGACTATTTGCTATTTGATTCATGCTATTTAGGCTCGATTTTAATTAGATATGGTTTAATTAATTCAAGAATTTGCAGTTTTGTGAACATATGTGCAGTGTGATTAAGCTACTTATGTGGGCCCTCTCACTAAAGGGAACAACTCATACGTACATGGAAGGGAAAAAAATTGACTTTGTATTCACTGGCAAAATCCTAGTTAGCTTGGTAATCTATTGAATGAAGATAATTTTTCTCAAAATACCATCTAGTTTTAACGTTTATCTCATAAACACTACGGGTATAACAATATTATCATCTAATCCACTTCTATGACAAAATAAGAAGCAATAGAGAGTCAGCACAATGTAAACTTCCGAGAGAATTACTTCCATATTTTGTGCAAGGAGCCCCAGAAACACAATTCATTAGAAGTTCTATTCAAGATGTAACATATGGTCTTGCAAAAAATATCCATTCATCAATGAATTATAGAAGAGAAGACTACATTTTGTAGATTAAATTTACAGGCTGGAATCAAAAATTTGTAGATGAGAAGACATTTCATCAAACACCTTATGGGCAGAGTCTAACCTTTGTATGAAATAAAGAAAAAAATAGATTAAGTTTTTGTTGAATTAGAGAATTATGCGCAGAGAGAATGGAAAACACATCATTGACACAACAATATCCATAGTACATTAAAGCCCCCAATTACATATATCTATAAGAAGTTGGTGGAATACACTTTGAAAATCTCACAATTGGGGCGGAAAAACAGAATTATTACATTGAAACAATCTAATTTGTAACAATTTGGAGAGGATAAGATGCAATACCTGAGATGAGAATCCAGTTGAGAAGCGAGAACCGGTGGCAGGAATATACAGGGACTCGGTGTGCGGCAGCAAAATAGAAATATACAGGGATGCGGCAGTAAAATTAAGAAGAAATGCTCGTCGGCGTTGTTGGGAGGGAAACAGAGAAAGTAGGCTAGAATTGCTGAAAGATGAGGTAAAATGAAAAATAAGATAATAGAGGAAGGGAGAAATGACACGTATCTCATATCTTGACTTCTGTTAAAACTGTGACTTGGTACCGGAGGGAAACTGGCCATTTTAGGCGGATTCCCTCTTTTATACTAGTATAGATTATAAATTGTGCATCGCACTGGTGAAAAAATTAGTTTTGGATAAATTTAGTGACGACTCGTCCACTTCGCATGAATATTTTGATAAATAGGTGACTTTATGTCCACTTCACATTTTATTGTCAAAATACAACACATGCATAAATTACAACCCCTTTTGTTTGAGGGCCCCATTAGTAATTTGTTTTTTTTTTTTTTTTTTAGTTTGGACTTTTATTTGTGATCCAAAATTTTCTCCAGTTTTTGGTTTTTACCTTGATTGGATTATGGTTATTCGTTTTTCTGTTTATTTGTAAATACTAGCTACTCATTATTTTATTTGAATTTGAATATAATTGTCGTTTTGGTCAAAAAGAAAAAGGAAAAAAAAAAGAGAGAGTGGGCTAAGAATTAAGATTTTGAATTAACCGTGACACTAATTATAATGAATAAAAAACCAATGGTCTTCAGTATCAATGCTTTTCATCGACAAATCGAAACGAATAAAAATATAAAAAAAAATATATAAATAATAAAATTTACTTGTTCTTTAACCAAACTAGTATCCAACACAGAAAAAAACTCAACTTTGCTGGTTATCCACTGACCTTCACTACATGCAAAATTCTCAGACATTATAACTATCAAATTAAATATACTTCATACCTCAACAAGCACTACAAAACTTTTTGCCTATTGTATTTGATTACTACTTAGGCAGGGCAATATACAACAGCTTGTATCCATACGATCTACGAATGCATTGAACTCAACAGTTTAAGAGCCAGTTCCTCTTGCTCGGCCAGCGTAGCTGCACTGGTGCTAATGACATTATTACCCTTGCCTTTCGTCCTCTCATCATCATCGTCACTATCGCTGTTGAAATATTTCTTTGACTTCTTATTAGGTCTCTCCTTAGTTGCTTCAGCTTCTCCTTCTGAACCAGAGAAATCACCGTCTTCACTATCTTCCCCTTCATCTCTTCCTCTTTTCAACTTCATCTTTTTCTTGATTCGTAATTCCTTTAGACGTTTTTGCAACACGGCTTTATCAACTTTGTCCACCACTTTCATCTCTTCTCTCAACTCTGCATATCTTTGACTTACTGCAACATGGGAAACGTCGAACAAGACAAATTACCAAGTTAATTTATTGAATCAACCATTTACGCGGTGTGTGCTCTTTCCAAAATTATTCTTTACTTTGCCACCAATACCCCTAATAAATACCAACACCATCTTCTTGTAATTAAAAACATGGGTATAATAGCCTTTTTATATCCTAATTAATGAAAAAAATTGTGTGAACGGATAAAATCAGAGAGACTAGGACCGAAGAGAGTATGTGTACTTGCTAAATTTGCCTTTCCATATGCCTGAAAAAAACTTTGTATTGAATTTGAAGAAATATGGGACTTCTATTATTCTCTTAATTTGAACTACATTAAACAACAAAGCCCTATGGAAAGAGCATAGCAATTTACCTTTCTCCTTGTCCAGTTTACCAGAATCAGACCCAGCCTGAGTATCAGCTAGTGTTGCGAGAGGCGGTAAGGTGTTGCCTTCATCATCAAACACAAACCTAGTACCCGCAGGTCTATGAATGTTGATCTTTAACTTCTTCTTTTTTAAGACTCTGGTACCAGGCCTAAACGAACCATCAAAGGAAAAACCCAATCAAATTATGAAACAAAGATTATCATCATAAACTGTTACAATGTGCAAAATCAAGATCTGCAACATTAGTATGAGCATAAGTTGATTAAAATCTCAGAAACAGATTTTTTTTTTTTTTAAGAAATAATGCAAAGAGAACTAGTTAGGAACAACTAATTTTCAGCAACTATTTTCTACCCATCACAAGAATAGTACCTTCTTTTACCACTCAAGTTGAAGAAATTTGGGGTGACTTTATAAGCTAGTCTCCTCGATCATATAATTATTCGAGGCGGGAATATTCACATGGGACATCTTAAACGAAGCATTGAATCAGATATGTGAATATAAAACAAGAAATAATGATAACATACATATTATCTTTGATATCTGTTGCATTTTCTTCCCCCGCAAGCTGAGCATCCTTTTCCAAAAGAAAACTCTCGTCCAGTTCTGGTACAGCTTTATCAGGCTTGTCAGCATCCACGCTTCCTCTTAAAAGCTCGGATGGATTAGCTTTAGCATCAGCTTCTGAAACTAGGGACAGATCTTCAGAGACTTTTTTGCCCTTGCCTTTCTGTTTGAGAAAACGGACTTTGGGGGTCATAGGAAGACCAATTGATGCACCAAATTCATCAATCGGAAGTTTAGTGACATCAAAAACCTCCTTGTCCCACTGTTTGTGGATAGACTTCAAATATGTAATAAAGGCTCTTTGAGCCAAATGCTGTAGATTGGGGTACTTCACTAACAAAGCTGCCAACAAACCAGAAACCGGTTGCAACCTTTTTGTATTTGCCTGCAAGGAATCAATATAAACATCTATAATATCACAAGACAATAATGAAAACAAAGGACCAAATATAGCTACATAAAATCCAATAATAGCCAAACAACCTTAAACCTTTTCAGTTGCTATATGCCAAAATCTATACATATGCTAAAACACAAGTAATGGGAGTGGTTGGTCAATTTCTATTTGAACAAGTGAATTACGCTTGCTTTGTAGTGATGAGGTGAATATTACTCTCCATCAAAGAGGGTGGCTTGGTTCTACAAAAGCAGCCAATCAGAAATTTTTTTTTTTTCATTTTACTTGCCATCCACAATTTCAAAGTTCAATAAGTTTTTCAATTAAATCCATTTTTTAACACACTACATGAAATTAATCGTTCTTCTACTATATTTAATTTGACATCCATATTTTATATATAATGGGCAAACTATTATCTGAAATGTTAATTTTATTTTCTTTAAAGTTTTTTTTATTGATTATAATTACACGAGTTGATATTTTATTATTTTGTTTTAATTACATAAGTTTTACTTTTCATATAATTTTATAATTTAGGTATTTCTGGTGAATTTAGAGAACAATTAAAAGCTATATAATAATTATTATAAAAATGCATGGGTAAAAGAAATTAATAAAAATCAATTGGCATGCGGATAAAATTTAATTTAATCCTATCACCAACCATCTCTCGCTACACATTTTCACACTAAAATTTATCAATATTCAAAACCATGCGATGCACGGGAGAATTACTAGTGTCATTTAAAGAGACATTGGAAAAGGTGTTTTACCTTGATAAGTCGAACAGGTATCTTTTTTTCTTGCAATTTGTCAAGCATCTTTGTTTCTGTAGGCGCAAGGAATAAGACAGATCTCCCACCAGAAAGGTATCGAGCAGTTCGCCCCACTCTGTGTATGTAAGAAGCGACATCTTCGGGGCAATCTACCTGGGAGTTTGAACAAGAAATCAAATTTATGGTTCATAATTCTGGAGATACTCTATTACTGAAATTAGTAAAAGATTTGGATACCCGAATCCAACCTGAACAACCCAATCAACAATCTTGTTAAAATCAAGTCCTCTAGCTGCAACATCAGTGCAGAACAGAACAGAACGCTTCTCCTCACAGAATTGTGCATATGTCACCATACGACTGTCCTGCTTCATCCTTCCATGGAGGCATTTCAGAGGAATTCCTGGACGGAGTTTCTTGAATGCTTCATAAACAAACCTTACCTGTGCAGCAGCACAACTTTCACATAAGCAAAGTTTTCTGAATCATATCTTTACAGAAGGGGAAAAAGAAAAGGAGGCCGATAAAAAATTGAAGAACAAATTTGTGTAAATGCAAAATACATATCAAGTGAAAACATAAATGGCAATAACACAAGAAGCACTAGTCTAAAACACATAGACACAACAGCTAACCATATAAAAGGAGTAGCTATAATTTATGGCATCTCCCTAATAAAATTAAGCCATTGCATCTGACTACCAGAAAATATAAGAAAGTCAAGAAATATGCAGTTAACCAAAAACGGTAAATCAAAAAATCGAAAATTTAGATGGTCTTAATCCACATTATCAACTTTCAATATCAGGAAGTAGATAAAAATATTACCTGCTTACAGCTCGAAAGAAATACCAGCATTCTTGAGTTAAGATGTGCCTTTACAAAACTCCAAAGCATGTCTAGTTTTTGGTCAAGAGAAACAATCATAGCAGTCTGTTCCAAACGAGTCGGTGTAGCAGTTGTAGACTCCTCATGCACACTGAGATACTCTGGGTCCTTTAGACTGAGTCTTGCAAGATCTTGAACAGACTTTGTCTGTGTGGCTGAAAAGAGCAAGGTCTGTCTTTGTTTTGGTAATTGAGATATTATCGCATTTACCTCATCCTTAAATGCCACATCAAGAATACGATCTGCCTCGTCAAGAACTAAAACCTGTTTGCTGGCCAGAATAACCCAGGTGAGATACTGTCATAATGATTTTGACATCTATTTCACAGATGAAAGGGAACAAAAATTGGAGCCAGTAATCAAAAAGTCAAAATCAATAATTTGGCAGCTAACATAACCAGGATATGGTTCCATTAAGCAAAAAAATATGGTGTTCTTCAGTCATCACATCATCCTTTCCGAACCATACTAAGAATATAAGCAACACTATTTAAAATATTTGGTGCCAAAGTGAGAACAGAGATATAAGAACGTAAATATGTGATGCATATAATGCATGTTCATGAATGTCACGAGAAGCGTGAATATACTGCCCAATCCCAAAGGAGATAAGTGGGTAATAACTAATAAATGGAAAAGAGTCTCCTAACTACAAGCATCCAACATGCAGGATGCAACAAGAAAGAGAAAAGAAAAACACGCCTACTAGCCTTAACCAAGTAGGATGTAGAAATAAAAGTAACCATATTCATCAAAAAAAGACCTGAAGTTGTGAACATTCAAAATTTGGAGTCTCGTTCATGTGGTGAAGAAGCCGTCCTGGAGTACAGACTAAAATGTTCAATTCGTTCACACGTTCTTTCTCTGTGTCAACATCTTTGCGACCACCAATCAAAAGGCCAGCACTAAGGCCATGGTACCTCCCAACAGATTTAAGTACTTCGAAAAGCTGGTCACCTAATTCCCTTGTGGGAGACATGATGATGCATCCAACCCCATCCTCTGGACCCCATCTAGATCTATATAACTTCTCTAAAACCTGCATAACAAGAGACTAAAACATTCTAGAAATCAAAGTAACCCATAGATATATATAACCAAGTATAGGACCATAGGTGCTCATATACTGAGGCAGAAATATCACCTAATACGATGGTTTCTACAGAAGGGCATCACATAAGTACATGTAATTAACATTATTCACTTGGCCAGTAAGCAGCAACTATGTTGCAAGATATGCCCTATTGAATTTCAATTTTCAGTGACACCAACGAGAAATGCAGGTCAATGCTGTACCTTAATGAATGATGAATCTTGCCAAGATAGATTTTCCTGCCACGAGAACCATAGATTACTACTATTCATACTTCATTTAGCTCCTATGGAGAATAAAATCAACTTTCAAGTGTCCGAAAAACACGAATACAAGTATATAGTATTTAGTTTTCCTTTGGAAATCATTTTCAAATGCGTGGAAAAGGTCCCAAAATAAAAAAGAATGATTTCCCTCCATGTTTGCACTCAATTTAGCCACACATGCTATGATACCAATTCGCAGACACTATTTTACGGAGAAAACATAATTAGGCCATGGAAATGTTAAGGGCCATCTATCTATTATCATCAGTTTCAGAGATAATAACAACCAACAATCCCAAACAAAAGCAGCAACACATTAAATATGCAAAAACAAACAGGCCGCAAAAACCCATTAACAAATCAATAAAGGAAAAAATTAGAAAAGCGAGAACTAACCGGGATAACGAAAGCTAAAGTTTTCCCGGAACCCGTTTTAGCAGCGCCTAGAATATCTCTGCCGCAGAGAGAGTGCGGGAGAGAAGCCCTCTGAATATCAGTCATTTTCGAAAATTTCGAGTTGGATAGCCCATCCTTGGTTTTCTTCGAGAGAGGCAATTGGACAAACTTGTCGGCGCCGGCGTACAGGGAAAAGGAGCCGTCCGGTAGTCTACCGATGGGGGACTTCGGCGGCGGCGAAAGGGACATCGGGTTTGAACCGGATTCGGGTTTCCCATAAGCTATCCATGATTCGAGGAGCTCGATTTCTTTGATTTCCGAGAGGCGGTTCTGTTGCTTGAATTTCTTGGTCTTAGGTCCTCTCATTTTCCGGCGATTATTTGGCAGGGTTTAGGGATTTGGAGAGGGAGGAAGGCAACGAGGGTTTATGAAGTTATGTCCTGTTTCGGCAATAAGAATGCCCTTTTATATCTTATTTTTAAAAAATAATCACTGTAAAGAACTTAATTAGGACATGACAAAAAAAAAGGGGGGGCAGTGTTAAATGTTAATTAGGGCCTGGTTTTTGTTTACCTTCCTAACAATGTGCAATTAATACCCATATTTGTTTTTTTATTATAAATTATTTCTATCTCCAGCAAATTTCCCGGACTGAAAATAAAATTATTACTATTATTAATTCAAATTAAATATCTAGTAATTTTAGTATAATATTAACATTTTAATTGTAATTTTAGAATAATGTAAATATACTAAACATGAAAGAATAAACATACAATCAATTTCAAAATACTCTAAGACATTATTATTTCTAATTGTTAATTTCTAAAAATTACTATGTAGACAACATGTAGAATTCTGTAGAATTCGATGTATACATTTTGAGAGAAAAGTATGTATATTGAAAGATGAACAAATGAATTACAGAAAGGAAAAGTGGTTCTCTTCTTTAAAACTAACTCTATTTAATAAAGTAAGAAATGGAGGTTATAACTAATTAACCTCTATTTACTTATAACTATTCTTTACACCCCTTCAAAATGAGAGTGAATGTTCTTGAACCCTATTTTGGTGATGGAATCTTTGAAAAGGGCAGGTCCAAGTGGTTTGGTTAGAGCATCTGCAATGTTCTTCTCTGTTGGAATTTGAATGATCTTTATGAGTCCTTCTTTGATCTTCTCCCTTATGTAATGACAATCAATTTGAATATGTTTTGACTTCTCATGGAGCACCGGGTTGTGTGCGATGGAGTAAGCTGCCTTGGTGTCTGTATATAAGGGTGATGGTAATTGTGTTTGCACCTTCAAGTCATTGAGGATGTAGATGATCCATTGTATTTCTGAAGAAGTTGTACTCATTGCCCTATATTCTGCTTCTGCACTTGACTTTGCCACGGTTGATTGTTTCTTGCTTTTCCAACTGATTAAGGATTCTCCAAGAAATATTGCATAGCCTGTTATGCTCCTCCTTGTCTCCAAACATCTTGCCCAGTCAGCATCTGCAAATGCTTGTAATTTAAAGTTAGAAACAGTAGGGTAAAATATCTCTTTGCCAACACTTAACTTTAAGTATCTTAATAACCTGTGTGCAGCTGATAGATGTGCTTCATTTGGTTTACTCATGTATTGAGTAAGAGTCTGGATTGCATAGGCCATATCAGGCCCAGTGATTGTTAGGTATAACAATCTACCAACCAATCTTCTATATTGTGATGGATCTTGTAACAAAGGAGAGTCAATCTGTTGTGTAAACTGCTTTTTAGAATCTATAGGGGCAGAACAGGGTTTGCTGTTTAGATAACCAGTATCATCAAGTATGTCCAAAGCATACTTTCTTTGACACAGGTGAATGCCATCTTTGTTTCTGGCAACCTCAATACCCAATATGTACTTGAGTTCACCCAAATCTTTAATAGTAAAAGTTGTATGCAGAAAAGTCTTAACATAATCAATTTCTAGTATATCATTGATTAGGCGTGAAATTGTCATGATTCGTAGCTAGAAACGCCCTAGTTTTGGTCGAGTTTATAGAGTATTTAGAGTCAATTGAGCATTATTTCTATACATTGATAAATTTGTCTCTTTGATGCTCATAGGTGAATAGAGGACGAAAAACGGAGTTCGTAGGACTTTGAATCGACTCAAACGGATGCCCGGACGAGAAGATATTGAAGAAATACGATCGGTATTAGTGCGGACGAGGAAAAGTATCACTTGGGAGAAGCTTTGAAGTCACTCGAGCGCCTTACTCGAGCGCCACCGCTCGAGCGCCTTACTCGAGCGCGCAAACGTACAGAACAATTCTTGCGCTCGAGCAGCTCGAGCGCCACCGCTCGAGCGAATCGCTCGAGCGCCCAAAACATACAGAGTCATTTCAGCGCTCGAGCGAATGCATCATTCGAGCTACACTGCTCGAGCGGGAGGCGCTCGAGCATTTTGCTCGAGCGCCCATATACTTTTGCCTCCGGATTCGTATTTTCGGCCCATTAACTCCCGTTTCGACCCGTGCCTATATATACCTCGTCCAAACACGTTTTGAAGGATCCCCAATTTTAGAAATACGTTAGACTTAGTTTTTGAAGAGGAAGGAGACGAGCAAGCTTTATTTATGCTTTGTTGAGGTTTTTCATACGAATTCGTAGTTTCTTTTCATTAGTTCGTTACTTTAAACGCTTTTAATTTCGTTTTAGTCAATTCAATTTCAGTTCTTCGTATTTATTTTCTTTCAACCCTAGTTTATGTTTCGTATTTTCTTTCTTCAATTCATTATGTTTTTGTTCGTTGTTTCTTCTATTGCTTATATTTTTGTTATAACCATGTCCGGCTAAAACCCTTGCATGCTTGGGTTAGGATGAACTCGTAGAAGTAGGATGTGGGTACGTAATTAAGGTAATTGGTGACGTTAGTTTTAACTCTCTTAATTAATGAATTCATATAATTAATCTTAACTCTACCTTTGAATTTCGTACGAAAGTGTTAGAGAGAAGACGACCGCATCACTCGATAACAATTAGTAGTCTTAACGAGAGGGTTTAGGAAAGGTTAATTCATCTACCGGTTTAGCGAAGGAGGACGACCGCATCACCTTAGTTAAATTAGGGTCTCATTAATTAAGCGCTATCTATTAACTTGTTAGTGGATTAGTGAAGTCGATTGCTAGGATAAAGTATTAGGGTGAGAAATCTTGAGCTTTCATTCTACGATCTTTTACTTAGGTTAATTCTTGTTTGTCACGATTACTTTGATTATGTACCTGCTCCGTTAGTATACGTAGGGATTCCTATCCTAAGCATCACCATCTCATACTTGCATATACACCTTAGATACTTAGTTTAATTTTCCTTTTGCATTCATAGGATAATTTAGTTTAGTTTAATTTTCTCTTTTCAAAAAACCAAAAAAACATTTCACTCATATTAACTACGACGCGTAGATCTTCAGGGATCTATTTGCATATATACCATCCCTTGGGTTCGATAATACTTGGTCCCTATACTTGCCCATACTACAGTGAACCCGTTCTCTTGCGGGGTAGCTACTAGTAGAAGCTAGTGTAGTCGCTTCAAGTCAATGGCGCCGTTGCCGGGGATGGAGTTTTATGCTTTTTGAATAGGACTTGTAGATAGCTTAGTAGTTAGTAGTGAGTGCTTTCTTTTCTGTTTTATTTTTATTTTTATTTTAGTCGGCAGTTGCGTTTTGATCCTTCTGCTAGTGTTTCAGGTTTATGAAAACACGCTCACAAGGCAATACGAGCGAAGAGAGATTACCTGCAGATCCTGAGACAATAGCCAGAAGGAACCGAGCCTTCTTGAGAAGAATGACTACTGCCGCGGGAAACAAAGACAAAATTTCTGATGAACTTGGGGAGTTAGACAAGATAGCTGCAGAGTATACTGCTCTTGTGGAACGGGCAGAGGGTGCCAATGGAAATAGCAGTAATCAGCAGATACCCATAGGGGGAACTGAGAGCCCACACCCGAACCCACAAGACACAATCAACTCTGCACAAACACAACCCCAAAACCAGAACCAAAACCCTGCTTACCCACAAAACCCAAATAACCCTTTCAACAACCCAGTATACCAACATTACCCATACCCACCATACCCTTATCCACCATACCCGTATCCTCCACCTCCTGTCTATAACCAACCACTTGTGTACCAACAACCTCCAGTTCAAAACATACCAGCACCACCTGTCGCTCCTCAGCCTGCGCCCCAGAACGCAGATCAGAATATGGCAATTCGGGGCAGGTTCGCGGCACAACCGCAGAGGTACTACGATGGAGTGGCCTTACCTCCAGTTGAGGCCAATAACTTTTCAATTTCCCCGGGGATTTTAAAGCTGCTTACCGAGAATCAGTTCAAGGGAGTGATCGGGAAGGAGAATCCTCATACACATCTAAGGAGTTTTCTCATGATAGCCTCCACATTTAATTACAATGGCATGTCTGAAGATGCCAAGAGGCTTAGGCTGTTCCCATTCTCATTGACGGGAATAGCCAAGGAGTGGTACGATAATACGCTCCCACGGGGAGGTATTACCACTTGGGCCGAGCTCGAGCGTCTGTTCCTCGAGCGATTCTACCCTCCATCTAGGACGATCAAGGCTAGAATTGAGATCTCGTCCTTTCGCCAGAAGTCTGGAGAGGATTTACGCCAAGCGTGGGAGAGATACTCAAACATGCTGATTGAGTGCCCGCAGCACGGGTACAATGAGGGGGATATTATGGCATTCTTCTACAGCGGTGCCAGCAAGGATGGTCAAGCCCATTTAGATGCATGTGCGGGCGGAGCATTCCTCAATCAAGGCATAGAGAGGTGTAGGGAGATCGTGGACAACATTGTCACGAATGCCGGTGCTTGGAGTGGAGATGCAGATTTTCAGAGGGTGCATCAGGTTGAAGAGGGAGAAGGAACGAGAAGGCTGTTGATGGCCATGATGGAAAAGATCAACAACCTCGAGTTGGGGAAGAGTTTGGGTGGAGAGCATGCAGTAGAGAATGAGAGAGTAGACCAACCCAGTGGACAGCAAGAGGTAGCCAATTACATGGGAGGTCCGTATTACAACCAGAATGGCTACCAAGGTGGTAATCAGTATGGAAGGTCTTCTTATGGCCAACCATTTGTGCCTCCAGGCCCTCAGCCACTTCAAAATCAATGGAGGAACACACAAGGATATCAAGGAGGCCAGCAGCCTCCTCAAAACACATGGAGGAAGAATGATAACTTTTCTTATGCTAACCCAAAAGCTGGTGTTACTGTTCCTGCAGGTGTTGATCCGGGGTCTAAACCTCCTGGTGGAGAAGGCGGTGCATCAACCGAGGAGATGTTGAGAGCTATCCTGCAGAAGGTGGAGGAAGGGAGCAAGCGGTTGTCATCCTTGGAGTACGATGTGAAGGAGTTGCATAAGAAGAGTGATCAACGTGATCAAGAGCTCCAGAAGATGAACGTTGAGTGGACTAGAACTCAACAAGAGAACAATCGAAGGTTCACCTCTTTAGAGCTCCAGATGAGCCAGATTGCAAAATCAGTGAATAGAATGCCGGAGGGGAACCCGAAAGAGCAGTGCAAGGCGATCCAGCTAAGAAGTGGAACCAACTACGAAGGTCCTCAGATGCCTGCTGATTTTGAGACGCCCCAAGAAGAGATTGAGCCTAAAGGAGATGAAGTTGAGAAGGGGATTGAAAGTGAAGGAATTGAGAAGAGTGAGAGAGTTCCTAAGTGGAAGAAGGCAAAGGAAGCAAGGGAGAAAGTGAAAGAGACCGAGAAAGATGAATGGGGGGTACCCAAATCTGTGATACCCGTCCCGTATCCACAACGCTTCATGAAAAAGAAGCTTGATGAAAAATTTGCTAAATTTCTTGATGTTTTTAAACAACTGCATATTAATATTCCTTTTTATGATGCTTTGGAACAGATGCCGCACTATGCGAAGTTTTTGAAGGACTTGATCGCTAAAAGACGGCGAGTGGATGAGCCGAAGTTGGTGCAGCTGAACTACGAGGTGAGTGCATTAGTGCACAAGGCGCTGCCACCGAAGCTGAAAGATCCCGGGAGTTTCACGATCCTATGTGATATCGGGAACGGGATCAAGAAGGGAGCGTTGTGCGACCTCGGGGCGAGCATCAATCTCATGCCGTTGTCGCTTTTCAAGAAGTTGGAAGGTGGTGAACTTCAACCCACAATGATGACGCTTCAACTTGCCGATCGGTCTATTACTCGACCTCAAGGTGTTGTTGAAGACGTCCTAGTGAGAGTTGGAGATCACATCTTTCCAGCCGACTTTGTAGTGCTAGAGATGGAGGAAGATGAGCACGTGCCCCTAATCTTGGGAAGACCGTTCTTAGCTACGGCGGGGATGGTGCTAGACGTGGCAAACGGGAAGATCACGTTGAAGGTTGATGATCAAGAAGTGAAGATCTCCCTATATGAAGCCATGAAGCACCCGAGGGAGGATGAGAGCTTGTATTGCATGGATGCAATTGATCCTCGTGTTGAAGACACGCCTTCTATCCCTAATCCTTCTGATATTCATGAATTTTATAATCCTTCACTCAATTATTTAACCCATGAACATAATGTTCTTGATTATTTTGATAAGGATGAAGAGGTGAAGAAAGTGGACGTGGTCCAGTTAGAAGGTAAAGGAGGAGTTAAGAAGAAAAAATCCAAATTCAAGAAATTGTTTAGTAAGACTCCTCCAGATAGAGGCAAGAAGGAGTTGAGACCCATAACACTTGGGGATGAGAAGAGAGCAAAGGAACTCATGATGGTGGGGCATCAAGGAAAGAAGTTCAAACACCACTCTTATGAGAGTAAGGGAGGTAAATTTGAGTATGATGTCCCATAAGCTCCTTTGAACTTGGTCCGGCATGAGGACCTTAAAAATAGCGCTGAATGGGAGGCAACCCATTTTTATTTGCTTTTGAGTGTTTTTAGTTATTTTCCTTTTATGTTACTAGGATGTTGTTGAGTCGTATGTTTAACCTCGTACTTGAGAGTTTTATTTTGTAGGCTTGTCTCTAAAGGAGTAAAGGTATCATGGAGTTACTCAGATTGAAGGAACCAACTTGAGACAAGGGAGTGTGCAAAGCTATTGAGAGAAACTGAACTGTTCGGTTGAGGTAACCCACAACCCCAAACTTAGACCTCTAGCAAGGTCGAAGTTTGGGGGGGTGGAGTTTTTTTTATTTGTTTTATTGTTACATTGCACCGGAGCACCCCTTATCTTTGAGTTGAGTTAGTTATTTGGTGCCTTGAGATACTCCTTGGGCTATTATTAATTTGTTTTGTTACTCAATATTTTATGCCTATCAATCATCTTATGCTTGTTGATTGCTATCTTTGAGTATGATTTGATGAGTAGAGTGAGTTGTAAGGGTGAGTTAGAAAGTCTTTTGTGTGAGTGTTTGAATTTGAGCTGATTTGAGAAAGAACTTGTATGCTTATGAATTTTTCTTTTGAGTGCTTGTGTTATGAGAGTGAGAATTCACTAGGACTAGCTTGGATGTGAAAGCCGTGAGAGTTGAGCTTTACGAGATTTAGATGCATTAATTAATCTCTTCGTTTGTGAGTGGATCGTCACCTTAGAGGATGCTAGAACTTGCATGTGCTCTTGCTTCTAGATTGTGTCTAGTTTGATATGCCGAATAGGATCTTAGGCCATTTTTGATTTGAATAAGTCACTTAGCCAAAATTTTCCTTACCAATGACATTGATCCCTTGTTAGCCCCTTTGAGCCTAAAGCCTATTTTATTTGCTAGCACATATGAACACTATTCCAATTCCTAAGCCTTTTTGTCCAAATTTGAGTGGAGAATAGGAAAGTGTGAATATGAAGGGAGTGAATTGAGTTGAAAAAGGAAAAGGTTGTTTGTTGAGTGAATATGAGAAGAAGGTGTGATGAAGTTTTGAGATGTGGGAAAAAGAGAAAGAAAATTGAGAATGAGCAAAAAGAAAAAAATGAGCTCATGTGTTTGTGCGAAAAAAAAAGAGAAAAAAAAAGTGATTGAAAAAAAAAAAAAGTGAAAGAGTGAGAAAGAAAAAAATTTGAAGTGTTGAGAGAATTGGAATTGAAAGTGTGTTGATTGAATATGCTTGAAGTAGTCTGTTCCTAATTTCGAAGTACCGAAGTTTGATTTTCTATTCTCCATTCACTTGAGTCACTTTACCATATTGTTATCCCACCTGTCCAAAGAGCCTACATTACAACCTTTTGAAAGTCCTTTTTGATTCGGCATTGATTTCTAGAGTATGGTCGGAGTTGAGAGTGCTTACAAGCCTATGGCTGCCAATATGTGTGATTGATTGATTGAGTGAGTCCCTTAAACACTGTTATACACTTGTGAGGGAGTGAAACACACCGTTGAGTGCACATCCATGCTTGATCTTGGTGTTTCTTGTTATTGTTGCATGAGTACAATAAAAGAAAGTGAGTGAGTATACGGGTGATTGATCTTTAAAGCTCGAGTTCATTTGCTTGCACTAGTTGATTTTTTTGACTCATTCCTAACAATTTCACTTGACTTATTATTTTATTGCTTGGGGACAAGCAATATGGTAAGTTTGGGGGGGTTGATTAGGCGTGAAATTGTCATGATTCGTAGCTAGAAACGCCCTAGTTTTGGTCGAGTTTATAGAGTATTTAGAGTCAATTGAGCATTATTTCTATACATTGATAAATTTGTCTCTTTGATGCTCATAGGTGAATAGAGGACGAAAAACGGAGTTCGTAGGACTTTGAATCGACTCAAACGGATGCCCGGACGAGAAGATATTGAAGAAATACGATCGGTATTAGTGCGGACGAGGAAAAGTATCACTTGGGAGAAGCTTTGAAGTCACTCGAGCGCCTTACTCGAGCGCCTTACTCGAGCGCGCAAACGTACAGAACAATTCTTGCGCTCGAGCAGCTCGAGCGCCACCGCTCGAGCGAATCGCTCGAGCGCCCAAAACATACAGAGTCATTTCAGCGCTCGAGCAGCTCGAGCGCGACCGCTCGAGCGAATGCATCATTCGAGCTACACTGCTCGAGCGGGACCGCTCGAGCGTTTTGCTCGAGCGCCCATATACTTTTGCCTCCGGATTCGTATTTTCGGCCCATTAACTCCCGTTTCGACCCGTGCCTATATATACCTCGTCCAAACACGTTTTGAAGGATCCCCAATTTTAGAAATACGTTAGACTTAGTTTTTGAAGAGGAAGGAGACGAGCAAGCTTTATTTATGCTTTGTTGAGGTTTTTCATACGAATTCGTAGTTTCTTTTCATTAGTTCGTTACTTTAAACGCTTTTAATTTCGTTTTAGTCAATTCAATTTCAGTTCTTCGTATTTATTTTCTTTCAACCCTAGTTTATGTTTCGTATTTTCTTTCTTCAATTCATTATGTTTTTGTTCGTTGTTTCTTCTATTGCTTATATTTTTGTTATAACCATGTCCGGCTAAAACCCTTGCATGCTTGGGTTAGGATGAACTCGTAGAAGTAGGATGTGGGTACGTAATTAAGGTAATTGGTGACGTTAGTTTTAACTCTCTTAATTAATGAATTCATATAATTAATCTTAACTCTACCTTTGAATTTCGTACGAAAGTGTTAGAGAGAAGACGACCGCATCACTCGATAATAATTAGTAGTCTTAACGAGAGGGTTTAGGAAAGGTTAATTCATCTACCGGTTTAGCGAAGGAGGACGACCGCATCACCTTAGTTAAATTAGGGTCTCATTAATTAAGCGCTATCTATTAACTTGTTAGTGGATTAGTGAAGTCGATTGCTAGGATAAAGTATTAGGGTGAGAAATCTTGAGCTTTCATTCTACGATCTTTTACTTAGGTTAATTCTTGTTTGTCACGATTACTTTGATTATGTACCTGCTCCGTTAGTATACGTAGGGATTCCTATCCTAAGCATCACCATCTCATACTTGCATATACACCTTAGATACTTAGTTTAATTTTCCTTTTGCATTCATAGGATAATTTAGTTTAGTTTAATTTTCTCTTTTCAAAAAACCAAAAAAACATTTCACTCATATTAACTACGACGCGTAGATCTTCAGGGATCTATTTGCATATATACCATCCCTTGGGTTCGATAATACTTGGTCCCTATACTTGCCCATACTACAGTGAACCCGTTCTCTTGCGGGGTAGCTACTAGTAGAAGCTAGTGTAGTCGCTTCAAGTCAATCATTTCCAGCAAGGATTATGTCATCTACATAACATAGTAAAACAGTAAAAGAACTCCCCTTTGATTTTGTAAACAAAGAAGTATCAGCTATTGATTGAACATAACCTATTTTAGTAAGAGTTTCAGATAACTTGTCAAACCATTGTTTAGAGGCTTGTTTTAGACCATATAAACTCATGTTTAGTTTACAAACTCTTGTATCAGATTTCTCACAATACCCTGGGGGGGGGGGGGGCAGCATGTATATCTCATCATGTAAATCACCATGCAAGAAAGCATTGTTTACATCACATTGATGTAGAAACCAGTTCTTAGAAGCAGCAATGCAAAGTAAAATTCTCACAGTAGTTATTTTTGCAACAGGGGAAAATGTTTCAAAGTAGTATATTCCTTCTTCCTGTGTGTATCCCTTGGCAACTAACCTTGCCTTATATCTGTCTATGCTACCATCAGTTTTGTGTTTTATTTTGTACACCCATTTACTTCCAATACAGTGCTTACCTATTGGCAAATCAACTAAAGTCCAAGTTTTAGTTCTTTCTAAAGCATTAATCTCTTCAGCCATTGCCTTTAACCAATTATTGTTTGTGCTTGCTTGCTTATAAGTTCTTGGTTCACTAACTTGTGTAATAGAACTAATAAAATGTTTAAAATTAGCACTTAGACAATCTGTAGAAAGAAAATCAGTAATAGGGTAAGCATATTTTGAAGTAGCAATGTTTGCAGAAGACTTAGGCAGATTGATGTTATAAACATCCAGGTATGAAGGAAGATTTCTACTTCTAGTAGATCTTCTTAGACCCTCTTGAATATCATTCACAATAGGTTCATGTTGCACCACTAAAATATCATAATTTTCATGAATTTCCTCAATAAGGTCATTGTGAATAATAACATCATCATTCTGTGAAGAAACAGGCATATTTGACACATTAATAGCATCATCATGTATTGTAGCAGAATCATCAGTATGAAGGAAATCATGAAGCATTTTAGTGGTTACCTCATCCGAAGAACTTTTATCCTTATCATCAAAAGGAAACAACATTTCATAAAATTTGACATTCCTAGATATGAAATTTTTTCCTGTTTGTAAATCAAGTACTCTATACCCTTTTGTTCCTAGGGGGTAACCAAGGAAAACACATTTAGTAGATCTAGGATCAAATTTTTATCTATGTACTGATAAAGTACTAGCAAAACAAAGACAACCAAAAACCTTAAACATAGAGTAATCAGGAGCAACATTGTATAGCTTTTGAAAAGGTGTTTCATATTGAAGTACTGAAGAAGGGGTTCTGTTAATGATGTATGCAGCAGTAAGTATGCAATAACTCCAATATTTCAAAGGTAATTTTGACTGGAAAAGTAGTGATCTTGCAACTTGTAGTAAATGCTGATGTTGAGGAGTTTCAACACAAGAAGTTTGGTGTATAATACCATATTTGTGATAAAAATCATTTATCAAAAACTCAGTTCCATTATCAGTCCTTAAAACTTTTAATTTTGAATCAAACTGAGTATTTATCATTTTTACAAAGTTTTCAATGCACTGATTTACACTATTCTTTGCTTTCAACATATAAACCCAAGTGCATCTAGTGAAATCATCCACTAAGGTTAAGAAATATTTGCTACCACATGCTGAGGTTAGACTAAAAGGTCCCCATAAATCTGCATGCACTAAATGAAAAGCAGCTAAAGACATAGATGTCGAAACAGGAAATTTGTATTTCTTTTGTTTGGCAAGTGGACAGATATCACACACAGTATTTGGGATATGCTTGATGTTTAAAACTTTCAGCAAGTTTTTATCAGAAATATAGCCAAACCTTGAATGCCACAAAGTATTATCATTCAGGTTTGGACATATACTAACTGCATTTACATTTGAAGTCAAATCAGGTGCATTCCTAGCAGCATTTAGGAAGTATAAACCACCATCTTCTTCAGCAAAACCAGTCACCCTCTTGGTTACAGTATCCTGAAATAAACAATGTGAAGGGAAGAAACTAGCAATGCAATTTGAATGTTTAGTCAAATGTGATATTGATAGCAAATTGAATCTGAATTCTTGTACATAAAGGACATTATACAGAACTAAATCTTTGCTTAATGCAACATTGCCTATATAAGTAGCAGTAAGTAAAGAATTATTTGGAAGTTTAATCTGAACATTAGCTGGCCTTTTGTTTGAAGTAAAGAGAGACAGGTCATATATCATATGGTCTGTTGCTCCAGTATCAATTATCCATGTACTAATGTTAGAAGAAACTGAATTAAAACAAACTTTGTTTAATATACCTGAGCTACCTGTGTTAGTTAGTTCAGAGTTTATTTGGTCAGGTTGTGCAAAAGCTCCTGCAGCAGAGTGTCCTCCAACTTCACCACCCTTTTGTTGTGTGAACTTAAGAAACTGCTCAAACATTTCTTGTGTGAACAATGGATTAGTATCAACTTTGTTCACCTCCTTAGTTTCCATTTGTTCCTTAGTGTCTCCAAAACTCTGTCTATGTGCATTATTAACAGTGTTTGTGTTTTTACTTCCCCTTGGACCTCTCCATCCAGGTGGGTAACCAATTATCTTAAAGCACTTATCAACTGAATGTCCAGGGAAACCACAATGAGAACAGGTTAAAGGCTTCTTCTTATCTTTGTAAAACTTAGAGTTTCTGGCTAACATAGCAATGGAGTCGTTACTTGGCACAACAACCGATTCATTTAGCAAGATATTAGGATTTAATTCCCTCTGGGATTCTTCTTGAAGAAGGAGTGAATAAATCTTTGCTAAAGGAGGTAGGGGTGATTGTAACAGAAGTTGGCTCCTAAGGGCAGCATATGAATCATCTAAACCAACTAAGAATTTCATTGCACTATCTTGTTCTTGAATTTTACTCATGGCCATAGATAAATCACAGGTACATCTAGCTCCACAAACACATCTAGCAATGGGCCTGTAACTAACATACTCATCCCAAAGACCCTTAAAAGAATTGTAATAAACCACAAGACTCTGTGATCCTTTTGAAATAGCACTTAAAGATTTTTCTAAGTGGTAAACACGTGTACTATCAGACTTAGCATAACGCATTTGTAATTCAATCCATAACTCTCGTGCGACGGTGAAGAACTTAAGTGACTTCTTGATATCAGAATGAATGGAATTTAAGATCCAGTTGAGAACTAAGTCATTAGCACGCACCCATGCCCTGTATACGATCGGGTCGTCGTCTTCAACAGGAACGGTAAGTGAGCCATCGATCAACGGCAATTTGTTCTTCACACTGAGTGCCCGTTTGATGGAATTGCTCCACGAAATGAAATTCGATCCAACCAGCAGATCCAGAACAATAGCTAATGTCGGGTTATCGTTGTGATGCAATAACAGAGGCGAATCAGGGTTAAGGCTGGGATTGAGTGAATTTGAATTGGGATTTACTTCTCCCATCACAAAAAAAAAAACGATTACGAAGAAGATGAAAAGATAATCGGAAGAAAATTTCTCCGATTGAAAGAAATTGCGATAGACGCAATCACCGATTGATGCGATAAATGCTATAGAAACAAACAAAAACGAATTGCGATAAACGCAAGAATGAGATCGGAAGCAATGATTTCCAGGATCGATTGATAATCGGTCGCAATGATTTCCAGGATCGATTGATAATCGATCGATTATACTGATACCATGTAGAATTCGATGTATTCATTTTGAGAGAAAAGTCTGTATATTGAAAGATGAACAAATGAATTACAGAAAGGAAAAGTGGTTCTCTTCTTTAAAACTAACTCTATTTAATAAAGTAAGAGATGGAGGTTATAACTAATTAACCTCTATTTACTTATAACTATTTTTACACAACATGTAATTGTTCATGTATAATATTCTTTACATTGATGCTTCAATTGTTCCACTTGTTGAAGCCGATGATCATGTGATATACGCGGCGTGGGTTCGAGCAAACAATTTGGTGCTCGTATGGATATTAAATTCCATTAAACTTGAGATAAAGAGCACTCTGGAGTATTTCACTTAGCAAAAGAAGTTCAGGTATACTCATTTCGATCTAACTAGAGTATATCATTTTGAAAAGTCCCTAAGTAGTATTGCTCAGGGTAGTCAGAATCTTGTGACATACTATAACCGGTTTAAGGCTTCTTGGGATGAATATTTGAGTTTTAGGCCACCTCTAGGTTGTTCTTGTGGTGCAATGAGTAATTGTGTGTGTCAATTGTCGAGATGTTTGGTTAGCAATTTTTCAATAGTAATGGAAATTAAAATTATTTTTCATTTTTGTCCCCATAATAAAAATGACATGTTGGGGGAAGAATTGTTACAATTGTGACTCCATTGTTAGTGTCATGCCCCAATTTTGGAATAGAAGTGAACAACAAACGGTTGTTGGCAGAGGAATAATGAGGTGATTGAGGAGGATGAATGTAGGAAAATAATAGGGTAATCAAAATGGAGTAGTGATTGTCTTATTTAGAAGAAAATATAGTGATTTTGTTCTCATTAACCATTATAATTACACTAATTTTCAATCTCAATCTCATTACTATTGAAGAGTTACTAAGCAAGTGTCCCTAAATAAAACCCAGGAACAAGATGCATATATGAAATTTCTTATAGGGCCAAATGACTCGTATTCTGCCATAAGATCTCAGTTTCTATTACAAGCCCCATTACCACTATTAGCCAAAGTTTATTCACTTTTGTTGCAAGAGGAAAGCCAAAGACTGTTAAATATGTCTACCTCAACACAACCTGATTCCATAGCAATGTTGGCAAAGAATGCAAAATTCTTTAAAGATCAAAAGAAGTTGTACTGTTTTCTTAAAAAAACAAATCTTTTATCATCCAAAATTTTATCACATGACTTTTATTAAACACTACTAAACATGAACATATATTTTCATTTCTAAAACATATCTCAACTAGTGCGTACCCCCGCGAATTTCGCGGATTGGGAAAAAAAGTTATTATTAATTCAAATTATAAATATTAATATTTTTGTTTTAAATATCTTGTTATTTCGATATAATATTAAAATTGTCATTATAATTCAACAAACAACAAAAAATATGAAACATGAATGAATAAAAAAATTGAAAAATATTCGCTAAATCACACATTCAATCTCAAATTTGTATAACGCAATATTACTTAAAATTACATGTTTATGAAAAAAAATTGTAGACTACATTTGTATACTTGCATGATCTTCCATTATAATCAAGACAATTAATTTTCAATCTTTTTTTATTGTTAACTCTCGAGACTGCAACATCTAATTGTTCATTGGTAAAATCATAGTCTTGACAAAAAGGGGACATTGACTTATATGTAATAACAATTTAAAAACTACAACTTTTGAAAGTAGAAACTTTTTACACAATTTGTTAACATTAATTATCATATATATAGATTTATGTGTGTGTGTATATATATATATATATATATATACTATTAACTTGGCAATATACTACATATATATATGTGAAAAATAAATTTTAGTTTAGGATGTACTAAATATTAGCGCTCTAAATCCTCAATTTTCTTACATACTATCAATCATAATTCTAAATCCACAACAACAAATAAATAGTAGAAAAATAAGTATTAAAATAGAGCAAAATAAAAAAAATCATAACTATGAAAACTCATGGGAAATTGAAACATTTAACATCAAGTAGTCCAAAATAAATAAAGACAATAATTATTGAAGAAATAAGATATCTGAACCACAAAATTTAAAAACGGCACTCGAACTCTTGAATTTTTTAACGAAGAAAAGAATTTTGATCTTTTATAGGTTTAATATGCTCCTTCAAACCCTCATTGATATCTTCAGCCATCACTGTTAAATATTTGTAAATAGTGGAATTGACATTCTTTAAGGATTCAAGTTCTTCATAAATTAAAATATGTAGATATTTATAATACACAAATCCTATAATAAAAAATATGTATTACAATCTATTATTGATGGGAAGATACTATATTTGGTGGCAATAATTTTTTGGTATCAAACATTATTTCGGTGAAAATATTTTTTCCAATTTTTTTCGAATTTCCTCCTACAAATTTCACATTTTTCAATGTTTTGCAAAAAAAAAAAAAAAATCCTACAAAATCTATGAAAAAAATACTTCAACAGTGGAAAAAGATTCTTAGGAATAAAAGATTTTTTTGGTAATTATATGTTATTTCGGTGACAATATCTTTTGTGAAATATTTCAATATCCTCCTACAAAATTAACATATATTAATATTATGCAAAAAGAAACTCAAAATATATCTAAGAAAGAAAATCATTCAACTATGAAAAAAAGAGAGACATGCTTGCATTAATTTAATATTTAAAAGAGAATTTCATATTATATGTAAATATTTTATTTCCATTGATTAAAATATTATTTATTGTATATTAAAGTAAGATACTTTTAAAAGTTATAGTACTTATAGTGTTAGTAAAGAAACTTAATGTCATTTTTTTTTTAATTTGAATTCCCTCCTAGACAACCACATACACAAATATTTTGCAAAAAAATAAAATATATATGTATATTATAAAAAAAATTCAAAATCCTAGTTTATAAAAAGAATTCGAAATCCCTCACAACAAATTCACATATACAGATTTTTTGAGAATTTTTTTCAAAAAAATAATTGAAATTAGTAAAAAAAAAATTTAATCCTAGTATAGAAAAAAATATCTATATTTTACAGTTTCAAAGTCTATTTAGATAGTAAAATTTTGTTAAAATTTTTTTTTTATGTTACAATCTATTATCCAAAGTAAGATATTGTATTGGACGATAATAATTTTTGGTAATCAAATGTTATTTAGGTGACAATATATTTTGTAAAATATTTCAATTATCTACTATAAAATTCACATCTATTAATATTTTGCAAAAAATAAATTCCAAAGATATATAAGAAAGAAAATCGTTCATCTGTGAAAAAAAGATCAGCTTGCATTAATTTAATATTTAAAAAAATATTCCATATTATATGTAAATATTTTATTCTCATTGATTAAAATATACTCAGATTCATTGCTACAAGAGTAATGTACTTTTTAAAAGTTACAGTACTTAAACTATTAGAAAAGAAACTAAATGTCCTTTTTTTTATTCGAATTACCTTTAGACATTTCACATATACAAATATTTTGCAGAAAAAAATTATAAAAAAATTTGAAATCCTAGTTTATAAAAAGATTTCGTAATCCCTCCTAAACATTTCATATATATAGATATTTTGAGATTTTTTTTTAAATCGAAATTAATAAAAATTTATTTTTGAAATCCTAGTATAGAAAAACATATTTATATTTTACAATTTCAAAGTCAATTTGAGTAGTAAAATTTTGTCAAAAAAAAAAAATGATGTTACAATCTATTATCTATGGTAAGATATTGTATTGGATGACAAGATTTTTTGGTAATCATATGCTATTTAGGTGACAATATATTTTACGAAATATATCAATTATCTACTACAAAATTCACATATATTAATATTTTGTAAAAAATAAGTTCCAAAAATATTTAAGAAATAAAATCGTCCAACTTTGAAAAAAAAGTTTTGCTTGCATTAATTTATTTTTTAAAAGAATATTTCATATTATATGTAAATATTTTGTTTCCATTGATTAAAATATATTCAGATTCATTGTATAGAGTAAAATACTTTTAAAAGTCATAGCACTTAACTTGTTAGTAAATAAACTTTTTTTTAATTCAAATTCTCTCCCATTTCACATAAACAGATGTTTTTAAAAAAAATATAAAAAAATTAAAAATTAAAATAAATCGAAATCCTAGTTTGTAAAAAGAATTCAAAATCCCCCCTAAACATTCCACATATACAGATATTTTGAGAATATTTTTTTAAATCGGAATTAGTAAAGATTTTTTTTTGAAATCCTAGTATAGAAAAGCGTATCTATATTTTACAGTTTCAAAGTCTTTTTGGGTAGTAAGATTTTATTAAAAAATAATTATGTTACAATCTATTATCCATGGTAAGATATGGTATTGGATGACATGATTTTTTGGGAATTATATGTTATTTTGTAACAATATCTTTTGCGATTTTTTTTAATATCCTCCTACAACATTAACATGTATTAATATTTTGCAAAAATACATTCCAAAAATATCTAAGAAAGAAAACCGTTCTAATGTGAAAAAAGATATGCTTGCATTACTGTAGTGTTTATAATAAAATTTGTATATTATACGTAAATATTTTATTCTCATTGATTAAAATATGTTAAGATATATATTGTATATTAGACTAAGATACATTTAAAAGTTATAGTACTTAAATTGTTAGTAAAAAACTTAATGTCCTTTTTTTTCCAAAAATATAATTCCATATATTTTTATGAGTTCATGAAGATCGTTATGCTTCGATAAGTTTCTTTGTTTATGAGTTCATGAAGAACAACATTCTTAAAGTCCAATGAATGAATGAATGAGTTCAATTCTTGGTGGTTTAGTACACTGACTGAAATTAATTCATTGAATGAATAGATGATTGATTGACGGTGAAGAACAAAGGTAAGGATTATCTTGTTTGTTTTATACACGAATAGTACATTTTTAAGTACGAAATTCTAGTAATTTTTAATGCAAATAATTTCTCTTTTGAATGGGAATAATTATTTTGAATTACCTTATGCAAATTAATTGTTTTAAATATTATCATGAAATTTTTGGACTGTGGATATAAAGGACAATACTTGTGCTACAAAAATATTACATATTTATCTGGAATTCACATTTGCTATATCTCACCTTCAAATTGACTTTATCTTTAACTTCACATTGAATTGTAATACACATCTTACTTTAACCCTGAAATAATAGCTCAAAAAATAAACTGTGGAGTAAAATACATTTGCACGATGATACCATTTAAATTAGAACGTTAGATAGACAAACTTATATTCATAAGTTTTCACAGTATTAGCAACCCATCAGTAAGAAAAGGCAATTCATGAATGAGAAATCGAAAGACACATCACAGTAATAAAAATATAACAATGCAAGCAATTAGCATATGCCAACTTTGTAGGACTTATTATTTACCATGTTTCTTCATACTGAAACCTCCAAACGACCCCTTCTATGGAGCCTCTGCCTTAAATTTATAATTAGTAGACAGAATAAACAATAAATATTAGAATTACGATTCAATTCTTATTCACCATACATTGACGCAACAAAAGAAAAAAAAACTAACAAAGATCGATATAAGTAGAAAATGCCTCAATATTTTCAAGTTTCCAGCAACGAAAAATTGCTAATACTAATTTATACAATTCAAATTCAAATATTGATCCATGAAAATAATCTTATTTATTAAATTAAATGATTCTTCACAAATCAATTACATCAAACTTCCAATAAAGCTCAAAACCATTTGAAATGTGCAAAAAAAAAAAAAAAACAATTTAAATTATTAGAATATTAGTAGAGGTGAGCTTCTACTAAGTCAATTTCAATTCCCAGAATCAGCAAATTTTGGCCACACTGTCAAACTCAAAACTAAATCCCTTGTAATTAAGCAAACCACACCTGAAAAAGAAAACAGAGGCAATAGTGACCTAAAAATGTTAAGTTATTGAAAAAAAAAACATGTCCAGCCTTTCAAATGTAGTACTAATTTACACTATTCTGCAAATTACAATTCTACTTTCATGATGATCAACTTCATAAGTAGGTGAAATATTTTTTTAACAAAATTGTTAGATCAACTCTTGAAACGGTACCTTGTAAAAGGCACCCACACCCTCATTTTTAAGCGTGTTCTTGGTCACATCAACAACTGATCCTTGGCCCAACTGTATTCTGACATGAAATTAAGAAATAAACCTCATAGATTACAATCAATAATGCCCTTCAGCTAATAAATATAATAGAATAATGTAACAATTTAGGGACTCCTAATAAATCCACCTAATAATTAGACCTACCAAGGCCCACTGAGCATCCCTGTCTCAATAGAATAATGCTAAAAAACTATCGATACACAATTAAATGCCATGAGAATTCCATTGTAAATAAAAAACTAACGATACACAATTAAATCAAAATTGAACCTCTCTAAAATAATAAAATTTCACAGTCTCGACAATATTTATTATAGAGGTTCCATTGTATATAAAAAAAACTGCTTACTAATTACTAAATCTCTTGGCAAAATTTCGATAATTTTATCGTATCAATTGAATTTCACTTACATTCACTTTCTACTAAGAAACAAACAAAATTGAAGAAAAATATATGGAAAGAGAAATGGAAAACAGGATTCGACTCAAAGAGTAGTTCTATATGTTTTCAATCTGCTTATAGTAATATACTATATGTGAATATGATTTTGTAGGTCTTAATAATAAAGTAATTTCATTAAATTATCCAATAATATAATGTAAATCACCGACTCAAATATTACAATTCATCAGAATTCAAAGAGTCTGTGTTAAGAGGTCTCAAATAATAAAACAACTCTATTGCATCGGCTAAAGCAGAAGTTACAATTGCAAGGATTTGAAGAGAACAATTTCAACTTGAACATATTTCAATATAGTTTGAAAAAGAATAACTAATGCTAACTAACCTTGTAAAGAATACATTTGGAAAGCAATAACATGCGCAGAGGTGAAGGATGTGTGAAACAATGAATAAGATTATATGAAGGCAACGACACCGCAGTGCAACATAGGAGGCAGCAGAGGAGTGCAATCTGCATGAAAAATAATGAATATAAAAGAGCCAAAATAAATACATCAGAGATAGTTAAAAATGAAAGAATATAAACGCTAAAATAAAAGTCTCATTAAATTTTGAATAATATAACCCATTATTATTATTTTTTTAAATCAAGTAACATAATGTTTGACTAAGTCGATCAATATTGATAGGTGAATATATCACTTTGATATGTTCACTGATGCCCAATCTAAATTATAAATGAAACTTACTTTTGTAAGACCTGCAATTAATTAGACTATTTTAATTGAACAAAGTGTAACACCAAAGTGGCATGGATATATTTAAAGTGCGTTGAAGAAGTAAATCCATGAAATGATTTAAAAAAGAATATAAATGGTAAGTGTATATACTGGAAAGAGTTCACAGCCAATATATCAAGCAAATTTCATTAAACAACCTAATATTATGACGCTCTACTTCAAAACTTGGTAAAATAGTGATTCAACTCTCAGTTTAGTACAACTCTTTATTTCTTCATATGTTACCTGGACCTCGCTTTGCTCCACTTCTGCTCGTTTAATATGTAACAAAATGACTAAAAAATGATAATATTGAATTTAACTCGGATACAAATCTACTTTGCGATATGAATTAAATTAACAGACTTATCTTGAAATAAATGATGAAGAAAAGAAAAATGAACAAAAACTAAGCAATAATCTACTATAATTATGATATGCTACAATCTTTTGAAATTCAGATGCATGTCTTTGTAAAGATTCTAACTGGCAAGACTATCCCCCTCGAGGTTGAGAGTTCTGATACCATTGAAAATGTCAAGGCCAAGATTTAAGATAAGGAAGGAATCCCTCCTGATCAGCAGAGACTGTTCTTTGCTGGAAAACAACTTGAAGATGGAAGGACTCTTGCAAACTACAATTAATATCCAAAATGAGTCCATCCTTCTTGTTCTCCGTCTTCGTGGTGGGCTAAAATTCAGGATAAAGAGGGGATTCCTAGGGAATCCTCCAGACCAGTAGAGGCTAATCTTTTCTGGTAAACAACTTGAGGATGGGAGGACTTTGGCAGATTACAATATTCAGAAGGAATCAACCCTTCATCTAGTGCTGAGATTGAGAGGATGCAAGCATAATTTTGTAAAAACTTTAACAGGAAAGACCATTACATTGAAGGTTGAAAGTTCAAACACGATTGATAATGTCAAGGCGAAGATACAGGATAAGGAGGGATTTCCCCCCGACCAACAACGTTTGATCTTTGCTGGAAAGCAGCTAGAAGATGGGAGGACTTTTGCTGATTATAAAATTCAGAAAGAGTAGACTCTTCATCTGGTTTTGAGATTGAGAGGTGGGATGCAAATCTA
Organism: Ballota nigra; assembly: GCA_947034835.1. Classification (NCBI taxonomy): domain Eukaryota; kingdom Viridiplantae; phylum Streptophyta; class Magnoliopsida; order Lamiales; family Lamiaceae; genus Ballota; species Ballota nigra. The sequence continues at coordinate 50,273,188 of OX344728.1, read as the reverse complement.
TAGTACAACCAAGAGAAACAAAAATATTAAATTGACTACATTTTAAAAGTGGGGCAATTCCAGAAATTCTACTCAAGTTCATACTTCAATTTAAAAAGAAAAAGAAAAACAAACCTACAGATAAACCCTCTGAGTTGCCAAGAAAATGGAGTAGAAAAATAAAGAAACACTTATATAATGTACGGTGGCGAGAGATTGATATATCAGTGAACTGTGTGATACAAAACTTTCAACAATCTGTCCAATGATTATACAATTCATGTATGATCTAAACACATCATAAATGAAAAATAGTCCATAAAAAAATCATAATTGGAACCAAATAAATTAAGAATAAAGATGAGGGTTCAAGTTTGCTGTGAGTATAGAAGATAGATTACCTTTTCAAAATTCCAATATGCAAACACAGAGTATACTATACTCGTCCCAAATCCATTGACCCACAATGAAAACTTGATACCAGCAACCTATAAGGATCAGGAAAACAACACTCCAACAAAATTAGTACATTCATAATTTAGTTAGTAAATTACCCCGAGGAGGAAGGAGATGGAAAGAGCAAAGTCGGGAAAAGCGCAATCAAGGACCGATAGCGGGTCGGATAGGTCATATCCCGGCAACACAAACTGAAATAAGAGGAATGGAAAATAATCAAATAAAAGAAGACCCGAACCTTCAAAATCGAAAAATAAAAAATAAATTCAAGTCAATTAATGAAATAATTTATGTGAAATAAGAAACAACAATAGAAGTGATGCAGCGATTTAATTGAATTAGGGCTTACATCATTATTGTTTTTCATATTGTAAAAGCACACAAACCATTGTACACAAAACTGAGATGTATTGCAGAAAGATTGGGAGAGACAGAAAGAGAAGAAGAAGGGATTTCGGGAGAGATACCTAAAATTAGCGGCGGTAGTCGTGTGCGAGCGAGAGGCGCGATCGTGTGCGTGCGAGAGGCGGCGATCGTGTGCGTGCGAGAGGCGGCGATCGTGTGCGTGCGAGAGGCGGCGATCGTGTGCGAGCGAGAGGCGATGATCGTGTGCGAGCGATAGGTGGTGGTCGTGTGCGAGCTAGTGGCGGCGACGGTTCAGGGGAGAGAGACGGCAAAGATTCGGGATAAAGGGAAGACGACGTGAATAATCTTAGCAAAAAAAAAACGCGGCGTGAGCGGCGGCGGGAGGAGGGGTGGCGGCGATTGAGGGAAGGCGGAGTCAGCGCCGGCGGGAGGAGAAACGACGGAGGTGCGGGAGAGAGGAATGGCGGCTGAGAGAAGAATTATGATTCAATATGAGAATTTCACAATTTTATGCGTAAATAACTAGGCATAGATGGATCAATGGTTTAAATTTAATTATATAAATGAATGGTTGAGATCAAAAGTTTAATCAACTTTTAACGAGAGCCCAGTATTTTGAAATGGAGAGATTTGAGACATGCCACGTCAGCCTAAGAATAAGGTGGTGTTGACACATCATCTTGGAGAGGTTTAGAAATATAATATAATAAGATTTCTATTTTTACTCCTTTTCTCATTTCCCCTACCAAACGGGTCCAAAGGGTATTAATAGTATATTAGAAACAAATACTCAAAATTATTTGTTTCATTGTGATAGTGACTCCGACCATCTTCCCATGCTATCATTTCCACAGTCACTAGGGATGGGAATAGGTCAGACTATCCGACAGGGGTCTACGACTCAGCCTACTAAAGTGCAGATCGGCTAGACTCATTTAATAAACAAGTCAGGCTCAGGCTTTTTCAAAAACCTATTTATTTAAATAGGTCAGGCTTGAGCTTTTTTGTCAATCTTTTAAGCCCAACAGACCGGCCCAATTAACTAGTTGTATTTTAAGTCTAGTTAAATATGTATTAGTTGTTTCACTTAAGGGTATTGGTTGTTTCACTAAAATATATTAGTTGTCTCCAACAAACTCCAAATTTCTCAATATTTTTACCTCTAGATTCTGAATAATTTCACGGGATAATAATATGAACAGTGTACTGAATACAGAGCAAGGCTCTGTTTGGACAGACTCAACGCATGAATGGATAGAAATTGAGGGTTCGAACCTCAAATCTAGATCATATTTGGAGGATATAGAATAATGTTAGTTATTTATTTATAAAAATATATGTTGAAATGTATACATTCTTAAATTGCATAATTTCTTTAATACATGCATTTATCTCAATATTATAAAAATTAATCTTTTAAAATTAATATGTATGAGTAACGTATGAAATAGAAGACTTCGTAAATGAATTTTTTTAATTGAAAAAAATGAAAGAAGTAAAAAGACTCCATTGATAATTTTACAAATGTATCGTTCAAAACTACATTTAATGAATATTGTGGACGGTCTGAATTATTTAAAGGACAAAACCATACTTGCACCTAGACTAGAATAACTTGAAGTGTTATGGTGTGTCGAATTATGATTTGAATTTGAAAGTTGAGACTTCAATTATGTAACTCAGAAATATAGATCATTCAAGAAGATTGTGCAACGGGGATAGATTGACTTTAATAAGACTAGGTGACAGGTATTGTCGCAATCAGAAGCAATTCAGATGAGATGGTGTTGATCTCTATGCTTTCACTGACTCAATCTGGTCCAAGACTTCTGTTCAAGTTTCAGAAGAGACAGTTAACATTAGTTGTCTCATTTGAAATATCAATAAGAGTCAATGACAATCGCTTGCTACTGTTGGCATATTCTTGAAGAATCAGTTTTCAGTCAAAGCCAGTCATACGTGAATGTTTTGAGAGTCATAATAATTTGAAGATTTTGATGGGTGGTGGCTGACGATGACTGTTCATCGAAAATGGAAAAGAATGTGACGTTTAAAGAGGTGCTTCAAAATTTATAGTCCTTTCGATTAGTATGGATTCATAGGTATTATCAAAATTCCTTACTACGTAAATCATAAAAAAAAATTATATGATTAAATATAAATAGTATTAAGATTGTCTCTTATAAATAAAGTATAATATTTATTACACTTTGCTTTCACAAAAGTGTCTTGATATATGCATTGCGTTCTCTTTAAAAAAAAATCTTCAAATAAAATAATAATAGTATTATTTGTTTGAAATAAAAAGTATTTTAATAGAATTAGTAATAAACGTTGTTAAAGCTAAACAAATAGACTACAATATAAATTGAGAATACATAAATTAATTGTACAAATATGGTCGTGCACCGCACGGGTTTAGTTACTATTATATATAATATAATAAATATTTAATATATATATGTAAGAATATTGTTAAATATAAATTAATATATTACTTGAATTTATTATTATGTTATACTAGTACTGAACCTGTGCGATGTACGATCATAATTGTACAATTAATTTATGGATTTTCAATTTATATTGAAGTTTGTTTGTTTACATTTGAGGGTGTTTATTAGTATTCCTATTAAAGCATTTTTCATTTCAAATAGATAATATTGCTATTCTTTTTATTTGAAGATTTACTTTTTCTAAAGAGAAAGTAATGCAGATGTCGTAAAACTTTTGTGAAAGTAAAGTATTATAAATATTACTCCATCTATCCCAAAATCACCTTCTCACTTCTTTATTTTGAATGGTTTAAAAAAATGTATTTGTTTATTAATATATGGTGGATCATATTTTGACTTTTGGAGTAAAATAATGAATAGTGCTGAAAGTGAATGAAATGAGTGACACTTTTGGTAATATAGAGTAAATTTGAAGGTTAAAATTATATGTACTGGAGTGTTGTTTTTGACATTTATGGAAGTGTAGGACAACCCGAAAAAGAAGTGAGAAGTTTAATTTGTGACAGGGGGCATATGTTTTATTTATAAGAGACAATCTTAGTATTATTTATATTTCACAATTTTTTTAAAATTTACGCGGGAATACATTTTAGTAATAGCTATGAATTCATATTAAACAGGAGGTAAAAAAAAAAAAAAAAACTATTTTTGCAGTGTTTTTTAAATACCCAATTAATAGCCTTTAGTTAGGGAAAATTCAATAGTTTTTAATTGTAGGCCGATTAGTTGAAATATATTTTATACTACAAAATACATGAATTTATCATAATATATATTTTAAAGATATATTCAACATATATTTATATTATTTCTCAATATTTATTATAAATTATATTTAAAAAATATATCTGATATATTTTGTAAATAATTATTTGTCAATTTTTATAATAAAATATATTTTAAAGATATATATATATATATCATATATTTAATACTCAATTTAGTAATAATTTTAGCGGAAAATTTTAATGTTTCCAAATGTAGGCAGGTTAGCGTTATTATATATATAATAATAATATATATAGATTTGATAATCCTTTGGTAAATTGCTTTTATTCTTATTTTAATATTTCAAGAGTTAATTGTTGTGATTTAATAATAATATAATTATTTAATATAATTTTGTAAATATGATTAAAAAGACCTCCAAAAGGCTTTTAGGTCAGGCCAAGGTTTTGAAAAAACCCTATGACAGTTAGCAGGTTAAATTTAGGTCCAAAGATTAAATAGCAGACTCAAACGTCCAACGAAAAGTCTAGCTCGCTCAATTCGACCTATTTCCACTCTAATAGGCACCATGCAAAGAGCACTCGTAAAACAATAATATAGTAGAAAACTAATGACCAAGACACATCTCAACATTAAACTAAGAATATAAAAGTATGACCATCTAAATAAAAAAAAAATGAACTTAAGTTTTATTAAAAAAATATAAAAAATAAACAAATATAAGAGTAAATTATGACACAGAGAAAGAATAAATATGTCCAAAAATATTTCTCAAAATCTTATATTTTTCGAGCTAATTCTATAATCTATATTAATTTACGATCTTTAGACTCAGTATCAATTTAATCATAATCTTTGAGATTATAATAAAATGGGTTAATATCAATTTGCAATTTGTATGAGACTTTTATCAATTTACAACATGTACAATTTTATTTATCAAATTGCAACCTATACTATACAATATTATCACATTGCAAACTTGAGGTTGCAATCTGTCAAATTAGTATAGTACAGGTTGCAATTGGATAAAAAAAAATTATACATGTTGTAAATTGATAAAAGGTTATAGTGTAGGTTGTAAATTGATATTAACCATGTTTATGTTCAAGTTATGATTATCCACATGACTCACTTCCTCACCCCAGCCCGCCCACTCCCACTCTATACAACTTGCTCGTTTGTTAGCTAATTATCGGGAAAAGGTACAATTTGGATCCCGAATTAGTGTCATGGGTACAAATTGGACCCTAAACTATTTTTTTGTACAAATTGGACCCTAAACTAATGTCTCAAGTATAAATTGGACCCCGAGCTAGTGTCTTGAGTACAAATTGGACCATGAACTATTTCTTAGTACAAATTGGACCTTGAACTAATGAATTAGGTACAAATTGGACCTCAAACTATTTTTTTTTGTATAAATAAATACTAACCTTTAAAATTATATAAATAAACCCCAACTTATAAAAAAAATTAAGCATTAATTGATATATAATATTTGACTAATATCTTTATAATAAATTTTAAAAAAAAATATTTCAATCAAACATTATTTATTGACAATGGTTATCCATTAATTATATTATCGATATCCATTAAAGTTATATAAATAACTTGCAAAAACGGGACATAATTTAAAATAACCCACCGTCAATCCAACATTATGACCATACAATTAAATTAGTTTATATTTTTTTTATGAGTTGAAAATAGAATGTTTTGTAGTATTTAATTGATAAGCCACTGTTAATCCATATAATTTATAAATATAATGTTTTTTTTACAACCAATTAAACTAATATTTTATAATTAGTGGTTATTTTCAACCCACTGCCGATAAAATAATGTCGTATAATTACCAATTTATAAAATTTAAACATAATTTATAAGTATAATACTGTACAATTACCAATTTATAAAACATTATATTTATACCATATTATTATCATTTAAAATAACCCACTACCAAATCCATATAATTGATAACACCCACGGTTAATAATATAATTGATAACCCACCGTCAATCCAACATTAGTTTTTAAATAATTAGTTTCATCAACATAATTTAATTATTTAAAAAAAAAAAATTTAATTGTATGAGTTAAAAATAACCATTATCAATAAATAATGTTGGATTGAAATACCAATTTATAAAATTTATCATAAAGATATTAGTCAAATATTATATAGTACCAATGCACAATTTTTTTAATTGGGGTTTATTTTTTTTTTAATTTTAAAAATTAGTGCTTATTTATACAAATGATATAGTTTGAGGCCAATTTGTACCTAATACATTAGTTCAAGGTCCAATTTGTACTAAGAAATAGTTCAAGGTCCAATTTGTACTCAAGACACTAATTCAGGGTCCAATTTGTACCTGAGACATTAATTTAGGGTCCAATTTGTACAAAAAAATAATTTAGGATCCAATTTGTACCCATGACACTAGTTCAGAGTCCAATGTATACCTTTTCCCTTGTTAATTAGATTTCGAACAATTAGTCAGTTAGATGATCAGTTAGTTAGTTAGAAAATCAGTTGAAGAAAGTCTCTGGAGTGAGACTCCATCTATAAATACACATGTAATGACTCCTGATTAATTAAGTTCAATTCATATTTTATCTCAGTTTTAAAATTTTCAACATGGTTTCGAGAGCAAGGATTTGTAGTGATATCTGCGATTATAGCCGCCTTTACCCTTCATATCTTCCAGAATCCTTTGAATCTTCATATCTTCAATCATTCTTCAGTTCATCTTCTTCACTCATTCCTCAATTTTAATACTCTGTTTCTACAATCATGAACCCGAATTCCGTTCCTCACTTTCTCACTCTTCAGATCCTTGGATTGAACGAATTGTGCTTATTGGCGTGTAGCAACGGTGAATGGCCACGATTTGAGGATATCCTTCTTTACTCAGCTATTGATGAGGATACATCTGATGAAGCTATTACTTAGCATCGACGTGATCAATTTCTTATGAGTGAATCCATGCTTCATCATGTTTTCCTTCGAATTATAGAAGGTACTGGAAGACCTATTCCAGTTTCAATCGTAAGCTTTGGGTTATGAGTCTTGGGTATCAGCAAGAATATATGAGTTTTTCATTACTGATGGTTTGCAAGTTGTTGGGCATACAATCCTAGATGATGGTCTAATTCTATACGGTCTTGGACTAGAGTATGATGTCGTGGTGGTTACACTTAGGGCATGTTTGTTTCGGGATTCACCCGAATAGGACTGGGACTTTCTGACCCGTCTCATTCTAGTTAGAGATATAACATTCCATTTTTACATCTCATTCTTCATTCACACCTATAAAATCTATTATTACTTATCCCAATACAATTTAAAAATATTATTTCTCTCACACAATCATTACTCACATATCACTTTTCTCTCACTCACACTCCATTTCCTACTTTACTCTTACACATGATTTGACATAAAGTAAATTTTCATCCTACCAAAATCTCAAAATAAACACATACTTTTACTATTAATGAAGGACTTGTGGATGTAAAGTCATGACTTCACACGCACAAATAAATCCCGAAACAAACAAGCCCTTACTTCTCGGAGGTGATCCTCCCTTGCTTTCTGGGGCCCAAGCTATTTTGCTCACTCATGAGATGAGGCTTCTTCAAGCCTCTAGTGCTCAAAATTACTCTGCTATGCAGCCTTCTGCTTCACTCCCTAAGTCCACTAGAAACAAAAAGTTCAAGGAAAGCAGAAATACATGTTGACCTAATACATATAGATTTGTGGGGTCCTACTATTCCCTCCTCTACTGCTTCTTTACTACCTACTCCTATTCCGGCTTTTCCCATCAGTCACCAGCCATATATACCTGTATCTACATCATCCTCATCACATTCCACTTCCTCCCCTGTGCTTCTGAGATTTGAATTAGGTTTGCAAACACCTGTAGAAACACTGGAGAGAGAACTTCTCTAAAAAGGTACATAAATTATCACAACATGATCATGACAGAGAGTACGCAAGATAGTTCGGAGTCTAACTAAATAAACAAAAGAAAAAGAGAAATCTCCCCTAAAATTCATCACTGTAAAAAGTCCTCCTGCTAAGGAGAATGATCTAAAACTGTAGTCTTTTCAACATTTCGGAACCATCATGGACCACTAGCTTCCTTCTTCGGCACAGCTTCCCCCATCGTCGTTGTATGGAGCTCAATATTCGAACCAGCAGGTGGTGGCTGTTCAGCTATCTGCACCTGGTCTTTCATATTCTCCTGCACAGCCTATTATTAAACCAGGCATCAAATTGAAGTAGAAATGGAAACTTATATTCTAGGACATTATCACAAAGAAGAGAAAATATTATTTCAGGATCATAACTAGGTAGCAATTGTAAGACAATGTGTTTACAAGCTGACAAATTTAGAACATTAAACTTTAATTTGGCACATTTAGGCCCGTAAATTTAAATTTTCACACATTTAAGCCAAATTGGGTTGTCTCAGGCCAATTTGACCTAAATGTGCGAAAATTAAAATATAATGGAGTAAATGTGTCACCCGCAAATATTATGTCTTACAATAACCACCCCTAAGTCACAGTCCTAAGAAAGAAATTATTCCCTCACAAAGATAGATATAAGTGTGTTTATTCATTTCTTACATGTAGAAGCTCAGTCATCCTTCCAGCTCCATAGTTGAAGAAAGGTTTTGGCATTGAAGCACTGTGCACAGACTCGGACGAAATCGTTGCAGTTTCTGGTTTTGAGACAATGCCTGAATCTTCTGCTGAAGATTTCGATGCTTCCTTACCGCTATCAGTTTGCGTCTCGGATGTGTCTGAAGAGAACGGGTTGCCAAATTCAGTCGACACCATTGGAGTGGTGTTTCCTCGTTGAATAAAAGAGGGTTCACTCTCATTCTGCTTTGTTCCCTGAGGAACTTGATTGCTAATTTGGGATTGTGAGTTGAGAAATATTTGGCCAACAGGTACAGAACGATCTGGGGGCAACATAGACAAAGGTTCGACCATATGCACGTCTTTGTTGTCACCAAAAGCCATCATATGAGCAGCTGGTGACGTTTCAGAAGGAGCTTGGTTAGAAGTTGGCACCCCATTCGAAAAATTGAGGGGTTGAAGCACAACAGGAACCACATTTCCTCGCACACCCACTGGGGGGACAGATGGAGCCATTTGGGGGGACCCATACTTGCGTTTAGAAGGCACCACAGCAAGTTTCTGCCTCCGAGACGAGCCCTGATTTGCAGCAGGGACAGGGACGTCATTTCTCCGGATCATCGGAAGATGAGGGGCAATGTCAATTTCCGCGGTGACGGGAACGTAATGCCCGGGCTTAAAGACGACTCCTCTCAAAGTAGTAGAGGAGTTTCCAATTTTAACTGCAAGCAAATAACCGGCATCAAATGTGGCCTCAACTACACCGGTTACTGCCTGGCCCACCATATTGTCGATCACATCTGGTCTATTAACTCTCTGGGGAGGTTCTTTCACTCCTTCAAAACCAGGTGGTGGTACATGAGCAGCCTGCATTTGCTTTAGGTTTGGATCTTTACGAGGACGACCACGCCTACGCTTCAATGGTTGGGAAGAGAGGCCAGCGGAGCCCTCACCTTGACTATACTGATTCATCTTTAGAACTTACGATCAAGTCTAGTTGACTTCCTGGAAAAACAGAAACGTTGAACTAAATCAAATAGAGAGAATCAGCAATCCTGCATTCTTCTATAAATGAGTTGAAACCAACAGGGTGTTAATGTTTTAAGCAAAAGAACAGTTAATATATAATAACTTGAATTAATGGCAAGGTACGCAATAGCAGATCCAAGGGGCAGCCCCCCAAGTTCTATTTTTAGTTCTATTAGCTACACTTAAGACACGTGTTTCATTATAAATTGAATTTATGGTAAGGTACGCAACAACAGATCTTGGGGGTGGGGGGGGGGGGGGTGGGGCAAGATTTAGTTCTATTAGTTAAGACTTAATACACGTGTTGCATTATAACTTGAATATATGGTAAGGTACACAACGGCGGATCTTTAGTTCTATTAGTTAGACATGAAACACGTGTGTCATAATAACTTGAATTTATGGCAAGGTACACAACGGCAGATGGAGGGGGAGGGGGGGTTGGGGTCCCATGGGAACAAAGATAACCAAATATAAAGTCATTGAGAGAAGAAGCAGAAAGAAAGAGCTGGGATTTGTTTATGAAACTAGGAAAGACTTATTTGCATCAACTTCATTCATATATAAAGCATACTTCAGGAGCAAACCAGTTCTAGTCAATCTTAACATTTTATAAAGTAATATCATAACTAAAACCATCAAATAAGTTCTTGATTATGGCTTGATAATTCATACAACAATTTGAGCCGAGCAAGTCAACAAGCATTACTTATTACCACAAATTAAAAATAAAATATAAAAAATTCATGTTATTCTTAAGTGAGCTGAGTGAGGCCAATGTTACTTTAAAATGTGAAATTAAGCAACTTGGTCCAATGTACTCTCTGGTATCACATGAGATCAGTCTATTCTGGAAACATCTAAAAAATCTTCCAACAAGCTAAATCTAGCAAAAACTGCACATTATTGTCCTTGTAAAAGCAGAAAAATCAAGGAGCAACAGCCATTTAGTCATAATTATCATGGGCAGAGGTTTATTTTAAGGATTAATTGTTCAATGGGTTAATTTTATTCAAACCAAAAACCTGCCAAAATCTCTTGCTACTGAAGGAGACATAGAGTTTAAAACACTGAACATGATAAGAAATCACAGCGCCAAGCATAAGATTCACAAAAATATAAATAAAAAGGAAAATAACCTAGCGAACGGCCGGAATCAACTGGCTGGAGTCGGAATTCGCTGGGTAATCGAGATTCAGTTCTTCTTGAGTTTCCCTAAAACCCTAGGGAGAATTCAGCGCGGGTTTATTTGGTCTAAAACATGCTAAATTTGCACACAAAACAGGGTGAGGAGATCTGCAAAAAAAAAAAAAAAAGAGGCAAGTTAGAAAAAGGCCTCATGCAACCATAATCCATAATTAGAGGAGAAAACTCACAAATCTATGGATGCCCACACACACAGAAAAGAGGGAGAGGGAGAGGGAGAGGGAGAGGGGGAAAGCAAGGATCGTTATTGTATTGGTTTGAGCAGCAGAGACAAGTTTATATCGAGAGACTTTGAAAATGGTCTGACTGCGACAACAACGCTATTTGTATCTAGGGTGTAAAGATTTCCAGTATTTCGATTATTTGTAGTATTTAATATAACATTTACGATTAGAATTTGAAATATTCCAATTTGATTTTCAATATTACTCCCACATCCACTAATTTTTATCCATTTTCATTTTAAATTGTCACCAAATTTTTATTTATTATCTTTTGAAAATTAACACCACTCACAAACAAATAAATAAGTCTCAAAATATCTCTTATGATACTCTTACTTTATCTATTTTATCTATCTTTTTAATAAAATACTAAGAGGGGTGTATTGGTTATAGAGTCTATAGGATTTTTGTAGACTTTTAAAGTCTGGGGGTATTCAATTTGGATTTTCAAAAGTCTTTAAAAATCCTGAGGTATTCAATACGGGTTTTAAAAAGTCTTAAAAAATCTTTAAGTATTCAACAGTCTATAGATTTTAATACTCCATGGATTTTCTTTGATTATCTTCCAAAATATAAATAGATTTCACTCTTCAAAATCTCTTCTAATAACCAGATATTTCTACGGATTTAAAAAAGTCTTAAAAAATCTTTAAGTATTAAACAGTGAACTTTCTTTAATTCTTTGTAGCAAAAGGCGAAACCCTCGCCCCCAGAGCCTCCACCCCCCCCCCCCCCCACCTCCTGGCACGGCAGGAACTTTCTTTAATTCTCTTTTATTGGGATGTCAACGGGGCGGGGACGGGGGATCATTCCCATCCTCGTCCCCGCAAAATAAATGGGGAGATTCCTCCCCCCCAAATCCCTGCCTCGCTGGGGATCCTCGTCTAGTTGGGGATCCCGTCTCATGGGGATTCCCCGTTCCCCGCCTAATTATTTTTTATCTTATTTTTAAAATATAAAATAATATTTAAATTAAAAAAATTAATTATACACAACAATTACTTTATGTTGGTGTTAAATTTTTTTTTTAACAATTTGAAGAACCTCTAATTCTAATATTTTTAATTAACATATATATTAAAGTAAAAATTATATAATTTGAAAATAATAACATAATATTAAATAAAATATTTTAATGAATAGTTAATTGAGTAGGAAACTATGATATATTTATTTGCAATTTACTTTAAAATTATATATATATATATATATACATATATATATATTAATTATATAAAAAATAATGCGGCTCTCCGCGGGGAATGAGACGGGGATCCTTCGGGGCTGGGAATACTATCATGGTCTCCGCCTACGGGACAAAAAAAATTTCCATCCCCGTTTGCTTTGGGGATTCCCCATCCCGAATCCCCACGGGGATCGGGATTCCTCGCCCCGCTGCCAAGTCTACTCTTTAAAAAATATAAAAAAATTTTACTCTCCACATATATTTATTTTTTCTAATAATAATGTATTTTTTTAACTAGCGTATTTTTATTTTTTTTTCTAAATAATTTGGATGACTTTTTTTTTAAATACAAGTGTGTTCCACATATATTTGCATCAATGGTTCCATCGACGGAGTCTATAAAAATCCATGTAAATTAATAAAAAAAAAAGTGTATTTCACAATCCTATAATTAAAGTCTATGAAAATCCAAGTAAATCAATAAAAAAAGTCAGTCAAACTCTGCATGAAGTCTATAAATTTTCTAAATCCACAGACTTTTTAAAGTCTAAAAAAATCCATTAGAATTCCAATTGAATACACCCCTCTAATTTTCATTGAATTATGTGTCCAAAAGTAATGAGGTATAAATTTTGTGGATGGAGATAATTTTTTTTTTGTTTATAGTGTGAAACTTATTCATATATAAGTCACCTTGCAATTTTTTAGTAGAATAATTCGTAGTATTTTTTAGTAAAAATAACTAATTATTAGTAAAATATGTCGTACCCTTCGCACCTTCCAATTTATCTATTTTTTAGTGAAAACAACTTGTACCTTGCAGAACAAATACTCTTTGATAAAAATAACTAGTATCCTTTATTAAAACAACTAATACTCTATAATGTAATTTATATATAAAACAATTTCACTCTATAATTTGTCTATTTTTCATTTGAAAAATATTCAAGTTGAAACTATTTCACTTCTATATTCTTGAATATTTTATTAATCACAAAGTATATAGTGAAATTGATTCCAGTGACGAATACACTTGGAGATATGGGAGTACACTTGTACTCCCGAATTGAAAAAAAATTGGTATTTTCTTATATAATAAAATAATATTGTATTCTCAAATTTAATTGATATACCTCAATTATAAATAACTCAAATTTTTTTTTTTACCCCAAATAAAAAAATCTTGGATCCACAACTGGCTGATTCATATATGATCTACTTTGAAGGATATAAGTTGTTTTATTAAAGGATATTGATTATTTTCAATTAAGGGTATTAATTTTGGAGGGCACACATTGTTTTCATTAAATAGTATAAGTTGAGGGGTATAAAAAGTATGCGCTGTTTAAATAAAGAGTATGTGTTGTTTTCACTAAAAATTATGAATTGTTTACTAAAAAGAACTAAAGGGTATTACTAAAAATAGGCCTTTCACTTTCTTTAGTAGAATAACCCAACCCTTTAATGAAAACAAATAATACATTTAATGAAACAAAGCATACCCTTTCATATCATTTAACTCGTACTTTTAAATAAAAACAACTTGTACCCTCTAAAATTAATATTTTTTAGTAAAACATCTAATACTCTTTAGTAAAAACAACTAATACTCTTCAAAATAATTCATGTATGAACCAGTTTCCCTCTATACTTTGTCTTTTTTTACAATGTAATAAATAATTAGTAATGTGTATTATTGCATTTAATGAATAATTAATACTATTCATTTTAGTAATTAATAATATATACTCTATTTGTTCAAATTTATTATGTCTATTTTCCTTTTTGGGCTGTTCAATTTTATTATGCACATTCCCGTGACTTCACCTTCCAATTATCACCGATTATTCATCATTCACTTTATTCATAAACAATCAATTAACTCATTAATAGATTAATTTCCACATACTCCAACCACTAATGTATCTACTTTATACATAAACTAATCAATATTTATTAAAATATGTACCTAGAAAAATTGACATAATAAATTTGGACGGAGGGAGTATTATCTTTAAAAAACATGTATGTGTATTTTTCTAAAAATTATTAAAGTTAAATTTTGAATCGAATGCTTGAATAGGATAAATTTTGAAAATAGAACTTATCAAAGCAATTTATTACACTTTGAGAATCAAACTTTTCACTTTTGCAGGGCAAGTACCACACTTCTAAAAAAATTATTTCAAAAAAGAACTTCTACTTACAAAAAAAAAAAGACGGTAATACTCTTTGTTTTTCTTGTGAATTTGGCCAAAGTTAAATTTTGACAATAATTATAAAATTTGGTACTTGTCCGCTGATTGTTAAAATAGTGCAAGCACAATTTTGAGACGACCTATTAGTGTATAGGATAGTTGTACTATCTAGTCAATTGTCCAAGTAATACAAAATATCGAATCCAAGGGAGGCAAGAATAGTGCACCGAGGCCCTACGACTACGTGTTGTCATGCTACTATAGTTACGAGATCGGTTGTTTTTGGAATTAAACTAAACAAAAAATAAAATGTGAAAGAAAATTAACAATAAAATTAACTTTCCAAGGAAAGTGTAACTGGAAGAAGGGAATGTTTTGGGTTCTATCCACTATGTGATTATTGAGAAAAACTCGATTTATGTCGGCTCTAAATTTTATATGGATGGTGCTAAGGATAAATTTAAATGCTAGCAAAAAACTAATGTTGATAGGCGAACATCAGTCAATGATGGGCGAACAGGGATTAAGACCTTAAAAGAGATTACGAAGAATCAACTCCAAATCAAAGATGATTAATGAAGAAAATCAAGAATGGGGTGCACTAATCAATCTGGGGAGTGTATAAAGTGACGAACAGTTCCAGTGATGAACAATAATTCGGCGAACAGGTCTAAAGACCCAAGGCCAGATATAGGCCCAACCTTGAGCTACTGATGACGAGCAACATTATCAAAAGGTGGTGCATCCACCAGCCTAAGAAGTGTACGCTGACGAACAAAGGACTAAGATCCTTAAGCCAATCTGTGCGAAACACAAAGGCGAACAACTTCTGAGCCATAACCTTAAAAGGCGAACAACTTTTATCGGATGATCATACTAGATCAATTAAGCCGACCTGGACGAGCAACAATGAAGTTCGAGATAAGACCAAAGAAGACTTTGTAACTAAGATTCAGCTTAGATAAGGTCAAACAAAGGTCAAAGGATACTTGTCTAGCATGCAAGCTAGGAAGTCCAAGAGTCTTGGACACCTCCTACTTGCTAGTCTCTATAAATAGTTGTTCTCCAGCTAAAGAAATACAAGTTCAAATTTATAAATACTCTCAAAACACACACAAACACACCTAAATATGCACACATACGAAATTAATACGATTTCGACTTTCACATTCACGATTTCATAACCCGAACCCTCGATTTACCATTTACGGTGGTAATCAATCACACGTTATTGATTGGTGGTCTTAAACCGAACTAAAACAGTCACTAATCCATCCGATTAAATTTGATCACCAACAAATTGGCGCTAGAAGAAGGGTTCGAACCTCCGGTTAAGTGTGATTAGTCAAGAACTTCAAGTTTGAAAACTTAAAGATTTGAAGAAATCCTTGAAAATTCAAGCAAAAGTGTTTTTGGTGTTCTTCAATATAAAATTTGAAGATAATTTAATCTAAAATGACTAAGTCCAAGAAAACACAAGGTTCACGTTTGTCAAGGAGAGCATCTCCCACTCGAGCTTCGTCAGTTGGCCATCAAGATCGTGAACCTAGACACACAAATAGATCCCGACATACGACCGTAACACATAATCTTCCACCAGAGCTGGAGGCCCTGGCGAGCAACCCTAACGAACTGGCTAAGACCATTGCTGCTATCCAAACTATTCAGAGACAACAAGAACAAGATAGACCATCGCAAGCAAGGCCTAAAGCTAGACCCATGGAAGTTGTTAGAGTCAGGTCTGTTAGGGACGAACAACGTGAGGTGGACAATGCCCAAGTAAGGCGTGATAAGGGCAAAGCCAAGGTGGCCGAACCAAGAGAGAGTCAGGCCGAGTCAGCACATGGGCGAGCAACTATGTCCAGCCATGGAACCACCCGTTCCAGTGCCCAGGATAGACTTGGCCAACCACAACCTCAAGAAAAAGTTGCTCGCCAGGGATCAAAATAGGGGCGAGCAACTTTTGAGCAACCCCGCCCATCAGTCCATGAAAGACTCTCCCAGTCTGCCTTCAGGCGCCTAGGGCCAAATGCGGCGAGCAACCCTAGAAAACAGCTCCAGGACATGCCCGCACCGAGTGAGGGACTGCGACGAGCAGAAAGGCTTGTGCCTTTGCTCGCCGAACAGCCTCCAAGCCAGGGGGCATCTTTGGATGAGCTATCAAGCCTAAGAAAGGTTGTGGAGAGCATGCAGGGGCAATTGGACCAACAAAGAGGAGTGGGAACGACCAGCTTGCCATCTTCTCCATTATCATCTATTATTCTGAAAGCCCCGATTCAGAAAAATATCCAATTCCCGGCAAGTATACAGTATGATGGCATTGCTGATCCCCGGGTTCATATGACGAAGTATTCAGATTATATGGTCTCGGTGGGAGCCAGTGATGCTACCCAATGCCGAAACTTCCCATTGACTTTGGGAGACCGGGTGCACAAATGGTTTTCTGCAATGCCACCAGCATCCATTCACTCATTCATCCAACTAAGTCGAGAGTTCCTCTCCTATTTCTCAACGGCAGGATCATACTTGTCCTAAAAACACTGATTGTCGAACCTAAAGCAAAATGACGATGAGTCGAATCGGGCGTTTATCGAAAGGTTTGACAAAGTGCTGTTGGAAGGGGAGCCCGTCAGCGAAGATATAAAAATCGTTGCTGTTATGGCCGGGTTGAAGAAAGGGTCGAAGTTATGGAAAGAGGTACGTCTAAAGTGCCCGAGGAGCTATGCCAAATTTAGGAATTAAGCTGGCATATTCGTTTCCATGCATGAGGCCTTGCAAGCAAACTTGGGAGAAAACAAAGCTGATCCCAAGGAGAACAACAAGAAACCTGGCGGAACGGGCTACCGAGTCCCGAAGAACATGAAAGCATTCAATGAAGGGTCGGAGCTTAAGGAAAAATTGAACCAGGTGTTAACAGTGTCAGTTGATACTGTATATGAAAATGTGAAAGAGAAGGAGTTGCTCTCCCCTCCGCAAAAAAATCCGTCAGGATACCGGCAAACTCAACCCTAACAAGTATTGTGCCTACCATCAAAGCGTGGGGCACTTTACTAGTGAAAAACAACTATGACGGTTCTACGAGGAGGGGAAGCTCTCCGATTTTGTTAAAAGATAACCTGGAAAGAGAGCCCGGGAGAACAACTCCGAAGATGAGGATGATCAACCTCAGAAGAATAATAAACTCGGGCGACCAGTTCCGGCCATTGCTGCTCGTCCACTTGAGGACCTATACATGATGGAACCTGCGGGACCAGCGGGAGGATGTTCTGATGGACGACCGTCAATCTCCAACCGAAAAAGAAAAGCCGAATTGCGAGCGATCGACCAAGTACAAGGAATGGGGGTTAAACTATCCATCATGCAAATAGCAGAACTGACCTTTACTGAAAAGGATTTGGAGGGAATATTGACCCCCCACAATGATTCGCTCGTGATCTGTGCTAAGATCATGGAGACCAGAGTGCACAGATTGTTGGTGGACACCGGAGCCTACATCAACATTCTTTTCAAGAAGACGCTCGACCAACTTGGAGACTACTCGGGCTATATACGAGACTCAAATCATAGAATCTTAGGCTTCGGAAATGCTGTAACAGTCGAGGAACCCGTTCAGCTAGGGGAAATTAGGTTGTCCGTTCAGCTTGTAACGGTCGATGAACCCGAGAAAAACATAACAAGAATGGTAGATTTCTTGGTTGTAGATCAGAAATCGACCTATAACGGGTTTCTTGGTCGACCTTTTCTAAATGAATTTAAAGCTGCATGTTCAACTTACCATTATTGCCTAAAGTTTCCAACAGCAAGTGGAGCAGGCACAATAAGGGGAGATCAAAGAAAGGCTCGGGAATGTCTCCTGCAGTTGCAGGCAAAGCATGCGCTAGTATCCATGATGGAAGCCACCACCAGCTATCCTGTTGATGAGCCATCAATACTGGAGAACATGATGGACATAGAGGAGGACCACATGGATACGGACGAGCAACACCTTGACGAGTAAGTGTTGGACGAACAACTTATCACCACCCATGGAGAATTTCACTCTGACGAGCAACAAAGGGGTGGTGACGAGCAACACTCACCAGATAATTTGGAGGGCCAGGTGTTGACTAACAATAATGAATCAGGACCAACAGACGATCTAGATCCCCGCCTGGGAGCAGGGCCCATGAGCATCGAAAATGATTTCAACCCTGATGGACCAATACTTGATCCTCATTGGAAAGGACAAAAACGACGAGCAACTCCAGTTGAAGAACTGGAGGCGTTCAAAGTTAATCCTGAAAACGAAGATCTCGAATTATACATAGGATCTGAGCTCCCTGAGCCTTACAGATCCCGAATGAAAGAGTTCCTCAACAAGAATCTAGATGTTTTTGCTTGGTCTCATGCAGACATGGTGGGAATAGATCCAAAACATGCTTGTCACAAGCTCAACATCAATCAAGCAAAAAGGCCTGTCCATCAAAAAATGAAGAAAATATGGCCCAGACAAGTATCAAGCTTTGAATGAAGAGGTGAAGAAATTGTTAGATAACGATCTAATCCGACAAGCACTCTGTCCACAGTGGGTAGCAAACCCAGTCCTTGTGAGGAAACCAAACGGGACCTGGAGGCTATGCATAGATTTTACGGATCTTAATGCAGCATGCCCGAAGGACAACTTTCCTCTTCCCCATATTGATCAATTGGTGGACAACACTGCGGGTCATGAGATGCTAACATTTATGGATGCCTTTGCCGGGTACCATAAAATCCCAATTCATCCAGACGATCAAGAAAACACAGCATTTTACACGAATAAAAACTTGCCGTGTTGGAAAAGAATACCATTTGGCCTCATCAACGCCGGAGCAACCTATCAGAGGCTGGTGAACAAGATGTTCGACAAACAAATCGGAGATATGATAGAAGTCTATGTAGACGATATCGTGGTCAAGAGCCCCCAAAAAGAAGACCATCTCCAGCATTTGACCCAGGTGTTCGATATTCTTCGACATTACAACATGAAGCTGAACCCGAAGAAAAGCAGCTTTGGAGTCCATTCCGGAAAATTCCTGGGCCATCTTGTTAGTCAACGAGGGATTGAAGCCAATCCAACAAAAGTCAAAGCTATTGTGGATATGCAACCACCATGTTCAGTAAAAGAAGTGCAAAGGTTCATGGGATGCCTAGCAGCTCTGAACCCGTTCATATCCAGATCAGGAGACAAATGTCGTCCATTCTTTGAAGCTATCAAGAAAAGAAAGTTCACATGGACTAACAACTGTCAAAAGGCGTTCGACCAACTAAAGGACTACCTGGGGGATGTTAAAATTCTATCAAAACCCATCCCAGGAGAAAAGCTATACTTGTACCTGGCAGCGTCAGAAGTGGCAATCAACTCTGTTCTAGTGCGAGAAGACGGCAAATTCCATCAACCCATTTACTACGTCAGCCAAGCTTTGCATGCAGCGGAGATCAAATACTCCCCAACTGAAAAGCTAGCGTACGCACTTGTCATGAGTGTGAGGAAGTTACGACCATACTTTTTTTATCATCAATTTGAAGTGCTAACAACTTTCCCACTCAGACAAATTCTCCATCGCCCCGACACAGCTAGTCGTCTACTAAAGTGGTCACTAGAGATTAGCCAATTCGGGGTGACCTATGCTCCTCGAACAACGATCAAAGGGCAAGCTCTAGCCAAGTTTATAGTCGAGCTAACTTTCCCGCCAGATCCGACGAGAGGACTTGATCACCCCTGACATCTCTATGTCGACGGATCTTCAACCAACATAACCTCGGGGGCAGGAGTAGTACTGATCAGCCCTGCCAGGCAGGTATTCACCTCGGCAATCAAATTTAGCTTCATGGCTTCCAACAACGAAGCTGAATATGAAGCTCTCATTGCTGGTCTTCACATATCCCTGGCCGTGGGTGTCAGACGATTGCAAATATTCGGCGATTCACAACTGATTGTGAACCAAGTTCGAGGGGAGTACGGGGCCAAAGACGATCATATGATCGAATATCAGTGAATTGTTGCCCACCTGATGTCCTTGCTAGATCAAGTCTTCATCGAACAAATTCCAAGGACAAGCAACACACAAGTAGATGCGTTGGCCCAACTAGCAACAACCGATGGGCCAGCCGAGTTGGCTGACATTATAATCACAAAAATGAACGACCCATCAACAACAAGTTATAATGTCAACCAGCTCGACGAACAAATAAATGAAGAAGAAGACTGGAGAACAAGTATAGTCAAATACTTGAAAAGTGGGGAAAAACCAAACAACTCTTTTGAAGCTGCCAAGTTAACAAAGCAAGCCGCCAGATACACTCTGGTGGACGGGCAGCTTTACAAAAGAGGAATATCAATTCCACTTCTCAAATGTTTGCCTAGGGGGCAAGGACAAGCAATACTCGAAGAAATACATGCCGGAGTATGTGGAAATCACACTGGGGGGCAAGCCTTGACAT
Source organism: Ballota nigra (assembly GCA_947034835.1). NCBI lineage: Eukaryota > Viridiplantae > Streptophyta > Magnoliopsida > Lamiales > Lamiaceae > Ballota > Ballota nigra. The sequence goes on along the minus strand of OX344728.1, from coordinate 50,252,175 downwards.
ACAAAACTATCAGACAAGGCTATTATTGGCCGACTTTACGACATGACGCAATCAAGAAAGCAAAAGCTTGCCATCAATGCCAAATTTTTACCCCAAACATTACCCCAGCTCAACAGCTCGTATCAGTTTACAGCCCATGGCCATTTGCAAGACGGGGGATGGACATTATTGGTCCCTTCCCAGCAGGAGTAGGAAATGTTCGATTTGCCATCATGGCAGTCGACTATTATACGAAATGAGCAGAAGCAGAGGCCATGGTAAACATTACGCAACAGAAAATGATCAACTTCATTTGGAAGAACATTGTCTGTCGTTTTGGAGTTCCACAAACCATCGTGACAAACAATGGTCCGCAGTTTGATGGGAAAGAGGTGAGAGACTTCTGTGCAAAGTGGGGGATCAAAAAACATTATTCTACTCCCTATCATCCCCAGTCGAATGGACAAGTCGAAGCCGTGAACAAGATAATCAAGTATACATTAAAAGTACGGCTAGTGGAGAGCAAAAACAGTTGGTCTGAAGAACTTCCGGAAGTCTTGTGGGCATACAGAGTTTCTCCCAGGTCAAGCACCGGATAAACACCTTTTGCAATGACTTTCGGAACAGAAGCTGTGATACCAATCGAGTTAAAGATCAACACAATCAGGACGACCAACTTTGATGAGCAGGCGAACAACTCTGCTCTAGCTACCGAAGTGGATTTGCTCGAAGAAAAAAGATTAAGTGCCGAGCTAAAAAATGCTACTTATAAGCAGCGAGCAGAACACTACTATAATTCCCATGTTAAAATCAGGGAATTCAGAGTTGGAGATTTGGTTCTAAGAAAGTTGCTCGCCCAACCTCCAGGTGTATTGGGACCAGCTTGGGAGGGCCTGTATCGTATAACGGATAAATTTCTTAATGGTGTATACGATATCGAAGATATGGAAGGCAAGCCGGCCCAATACTCCTGGAACGTTGTACATCTAAAGAAGTACTATCAATAAGTCAAACAAGTTCTTGATTGGGCGAACAAATGTCTTGGGGGGTAAGTGAACCAAGTAAGGCAAACCAAAAAATTGCCTAATTTTTTGAAAATTTTGCTAAGTATAGAATGAAAAGTTGTTCGGCACATTGTATAGTCTAGTGTTGTTTCATCTTTTTTAATTTTAGGCAAAGTTGCTCGGCAAAAATACTATAAGCGAGCATATCCTAGTTAGTGTTTAAAGTTGTTCGTCAGATTGTATATTTTAGTGACGAGCAGTCTTACAACACTTGTAAATTTTTCACAATGTAAATATAGTTGTTCGTTGAAAGAAAAGTCCAAAGCTCGAGGTACAAGTCCATATGTAAGGACCAAAGCCACTTAAAGGTTGTTTGTTTTTTAATGAACAGAACCTAAGGCTCAACCCTGATTCCATTAAAAGGTAAAGTTCGAATTGAACAAAGCCCAAAATTATATGTTATAATTGCAAAAGCATTAACAAAAATGTAAAGGCAATTAACATATAAAAAGAAAATGAGCGAACAAAGAAAGACATTCATTAAATCAAAAAGGCTTTGAAGCCTAAAAAATAGTACAAGAATTCTAGAAGTGTACTACAAAAAGGACAAACAGCTATTACAAAATGAAGACTAGTCTAAGCCCTAAATCTATTGCTGCTCGACAGGAGGAAGATCTTGAGTTTGGTCAGTGGGAGGATCAATAATCATATCTCTGGCCATCTCCTCAGCTGCTTTCTGCTCCATCTCTTTAGCAGTTTGCTCGTCCGCAGCAGCCGATTCTTCCTCTTGCTCACCCTCATCAACTAGAGTCGGAGGCCGAGTAATAGTGATACTAGGGTCAAGGCTGTCAATCTTGACCCCTAACTCAGCTATATCCCCCAATTGGATCTCAATGTTGTTCGGCGGGGGATAATTCTCCAAGAACTCAGTCAAGTCCTTACCCATGTCATCCACCATATCTTTGTAATCATACGCGTCAGCTATGCAGATACAGTCGGCGTAAGCGCAGATATATCCTAAGTTGGAGATGGGAGCAGATCGGACTTGCAGCTCGGCCTCCAGTTGCTCGCTTGTGTACTTGCTAGAATCAACCTCCTTGAGGCGAGCAACTTTTGCCTCGAGTTCAACAATCCTTTGCTCGGCAGTGGACAACCTCTTCCCCCCTTCTTCGAGCAAAGCGTCCTTGCATTTCAGCTCGACGGATAAACCTTGAATGTCCTCAAGGTGTTTCTTTTCAGCATCAAGAGAGATGGAGAATTGATTGTTCAGGCGAGCAAGTTTTGCTTCATAGTCGTTGATCAGGCCATCCTTCTCTTCTGTAAGCTGCCGAGCAGTGCTTGCATATCAGCGAACAACTTCTTCTTGCTCGGCCAGCTGGGCCATCGCCCTTTGCGCCATGACGAGGCCGTTGGCATGATGCATCATGGATAGGTGGAAGTTGTCCGCCAGCCCTTGCATGGAGATAGTTTTCTCCATGGGTCGTGTCCAGGCCCGAGCGACCAACTCTATCGCCCTACGAACATGATCACTTGGGATCTCCCTTATATTGACGGGAGTCTTGGAGCAGGCATACTGATGAACAGCATGTGCTCGCCCAGGATGGTCGTCAGCCCGGTACCTACAAACAAGAGAGCAAACAACACTTAGAAAAAATTTATAAATGAGAAATGAATCTTGCTCGGTAAAGAAGAATGAATACTTACTCGGCGAATTTACTATCATCCCAGCCTAGAAGAGTTATGTCCTCTGGGCCACGGGTTGGGGCCACATCTTGCCTAGCTTTGCCCGCCCTATCAGTAGGCTCAACAGAGGAGCGGCGAGCAGCTTCTTCATCGGAGTGAGTAAGGTTCTTGTTCGTCTTCTCCTTCCCCTTATGGCTGGTGGGGACATCTTGCGCTACGGGAGTCTCATCAACCCTTTTTAATCGTTTTTCTCCATGAGGGGGGGTAGGAGAAGGGGGTGCTGGTCGAGCATGGCCAGAGGGGGAGGCCTGTCGAGGAACTTTGCCCCCCTCAGGTTTGTTCGTCAGTGCAAGCACTTTGGAGGGGGGGTCCCCCTTCACTTTCCTTCCCTTTGGTGGGGGCATCTCGTGTACCCTTTGCTCCAGAAGACCAAAACAGGGAGGAACCGCAACAGTAACTTGCTCGACTATAAAAAAAAAAAGAGATCAAAGTCAGATTATAAAGGGTACGAGCAAGTATTCTTTTCCTCCTTGGCAAACTAGAAATATGAATTGGTGAAATTTCATACCTGGGGGCACCTCAATTTGAGCCTCTAAGTGATGGGGGTAGGTAAATAGGCGAGCAACTCTCTGATACTTCTCCTCGCTCAGATACTTGATGGTTCTATCTGCTCTGTTACGTAAGCCGATCAAGCAAGAAGTGAATAGGAACTCTGCACCAATTTCCTCCTCCTCCGAGTTCCACTTGGGCAATCGAGGGCCTGCGAACAAACAAGAAAAGTTAAATTAGAACAATACATTTCAAAAGTGAACAGAAATAAACTTACGCTTAATTATTCCATAAGAAGCGGGAGAGTTTATTCGTCCAATGCCACCGTGTGGACCGAAAGATGCTCGCCAGTCACCCCCAATGAAGAAGAAGTGTTGTTTCCAGTCCCTGATCTTGTTCGGTACTCCTTCTACCATCTTAAGTCCGGTTCTGGCCTTGAGATAGTAGTAACCTTCTTCGCCAATGGGGCACTTGGTAATTGTCATGAGATAGTTGATTTCCTCCACAGTAAGGCGATCAATATATCCTTCTAAGGCGAACATGCACATTACGCCGAGCAAATTCATCCACTCAATTGGCGTGATTTGTGTAATGGCAAGGTTGGTCGCCTCTAGAAAATGACCAACAACTGGGGGCAACGGCAGCTTTAACCCGGCCATCAACGTACCAACATTGATCACCGTGCATCCTTCAGGTGGGCGATCAGCTCTCTCTTTCTTCTTAGGGGCCCACATGTGGATATCAAAAGGGATTGTGTATGTCTCTCAGATCAAATCAAGATCTTCCTCGAGAACCACACTCCTAATCTTGCTCGCCTGAAAATCAGTCTTCACCAATCCCATAATTTCTCGTTCAGGGCGAGAGAAGTTGTTCGCATGTTCATTTGAATATGCTCGCCATTCAAAAGGCCGAGCAACTCCAACTGGGATCTCATTTTCCAACATCTTTGGAGGTGGAAAGTTTATCCCCTCCAAAAACTCTCGTGTGAGTTCGTCAAAAAGAGAATCTTCCTCTGGTTCAGCACTGGACGAGGAGCCCTCATCGGAATCTCTATTCGCAACAACTACCACCTCCCTCCCAGATGGGCGAGCACCAGTATCCTCCACTGATCGAACAACGGAGTCTGTGTGGGGGTCCGATGCCGAAGAAATCTCAAAGGGGGGTTGGTTTCTGTGTGCCACAATGGGAAAGAGAGGATCAAGGGTTTCCTCGGATTTGTTGCTCGAATGAGAAGACATAGGAGAAAAGGAGGAAAAACACAGATGGCGGCGGAAAATTTTGCAGACGGCGGCGAATCCCCGGAGAAGAAGGTGGCGCAAGGTCTCACACGGCGGTGATGGAGATTTTTGAAGGAAAAAGAGAAATGAAAGAGGAAATTGAGTAATAAAGACAAAAATACTACTTTGGAATCGAATTGGAGACACAAAATAGGAGTAATTGCCGGAGAAAAGGTTGAAATCGCCGGAGGAAGCTTGAAGACGACAGAGCACTGTAGCAAGAAGTGAAAAAGTGGGAAAATTTTCGTTTCCCTCTTCTATTTATACCCCAAGGGAAAAAAGGGGTACCAAGTGTAATTTCCCATAAAATACGGACTGAATTGAAGGAAAATGGGGTTAATTTCGAGCAAGGTTGAAAATCGAAGGGCCTATATGCAAATATTGGGGTGCATGGCCTCGGGACTGCTCGCTCATGGGCGGTGCACAATCATACCGCCCACGTCATCCTCGTACATCCCCCAGATCGTGGGAAGGTGAAGAGGCGAACCCGAAGTTGCTCGCCAGATTCATTGATGTTCGTCCAAATCCTCACCAGTATAATAACCTAACTACAGCTGCTCGCCACAAAGTTGCTCGTTCAAACCAACATCTAGTCAGGATAGGGGGCAATTGTTGATAGGTGAACATCATTCAATGATGGACGAATAGGGATTAAGACCTTAAAGGAGATTCCGAAGAATCAACTCCAAATCAAAGATGATTAATGAAGAAAATTAAGAATGGGGTGCGCTAATCAATCTGGAGAGTGTATAAAGTAACGAACAGCTCCAGTGACGAACAATAATTCGGCGAACAAGTCTAAAGACCCAAGGCCAGATATAGGCCCAACCTTGAGCCACTGATGACGAGCAACATTATCAAAAGGTGGTGCATCCACCAGCCTAAGGGTGTACACTGACGAACAAAGGACCAAGATCCTTAAGCCAATCTGTGCGAAACACAAAGGCGAACAACTTTTATCGGATGATCATACTAGATCAATTAAGCCGACCTGGACGAGCAACAATGAAGTCCGAGATAAGACCAAAGAAGACTTTGTAACTAAGATTCAAGTTAGATAAGGTCAAACAAATGTCAAAAGACACTTGTATAGCATGCAAGCTAGGAAGTCCAAGAGTCTTGGATACCTCCTACTTGCTAGTCTCTATAAATAGTTGTTCTCCAGCTAAAGAAATACAAGTTCAAATTCACAAATACTCTCAAAACACACACAAACACACCTAAACGTGCACACATACGAAATTAATACGATTTCGACTTTCACATTCACGATTTCATAACCCGAACCCTCGATTTACCATTTACGGTGGTAATCAATCACACGTTATTGATTGGTGGTCTTAAACTGAACTAAAACAGTCACTAATCCATCCGATTAAATTTGATCACCAACAACTAATACACTTAAATTCACTAGGGTCATCTATTCTTTTCTATTGGGTAATATAGTTGTTAAGGTATTCCCTTAGAAGACACTAATGTACATAGTTGCTCATCCAGATCCATATGACCCTCCTCCGCCTCCATCACATCTTTCAGTACTGATGGTTCATCAACTAGGTAACTGGTGGTGGCTTCCATCTTGGATACTCGTCCTTCCTTTGATTGCATTTGTAGGAGACACTCATGAGCTTTTCTTTGGTCTCTCTTGATCGAACCGGCCCCACTTGCTGTTGGAAACTTTATGCAATAATAGTAGGTTGAACATGTAGCTTTGAATTCATTCAAAAAGGGCCGACCAAGGAACCCATTATAAGTTGACTCTTGATCCACAACCAAGAAATCTACCATTCTTGTTATACTTTTCTCGAGTTCCTCGGTCGTTATAAGTTGTACAGACAACCTAATTTCTCCCAAAGGGACTTTTACAACATTTCCAAAGCCTTGGATACGATGATTTGAATCTTGGATATAGCTCAAATAATCTCTTAGTTGATCGAGCGTCTTTTTGAAAAGGATGTTAGTGTAAGCCCCGGTGTCCACCAATAATCGATGCACCCTGGTTCCCATAATATTGGCACAAATTACAAGAGAGTCATTATGAGGAGTTAATATTCCTTCCAAGTCTTTTTCTGTAAGGGTTAACTTCGATGTTTGTAGGACATATGGATTAACCCCCATTTCTTGTACGTGATCAATTGCCCGTAATTATGCCTTTCTTTTACGATTTGACATTGGTGGTCGCCCATCAGAACATCCTCCAGCAGGTCCTGCGGATTCCATCATTTACACATCTTCCACTGGGCGAGCAACAACGGCGGGGGCTGGTCGTCCAAGTCTGTTGTTCCTTGGAGGTTGGTCATCTATCTCATCCCCTGAGCTGCTCTCCCGGCCTCTCTTTCCAGGTTGCCTCTTGACAAAGTCAGAGAGATTTCCTTCCTCATAAAACCACCAAAGTTGCTTGAGCAAATCTCTACACTCACTCGTAAAGTGTCCCACACTTTGGTGGTAGGCACAGTATTTGTTTGGATTGAGTTTGCCAGTCTCTTGACGAATTTTCTGAGGAGAGGAGAGCAACTATTTCTCCTTTACGTTGTTGTACACAGTATCGATATATACTGTTAGCACCTGGTTAAATTTCTCCTTCAACTCTGTCCCTTCGTTGAATGCCTTCATATTTTTCAGGACTCGGTAGCCTGTTCCACCGGGTTTCTTGTTGTTCTCTTTCTGATCAGCTTTGTTGTTCCCCAAATTTGTTTGCAAAGCCTCGTGCATGGAGACAAATATGCCAGCTTGATTTCTGAACTCAGCATAGCTCTTTGGGCACTTCAGACGTACTTATTTCCACAAATCTGATCCTTTTTCAACCCGGCCATGACGGCTATAATCTTTGTATCTTCACTAACCAGTTCCCCCTCCAACAACACTTTGTCGAATCTTTCCATGAAAGCCCGATCCGATTCATCATGATTTTGCTTCAAATCTGATAGTCGGTGCTTCTGGGAAAGATACGATCCTGCAGTTGAAAAGGGAGAGAGGAATTCTCGGCCCAGCTGGGCGAATGAGTGTATGGATGCAGGTGGTGTTGGTGAACGAATCTAATCGTAAGGATTAGTGGCTGTTTTAATCCGTTTTTACGTCACCAATCAATAACGTGTGATTGATTACCACCGTAAATGGTAAATCGGGGTATGAATTTATCGAATTTGTAAATTCGGTAGTCGAAATTGGACTTATTTCGTGCATGTGTGAGTTTGGGTGTGTTTGTGTGTATTTTTTGTCTGAAATTCGAAAATTATATAAATAAGCTGGAGAACAACTATTTATAGAGGCTAGCAAGCATGAGGTGCTACTGACTCTTGGTCTCCCTAGCTTGCATGCCTGACATATGTCCTTTGACCTTAGTTTGACCTTATCTAAGCTGAATCTTAGTTACAAAGTCTTCTTTTGGGTCTTATCTCGGACTCATTGTTGTTCGCCTAGGTCGGCTTGACTGATCTTGATGACCTTTCAACTGAAAGTTGTTCGCCTCTTGAGGGTGTACTTTGGAAGTTGTTCGCCTTATGGCTTTGTTCAGCTTGGCTTTGGGATCTTTGTCCTTTGTTCACTTGTACACACTTCTTTGGCTGTTTGTTATATCATAGTTTGACCAAGTTGGTCGTCATTGATGACTTCACAGTTGGCTCATTCTTGGTCTCGGGTCTAAATACCTGTTCGCCCATTAGTTGTTCGTCGGGGAGTTGTTCGTCAATTTATACACCTCATAAATTGGTAGATGCACCCCAACTTGATTTTCTTTGTTGATCACCCTTGATTTGAGGTTGGCTCTTCATAATCCTTGTTCGCCATTTATTAACTTATGTTCGCCTGTCAACAATTGCCCCCTATCCTGGTTATATGTTGCCCCAGACGAGCAACTTTGTGGTGAGCAACTATAGTTAGGATATCAAAATAATGAGGGTTGGGGCGAACATCATTGACTTGGGCGAGCAACATATGGCCTGTCGTTTCGTCTTCCCAAGGTCTGGGAGTTGTACGAAGATGACGTGGGCGGCATGGCTGTGCGCCGCCCACGCGCGAGCAATCCCGAGGCCACGCGCCCCTATAATTACATATAGGTCCCTAAATTTTTGAACTTGTTTGGAAATTACCCCGTTTTCCCTCAATTTGGCCCCGAGGCTTTTGGGAAATTACGCCTGGGACCCCGTTTTTGCTTGGGGTATAAGTAGTGGGGAAACTGAAAATTTTCCCACTTTTCCCCCTCTTGATACAGTGCTCCGGCGAATCCTCCCTTTCTCCGGCGATTTCGAGCTTTCCGGCGTCCGTTCCACAGTATTTGGCCTCAAATTTCAACTCCCAGGTAGTTACTCTTCTTCTCCTATCTTCTTCTTTACTTTTTCTCTCGAAAACGCCATCGCCGCCGTGTGGGTTCGAGCTCCACCGTCTTCTCCGGGATAGCGCCGCCGTCTGCAACTCTTTCTACCACCGTTTGGATTTTTCTTCCTCTTCTATGTCTTCGCAATCGAGCAATAATACTGAGGAGACCCTAGATCCCCTTTTTCCCATTGTTGCTCGCGATCTAGAGCCAGTTGAAGTTTCTTCAGCGTCGAACGCTCACGTGGACTCTGTTGTTCGCTCAGTGGAGGACACCGGTGCGGGCCCATCTGGGAGAGAATTAATAGTTGCGGCGAACAACAATTTGGACGTAAGCTCTTCGTCTTCTGCCGAAACTAGAGATCCAGACCTTAACGAACTCACTCGCGAGTTCCTGGAGAGTATTAACTTCCCATCCCCAAGGATGCGGGAAAATGAGATCCCAGCTGGGGTTGCTCGACTATTTGAATGGCGAGCATATGCTGAAAGGTATGCGAACAGCTTTCCCCGTCCTCAGAGAGAAATAATGGATAAGGTGAAAACTGAGTACCAGGCGAGCAAGATAAAAAGCGTTGTTCGCGAAGATGAACTGGACTCTATCCGGAAGGACTACAAAATCCCATACGATATTCACCTGTGGGCCCCTCGGAGAAAGGAAAGAGCTGATCGCCCACCCCCAGGATGTACGGCGATCAACCTTCACACCTTAATTGCCGGGCTAAAGTTGCCTCTTCCACCCGTTGTTGGTCGATTCCTGGAGGCGACCAACCTGGCCATCACCCAAATTACTCCAATTGGGTGGATGAACCTTTTGGGCTCCATGTGTTTGTTCGCCCTGGAGGGTTATGTTGATCGGATCACTGCGGAAGAGATCAATTATTTGATGACAATTACAAGCTGCCCCTTGGGAGAAGAAGGCTATTACTATCTCAAGGCCAGGACTGGGTTGAAAATGGTAGAAGACGTGCCGAACAAGATTCGTGACTGGAAGCAACACTTCTTCTGGATTGGGGGTGATTGGCGAGCATCTTCTGGTCCACACGGCGGCCCTGGACGAATAAATTCTCCAGCAGCCTATGGAAAACTGAAACGTAAGTTTGTTTCTTGCTCGCCTTTGGGCTAAGTAGTTCTAATTTAACTTTTCTTGTTTGTTCGCAGGCCCTCGTCTACCCAAGTGGAATTCGAAAGAGGAGGAGTTGAGCTCGGAGTTCCTATTTACTTCGTGCTTGGTTGGCCTTCGCAATAAAGCAGATAGAACTATTGACTATCTCTGCCGAACAAGGTGCCAAAAAGCTGCTCGCCTTTTGACTTACCCACACCACCTGGAGGCTCAAGCTGAGGTGCCCCCAGGTATGAAAATTTCTAACTCCTTGCTCAAGTCTTGTTCGTCGTTTACCTGTTTAACTTGCTCGTCTAATTCTAACTTCTCTCTCTTTCTTTTTCTTTTTTTTTTTTTTTTTAGCCGAACAAGTTACAGTTGCCATTCCTCCCTCATACACCCTCCTTGAGCAAAGGGTCCTTGTAATGGGGCCGCCAAAAGGGAAGAAAAGGAGAGGTGACCCTCCACAAAAGGTGCTCGCGATGACGAACAAGCCCGAGGGGGCTAAGGTTCCAAGGCAGGCTGCTCCCCCCATTCAAATCCGTTCTCCTCCTACCTCTCCCCCCCATGGGGGGAAACGTTTAAAGAAAGCCGACGGGACTCCCTTGTCCCATGATGTCCCTGGCAAGGGGAAGGAGAAGGTGGGTTCGAGCCATGCTCGCCCAAAAGGGGACGTTGTTCGCCGCTTATCTGTCGAGCTCACGGAGAGGTCCGGCAAGGCGAGCAAAGATATAGGTTCCCCCAGAGGCCCCGAGGACACCACATACTTAGGCCGGGATGAGCGAAAATTTTCTGAGTAAGTTTTTACTTTCTTGCCGAACAAGTTTTTATTTGCCAAATCTTTCAAGTGTTGACCTTCTTTTTGTTCGCAGATACCGGCCCAACGATTATCCCGGGCGAGCAGATCTGATTCACCAGTTTGCCTGCTCTAGGACGCCGACGAGCTTCCGTGATATTACGGACGACCATGTTCACCGAGCAACTGAAATTGTTGCTCGTGCCTGGTCACGGCCGTTGAACAAAACGGTCCTCGCCCAGGGCCCCATTGATAATTTTCACTTATCAATGGTCCAAGCTGCAAACTCCCTTGTCTCAGCTCAAAGGGGAATGGCTCAAGTAGCCGAGCTAGAGGAGACTGCTCGTCATCATGCCGCCTCCATTCGCCAGCTCACTGAGGAAAAAGATAAAATGGCGAACAACTTCAATGGCCATATTGCTTGCCTAAAGGATCAATTGAAGTTGGCTGATGACTTGGAGAAGAAGCGCATTGAGGACTATCAGCTTGTCTCCGGCGAGCTAAAGGATACAAAGGCCGAGCTGCTCTCCTCTAAGACTGCGCTGGATGAAGTGAGGAAGAGGAGAGAAGGAGCAGAAGAAGAAGTTGCTCGGCTAAAGAAGCAAATGTCTGAGATGCTCTCAAGGGAAGAAGCCGAGCAAGAATTTCAAGCTCGGAGTGGGCCCATCTCAAACTTGGGTTATATATGCGCCTATGCGGACAGCATTCGCACGGCGGATGCTTATGACTTCAAGGATTTAGTTGAAGAGATGAGCAAGGATCTGAATGAATTTCTGGAGAACTATCCTCCGCCGAACAATATCGAGATTCAGCTGGCGGATTTGGCAGTACTAGGGGTCAAACTTAAACTCGACCCTAGTATTTCCATTACTCATCCTTCTCTTCCAGTTGATGAAGGCGAAGAAGAGGAAGGGGTGGCCGCGGCTAACGAGCAGAATGCAAAAGAGGCCGAGGATAAAGCTGCTGAAGATCTGGCCCGTGAAATGATTGTTGAACCCCCTGTTGAGCAGGCTCAAGATCCTCCACCCGCCGAGCAACAATAGGCCTTAGACTTAAATTTTTTTTTTTTTTTTTTGTAATAGTTGTTCGCTCCTTTTTGTAGTACTTGTAATGGCTGCTTCAGGCTTGTACTATTTTTTAGGCTTAATGCCTTTGATTAATGGAACGTCTTTCTCATGTTCGCTCATTTTCTTATATATGTTAATTGCCTTTACAATTATAACATATAGTGTTGGGCTTTTGTTCGAATTGAACTTGCCTTTAGTGGAATCAGGGTTCAGCCTTAGGTTCTGTTCATTTTAAAAAACGAACAACCTTTAAGTGGCTTTGGTCCTTAGGTTCTGTTCATTTGTAAAACGAACAACCTTTGAATGGACTTGTACCTCGAGCTTTTGGACTTTTCCTTTTTTGACGAACAACTATTATATTTACATTGCAAAATAATTACAAGTGTTGTAAGACTGTCCATCACTATCATATACAATCTGATGAACAGCTTTAAACACAAACTAAAACTTGCTCGCTTATAATATTTTTTGCCGAGCAACTCTATCTATAAAACCAAAAGCACTAGCACCAGACTATACAATGTGCCGAGCAACTTTTGAATCTATTCTTAAGAAAATTTAAAAAATTAGGCAAGTTTTTAGCCCTTTATAGCCTTCCTTCAGCTCATACGCATCCCTTGCCCCCCAAGACATTTGTTCGCCTAACTTTATTGATAGTACTTCTTTAGATGTACAGCATTCCAGGAGTATTGGGCCGGCTTGCCTTCCATGTCCTCAATATCGTATACGCCATTGACGTATTTTTCTGTTATACGATACGGGCCCTCCCAAGTTGGTCCCAATACACCTGGAGATTGGGCGAGCAACTTTCTTAGAACCAAATCTCCAACTCTGAATTCCTTAACTTTTACATGGGAATTATAGTAACGTTCTGCTCACTGCTTGTATGTGGCATTTTTTAACTCCGCGTTTAATCTTTTTTCTTCGAGCAAATCCATTTCTGCAGCCAAAGCAGAGTTGTTCGCCTGTTCATCAAAGTTGGTCGTCCTGTATGTAGTGGCCTTTAACTCGATTGGTATTACAGCCTCTGTTCCAAAGCCATAGCAAAGGGTGTTTCTCCGGTGCTAGACCTGGGAGAAACTCTGTATGCCCACAAGACTTCCGGGAGTTCGATAGACCAACCACTTTTGCTCTCCGCCAGTCTTACTTTTAATGTATGCTTGATTATCTTGTTCACAGCTTCAACTTGTCCGTTTGACTGGGGATGATAAGGTGTGGAGTAATGTTTTTTGATCCCCCACTTCGCACAGAATTCTCTCAACTCTTGTCCATCAAACTGTGGACCATTGTCTGTCACAATTGCCTGTGGAACTCCGAAACGACAGACAATGTTCTTCCAAATAAAGTTGATCATCTTCTGCTGCGTGATGTTCACCATGACCTCTGCTTCTGCCCATTTAGTGTAATAATCGACTGCCACAACGGCAAATCGAACATTTCCTACTCCAGCCGGGAAAGGACCAATGATGTCCATCCCCCATTTTGCAAAAGGCCATGGGCTGTATACTGACACGAGCTCCTGGGCCGGGGTATGAATATTCGGGGCAAAAATCTGATACTGATGGCAAGTTTTTGCTTTCTTGATCGCATCCTGACGTAATGTCGGCCAATAATATCCTTGCCTGATGGTTTTGTACGCCAAGGCTTGCCCCCCAGTGTGATTTCCACATACTCCGGCGTGAATTTCTTCGAGTACTGCTTGCCCTTGCCCCCTAGGCAAACACTTGAGAAGTGAGACTGATATTCCCCTTTTGAAGAGTTGCTCGCCCACCAGAGTATATCTGGCGGCTCGCTTTACTAGCTTGGCAGCTTCAAAAGGATTGTTTGATTTTTCCCCACTTTTCAAGTATTTGACTATACTTGTTCTCCAGTCTTCTTCACTGGTTTGACCGTCGAGTTGGTTGACATTATAGCTTACTGTTGATGGATCTTTCATCTTTGTAACTATAATATCTGCCAACTCTACGGGGCCTTCACTTGTTGCTAGTCGAGCAAGCGCATCTGCTTGAGTGTTGCTCGTCCTTGGAATTTGCTGTATGAAAACTTGCTGCAACATGGACATTAGGTGAGCAACAATCCGTTGATACTCGATCATGTGATCATCCTTTGCCTCGTATTCACCTCGGACTTGGTTCACGATCAATTGTGAATCGCCAAATATTTGCAAGTGTCTGACACCAACTGCGAGAGATAAGTGGAGACCAGCAATAAGAGCTTCATACTCAGCTTCGTTGTTGGTTGCCATGAAACCAAATCTGATTGCCGAGGTGAATACTTGTCTATCTGGGCTGATTAAAACTACTCCTGCCCCCGAGGCTATATTGGTTGATGATCCATCCACATAGAGATGCCAAGGATGATCAAGTCCTCTCGTCGGATCTGGTGGGAAAGTTAGTTCGACTATAAAGTCGGCTAATGCTTGCCCTTTGATCGCTGTTCGAGGAGCATAGGTCACCCCGAATTGGCTAATCTCCAGTGACCATCTTAAGAGACGACCTGCAGTGTCGGGGCGATGGAGAATTTGCCTGAGCGGGAAAGTTGTTAGAACTTCGACTTGATGGTCAAAGAAGTATGGTCGTAACTTTCTCACGCTCATAACCAAAGCATATGCCAGCTTTTCGGTTGGAGCATATTTGATCTCTGCTTCATGCAAAGCCTGGCTGACGTAATATATAGGTTGGTGGAATTTGCCGTCTTCGCGCACCAAGACAGAGCTGATGGCAACTTCTGATGCGGCTAAGTATAGAAAGAGCTTTTCTCCCGGGATTGGTTTTGATAGGATTTTGACATCTCCCAGGTAGTCTTTAAGTTGATCGAAGGCCGCTTGGCAGTTGTTAGTCCATGCAAACTTTCCCTTTTTGACGGCCTCGAAGAATGGACGGCACTTGTCCCCCGACCTGGATATGAACCGGTTCAATGCTGCTAGGCACCCGGTGAGTCTTTGCACTTCTTTCACCGAACGTGGTGGTTGCATATCCATGATGGCTTTAACTTTTGAAGGGTTGGCCTCAATTCCCCGCTGGCTAACAAGATGACCCAAGAATTTTCCTGAGTGAACTCCAAAGCTGCTTTTCTTTGGATTCAACTTCATGTTATAGTGTCGAAGAATTTCGAACACTTGAGTCAGATGTTGAAGATGGTCTTCCTTCTTGGGACTTTTGACTACGATATCGTCTACATAGACTTCAACCGTGTCTCCAATTTGTTGATCAAACATCTTGTTCACCAGTCTTTGATATGTTGCTCCTGTATTTATGAGGCCAAACGGCATTCTCTTCCAGCACAGCAAGTTTTTGTTAGTGTAAAAAGCTGTGCTTTCTTGATCGTCATGATGCATTGGGATTTGATGATACCCTGCAAAAGCATCCATGAATGTTAGCATTTCGTGACCCGCAGTGCTGTCCACCAATTGATCGATGTGCGGGAGAGGAAAGTTGTCCTTCGGGCATGCTGCATTCAGATCTGTAAAGTCTATGCATAGCCTCCAGGTTCCGTTCGATTTTCTCACCAGCACAGGGTTTGCTACCCATTGTGGACAAAGTGCTTGACGGATCAGATCGTTGTCTAACAGCTTTTTAACTTCTTCATTCAAGGCTTGGTATTTGTCTGGGCTGTACTTCCTTCGTTTTTGATGGACGGGCTTTTTTGCTTGATTTATATTCAGCTTGTGGCAAGCATGTTTCGGGTCTATCCCCACCATATCTGCGTGAGACCAAGCAAAGACATCTAGATTCTTGGTGAGGAACTCTTTCATTCGGGATCTGTAAGGCTCTGGGAGCTCAGATCCTATGAATAATTCAAGATCTTCGTTGTTGGGATTAACTTTGAACGCCTCCAGCTCTTCGACTGGAGTTGCTCGTCGTTTTTGTCCCTTCCAACGGGGATCAAGTATGGGTTCCTCATGGTTGAAATCATTTTTGATGTCCATGGGCTCTGCCCCCAGGCGGGGTTCTGGATCATCAGTTGGCTCCGTCCCATTGTTGTTCGTTTGTACTTGGCCCTCCAAGTCCCCCACTGAGGGTTGTTCGTCATCACCCCTTTGTTGTTCGTCAGATGGAAGTTCCTCGCGGGTGGTAACGAGTTGCTCGTCCAACACTTGCTCGTCCAAGTGTTGTTCGTCCGTATCCATGTGGTCGTCCATGCCCATCTTATTGTTTAGTATTGATGGTTCGTTGACGGGATAACTTGTTGCTTCTATCATGGATATTTGTACAAATTTTGCTCGTAGCTGTTGAATGCATTCTCGTGCTCTCCGTTGGTCTCCTTTAATTGTGCCTGTTCCACTAGCTGTTGGAAATTTCAAACAATAATGGTAAGTGGAACACGCAGCTTTGAATTCATTGAGAAAAGGTCGGCCAAGAAACCCGTTATAGGTCGACTCCTGGTCTACAACCAAGAAATCTACCATTCTTGTTATATTTCTTTCGGGTTCATTGGCCGTTACAAGTTGTACAGCTAATGTTACAATTCCCAACGGTGTTGTCACAGCATTCCCGAAGCCTATGATTCTATGTGTTGTATTCCGAACATAACCCGAATAATCTCCTAGATTATCGAGGGTCTTCTTGAATAAGATGTTGGTGTAGGCTCCGGTGTCCACCAACAGTCTGTGGACTCTGGTCCCCATGATCTTGGCGTAGATTACGAGTGAATCATTGTGCGGAGTTAAGACGCCTTCAAGGTCTTTTTCGGTGAAAGTCAATTCCGCCGTTTGCATGATGGACGGCTTAACTCCCATTTCTTGTACTTGGCCAATCGCTCGTAGCTCCGCTTTCCTCTTCCGATTAGAGTCGGGTGGTTGTCCATCAAAACACCCTCCCGCGGGACCTGCGGGTTCCATCCTGAACAAATCTTCTAAAGGTTGAGCTGGCATACTGGGAACTGGTCGCCCGGGTTTGTTGTTTCTCTGAGGTTGACCATCCTCTTCGTCTTCTGAGTTGTTCTCCCGAGCTCTTTTCCCAGGTTGCCTTTTAACGAAATCGGAGAGCTTTCCCTCCTCATAAAATCACCAGAGTTGCTTAAGCAAATCTCTACACTCACTTGTAAAATGCCCCACACTTTGATGGTAGGCACAATACTTGTTTGGGTTGAGTTTGCCAGTATCCTGGCGGATTTTACGTGGTGGGGAAAGCAACTCTTTCTCCTTTACGCTCTCATACACAGTATCAACTGATACTGTCAATACTTGGTTCAATTTTTCCTTCAAATCCGATCCTTCAGTGAATGCTTTCATGTTTTTCGGGACCCTGTAGCTTGTCCCGACGGGCTTTTTGTTATTCTCCTTAGGATCAGCTTTGTTTTCCCCTAAATTTGTTTGTAGGGCCTCGTGCATGGAAACGAAAATGCCAGCTTGGTTCCTGAACTCGGCATAAGTCTTTGGGCACTTCAGACGTACCTCCTTCCATAACTTCGACCCTTTTTTCAACCCGGCCATCACAACGACGATCTTTGTATCTTCGCTCACCGGTTCTCCTTCTAGCAAAACTTTATCGAATCTTTCCATAAACGCCCGGTCAGTTTCATCATCATTTTGCCTCAAATCTGACAGCCGGTGTTTTTGGGAAAGATACGACCCCGCCGTTGAAAAGTGAGAAAGAAATTCTCGACTTAGTTGGACGAACGAGTGGATTGATGCCGGCGGCATTGATGAAAACCACTTGTGAACCCGATCGCCCAATGTTAACGGAAAATTCCGGCATTGGGTGGCATCGCTGGCCCCCACGGAGACCATGTAGTCCGTATACTTCGTTAAGTGGACCTGGGGGTCGGCGATGCCTTCATATTGAATGCTAGCTGGAAATTGAATCTTTTTCTGTATCGGGGCCTTCAAAATGTGAGCTGCCAAAGGTGAGGATGGCATGCTGGTCGTTCCCATCCCCCTCTGTTGGTCTAGTTGCCCCTGCATGTTCTCCACAGCCCTCCTTAGGCTTGATAATTCATCAAGAGGTGCCCCCTGACTTGGAGGCTATTCGGCGAGCAAAGGCATTAACCTTTCTGCTCGTCGCAGTCCCTCGCTTGGAGTGGGCACTTCCTGGGCTTGCCTCCTAATGTTGTTCGCCGCCGCATTTGGCCCTAGGCGCCTGAAGGCTGACTGGGAGAGTCTTTCATGGACTGATGGGCGAGGCTGTTCAAAAGTTGCTCGCCCATCTTCTGCTCCCCGGCGAGCAGCTTCCCGTTAGGGTTGGCTAAGCCTGTCTTGGGCACTGGAACGTGTTGTTCCATGGCTAGACATAGTTGTTCGTCCGCGACCAGACTCAGCCTGTACTTCTCTCTGGTCGACCACCTTGGCCTTTCCCTTATTTCGTCTGACTTGGGCACTATCAACCTCTCGCTGTTCGCCCCTGGTAGTCCTGGGCCTAACAACCTCTAGGGACTTGTCCCTTGGCCTTGCTTGTGTTGGCCTGACCTGCTCTTGTTGTCTCTGGAGGGCCTGGAGAGCAGCTATGGTTTTAGCCAACTCGTTGGGGTTGTTCGCCAAAGCCTCCATCTCAGGGGGGAGGTTATGTGTTATGGCTGTATGCTGTGACCTGTTCGCATGTCTCGGGTCACGGTCCTGGTGGTCGGCCGACGTGGCTCGGGTCTGAGATGTTTTTTTCGACAAACGTGATCCTTGGGTCTCTTTAGATTGAGGCATTTCAATTTAATTTATTTCTTAATTTTAAAATTGAAGAACACCAAGAACACCAAGAACACTTCTGTTTGTATCTTCAAATATTTCTTGAGAGAGTAATCACACTAAACCGGAGGTTCGAACCCTCCTTCTAGCGCCAAATTGTTGGTGAACGAATCTAATCGTAAGGATTAGTGGCTGTTTTAATCCATTTTTACGTCACCAATCAATAACGTGTGATTGATTACCACCGTAAATGGTAAATCGGGGTATGAATTTATCGAATTTGTAAATTCGGTAGTCGAAATTGGACTTATTTCGTGTATGTGTGAGTTTAGGTGTGTTTGTGTGTATTTTTTGTCTGAAATTCGAAAATTATATAAATAAGCTGGAGAACAACTATTTATAGAGGCTAGCAAGCATGAGGTGCTACTGACTCTTGGTCTCCCTAGCTTGCATGCCTGACATATGTCCTTTGACCTTAGTTTGACCTTATCTAAGCTGAATCTTAGTTACAAAGTCTTCTTTTGGGTCTTATCTCGGACTCATTGTTGTTCGCCTAGGTCGGCTTGACTGATCTTGATGACCTTTCAACTGAAAGTTGTTCGCCTCTTGAGGGTGTACTTTGGAAGTTGTTCGCCTTATGGCTTTGTTCAGCTTGGCTTTGGGATCTTTGTCCTTTGTTCACTTGTACACACTTCTTTGGCTGTTTGTTATATCATAGTTTGACCAAGTTGGTCGTCATTGATGACTTCACAGTTGGCTCATTCTTGGTCTCGGGTCTAAATACCTGTTCGCCCATTAGTTGTTCGTCGGGGAGTTGTTCGTCAATTTATACACCTCATAAATTGGTAGATGCACCCCAACTTGATTTTCTTTGTTGATCACCCTTGATTTGAGGTTGGCTCTTCATAATCCTTGTTCGCCATTTATTAACTTATGTTCGCCTGTCAACAGGTGGCATGGTAGAAAACCACTTATGAACCCTGTCCCCCAATGTTAAGGGAAAATTCCGGCACTGCGTGGCATCACTGGCTCCCATGGAAATCATATAATCTGAATACTTTGTTAAATTAACTCGGGGATCAGCAATGCCTTCATATTGTATGCTTGCCGGAAACTGTATTTTCTTCTGAATTGGGGCCTTTAAAATGATCGAAGATAGTGGTGAGGATGGCATGTTGGTCACCCCAATTCCTCTTTGAAGGTCAAGCTGGCCTTGCATGCTCTCCACAACTTTTCTCAAGCTTGATAACTCCTCAAGAGATGCCCCCTGACTTGGAGGCTGTTCGGCGAGCAAGGACGCATGTCCTTCTGCTCGTCGCAGTCCCTCACTTGGAGGGGGTACCTCTTAAGGTTGCCTCCTAGGGTTTCTCGCCGCATTGGGTCCTAGGCGCCCAAAGGCAGACCTAGTCAGTCTTTTGTGTACTGATGGGCGTGCTTGCTCGTAAGTTGCTCGCCCTTGTCCTGGTCCCGGGCGAGCAACTTCTGGTTAAAGTTGTGGTTGGCCCAATCTGTCCTGTGCACTGGAACGTGACGTCCCATGACTAGATATTGCTGTTCACCCATGGGCAGATTCAGCCTGACCTTCCATGTGGTCCACCATCTTAGCTTTACCTTTGTCCCTTCGGTTTTGGGCGCTGTTAACCTCATGTTGCTCGCCTCGAGCAGACCTTGTTCTCACTACTTCCAGTTGTCGAGACATAGACCTTGCTTGTGAAGGTCTAGGTTGTTCTTGTTGTTTCTGAATTGCCTGGAGATCAGCTATCGTTTTGGCCAATTCATGGGGGTTTCTAGCCAAAGCCTCCAAATCTGGAGGCATTATGTGAGTTGTTACCGAAGGTTGACCCTTGTTCGCATGACGTGGATTATAGTCCCGATGATCCGTGGATGAGACTCAAGTTGGGGAAACCCCCATAGAGGGATGTGAAACCCGAGTTTCCTTGGATTGAGTCATTCTGATTTGAATTATCTTCTCAATCTTTAAATCTTCAAATTTTTATTTGAAGAACACCAAGAACACTTTTGTTTGAATCTTCAAGAATTTCATGAGGGTTTCTTTAAATCTTCAAGTTTTAAACTTGAAGTTCTTGATAATCACACTTAAATGGAGGTTCGAACCCTCCTTCTAGCGCCAATTTGTTAGTGATCGGTTCTAATCGCGTGGATTAGTAGCTATTTTTAACCGGTTTTGGGATCACCAAATAATTTCGTGTGATTGATTACCACTGTAAATGGTAAATTCGATAGTTCGGGTTATAAAATCATAAATACGAGAGTTGATTTCGTATTTATTTCATATGTGTGTATATTTAGGTGTATGAGTGTGTGTATTTGGAGTGTTTGTGAATTTGAACTTATTTTTATAGCTGAAGAACAATTTATTTATACTAACCACCAAGTAGGAGGTGTACATGACTCTTGGACTACCAAGCGTGCATGCTTGACATGTGTCCTTTTGACCACATTTGACCTTATCTAAGCTGAAACTTAGTTACAAAGTCTTGTATTTGGTCTTATTATGGATTCAATATTATTCGCCATTATTTGCTTGGAGGCTTCACTTGTGTCTTTTGCATTTGTTGCTCGCTCCTTGATCATATGGTCTAGAAGTTGTTCGCCTGAGTGTTTCATACTGATGTGCCTCTGGATCTTTAATTCTTGTTCATCAATGATCTAGTTGACTTGATAGGCATCGTGGCATACAGTCTACAAGCTGGTAAGAGTACCACCTTTTAGTGATGTTGCTCGTCACCTAGGACTTCGTATGGTGATCATACCTGGCCCCATATCTTGAGCTTGTTCGCCAATAAGTTGTTCATCGTGGTAGTTGCTCGTCATTTAATACACTTATCGGATTGTTTCATGCACTCTCATTTTGATTATCTTTGTTAGTTATCTCTGGTTTGGGTATTTTGATCCATAATCCTCATCTAGGCCTTAACTCTTGCTCGCCAAGTGAAAATTGATGTTCGCTTATCAACAGCGTGGAAAGGCTAAGTCTACTACTACTCCCAGTACTGCGTAGTATTACCTGAAAATGTTTAAAAAAGAGGGCATGAGAATTGAATTCCCAATGTGGGTAAGTTGTACGCTATTGTGTAATGAAATCCATATCTTAAACATTATTATAGCAAAGAATAAAAACAACCAAGATGGACCACCTCTACTCGTAAAAATAACTGAGACGGACCACCTCCGCTCATAATACACCGAGATGATACCAACATCGCTCGTAAAAAAAAATCGAGACGGACCACCTCCGCTCGTCAACAATATAAATCAGTGAAAGATACTTTAACTAATAACATAAATTATGGCTATACGGTTAGTGTTACACACCTCAAAGCGAAGTTCGAAAAACTACTTGTGTAGTGGGAGCGTCCGAGTATCACTGGCCGGCCGCACTCTTCCAAATAAGACTTCCCGTGTTTTAGTTTCTTATCTAAAAATTTCATATACTTAAACACATAATACATTGGTCCCAAATGACTTTTGGTTAATTCGTGTCTTCCGTCTTTTAATCATAATTTACCACAACTTTTAGTCTTGGGGAGTTTTCGTTACGCATAGAGCGACACTTAAAGGAGTTCTTAAAACAATACTCTTGACACATCACTCGTTATTAGACTCTTACTTACATACTCCTAGAATATGCAAGGCATAAAATACATTTTTCAACTGATGAACCATTTTAAATGTTAAGATAAATTTTGAGTAAGTTGCCCAGTTTCGATTATTTACTCTCGACTTTGGGCATTTTTCTAAAATATGCAAGTTATCTAAAATTTAGACATTTGTACAGTAGATACTCTCTTGAAGTATATATCACTTATAAAAATTATCCTTAGTAAAAAGGCGTACGGGAAATGGGTTTTTGGATTTATTTCCTAAGATGGTACAGTGATTCTTTAATGTTCCAGTAAGTTTTCAGTGTTGTGACACAAGGGAAATAATTTTCCTAAAAATACTAAAATACTTCTAAAAATTATGAATTTTACACAGTAGGTGCATCATGAAGTTTCAAACATTTCCTATTTTTTAACTTTAGGCAAAAAGTGCAAGGAAAAAGGTGTTTGGACTCGTTTATGAAAAGGGTACAAAAACTCTTATGTTTTTTCAGTCATGTACCAACAATAGAAAATAATTTTTTAAAAGTATTCAGACTACTCCTAAAATCATGAAAATTCTATGAATGAAGCTAACATCATGTAATATTTTATTATGATTTTTATAAAAAATATTTACCTAAGTGAGAATTACCAAAAAATTCAAAGAGTCCCAAAACAAAAAAACACAGATTGTCACGTTTATTTCAAAAATCCTTAGATTATAGAATATAGCTTCAAAATGCATGAACCAGTGGCAAAAGAAAAAGCTAACTTGACCTACTTTCCAAGTATGTGGATAAACACTCAAAGTCTTTAAGCTACAAAAATGTATTTGCTCAAACATCCAACAGAAAAACAGAATGTTCATCTTTTGTCATCTCAAAACATTTAAAAATCCTATTTCTACTTCCACATGCCATAAAACTTCCATTTCCTTCAATTTCATCATCATACAACATCATTCATCGAAAATCAAATCAAAAGATCTTAGAAAAACACATACTCTTTTCTTAACACAAGATTTCAATCAAGAATTCAAAGTTTGGGGTTTAGGTGAGGTCACCTTTGTTGTTCTTCTTCTTTTAAAGCTAGGGCCTATGCTTTCTTCACTTCTTACTCTTTTCCTTGGCTAAATCCTTGCTTCTTGGCTTCCCTTCATGTTTGGATGGCTTAGGATGAAGTGGTGAGGGTCTTGTATGGTGGGAAAGGGGAGAAGAAAATTTTCTTCTCCCTTGGATAGGGGGTGCCGAAATGGAGGTAAGAGGAGGGAGTGTTTTCTCTTTCTTTTGGTTGTCTTGTGTTTTGAGGATCAAGAGTGCAAGTCAAGTAACTTTTAAGAGATATGTGCTTGAATAATAGAGGGGTGAGATTAAAACAAATGGAGGGCTTAGATGATAAGAGGACAAGACATTAATGGGTGGGGGAAATGACTTGTACCTAGGGTCAAGTTTGTTGGGGGAAGAATTGGCACTATATGCTGAAAATTTCAGCTTGGCCGCCCCCTCTCACGTGGTCCCACAAGCCATTTGGCTTGTGGTGGCCTTTTGGGTCGCGATGTGGGTTTCGGTGTTGAAAACGAGTATTTCAGTCAGGGTTTTCGGGTTCCGAAGTTCAACGTTTTGCTCGTTTTATTAACTAAGAATTTTATATTTTCAAATTTGTAATTAAGAAAAATATTTAACTCATTTATCAGTTAGGTTCTAGGTTGGTTCAGTATTTGTTCAACAGAGTCAAATTTTAGGCATTTCAGGGTTTTTCGTTTGACTTTTGGCGATAAAAGTAAAACTCTTCGTATTATTAATATAAATGGCTTATCCATTCTTTTTTAACTTGTATTTTATTCACGATTAAATTTATTCAGGTTTGATTCGTGCTGTATTAAAGTTATTAGGAGTGTCGTCGACCCAATCTTGCTCGTCCATCATCTAAAAATCAAAGGTTTGAAAATACAAAAGTCCTCGTTCAAAATATTTGAGAATAAAATAGGAGTAATTATTTGTTGATACAATTTTTTAAGTGTTCTTAGTTTAAGATACTACCAATTTTTCTTATTACCTTTTGTTTCAATTTGAGTGAGGGTTTTACTTCTTTGGCCTTTTGGTATGTTTTATTTTGGTAACAGTTTTGTAACTGATCCATAATTATTAGGGGGTATTTTTAGTGAATGGATCTTCGTATTAATTATTTTCATGTGGAGTTAATGTAGAAAAGTTAGTGTACTAGTTATATGGTATTTCTGGGGTGAATAATGTCACTTTTTATACCATTCTTAATGGATAGTTGTGGAATTAATCCAATATTGGGTGCATTTTTTATTTGTGTACATTAGTTGTTTTCTAGTGTGTAATAGTTTTTATGTGATTGCACATTTTATATACTATTTTGAGGTTTATGAATATTAAATCTTTGAACATGTGCATTTTCTTTTTTAACGTGGACAGGTTTATGTGCAGTATCTTCTTATAAAAAATTGCACATTACAATGTTACATATAAATAAAAAGATACGTATATTCACATATGCATTACTCCTACTTTCTACAGTTGTCCAAGTGTGTATTTTTTTTCCCAAAATGTACTCTATTCCAATTACGAAGTTTGCACTTGGGTAATTATGATTTGCCAAATTAAACAATATGTTGTACATGTGCAATGTTGCAGGCATTAAAAACGTACATTCTAGTTATTTTAATTATTGATGATAATGTGGAATGTTCATTCTACGTGCGCATCATTCATAATTCCAATTCATTACTCGTAGTTGTACATGTGCAGTGCTTCACATATTAAAAATGTACATCCACATGTACAACGTTTGACACATTAAAATGTTATGAAAAATAAAAATCCCAATTTTTATAACACATTATTTTAATGTAGATTTCTGATTGGTTTTGTTCATTAACACAATTTTTTTATATTACCAATTCAAATGTGCATCAATTACCACATATACTTGAATAGGGTAAAAATTAGACATAGTAATAATGCACATGTTCATTCTTATGCGTGAGATAAGGTTTTGTAATTATATGAATTTGAAACTACAGTTACCCCTTTCTAAATTGTGACTGCGTCTTTCACTCCTTTTCTGTATGGAAGGTATTGACTTCCTTTTTGGTGAATTTTTTTTAAGGCCTACTTTGGTCAAATTGGTGGTCATTTTGTAGGTAATGCTAATACAAATATTTTGTGAGAGTTTTTAGATAGTATTACTTATGGATTGTATTTTATAGTAACTCCCCCAATAAAATATCATCCATACTTAAACTAAGTAAAATAAAATTGGGTTCGGGTATTACATATTTTCTAATTGATGTGATCAAGAGATACTTGATTATGTTTCTTAATTGATGTCGAGATCAAGAGATACTTGATCATGTTATTATTTGTTATTAGTATTAAAAAATGTGATTATATTTCTGATTGTTGTCAAGACTAAGGGATGTTTGATCGTGTGTTTTGTTGTTGTTAAAGTCAAGAGATTCTTGATCATGTTTTTTAATTGATGTTGAGATCAAGATATGTTTGATCATGTTTTTTGTTTTTATTAAGATCAAGAGATCATTAATTGATCATGATTCTGATTGATCTTGTGGTCAATAAGTGCTTGATCGTGTTTTTTTAGTGTTGATGGGATCAAGAAATGTTTGATCATGTTTTTATTGTTATTCTGATCAAGAGATGCTTGATCTTGCATCTTAATTGATGTTAAGATCATGAGATATTTGATCATATTTTAATTGATGATTGAGAGCACAAGATACTTGATCAAATTTCTAATTGATGTTAAGACCAAGAGTTGATTGATCATGTTTCTAAAGGCTACAGAGAGAGATGTTTGATCATGTTTTTATAGGGTTAAAATTAAGAGATATTTGATCATATTTCTAATTATTGTTGTTGAGATTAAAAGATATTTTGATCAAATTTCTGATTGTTATTGCGATCAAAATATGTTTGATCATACTTCTAAGATAAGGTATAGAGAGAAAATTGTTCATACACGAACTATTGAAGGATATTAGTTGTTTTCACTGAAGGGTATTAGTTGTTTTCACTAAAGGGTATTAGTTGTTTTCACTAAAGGGTATTAGTTGTTTACTGAAAATAAACTAAGACTCATCAGTAATAACAACTAATACTCTTCGCTGGAAACAACTTATACTCTTTAGTGAAAACAAGTAATACCCTTCAATGATTCATATATGAACCAATTTCACTCTATACATACTCTACTTCTAAATATTTTTATTAAGATCAAGAGATTTTGATCATATTTCTGATTGTTGTTGCGATTAATGTTTTTAAACTCAGACCGATCATTGAACCGAACAATGAACTGAGTCACTGGATCACTGGTTCGACCGATTGGACCGTTTTTTAAAAAATCGAATGGCTAAAAAATTTGCTAATGTATATATATATGTGTGTGTGTGTGTGTGTGTGTATGTATGTAAAAGTTAATTTATTAAATATTCATATAAATCTTGTATAAATATGTAAAAGTTAATTAATTAAATTTAACATTTATCTGTGTATAATATATGGTAGTAAAAAAAATACTACTTTTAAGTAGATAAATAATTAAAATAGTTTAATGAATATAAGAAAAGCCAAAAAACATAAGAAAGCCCAAAACATAAAATTGTTATTAAAGCCCATTATTTTATATTTTTACACTAACCCTAGGTATATAATACTATTATCCCACAACTCACTTTTATCATTCTCGTTAATCGCCTTTGTCTATCCCCTACCCGCTGAAAAAGAATAGTCACAGCTTCGACGAAGGTGCAACTATTCCTCAACCTCAAATCCTCAAAATCACTTTCTTTTTTTTGCTTATTTGATACATTAACATTAATCATTTATCTTTCTCTCTGCATTCATTTTATAATTCAATCTTTTCTCTTTCGGATCCATTGATGCCTGTATACTTTCTTCTTCTTCTTTTTTCATTTCTCAGATTTTTTTTAAAAATTAGTTTCTTTGGGTCACCGGTTTACCGGTTCAACCTGATTTTTAATCGGTTTGTGGTGGGTCAATGTAAACCCAGTATATGAAGAGAACTGAATCGGTACTATGCCCGATTCCCAATTAACCTGATCGAATCGGTCGTCCGGTCTGGTTTTTAAAACATTGGTTGCGATAAAGATATGTTTGATCATATTCCTCATTATTGTTGTGATTAATAGATATTGAATCATGTTTCTGATTGATGTATAATAAGTATGAAACACAACAACAAAGATACAAAAAATAAAAATATTAATTACCGTTATGCTAGATCATGTTAAAACAAATAAAATTCTATGTATAATAAGAAAAGTCTCATCTCGTGCATAGATAAGAAACACAAAGACTGCATTTATGTTGATGTTTAACCCAACCCAGACAAGAAAGATTTCAACTAATATTGCATACATTTTGGGCAACAATGTACAACATAAAAAAATTAGAATAAGAAGCACGAGACTAATCAGAAATTAAACTAATCAGCAATCAACCTACATACTAATAAATATGAAACACACATAGCTGCAATGTTTTAAAAAACTACCGAGGCTTACGAACTGAGGCTAGCCTTAGTTCTAAAATGGGAAAAAATGTCTCAGAGGCATGCACCTTAGCTGTAGAACTAGAGGCGCGCGCCTCAACTGTGCGAAGCGCACACCTCACTGTTCGAGGCCACACTAAGCGATTGTGCGATTCTTCTGCTGAGAGGGAGATTTTAGGAGAATGAAGAGATTACAATATTTTATGAGAGAGGTCCGGCTATGTATAGGATGTGGGAAGATGAATTGGTTGAGAATATTGTGGAATCCAATTAACTGACTATGTGAAGACGTGGTCTTCTATTCCTTGAACTTAGGAAGAGGTTTCAGGAGAAAAATAATAAGATTTAAATTTTAAATGAATTAACTAAATAAATAAATATCTACAATATTTCTTGTTGAGAAAATTTGGGCTCTCATATTTCCCCAAGATGAAGACTTATTCTTTTTATTTTTTCTTAAACATGAACGCAAAATGAGAAAATTGAGGTAAAAATTAAATAAAATTTAATAAACTAAAAATACTAAGCTTAGAATACTAAATATATATATATCTACGCCTCAATTCCTACGCCTCGGTTCGAATTGGTTCCAACGCCTTAGTATACTACAAGAAAATGCCTCAGTTCCCGAATTAGTTTTTCTTACAACATTGCATAGCAGTATACAAAGATAAGTAAATAATTACCATTCTTGTACTATATGTTGTCCAAGACCGCCCAAACGGATCACATCCTCGGCCACTTGACTCATTAGTTTCTCTTCCTTCAATTCTTCAAGCAGTGTAGCAAAATCAACAATGAACCGGCCATTATAATTAATCTCATAAAAAAAACTCATTGTCGGAAGTTTGTATAGTCCAAAAAAAATCCTAACTAAACACCACATGGGGGTGTTCCCTCTAATCACAATAAACCTCTCACAGAATTGTAAACAATTCTCACCAGACAACATACGTTGTAAAATACTTTCGATAATAGTTCATACCTTAGGTACTCTCTAGTTTCATGTATTCAGTAAGTTAAATTGATTGCTTTTATTTACACGACTCTCTTATACTTGAGAGGTACATGATTGTAAAACACGTGTTAATTAACTTTTAAAAAATTATATATATTTAAGAACATAATTATATAGTTATTGTAGCTCATTAGATTAATGATACATGGACTACTCAAAATCAATTAATTTCATATTTTAGTTTTGGTACTGAGCATATAACCTTTAATATTGATAAAAAAATTCGTACAATTTTGCATGAGTACAACATGCTTACAAAAAAATACAATTTCATTTGATAATGCAAGTGCTAATATGGCTAGTTTAGAGTCACTTATTCAAATTTTTGAACCATCAATTGGTGGTAAAAAAATCATTTTAGATGTATATGTCATATTTTGCATTTGTGTTTTCAAGATGATTTAGCTTCTTTAAACTTGCATGTTTCTCCTTTAAAAAATCACTTTCTTACATGGTTAGACATTAAAGTGTTCTAAAAAAATGGAAAAGATATTTTCAAGCTAATGGAATTATCAATAAAAAGATTTTTCTTGATGTTGGTACTAGATAAAATTCAATTTATAAAATATAAAATTAATCTTATGAGTATAAAAATGCATTATGCACTTTTTTTCTTTCACATGAACATGAAAAATATTATTGATAGGCGAACAGTCGAGCAATGAGATTAAGATAATTAAAAATTTAAAAACAAGTGATTAAGGCGAGAAGAGATAAAGAAGCGAACAACCAGGCATGATGATAGAATACGTCAGACGAGCAGCTGGTCAAAAGTCGAAAAAAGATAAGCGAACAACTCAGTAGAAAGGTCTAAGCACCCATCACAAAGGTGAATAGGCGAGAAGTAGAGCGTCTCAAAGAACAACCAAAAATCCCACTAATTAGGCATTGTATTAGAAGCAAACAAGTGTCCAAACACTTGTCATTATATAAAATACACAACTTAGGATTAAATAATTATTTAAACACTTGTCAACATGTAAATTAGAGTGGCTAAGGAGATGACACCTCCTACTTGCTTAGGTGCCTATAAATACTCCCTTGTATAAAGAAAAATGTAACTTCATATATTCACAGCAAATTCAATACATTGATCCTTGTTTGATGATCTTTATTAGCATATCGAGCCACTAATTATCAACATTGATTAAAGGTCATCAATAATTGGCGCTAGAAGGAGGGTTCGAACATCCGTTGGTTGGAAATTCGGGAGAATTTGTGCAAAAGTCACTAGAATCTGGGTTTGTTGGCCGGAATCCAGTAAGAAACCACCGGAAACTGGGTTTTCCAGTCTTGCAAAGCAATTTGTGGTACTATTGTCCATCTTGAAAGACTTGAATGCATGCATATGTGAATTAGGGTTTGTAAAGAGCCAAATTCACACATGCAAGACTAGTTGTTCTTGATAGAGGATCAGTCGACACAAATCTTTTTCAACAAACATTCAACACCCGACAATTGCAAGATCGCAAGAGCATCAATCTTCGAGCACACACCCGACTCACAAGTCACGAACTAGGGTTTCATCAAGGGGTGACTATGCAAGGACCGTCCGAAAAACTTCCCGGAGAAATATCTAGGTCACCACTTGAAGGTGTGCGTGTGTTATAAAGTAAAGACGTTGTAATGAATGTTGTAACAGACACTACAACAATCTGGAAAACCAGAGATAAAAATGTATACAGTGGAAGACTTAAACACACAATTGCAAAATGGAATACTTTTTAACACAGACTGTATAAAATAGCTTGTGCTAGCCTTACGACAAAACGTTCACTATAATAAGATTAGTGATACAAAAGTTGTGTGAAGAGTTAAATCGTTCACAACGAAAACAAGACTCGATATCACCTATCAAATCTAAATTGGCTAAGTGTATAACACTATACACCGTCAAAGTTGATCTCACTCTATATCTATGATCTCTCTATCTATGGATATAGGATTGCGAGATGTACTAAACTTCTAGGCATAACATAAATGTTGGAATAACTGCCCTATCACCTTCAGGATTAACGCTAGAGTAGGTGTACTCGTTTACTCCACACTTGGTACTGAAGACTTCGGCTTCTATTTATAGATGGAGGTCTTCAATCCGAAAATAACTTCTTCATGTAATCGCTCCATGATCTCATGTTATCCCACGATCTTATATTTATTTCTGATGTTCATTAATGCAATCGCCTGATCTAGATCGTTCTAAAATGTCCTGGAATAGCTTGGATCGTGTAGGTCCTTGTAGATCCTTCTGGAACCCGTAACCGCCCATGTTGCAACCAATGCTTGCAACATTCACTGCAACATTGAGTATTCCAGAGACTTGTAGATCCTTCTAGATCTTCATCCTGCATGTTAAAACATCTAAGACAACATTTGATCATAAAGTATAGTTAATGAGAAGATAGGGCAAATTTATGTTGTTTCAAAGTAAATAGTGAATACTTCACTACCAACAACATTAACAATCTCCCCCAATTTGACCTTTCTGCTACAACACACCTGATGTATATATTTTTCAATATATAAGTCAGTGATGTATGTACAATAGAGATTAATATCATATTGTACACTTAGCTTTTCACACTTGTGTAGCAAAACAGTCAAAAGACAAGATGAACAACTTTAAGTTGAAACACCAAAATCAAGATGAAATAACAATAAGTTAATTCACCAAAATCAGAATGAACAAACATTTGCTCACTCAAACCAAATGAACATCATCATATATGCTCATTAAAATAAACAAAATGAGTAACATAGTGTTTACCCATTCAAATTACAACTTTCAATAGAAATTACTGAAATAAATCCTATCAATTCTAATATAATAAACTAACAACTAACATAATATTGTCTTTCAGAAATCAAAACTTACTATCAGAGCAAACTAATCAAAAGCATAAATAAAACAAGAGTACTTAGAGTTACACAATAAGAAACTTTGAGATCACTGTATAAAATATACAGCCGCAGCCAAGATTATCTTGCACTAAGCTCCCCCATAAATTGTGCTTCCTCTAGTCTCTTAATCAACTCAAACTTCGGCCAAAATATCTGGCAGATCTCCATACAGCTCCTCTTCATCTGCTTCCTGGATATGAATTGCTGCAAGGTTTGCAACAACATCTTCAGCAGCATCTGCACTTCTCCCAGCATCATCAGGTCCAGTTGCAACAACTTCATAAAAAATTGTCCTTCCTTCTTCATCAACCTTAGCAGCAGGTTCATCAACATCATCCATCTCATGAATCTCAACTCCTCGAGCAGCAGCAGCAACTGGTACTCCCCCTGTTGTGGCAGAAAGTAGGTTTTCCCAGTAGTTCTTTAGGAATTGGAGTTCATCTATAGAGTTCTGCAAGTGCTTCAGTTGAGTTTGAATAAACTCATGTGAGATATTCAAGGAATGAGCTGTAGGAGCAGGAATGTTGCTAGGTGTGTTCCCAGCATTCTGTGCAGTATCTTGTGCAGGAGCAGGATCAGGAACAGGTTGGTTCTGTTCTGGAGTTTCTTCATCAGCATCTTCCTGTAAGGGTAAATCTAGCACTCTATTCCCAGACAACAAGTAGTGAGATATGCCCATCAAACTCACTCTCCCCCTCAACAATTCATTTCTCCTATGGACAAAATTATGACTCCTTAAATAGCCATATATCAACACAGGATAAGGCAAGTTGCCTCTTTCAGAGATCTTCCCAGTAAATTTCATCATGTGATGAAAAATAACCAATCCTAGGTTGAAATTTTTCATCACACATATCCTATACACCAGAATAGCTTGATCCCTGGTCAATTTTGTTGAGTTGGTAGAGGGTATCCAGTTATACACCACAAGTTTGTGTAAGACAGAATACAGTGAAGTCAATGAACAAACATATAATTCATAAACCCAATCAGTAACAAAAGCATCAGCAAAGGTTACAACATGCATCAAACTCCTTTCCTCTAAGTATCTAACAAGACCCTTAGATTCGAATTCATTAATGTTAATCTTTCTCTCAATTAACATATTTCTATTGCTTAACCTAGACATCTTTTGTTCCAAGGATTCATCATCACCATCATCAATACTAACTTGTTCTACAGAGTGTTTAGACTCATTACCTCTGTCAGAATCGGTTTTGGTCTTTTCTAAGCTACTTTCTGGACTACTATCATCATCCTCAGGTTCTGGTGCTGTTGCACTTGTTCCAGTACCACCAGCAGCATATTCAAACTTCCTTTTTGTTCTCAGCTCGACTCTGACTCTCCTTCTCAGTTTAAAGATGGGTAGATCACTTTCATCAGAAGCTTCTTTCCCCTGGCTTTGAGAGCCACCAGCTTCACTTCCAGTTGAGTCCTTCGGGCTTGACTCTTTGTCAGATTCAGAAAATACTTGAATAGGACATGCAGTAACATCTTCTTTGTCATCCTTTTTCTTCCTTGAGGTTTCAGAGTAGTTCACTCTTTTCTTTGCTCTTCTCTTACCATCCTTCGTCTTCTTCATAGCTTTGGCTATTGGAGCAGGCTCAGAGTCCTCAGACATTGTAGAATCAGTTTTGGGTGATTCTTCCTTGTCTTCCTCTGGCATCTCCACATCAGGAACTTCAACATTAGGGCTTTGTTCCCTAACTTCCTCAACAACATCTTCATCGGCAATGAGAGCATCCTCCATAGCTTGATCACCTGTTTCAACATCTTTTGAAATATTAGCAGTAGGGTTTTTGGCTTGGCTTGAGGATTGAGGAATTTCTGGTTGGGCAATCGAAGAGGTGCCTTCGATTTGAGAAGTGAGTGAAGTATTTTGAGTTTGGTTCAGGTAGGAAGAAACATCAACTTCAATCGAGCCAATAGCCAGTTTAGGAACAACAAGGATTTCTTGAAGGCTTTGAGTAATTCCGCGTGCAATCGATTCAAGTTGATTGACAGTTGCCTCATTTGGAATGTAGATGTTCACTGGAAAGACGTGAACTGGGGTTAGAGTGGAAGGAGGTGTTGCGCTCGATGATGGAGCAACAGGAGCAACATTCGGGTTTTGGCTTGAGGCCATTTCTGCGAGAAGGTTTAGATTCGAGGTTTGAGAAGGTGGAGAGTTTGAGGGAGTTTGGGAAATATGAGAGGGTTTCTTTGATTTCCAGCCATTAAGTACTCTAGAAAAATGCAAGTGAAATAAAATTTAAAAGAAATAACACTTTAAACCCTAGAATGCGAACACAATACTTTCAATACTTATACGAAAAATACTGAACTTTTACTCATATGCTAAAACACAGAAAATTAAACATAATCACAAAGGATATTTATAGGTGAAAGAATACAGAGGTTATTTTTAGTTACCCACTAAAGAAAATTTTGGATTCATGATGTGAGGATCTGTCATGGGCACTTCAATTAATAGGAGAAATAAGAAGAATTTCGAGTCACCGAAGGAATTCGTGGTTGATTTCAGAGGAGATGTGATGAAGACGAAGAAGGAAGAGAAAGGGGATCTGGGTATTGTACTTGAAAGTGGGACTTGTCTGAAGAAGAATGGGGCGTGCGTTCATTTTAATCCAATGGAGGAGAAGGAGTAATTGAAGTTGATCTCAACCTTACAGATGTCGCATTATTATGCCATCTAATATTTAAGTTTATGTTATTTACCTTTATTTCATAGAAGTTGTGCTTTTAGCACTTGAACCCTTTAATTTCTGAAATATTAAGTTGTATGGGGTAGGACCCACTAGTTGTTACAAGAATGTCGTTGGGCAGTGAATGAAATCAGAATTCAGCAGTATTATCTTCTCTCTCCAAATATTCCTTCAATTATTTCTTTCCTTTCTTCAATCTATCTCTCCCTCCTTTCTCATCAAATTACAACATTAATTCCAGAAAATTACAAAACAAATAGAAAATCTATTATTTAAATTTATGAACACTACACTCCCCCATGAAGAGATCGTGGTTTTTCCTTAATCTAAAATCCGAATTTTAATTAAATAAAAATAAGAAATTAAGCACGACATGGATAAAAATGAAAACGTGGGTTTTAACATGTGAGAATTAAAAACAAATCCCTGAAAAGTCGGTTCATAACTTGACTCAGAAAATAAATACGAACATCATATGATGTTGTATTCAAAATTGGAACATACACTTCAACATCGGTTTACCATCCAATGTCGCAATTTTCATAAAATAATTTTAATACTTTTATTCATATTGATCCATCTTTTCAAGAGAGTGCATCGTAACAGCGAACTCCGAGCCCATAATTACTCAATGGATTTATGACATATTGATGTTTTACTAATCACCTTTTGAAAAGAAGACATCGTAGTAGCGAACTCCGTGCTCCATAGTTACTCAGTGAATTAGTTACATCTTGATGTGCTTTTTCAAAAACTTATTATGAGTTTGAGAAGAGTGATTCCTCTTTATTTTTACACAACAATCATACTTAGTCCAGATTTATTTTACAAAGAAATTATGAAACAAAAGACAAGAACAAGCTTTAATTAGAACATGCATATACCCTGATGTTGTTATAGATGTTTAAGCATACATAACAACATCTGCTTCATAGTTATTCAGATTGTGCACATACCAACAGTTTTCCTCAAGAATGAGAATCTCTCATGGTCTAATGCTTTAGTAAACACATCAGCAAATTGATTTTCAGTGGGTATGTATTCTAACTTCACGATATTCTTTTCTACAAGATCCCTTATGAAATGATGTCTAATACTTATGTGTTTAGTAAGTGAGTGTTGAATTGGATTTTCGAAATATTGATAGCACTAGTGTTATCATAATATACAGTTAAAATGTCACTCTATAAACCATAATCACTAAACATTTTACTCAACCAAAGAAGTTGTGTACAACAACTACCTGCTGCAATGTACTCAGAATCTGCAGTAGATTGTGATACACAATTCTGCTTTCGACTATGCCAAGAAATTAATTTGTTACCCATGTAAAAGCAACCACCACTCGTGCTCTTCCTATCATCAATGTCTCTAGCCCAGTCAGCATCACTGTATCCAACAAATGCATTGCTTGTGTCTTTGGTATACAATATACCAAGATCAGTTGTACCAGCCACATATCTTATAATTCTCTTGACTGCATTCAAATGTGACTCCTTAGGACAAGCTTGGTACCTAGCACAAACACAAACACTATACATAATATCAGGCCTACTTGAGGTTAAGTACAGAAGACTACCTATCATGGATCTATACAAAGTTGGATCAACATCTTGACCAACAGTGTCCTTACACAACTTTTGTGTAGATCCCATATGAGTTTTCTAAACCAAATCTTTTCACTAAATTCTTTGCATACTTACTCTGAGAGAAGAAAATACCTTTATCAGTTTGTTTGATTTGAAGTCCTAGAAAGTAATTCAAATCGCCTACCATGCTCATCTCAAATGTTGTTGTCATTGCTTCAACAAACTTGTTTAACATAATGTTACAAGTTGAACAAAAAATAATGTCATCAACATATATTTGAGCTATTAGTAAGTCTTCTCCAGTATGTTTAATGAACAAGGTTCTATCAGCCTCTCCTCTTATGAAACCAAATTGCAAAAAAAAGTCAGTAAGTCTACCATACCAAGCTCTAAGAGCTTGTTTAAGATCATATAAAGCTTTCTTTAGCTTGTACACATGATCAGGATACTGTGGGTTTTCAAAAGCTTTAGGTTGTTCAACAAATGCATCTTCAATTAATATGTCATTCAGAAATGCAGCTTTTACATCCATTTGATGAAGATTGATGTTAATGTAACATGCAATTGCTAGTAACAATCTAATAGACTCTATCCTAGCAACAAGTGCAAATGTTTCATCAAAATCAATACCTTCAACTTGAGTGTAACCTTGTGCAACCAATCTAGCTTTGTTACTAACTATGTTACCAGCCTCATCAGTTTTGTTTTTAAAGATCCATTTAGTTCCAATGACATTGACATTGTCATGTCTTGGAACTAATGACCAAACATCATTCCTCTCAAACTGATTAAGTTCCTCATGCATAGCATTAATCCAATTTTCATCTTTTAATGCTTTTGTAACATTTTTAGGTTCAATTTCAGAATAGTAACACTGAGCATTCTCAACATTGCATATTGAAGACATGCACACAGACCTTACCACATCAACACGGTTTGCACTTACTCTCCTTCTTGTTTGAACACCAACTGAAGCATCTCCAATGATTTGATTCGAAGGATGGCTTTTTGTAATCCAAGTAGCTGGATTCTTCTTTGGAGTATACTGATTGTTCTGTGAAGTATCAACTGAATCTGCAGGGGATGTTGTACCAGATGTTGTAACATTTGGTGTAACATTCTCTGTTTTCAGTGATTCTTTTGGAACTTCAGTAACTTCAGTCACATCTTCTGTGTCATTTCCATCTATCAGATTCTTATCATCATAAAAAACAACATTCACAGATTCTTGAACAGTGTTAGTTCTAAGGTTATAAACTCTATAGGTTTTACTATTTCTAGAATAACCTAAGAAAAAACCTTTGTCACTCTTAGAATCAAACTTATGCAGTTGATCCCTATCATTCAGAATGTAACATACACAACCAAAAACATGAAAATATTTCACATTCGGTTTCTTATTGTTCAAGATCTTACATGGGGTTTTGTTGCTTCCAAATCTAAAATAGACTCTATTAGCAATATGACATGCTGTATTCAATACTTCAACCCAAAATTTCTTTGCAAGATTTTTTGAAGTAAGCATTACTCTTGCCATTTCTTGAAGAGTTCTATTTTTCCTTTCAGCTATCCCATTTTGTTGTGGAGTTTTAGGAGAAGAAAACTCTTGGACAATACATTTCTTATTACAGAATTCTGAAAACATGCTATTTTCAAATTCTCTACCATGATCAGACCTAATCATGCTTACCTTCAAGTTGAAAACAGTTTTAAATCTTTTGTAAAGAATTTTAAAAGCATCAAAAGTTTCAGATTTTTCTCTCAAAAATTCAATCCAGGTAAATCTAGAGTAATCATTTACCACAACTAGTGAATATTTCTTACCACCAATGCTTTCAGTTTCCATAGGACCCATAAGATCCATATACAGTAATTCAAAACAACGAAGTATCGTGCAATGTGATAACATCTTATGCGACATTCTTACTTGCTTACCTCTTTGGCATGAACCGCATACAGTAGGCATAACAATCTTCAGTTTAGGTA
Organism: Ballota nigra; assembly: GCA_947034835.1. Lineage (NCBI taxonomy): Eukaryota > Viridiplantae > Streptophyta > Magnoliopsida > Lamiales > Lamiaceae > Ballota > Ballota nigra. The sequence continues at coordinate 50,214,428 of OX344728.1, read as the reverse complement.
AACCTCTCACTGCTTCAGACTTAACCAATTTTTACATGAATCTGTAATTTTCATGTCCAAGTCTTTGATGCCATAGGACATTATCATCACAATTTGATAAATGACATACTTTGTTTGTTCCAATTAGATAACAATTATCAGCTGACCTATTTCCAGTCATTAGACACTTATTATCTTTGTTTAGAACATAGCATGAATCTTTATCATATTCAACATGCAAATTGTCATCACATAGTTGACTTATACTAAGTAGACTAGCAAGTAAACCATCAACATGCAAAACATTCTTAAGCTTAGGAAAACCTTCAACATTTAAGGTTCTCTTTCCAATGATATTACCTTTTGATCCATCACCATATGTAACATTCTCACCATTACAAGGTTCATTATCAGATAAGTAGTTAACATGACCAGTCATATGTCTAGAACAACCACTATCAAAATACCATAGATCAGGTACACATGCTTTTAGAGAAGTTTGAACAACATTACAAGTAACATGCTCATTCTTTTTCTTAACAGACTTTGACCAGTGTTTCTTAGAATGTGAAGACATTTCAGACAACACTTTTTGAATTTCCAGATCCCTTTTCATCTTTTGACAATAAGGACGAATATGACCAATTTCAGAACAATAGTGACACACATACTTTCTAACAGGCTTTTCAATCACATGTACTTTTGTTTCAGCAAAAAGCTCAGTTTTTCCCTTCACAAATGTAACAGGATTATTCACATATTTAGAAGTAGTTTAATCACAATATTTAGGACATGCTTATTAGACAGTCCAATGTTTATAGAGTCACTTACAATATAAGAACATTTAGAAAATTTCTTAAAACTTAGGGTAGAACTTTTCAATTCTTCCTTTAGTCTAGAAATTTCTAAATCCTTCCTTGTTAAGATGACTTCCAGCTTTGTCACAATCTCTCTGAGATCATCATTCTCTTTGGCTATACTTGAAACATCATCCTTTTTGTCATCAGAACCTGTCTCATCAACACACCCATTAAAACAGTTCAAATCTGAATGATTTTTGACAAATATTGTTTCTGATGTTTTAACATTGGAAACAACACCAGTGTCTAGATCATCCAGATCATCATCTAGGGAATCATCATAATCAATTCTTGCGGAGAAAGCTAATTCCTCATCTTTAGAACCTTCAGGTTCATCATCTGAGTCATCACTAAAAGTAACATTAAAATTCAGTTTTTGTCTTAATCTGGTATTTGCACACTCATTTGCATAGTGTCCAAATCCAGTACAAGCATCACATCTAACTGATTTTCTAAATTCAGGATCATACCTTGATTTTTTTACCTTTGAATTGTCTTGATTGATTCTGATTTTTTTTTCTCCGGGTCAGATGGTGTGTTGTTGAAAGGAATCCTTGGTTGGACATTCCCTCTGGATCTGTTCATCTTTTTCTTCAAATAGGAGTTGAACTTCTTTGTGAGAAAGGCAATATGCTCAGGAGTGTTGTAACATTGGTCTAAAACATCTTCATCAGACTCAACTTCAGTCAGAAAGGACTGATTTTCAGTGTTAGAAGATGTTTCACCTTTGAAAACAACAACCTTCTTTCCTTCACTCGTATCATCAGATTGAGTTGTGTTCATCTCATATGTTTTGAGAATACTTACAAGCTCATTCTGACTTAGAGTGTCAGTGTCCTTGGCTTCTTCAATGGCACAAATTTTCATCGAACCGTTTAGGAACTGATCGCAAAATCTTATGTACAACTCGTACATTGGAAATTGGATCACCAAGTGCATCTGATTCATTGACAATCTCACTCAGCCTCTCATTGTAAGCCATGATTGTCTCATCATCCTTCATCCTTAGATTCTCGAACTTGGTCCCAAGCATTCGAAGTTTGGTCCTTCGAACACTTCCACTTACTTCGCAATGTTCTTAAAGCCTCTCCCATGCATCTTTAGCCGTGGTACATGTTGATATAATCTTGAACATAGACACATCAACAGAGGTAAAGATAGCATTGAGAGCTTTGGAATTGTAGCTTGCCGTCGTGGTCTCCTCATTTGTCCATTCAATCTCCCATTTGACTCTTGTCTCGCCATCATCATCTGCTTGATTTCTGGGCCATTCCCAACCGGTCAGAACACTTCTCCAAGCACGTCCATCAATAGACTTGATGTACATGAGCATCTTAGGTTTCCAATAGGCATAGTTGTTCCCATCTAGTATAGGAGGCCTAAGTGGGGTGTTTACAGGATATTCCTGTTGGGATATGATTTAGTTTTGTTGATTTTCCAAAACAACATGTAATAGGTTTGAAAGCAGTCAGGATAGTATTTTTTGTTTCAGGTCAGGCTAGGTTAGCTTTCAGTGGAATAGACTGTTCAGTTGAGGGGGAACTCTGCAACACAGCATGAGAATATCAAGATGGCACCAAGAAGAACTGACTGAAGCCATGCCAGAGACCTGAACCAGAAGAGAAGCCTGAAGGATATCCCACTGAGTGTAAACCGGGCTGATCTAAGCTAAGTCAGGTGGATCACTCAGTGAAGAGCATGATCAGGAGGATCAGTGCTGCACCAAGTAGGCCCTGAAGGAGTCAGGCTACTGTGGTCAGGGAAGTTTGTCATTCAGCCTTATGACAAACTTCTTGGAGTGATCTTCAAACAGTCTCTGAAGGACAACTACACTGAAGACGTTCAGTCCACTGAAGATCATCAGTCAGTGAAGGAGGAAGCTACCTAAAGTCAGTGGGTCTTGGTCAACCCACTGAGTCAAAGATCCGTGAATCCAGGCCACGTGGACCAATCAGCACGAGGCAGCAACTCTGACACTGATAAGGCCGAATTCCAAGAAAAGTGGTTGAAACCATTAATTGTATGGATTCAAATGTAATTTCATCCAACGGTTACATTTGAATCCACACTATAAATACAAGCTCATAGCTTCATTGTAAGAGTGTGAAGAAAGAAAAATCAACACCTACAAGCTAGAAGAGTGTGTGAGTTGTTAGGGAGTCATAAGGAAGTGTTGCTCACACCCACGACACTGACCTTTAGGGTTATCACTTATATTCATTGAGTGTCAAGCTTGTAACTCATAGCTTAGAGAGGTTTTCCTAATCTTAGCTTTAAGGCTAACACATTGTAAAGGAAAACCTCACCTAGTTGGAGAAAACCAAACCAAACTAAACCCTTTCAGAAGAATGTTAGGCTTGTAGTGAGGTGAGGAGAGGCAGCCCAGTGAGTGGCGTGAGTCCAGTTGTAAGTGCACCTTGGCACGTTAAAAACAAGAATCCCTTTAGTGGATTTCCTGTTGAATCAGGCCCGTGGATGTAAGAGCTTGAGTCTCTGAACCATGTTAAACTGAGCGTACTTATCTTTAAAAGTATTTACTAAAGTGTTGTGAAAATCTGCTCACTGAGAGCATTGTTAAAAAGGAAAACTTTAGTTAAGTATTCAGGTCAGGGAGATTCCTCTCACTGACCAGTTCAGGCAACGCACTCGAGAGTTCAGTATCTCGAGTCACTGCCTTGCTCAGAGCATGAGTCTCCAAGCCTTCTCACTGACTTGGTAGCTCAGCCTCTGAGCAGAGCAGTAACTTGAAGTGAAACCTCTCGAGTCACTGCCTTGTTACGAGACTGAGCTTGCAAGTCAGTTACACTGACTTGAGTGCTCTGACTCGTAGCAATGCAGTGACTTGAGTATTATTCACTTTTGCTAAACTCCCTGAGGTAAAGGTTTAAAAAAAACAAATTTTGCTCCTGAATTCCCATTTTGCCCTTCGAAAACGGGACCATCAATTCCATAGCAAAAGACACACTAAAAATACAGGATCTAAACTTAGTATATCAAGTTTATGACTCTGGTGCCAATTGAAGGTGTGCGTGTGTTATAAAGTAAAGATGTTGTAATGAATGTTGTAACATACACTACAACAATCTGGAAAACCAGAGATAAAAACGTATACAGCGGAAGACTTAAACACACAATTACAAAATGGAATACTTTTTAACACAAACTATATAAAATAGCTTGTGTTAGCCTTACGGCGAAACGTTCACTATAATATGATTAGTGAAACAAAAGTTGTGTGAAGAGTTAAATCGTTCACAACGGAAACAAGACTCGATATCACCTATCAAATCTAAATTGGCTAAGTGTATAACACTATACACCGTCAAAGTTGATCTCACTCTATATCTATGATCTCTATCTATGGATATTGGATTGATTGCAAGCTATGCTAGATGTACTAAACTTCTAGGCATAACATAAATGTTGGAATAACTGCCCTATCACCTTTGAACTCAGGATTAACGCTAGAGTAGGTGTACTCGTTTACTCCACACTTGAAACTGAAGAATTCGGCTTCTATTTATAGATGGAGGTCTTCAATCCAAAAATAACTTCTTCATGTAACCGCTCCATGATCTCATGTTATCCCACGATCTTATCTTTATTTCTAATGTTCATTAATGCAACCGCCTGATCTAGATCGTTCTATAATGTCCTAGAATAGCCTGGATCGTGTAGGTCCTTGTAGATCCTTGTAGATCCTTCTGGAACCCGTAACCGCCCATGTTGCAACCAATGCTTGCAACATTCACTGCAACATTGAGTATTCCAGAGACTTGTAGCTCCTTCTAGATCTTCATCCTGCATGTTAAAATATCTAAGACAACATTTGATCATAAAGTATTAGTTAATGAGAAGAAATGGCAAATTCATGTTGTTTCAAAGTAAATAGTGAGTACTTCACTACCAACAATATTAACACCACTGATACACTTCCCCCAGAAATTGAGGTTCTTGCCCAGAATCTTGAAGAACTCGCAAAGACAATTGTCGTGCTCCAATCGTTACAAAAATGCCAACAGAAAGCTGGACCGTCGAAAGCTCCATAGACGAGTGTTGTAGGCAGAAAATAATGTGTACCACGCCAATCTATGAAGCAGAGGAACCCTGCCTCCACTTTGCGAGCTCGACCGACCTCGACCTCACCCAAGTAGGCAATCCCGACGAGAAGCTACGTCGCCAGCCTAAGAGACCCCACCTCCTCGATCGACCGGGAGTGGTCCATCCAAGCCAGGGGATGTTTCAGAGCTGTGCAAGCCTATCGCGAGCTTGGAACATGTGAGACAACTGGAGATCAAGACAGAGGGGAGGACATAGCCACCAGCCTGCAGTGATGCCCGCGCCTGGAGAAAGGACGAATGCAGATGCAGGCATAGGGAAAGGACTGGCCGACGCCCTGACGGGACAGTGCCCATAGGCCAGCTGGGGCCATCTTATTGGACAAGGACGATCCTCGGGCAGGGCCAGTAAAGGCCCTGATGCCTCGATGACTAGGCAATAGCAAAGAGACAGAAAATGATTAGCAATCATTGTAAATTTTATCCAAATAGCTAAGACAACACAATGTATCCTAGGACTTACTATAAATAGAGCCCTTGAGCTCATGAATAAAACACACACAACTTAAGATCGAGCCTAAATCCCTCGGCAATCCTCTGAGTCATTACTTTTCGATTCTTTATCTTGTTTTATCCGGTCATAGCCACATAAAGTTCTTAAAATCATCAATCGGGTAACAACAATTGGCGCTAGAAGAAGGGTATCCTTACCTCTCATCATAGATATCTCAGAAAACACTCACTGTTTTTCGGGAAAGAAAGCCTAAGTGATCCAAAGCCTATCTTGGACCCTATACTCCGACAAAGTCACCAATGGAAAAAGTAACCAGGGCCACCAAGGCCTCCGCTAACCCTCGTTCCACTATTGCTCCAGCCGCAAAAACCCGCGCCTGAACTGTGGCATGGGCAACGTCCCAGGCCAGTGCTTAGGAAGCCACCTCAGAACGCGAGCACGAAACTGAATCACCTCGGGAAACCCCCCTCCACATACCGATCCAGGGGTACGAAACCCAGGAGCAGGTGGTGTCAGCTATCGTCATCCTCACAAAGAGGTGGTGTCAGCTATCGTCATCCCCGACGGCCCCGAGGAAGCTACATCTATCTCATTCGGCGAAGGGCAAGCGTAAGATGACGGAGCAGCATGGTGAAAGTAGCCCGATCCGCTTGCGAGGCTACAATTTGAGATAGAGACTTAGGACTAAGGCGTACTCAATATCAGTTTTTAACCGACTAGAAAGTATGGACCCATCCTGGAGCCCATTCTCGTTGGCCCCTCTGGCCAGCTATGAAACTGGTTCGCTGACCAAATCATCTGCCCACGAGGCGCCCGTGGCAAAGGACATCTCTCCTATGAACTCCGCCTGAAGAAAGCTAACTTTGCCCAGAGCGAACTGCCGAAAAGGGACCGCCCGCGGGCACCCATGCAGGACCGTCTGGGACTGGGGAGGAACGCCACAATAGAAACCACTCCCGAGCAAGCGACACAAGGGGCGGTACTGCTGGCAATCCAGCGAAAGTTGGAGGAGATGCAGACTAAAATAGATGGAGATGGGCAGGGTGCCAAGGCTCGGATAGTATACCCGGAGCCACTGAGTGAAGAAATCGAGCTGGCCCCGATCCAGCCCAAAATCCTGCTGCCAGCAATCCCAGTATACGAGGGTCATACGAACCCAGAGACCCACGTTAGCAAGTATCGGATCTATATGACGGGGCGGGGAGCCTCGGACGCGACCAAATATCGGATATTTCCACTGACTTTGGGCGAGCTCGCCCAAAAATGGTACATATCTCTGCCGCCCAGGTCCGTCACCAGCTTCGTCGTACTGAGCGGCCACTTCATAGCCTATTTTGCTGCGAAAATAGCCAGGCCAGAGAGCAGACACCGACTGTTGAGGATACAATAGGAGGAGGACGAGAGCGATGAGTCCTACATTGACCGTTTGGACGAGATAATCCTTACAGGGGAACCGGTGAGCGACGAGCTCACACTCCACTCCGCTCTGGTCGGGTTCAAGGGAAATCATCCATGTTCAAACACCTAACCAAAGATTTGCCAAAGACGTACACTGACTTTTATCGAAGGGTGGGAGACGCCGTTACTCGCAACAAACTTCTGGCCCAAAGGTTGGGCGAGAAGAAGGTAGAGGAAAAGGCAAAAGAGCCCTCGACAACAACGAAAATGGTAACCAGCGGCGCCACAGGGGGCGCAAATTCCAAGGAAACTTCCAGTCGTTCGACGGAGAGGCAGGCGAGGTCCAGATATTAGACAGGCTGAAAGAGATCCCACCTTTCGTATTTAATGCCATACGCCACACGGATATGCTGCCAAAGCCTAGACCAATCAAACAAGACGCTACCAAACTGAACCCGAACAAGTTCTGCCATTACCATGAGAGCCCAGGGTACAATACGAGCCAGTGCCGCGACCTCCTCAGGCAGCTGTGGAAACTGTATGAGGAGGGGTGGCTAGACGAGTTTCTTCAAGAAGCCCCCACCTCACCAGGACCAGGGACGTGAGGCAAACCAAGGATAGAACAGGGACGGGGGACGACACCCGTGCCAGCAGCGGAAGCCAAACCCAGTGGCATCATTGATAACTTCGACAATGAGGACGATGACATTCCACCGCTCAACGCAGGGGGGTGAACATGTTGCAGGCCGTAGGGGGCCCTTTAGGCGGGCCCATACCCGTGTCAACTGCGTCCCACAGGAAGAGGAAGGCTGAAGTCAGAGCCGTAAGCGAAATCAACCTGGTTGGCTCCCCGCCGCCAGAACTCGCGATAGCGCCAAACCTCCCGATCACCTTCACAAATGCCGATCGGGAGGGTATCCTATGCCCAAAGAATGATGCTTTGGTTATTTCTGCCGACCTACTGGGCAAAGTTGTCGATCGCATCTTGGTCGATAAATGATGTTACTGCAACATCATCTTCAAGACCGCGTTAGACCAGCTGGGTAACCTCGCCGGCTTCATCAAACCTACGAAACCCAGCTTGAGGTTTTGGGGACACACTAGTGAACGCTTACGGAAGGATCAAGCTGCCGGTAGAGCTCGTCTGCTGCAAAGATGAGAAGATCAGGATCTTGCGCCTGCTCGAGTTCGTGATATTGGATAGGCCTCATATGTACAATGGGTTCTTAGGACACTCATTTCTGGAAACCTTCGAAGCTATAACTTCTTCTTTCTACTACTGTGTGAAATTCCCAACCCCCGAGGGGATAGTCGGGACTGTAAAAGGAAATCAATCAATGGCAAAAAAGTGTTTGAACTGCTCTGTTTCCACTTACATTCCCGTAAATTTACTTTTTGGTGTGAATGTCTTGACAACCCACGAGAAAATTGTTGCCACCGGAAGCCAAATTAGGGTTAAAGTCATGGAAGTGGAGGACCTTGAGCCAAGGCTCGGTTTCGAACCTCATCCCATTGACCTCGACCCTAGGGGAGAGATTTGGGATCCAAGAAAAGGAGGCCAGACCTCGCCCGTCGAGGAGTTGGAACGAATTCCTATGGACCCAGCTCGCCCGGACCTTGAGGTCACGATCGGGGCAAAGGTTCCGGTGGATATGAGAAACGATCTAATCGACTTTCTCTACAAAAGCATTGACGTCTTCGTATGGTCACACCAGGATATGGTCGGGATAAGCCCCGAACATGCCTACCATCACCTGAAGATCGATCCAAAGAAGAAACCTGTTTCACAGAAGAGATAGAAGTTTGGCCCGGACAAATATGCAGCACTGGCCGAGGAAGTAAAAAAGCTTCTGGATAACAAACTGATCGAGCAAGCCGAAGGCGAACCACATTGGGTATCCAACGCAGTGCTTGTAAAGAAGGCGAACAACTCGCGGAGACTCTGCATCGACTTCACGGATCTAAATGCAGCGTGCCCGAAGGATCATTTCCCGATGCTGCACATCGACCACCTCGTGGATGGGACAGCCGTGCATAAAATGATATCGTTCATGGACGCTTTCACCGGATACCACCAAATGCCAATGGCGGAGGAAGACATGAAACACACCTCTTTTCATAACGAGAAGAACATGTATTGCTGGCGAAAAATGCCTTTTGGCCTAAAGAACGCCGGGGCTACCTACCAACGGTTGGTGAATAAGATGTTCTCGGACCAGATCGGGAAAATAATGGAAGTATACATCGACGACATAGTGGTCAAAATCTTAAGGAAGGAAGACCACCTCTGAGACCTCACCGAAACGTTCCAGATCTTGAGAGCTTTCAACATGAAGCTGAACCCCAAGAAATGCAACTTCGGCGTGGGATCGGGGAAATTCCTGGGCCACATTGTCAGCCAACGGGGGATCGAAGCCAACCCCGCCAAAATCAAGGCCATCCTGGACATGCAGAAACGTAGATGTGTCAAGCAAGTGCAACGATTGACAGGTTATTTAGCGGCATTTAATAGATTCATCTCCAGATTGGGCGATAAAAGCAAACCTTTCTTTGCAACCATCAAGGACAAAAAGTTCTCGTGGAACAAGGAAAGCCAGCTCGCCTTCCAGAAACTAAAGGAGTACCTCGCTAACCCGCAGATCCTGGTTAAACCCCTCCAGGGAGAAAAACTATACCTTTACCTCGCGGCATCGGACGTCGCCCTGAGCGCAGTCCTGGTGTGGGCCGAGGGGCAGATGCACCTCCCCATCTACTATTTTTTTTTATCGGTAAATGTTAGTTGTTAGTTGTTAGTAGTTAGATTAGTTCACCAAGTCCTCAAATACACCCAGAAATCTCCAAGCCCTCCTTATAACTCCCATAATTCGTTCCCAAAGGGAATCGAACCCGGGTCACTCACTAGAGTGAGGAACCCGGTGGCCAGGTGGGCTAAGCCACCTGGTTTCCCATCTACTATGTTAGCCAGGTCCTCCACGACGCGGAGACGAGATACACACCCCAGGAGAAGCTCGCCTATGCGTTGGTCATGAGCGTCCGCAAGTTAAGGCCATATTTCTTCGACCACCAGGTGGAGGTACTGACAACCCTACCCCTCAGGCAGGTCCTACACAGACCGGACACAAGCGAATGCATGATGAAGTGGTCAATCGAAATTTCCCAATATGATATCTCTTTCGCACCGTGCACAACCATCAAAGGGCAGGCCTTGGTCAATTTCGTGGTAGAACTGATGTTCCCACCCAACCTGACCCATATCAAATATCCACCGTGGAAGCTGTACGTCGACGGCTCTTCAACTTCCACATGCGTGGGGGCAGGCATCGTTTTAATCGGCCCAGAGGGTCAGTGCTTCACCAACACAATACGTTTTGAATTCCTCACCACGAACAATGAGGCTGAGTACGAGGCCCTCGTGAACGGCCTAGAGTTAGCAATGGCAGTGGGGGCACGCCTACTCCATGTCTTCATGGATTCCTTACTGCTGGTTAATCAAATCAAAGGAGAATACGAAGCCAGGGGCGAGCAAATGGCGAAGTACCTGGAACACGTGTCCAACCTTTGCGAGCATTTCCACCAGGTGCTCATCGAACAAATCCCGAGGGAGCAGAACTCCTAGGCCGACGTTGTTTCAAAGCTCGCCACCTCGGAGGGGGCAGCGGATCTCTCAACATTCGGTTATTGAAGCTTACCAAATCTTCCATCGGCAAAAACCTGATTGCAGCGGTCATTCCCCAAGGCAAGAGCTGGATGACCCCAATCCTGCGCTTTCTGCAGAATGGCGACCTCCCGAAAGATAAAATCAGAGCCCGACAGCTACAGCTAAGAGCAGCGAGGTACATTCTCATCGATAATCAGCTTTATAAAAGAGGTTTTTTGCTGCCACTCCTTAAGTGCATCACGCCAGAGGATGGACTCATAATTATGAAGGAGATACATGAAGGCGTCTGCGGAAATCACGCGGGTGGCCAAAGTTTAGCTCATAAAATTCAGCGGCAGGGATACTTCTGGCCAACCATGAGAAAAGATGTGAATGATTTCACCATAGCTTGTCGCAGGTGCCAAATTTGGGGCCCGAACATCAAGATATCCCCCGAGCTGCTATCATCCATGTACAGTCCATGACCATTTTCTTAGTGGGGGATTGACCTAATAGGACCTCTCCCAACCGCCACTGGGGGCCTGAAGTTCGCTGTTGTCACCGTCGACTACTTCACCAAGTGGGCTGAAGCCGAGCCACTGGGCAAGATAGACCAAGCACAGATCATCAGATTCATCTGGAGAAACATAATCTACCGCTTCGGACTCCCCCACGTGATAATCTCCGACAACGGAAAACAGTTCGACGGTCTTGATATGATGAAATTCTGTGAAAGATGGAAGATCAAGAGGATGTTCTCCACCCCCTTTCACCCGCAGACGGATGGGCAGCGATGGTTTCAAGCTCGTGCGTCCAAGCTGAGAGAATATCCCGCATCGCCCGAGCCAGATGCAGGGGCAGCCCATCGGATGACCTAACCCAGTGGGAGGCAAGAAAGTCGGCTTTCGGGGTCGGACGGGTCGGATCATCTTCCGTCAGCCTAAAAGAATGAATAAAAAAAGAAATAATGCACAGTTATACATCCGTTCTCAAGATTAAGATGAGGAACATAGTTACAAGCGAGTCCAGAATTCTAGTTTCATACCTCTGAACGCGCTCAGAGTCACGCCCCAGGATGGGCCCAGATGGGGCCGATCCTGGTGGCACGGGGGCGTCCGCTGCGGGCATGGCGGGCTCAGGAGCAGCACCGTCTCGACCCGTTCTCTCCGTCGAGAAAGGCTCAGCTGTGTCAGCACGATGTTCAGTGGACGGTACATTGGCAGCAACAGGCTCTCCATCTCTAGGCTCTAATTCCTCGGGCTCATTCAGCTCAGTCACTTCATCCTCATCAACCAGCAAAATGCGGTGGCTCATCCTACGCTTCGAACTCTCCCTCGGGTCGCCCCTCGACCAAAGAGGTCCACCTCCCTCACCTTCTCCTTTGTGACCCCTTTTAAAAGGAGCACGCGGCGGAGACGGCGGGGCTGTGCAAACCATTGACGGGCTCACCTGCCTGAGGGAAACCCCCATTGGCATGGGTGAGGGCGCAACCGGTGGGACTGGGTATCTCCTTACTCTCGGCGGCCACGGCGTATAGCTGCAAAGACTCCTGGGCCGCTCGACATCACTTGAGAAGGGCAGTGAGTGTATACATCGATAAATTTTGAATCGCAAATATGAGGATTACATGGTCGAACGCGAAGAACACTAAACAAAAACTCACCGATCTCCTGATTCAAGTGATGCGGGAACTGGAAGAACCGCGCCCGACGACGAGCTCTTCCCGTATTAAGGGAAATCGTCTAACGTTCGATAGCCGGGACTTTCTCAACCCGTCGAAACGCAAGGTCAAAATCCCAATTCAAATCTTCACACCGGGGCACCAGATAGCCTGCAAAGGAAAAATAGGAAAATGTGATCAGTACAAAAGGCACAAAAAAAGATAAGGCAGAACTTACTCTTCCTTTTCCACTGGAAAGTCATGGGCACGACTATTTCTTGGCCAGTTGTGTCCGTGGGCCTCCAGGCGCCAGCCACCCAAAACTACTGATACGCATACTCGCGCAACTTCAGCGGAATCCCGAGGATTATCCTCTCCAAAGATACCCTGTTCGGGCGGCCCCTGATATAGACGTTGCCCGGAAACTGAGTCTCAGCATTAATCCCAAAGAGAAAATTGACCTCCCCGGGGGTAGGCATCCGGCAGAGCCGTTGTTGGCAGAGCAGGGTGAGGAGGGAGATGATGTTATACCAGGAGTTGGGATGCAACTGTGCCGGCGCCAATTCCTAAAAATTCAGGAGATGTATCAGATTGTGATGTAAGGGAAAGCGCAACCCTGCCTCCATGGTGTAAAAATTAACGGCCACCATTCCAGGAGGCAGCTGGTCCGCCCTCTCCAGCGGATCGGGAGCATAAAGATGCACATCGATCGGAACCTATCACCGGATCCGCCACGCAGCCAACTCCCCAGCCGTGACAGAACTAGCCCTCTCTCTCTAAGAAGTGAACAACTCGGAGCTCTGGGCCTCCACGATCGACCCAGGATTCCGCCCCTGATAGACATAAGGATGCCTACTCAGATAATCAGCATAGTCAAAGACTGGAGGCAGACCGACGATTCGATCGATAAACTCTTCCCAGGCCTGGAAGGCCACGAAGACCTGTTCGTCATAAGTCTCCTCATCTTGTGCGTACTCTAAAATAACCTCCTCTTCACCGTCGTCAACCATGGGGCCTCCCGAAGCCCCAGTTTCAGCGGAGTTCCCGCCAGGGACACGGTCCTCACCGACTGACTGAGGGGAGGGGTCCGCGGGGCCGACAAACTGAAAACTACCGATGGACGACCCTTGGGTTCTCGGAGTTGATTCCGGGGGCGGCGGGCAACCTCGACGGCCTGACGAACTGGCCCTATCCCCCACCATCTTAAGAAAACTAGAAGCTATGATATCGAGGCAATTTGGAAAATTACCTTAGAGAAAATAACGATTTCAATGGAAGGTTTCAAAGCAAGGAAGTGGGAAACGAAATATTTGAAGAACGAAGGAAACCCCCTTTTTAAAGGAGAAAAATTGGGGGTACAATTGCAAATAAAGGCGGCAGAAAAGAGGCGACTTTTCGTCTTCAAACGCGACCGCCGGACGTGACCACAAATGACTGCGTCCCTCCAGTAAAGACGCGTCCAATCAATGAGAGTGGCACTTTTCAGACCATCATTACTTTTCCTCTTGAAAGCGGCAAAAGGAATCAGTGCATTTCCAAGAAATCTTTTCGCAATAGACGCCTTTCAGAATGCCCAAACCCTATTTTGACACGTGGACTGACGTAGATCATGGAGGAATTCGAAGGATCAGATGTGAAGATTCACCCTGGGAAAAGACAAAACCCCACCAGGGGCAAAGATTCACCTTGGACCCCTCCTCAAACTCGGCGACCAAGCTGAGGGGCAATTGTTGTAGGCAGAAAATAACGTGTACCATACCAATCTATGAAGCAGAGGAACCCCGCCTCCACCTGGAGAGCTCGACCGACCTCGACCTCGCCCAAGTAGGCAATCTCGACGAGAAGCTACCTCGCTAGCCTAAGAGACCCCGCCTCCTCGACCGACCGGGAGTGGTCCGTCCGAGCCGGGGGATGTTTCGGACCTGCGCAAGCCCGCCGCAAGCTCGCAACAGGCTAGACAACTGGAGATCAAGACAGAGGTGAGGACATAGCCACCAGCCTGCAGCGATGCCCGCGCTTGGAGAAAGGACGAATGCAGATGCTGGCATAGGGAAAGGACTGGCCGACGCCCTGACGGGACAGTGCCCACAGGCCAGCTGACGGGACAGTGCCCACAGGCCCACAGTACCCACAGGCCAGCTGGATAAGGACGATCCTCGGGCAGGGCCAGTAAAGGCCCTGGCACCTCGATGACTAGGCAATAGCAAAGAGACAGAAAATGATTAGCAATCATTGTAAATTCTATCCAAATAGCTAAGACAACACAATCTATCCTAGGACTTACTATAAATAGAGCCCTTGAGCTCATGAATAAAACACACACAACTTAAGACCGAGCCTAAACCCCTAAGCAATCCTCTGAGTCATTACTTTTCGATTCTTTATTTTGTTTTATCCTATCATAGCCACATAAAGTTCTTAAAATCATCAATTGGGTAACAACAACGAGCAATCGAGCAATCGAACAACGAGCAAAAAGGTAAGAGGACGTGCAATGTGATGAAGCGGATAGTACCCAAGCTCGTTAGAATAAAAGCAAAGCCCCAATCGGTTGGACGTCGCTTTAAGAGGTACATGTATACGCAAAATTCTTATTTATTCCGCCGTAGAATTTTACGTGTTTATATTCATATGCATGTAAATTTGTTGCTGGCATAATTATTGTATGAATTAATTTAGGATTAATTTATGCTAGTAATATTTAGATTTAAATTCGTATTTAAATTTCATCCCGAATAGATTCGGGCACCCCGAATTTTCCCCAACAACTGATATTAGAGCCACAGTTTTGGGCTCTGATCTTTAAATTGGTAAACATTAAATTGAAATTGGATAGTAGAATTGCTAGATCTTTTTTGTAGGTATCCAAATTGTCATGATTAATATTTTTTTATTTTCATGCGTAGGAATATTTATTGTTTTTAATTCTATTCGTTCGAATTTATTTTTCTCGTGAGAAAATCCACGAGTAGATTAATTTTTTTATTTGTTTGATTCGATCAATGTAATAACTAGTCTAGATCTAGGTTTATTTATTTTTTGTAAATAAATAGTAACCGGATCGGAACGAAGACGGAGATGAAGAATTAAGAACGACGTACCCGGACGATGCATGCATGGACGTGGATCATGCATGGACGTGGATCATGCATGGGGTGAAAAATGAGCACGGATGGAAAAACTCGACGCACGGCGTGCGCAAAGCGCACAGAGCCGTGCACAACGGGGCGCCGAGCAGCTCGGGGCGCGCGCGAAAGGCGCAAGGCCCAAGGCCATGGGCTGTCGCACGCCGAATCCCGGCCCTGTAATCCTATTTCGTGCTTATTTTTTTTGTACGACGCCAAAGGTCACCCCGACCCCAAACGAAGGACGCTTTTGACGATTTGTTATTGTTCGAGTCGGAGCTTTTCGAGATGAACGATGAAAGCAAAGAGGATGATTTATCGCATCAAGACGTGAAGAAAATTAAATCGTGACAATTGGATTTGAGTGCTTCAATTTGTTTTTTTTATGGATGTTTTATTTTTGTGCACTTATTATTTTTATAATATGTGTTTACATGAATTTTAATTGTCCAAGAAAAACCTTACTTTAAAAAATTACTAAGTATGTTTTTTTAATCCTGATTTATTCCGGATATTAAAATTGGATTAATTTTGACCTCCATAATTTATATGTGAAGTCTTTTTGGAATACATTTCCCCTTCGGATCGACCAAAAAGACGGATTTCACATGAATAAATTCTGAAAGGATGATTGTGGATTATTACTAGTGGCGGTATTGACCCTCACCAGGAGTGGCTTGCTCAAAGCAAAATAATAATCCTGTATTGAATTATGGTTATTACTTACGCATAAGAAATTGATATTAACTTACTCCCCGCGGAGTCCCTATCAATTTTTATGTGGTCAAAGTGGGAGCCAACTATTAATTTTGAATTAAAGGTTTGTAAATATGGTGACCTGCTTGAATGAGTTTAAATGTATAGACCACCCCTCGTGGCACATTTAAATTGTTTCGAGATGTCGGCTGATGTATGATTATATTGTTTTAAGGTTTCAATATAGTTGATGTGATTGGATTATGTGATAATTTCATATTTTTCTAGATATTAATATGAATGTATGTTTTATTCTCAGTTCATCATGTCGCAACCCTTTAATCCACTGTTTAGTATACTTAAAGATAACAAACTTGTTGGTGAGAACTATGTTGATTGGAAACGTAACCTTTATATTGTCCTAACCGCACAACACCACAAATGGGTGCTTACTACTCCTAAACCCGAAGAGCCTGCCGAAGATGCTAGCAAGTCGGCCAAGAAAGAACATAAGTCTTGGAAGGACTCCATGAGATGGCTAGGTGTACCATCTTGGCTTCAATGTCGGATGTGTTGCAACACAAACACCAACACCAACACCAACACATGGAGACCGCCTCAAAGATTATGCTCAATCTTGAAAAGATGTTTCAACATCAGAACCGTACCACTAGGAAAATCACCATGTAAAAGATGCTTTAGCAGATAATGATGGAGGGAACGCCCGTGAGGGATCACGTTCTCGAGATGATGGCTCACCTCAATAAGTTGGAGGTACTCAATGCCGAGTTTGATATACTTACTAAGGTTGATTTTATTCTTCATTCTCTGCCGAAGAGTCTTGAGCAGTTTCAATTGAACTATCAAATGAATGAATGGACAAGTAAGTTGCCCGAGCTCTTGCAAGCTCTGGTATCGGCGGAAGCTATAATGGGGCACCAGTCTGTTGCTATGGTGGCTAATGGTCCATCTACCTTTTTTGGTCCCAAGGGAGGGAAGAAGAATAAGAGAACCAAGAGCCAGACCCAAACAAACCCAACTGTTGCGAAAGGGGTAGCCAAGGCTAAGGGCGAAGGAGGTGGAAAGCAGCCTGCTAAGGGTAAGTGCTTCAATTGCAGTGAGAATGGACATTGGAGGTCTTCTTGTTCTAAGCCTAAAAAGGCAGGAAAGAAAGACAACTCTCATGCTTTAGTCGTTGAAACTTATATTGCGGCATATGCTGCCTACGTTTGGGTAGTGGATACCGGGGCAACTGGTCATATTTATTTCACTCTTCAGGGGTTCCAGCTAACTCGATGACTTAGCGAGAATGAGATCCTCATCACCTTAGGCGATGCTACGAGAGTGGCAGCCGAAGCAGTGGGAGACGTGCACCTGTCTTTTGAAGATAGAGTTTTAATTTTAAGAGATATTTTATACGTTCCAAACTTTAGAAAGAATTTAATTTCAGTTTCTAAGTTATTTTTTTGATGGATATTAAGTTACTTTTAATAAAGTTGCTACTATTTCATTTAAGAATGATCTTATCTGTCATGGAACGTTGGTAAACAATCTCTAAATGATTAAGTGTGCACATGACTTGAAGCGAACTACACTAGCTTTCTACTAGTAGTTACCCCGCAAGAGAACGGGTTCACAGTAGTATGGGCAAGTATAGGGACCAAGTATTATCGAACCCAAGGGAAAGTGTGTATGCGAACAGATCCCTGAAGATCTACGCGTCGTAGTTAATATGAGTGTAATGTTTTTGGGTTTTTGAAAGATTAATTAAAAGACTGAATTAAACTAAGTAAACTAAAATACTAAAGAAATTAAATTAACTAAGGGTTTTGTTCTAATGAGAGATGGTGATGCTTAGGATTGGAATCCCTACGTATACTAACGGAGCAGGTACATAATCAGAATAACTGTGACACACAAGAAATAACCTAAGTCTAAGAATGCAAGGTGAAAGCTCAAGATTCTAAACCCTAATACTTTACCCTAACACTCGACTTCACTAATCTACTAACAAGTTAATAGATTGTGCTTAATTAATGAGACCCTAATTTAACTAAGGTGATGCGGTCGTCCTCCTTCGCTAAACTGGTAGATGAATTAACCCTTCCTAAACCCTCTCGTTAAGTCTACTCGTTGTTAAAGAGTGATACGGTCGTCCTCTCTCTAACACTTTTCGAACGAAATTTAAAGGCAAAGTGAAGATTGATTTTAAGAATTCATTAATCAAGAGAATTAAAACCTAACGTCACAAGTTACCCTAATTACATACCCACATCCTACTTCTACGAGTTCATCCTACCCCAAGCATGCAAGGGTTCTAGCCTAACATGGTGGTTTGAATAATAAAAGCAATCACAAGAACAATAATCATATGCATAATTAAATTAACGAAAGAAATCAAGAACATAAACGAAAGAACAAATTAAAGTCTCTAAAGAAATCTATATAAATCTGAAAAACTAGGTTTAATCGTCTCCAAGAGTAAAGAAAGAAAGAATTAATCTAATACGTTCAAAAGAAATACTAAAACGAAGAATTCGTAAATTAAAACCTCGATTACAACGTATAAAACTCTTCCAATCTCCCTCCCAAACTTTCTCCTCGCTCAAAATATGTAAAAATATGTGTTGGTATGTTGTGATATGTGAAAATATGCTTGGAAGGGGTATATATAGGCTTTGGGACGAATTTGAGCGATTTTGGGCCAAAAACACGCAAAAACGCTCGAGCTGGCTCGAGCGCCCCATTCGAGCTTGGTGGTCGAGCGAGGCGCTCGACCGCTGACTGTACACATGTTCGTAAAACCTTCATAACTTCTCAACCGGGAGTCCGTTTTGGCCGATTCAAAGTCATACGAACTCCTCTTTTCGCCCTCTATCCATCTATGAAAACCAAAGATACAAATTAATAATTTTATAAAAATGATACTCATTTGA
Source organism: Ballota nigra (assembly GCA_947034835.1). Classification (NCBI taxonomy): domain Eukaryota; kingdom Viridiplantae; phylum Streptophyta; class Magnoliopsida; order Lamiales; family Lamiaceae; genus Ballota; species Ballota nigra. The sequence goes on along the minus strand of OX344728.1, from coordinate 50,195,565 downwards.
CTCCAAACACTCGTCGAAAATACTCAAAACATGGGCAAATCGGGCACCAAAACATAACAATTTCACGCCTAATCAACCCCCCCAAACTTACCATATTGCTTGTCCTCAAGCAATGAAATAATAAGTCAAGTGAAATTGTTAGGAATGAGTCAAAGAATCAACTCATGCAAGCAAATGAACTCGAGCTTTAAAGAGCAATCACATGTATACTCACTCATCTTCCTTTATCATACTCATGCAACAACAACAAGAACCACCAAGATCAAACATGGATGTGCACTCAACGATGTGTTTCACTCCCTCACAAGTGTATATCAATGATTAAGGGACTCACTCAAACAATCAATCACTCATATCGGCAGCCATAGGCTTGTAAGCACTCTCAACTCCGACCATACTCTAGAAATCAATGCCGAATCAAAAAGGACTTTTCTCAAGATTGTAATGTAGGTTCTTTGGACAGGTGGGATAGCAATATGGGTAAGTGACTTAAGTGAATGGAGAATAGAAAGTCAAACTTTGGCACTTCGAGATTAGGAACAGACTACTTCAAACATATTCAATCAACACTCTTTCAATTCCACTTTTCTCTGTTGGTCCCACTCGATAGATTAATTGCGGAAGCTTATGTTATAATGTCTTTCAAAGTCTTTTATAAGAGAGTAATAAACAATAAACAATAATTAAAATAAAGCGATAAATAACACAAGATATATAGTGGTTCGGATTAAATATCCTACGTCCACTCTCCCTTATCACCAAGGGGTCTCACTATCAACCAACTCACAAACTTACTCACTGGAATTTCCGAAGTACCAGCACCTTCTTACAAACTCTTTAGATCTAACTTCGATCTAAAGATAGACTTACTCCAACCTTGTCTAACAAGATGAACAGGTTGAGTATATAAACTCCTTACGAGTAGATGAGTAATTAAGAACAAAAGTGAGTGCAAAAGCGTAGTGATCAAAAGCTTAATATGGCTATATGCGCGTGAATGATTCTAGAGCTTTTTCTAGATCTGCACTCAAGTATATATAGAGGGGATTAGGGACATAGCCGTTGGGAGGCTACTCCAATCAGATCCTCTATATATGGAAGCTTCAATCAATCAATTCCCTAATTGATTGATTGGGTTGGTGAGATCCTTGGATTGATTATCTCCAAATACTTTCCAATCCTGATCTTGTTGACTTGATTTGAATCACCAACGGTCAATAGCTTCCTCTGCCTAACTCTGATTCTCTCCAGAGAAGGCAGGACCAGACACCAGGCAACCTCGGTGTCTTCTGGTCCTTATCTGGTGAACAACCAGAATACTCAGTAGAATAAGGGGATCAAACTGAACATCTTTTGTTCCACCAGACTCGTCTGGTCCGGACTCGTCTGGTCTGGGGAAGGTCCTCTGCCTCTGGTCTGATCTCATCTGGTGAAGTCTTCTGGTGGAGTCCTCTGGTGAAGTCCTCTGGTCTGGTGACTCTTCTGGTGAAGTCTTCTGGTCTGGCAGTTCCCCCTAGACTAAGTCCTAATCTAGATCATCATCTGGCTAACAGGTCCAGATGGTCCTATTACATCTTCTGGTTTGTTTTAACTCATCAAAACTAACAATTTTTATCCTAACAATTTCCCCCTTTTTGATGGAGTTAAAACACTACCAGAACTGATCAAAAGTAAACTTAATCAAGAAAACAATAAAGGGATGAGACCTTAGAATAGATCTCATCAGGCAAATAATAAGACAACAAGGAGTTGTCTTTAGAACAAAGAAGATATGTATTTTTCCATTAATAAACAGAGGACAAATAATTACAGATTACATTGAAGTTCATAGTCCTACTCTAGGCATATCTTCTGTTCTCTTTAGGGACAAGAAACCAGTCAAGGAACCTATCCTGGACGGCCTTTAACTCTGCAGAAGATGTTGGGGTGAAATTCACCAACACCTTGGTCTTGTAAAGCTTCTTCAGTTCTGCCCAATCCACCTGGTTCCCATTCATGGGAGTGTTAAGATAAGTAAATTCTGGAGCAGTCACCTCCAGGTTGAACTCAATGGTTGAATCCATCAGCTGCTTGTACAAGTCTGCATCATAGGCTTGCATCCAAGAATGGAAGGTTCTGTTGATCAGCTCATCATCTTCTGGTGATGGCCTCTGGATATAATGCTGAATGAACCAGAGGGTCTTGGCTTCTCTCCATCTTTCAATCAGAGGATACGGCACAGTAGAGTTAAAGGACCCTTCTGTTCTGAGTGGCAAGATGTTCATAACTTCCACAGGAGCTTTCCTCTTCTGACCTGAGCCACCTGCACCAGAAGGAATACCAGCTTCTCTGGCCTTCTTGTTCTGCCTCTTAACATATCTGAGCCTCTGCTCTTCATCTATGTTCTTCCTGATTCTGGCTTGCCTCTCTTCTGGAGTTTCTTCCTTGTATCTCTTCTCTGCTTCTTCGACAACAGATTCAAGGAAACTCTTCTTTACTTTTCTAATCTTTCTCTTAGCAGGACCAGGAATGGTAGAAGGATCCTGCTCAGCTTCAGATGACTCTTCTTCTGCAGCAAGTTGTTTAGCCATAGTAAGAGACTTCAACTCTTCTTTCTTCTTCTTCTTCTGCAACTCAGCCTGGGCCAGAGTGTTCTCCAACAGGTCCAGACGAGCTCCATGGCTAAACAGAGTCTCATTGGTGGTCTTCGCCAGATCAGTTCTGGCCTTCTCTTCCCCCTTTTTAACTTCATCAAGGAGGGGCTCCACTACCTGCCTTATAAGATCAGGCAAGGCAGTGTTGGAGGAAGAGTGAAGATCACGCAGCTGCTTGGCTTCCTCCAGATAAGCTTTAGACTCTGCAACAAGTCTCTCCTGCTTCTCCAACATCTCCTGGAGGGAGTCCTTCAGCTTAGCGGTCTGAATCATCTGGCTGGCCATCTCCACCTTGAGAACAGAGACTGGCCTCAACTGCTCCAGCACGTGCTCCTGGAGCTGCTTCTGGCTGTGCATGACATCTAACTTGACAAATAAGCCATTAGCCTTGAATGAAGCTTTTACCTCTGCCAGAGAGGACTTGAGCTGCTTCAGGAAGATTCTCCTCTCATGCTTAATCTGATGCTCAATCATAGCAGGGGCCATATGTTGAATTGCTTTAGAAAACCGCCCAATCTGCATAATCTGCTCATTGAAGAAGGCCTTCATCTTCTGGAGCACAGCAGGAGACATCTCAAAGTCCTCCTCATCAGAGTACAACTCTGGAGGGAATGAGAAATGCGGACCAAAATTGTAGGAGAAGCCCTCTGGAGTGAGCATGACACCTTTCTGGATTAAGAGGGTTCTGATCAAGACCTTGGCCGCCTCTGGTGTCTCCAACTCTGCTGGGTTTTGAATGTTTAAATTCTTCTTCAGCTCAATCTCCCAAGCAGTGAAGGCAGAAGGAGACATCTCCTCTAGCAGAAGCATGAGATCTTCAACATCCTGGAGTCTTGCCATACTCCAAACCTTGGCATCAGTCAGATTTGCCAGGAGGGGTGAGTGCTCCAACAAAATTGGAAACTGCTCTCTTAGCCAGAGCTGAGCACTCACACTCATACTCTGCCTAATGGGACCCATATCATCAGAAGAGAATATAAAGGGTTTGGGCCCAGAGGCAGAGGAGGAAGCTGCTAAGTGAGTAGGCTCAAGTGAAGCTTCCTCATCTTCACTATCATCGCTTGTTAAACAGGTTGGGGAGGGGGGAGGGGCAGGGAATCCCAGAGCCATAGCAATGGTTGGGTCCTGATCTGTATGGGTTTGGGGAGGGTTGGGGTTTTGTGAAGTAGAGGTGGTAGGAAGAGGTTGTTCTGCACCAGAAGAGGAAGGAATATCTGGTACAGAGTGTGTAGGAGGGATCTGGGAGGTGGAAGAGTTTGAAGGGGGGACTTCTACACCAGAGGAGGTTGAGGGTACCTCAGGTCCAGAAGGTGGGGGAGAGGGGTTAGTGGGAAGATGTGTTTGGGAGTTTGGGGAAGAAGGTGTATGAGCAGGAATGGTAGAGGGTGTAAAGACAGGGGTATCTGGGATAGTCTGCTCTGGTGGAAGAGTGGGGTTACCAGAGGCAGATGGGGTTTGGGGAATGTTATCTGGGGGAGAGGTGGAATGGGAAACAAGATTTATGGGAAAAGAAGATGGAATGGAGGGATTTACCTCTGCTGGGTCAACACCAGCAGGTATAGCCGTCTCTGGAGCATCCTCCATCAACTGGGAGGCCTCATCAATAGCCTTCTCCAAGGCCTCCCCAAGATCAGATCCAGATTCAGGATCTTGAAGAATAGCTCTCTTAGCCTTGGATTTCCTCACAAGAGGCACTTCCTCTTCTTCCTCTTCTTCTTCTGATGGCTCATCCACCAGAAGGGTTTTCTTGGCCTTCCTGCTAATCTTAGACTTTTTAGCAGAGCCTCTCCTGGCCTCCTCTGGCCGCTTCCTCTTGGCTGCTCCAGCCTTCTTTACAGCTTTATCATCATCACCCTTCTTCTTAAGCACATCAAGAAGGGGAATCTGGTCCTCCTCTGAGGAACCAGAAAAGGCAACGGTTGAAGAACCAGTTGCTTCAGCAACTTTCTTCTGTGTCTTCTGCTGCTGCTGCTGCTTTCTCTGCCCCTTAGGAGGTGAGGGAATAGATTGAATAGGAGGGGCAGGGATGGCTTGCTCTCCATCAGAGTCGGCATGGCCGTGGAGAGGACCATCCTTGGAGAAGAGGATCTTGGACTTGTGATAATTGTGGCACCAAGATGACCTCCACTTCTTCTCTGGAAGAAGAGAATCCAGAATAAGTGTTAACTTAGTCCCCAAAGAGACATTTGCAGTGAAACAGAACTGCAACTCCCCTGGCTTGGAAGGACAAGGCTCCTTCTTCACCTTCAGCTTGTTCTTCCTCAACACATCCCAGAAAAACTCCGCCCAATTACATTGCACACCATCATATAACGCTCTCATCACACACATCCTACCATTGAAAATGGCATCTGTGCTGTGATTTTCACACATAAGTACTTTAACCACAATATCGAACAACACCTTGAACTTCTGCCTTAAATGCTTATCTACAAAGCCCTTTGTGATGTTCTGGCAGGAAGATCGAGCAAAAATCTTGAATGATCCAACGATATCATCCTCCTTGTATGTCAACGGATCCACTCCCGCCGCAGAAATGTTCTCGAACAAAGCGCAGAAATCGTGCTTAGAAAACACCAAATCATCTTCACCAATCTTTGAAGAGATGTAATCCTCATGAATCTTCATGCGAACCAGAAACTGGGCCGCATAACCGTCAAGGGTGCGAAAGTCCTTGGGAACAGTGGAGATCAACTTCTCCACCCCTGCATTCTGGAACATCTCCAGAACCGACAGCACAACTGGATTCTTGGTGGTATAAAAGTCCACCACCATCTCCGTCTTAAGCTTTTTCATCATCAGGACATGATCGAAATTGCACGGAGGAGCCATTACTGTGAAAGAGAGAGAGAGAGAGAGAAAATGCTTTGCAGAGAGAGGTTAGGGTTTGAATAGTATAGAAACGTGAAAGGACAGATCGAAAGCAAAATTGATTTAAATAGAGTAATACGCGTGGCTTGAAAATTAAATGAAGTGTGAACGCGTGTTGTTTCAAATTCAATTTAGGAAACAAAATCAATTTTAGCATTGATTGACATTTTGCACAGTGATTAAATCTGATGGCCACGATGAAAGGCAAGATACAGATTTAATCTGGTGCGTTGGCATAGTCATTGGGACTGGGCATAAAGGGGTTTTGTGGCAGTCAAGAGAAAAAGCGAAATGATTGCCTAGGCCCTATACCCTAGTCTTAAATACACTCCGAAGTTGAAAGGTTTTGAGTGTACTTACTAATTTGAAAAGTGTATCCCAATGATCAGAGGCCATAGAAGTAAATGCATACCTGTCACCTGATATTGTAACCAGATGAAACCACAGCTACAACTTCTCTGATGGAGCTCATCTGGTTCTGGTCAGAGAAGATTTTGGACAAATGACTCAGCACCTCATCTGGGACAAGTGTCACCTGGTGCATATCTCATCTGGTACCTTCTCTGATATATCTAATCTGCAGGTATGTTAGCTCAAAAAAATAAATATATGAAGAAAAGTAATGAAACAAGGATACTTCTCTGATGTTCCCCCTAAAAAAAATCTGTCTCTGGATCCAACAAACCTAACTCAAAAGCTAACTCTCTGAATCTGGTTTCAGCCAAAGGCTTAGTTAAAATATCTGCTCTCTGCCTCTCTGTTGCAATCTTTTCCATCCTTATATCTCCCTTCTCAACATGATCTCTGATAAAGTGATGCCTTATATCAACATGTTTACACCTGGTATGAAGAACTGGATTCTGGGTAATGGCTATGGCACTATTACTATCACAGAAAATAGGAATATCCTTGGCTCTAATCTGGTAGTCCCTAAGCTGTTGACTAATCCAAAGTAGTTGAGAACAACAGCTCCCTGCAGCCATGTACTCTGCTTCTGTTGTTGATGTAGCAACTGAGGTCTGCTTCTTAGAAAACCAGGATACCAATTTATTCCCTAAAAATTGGCATGTTCCACTTGTAGATTTCCTATCTATTCTGCACCCACCATAGTCTGAATCTGAATAACCACTCAATTCTAAATTGTCATCTGCAGGATACCATAATCCTAAATTCACAGTTCCCTTAAGATATTTCAAAATCTTCCTAGCTGCTTCCAAGTGACTTTTCTTGGGATTAGCTTGAAATCTGGCACAAACTCCTACAGCAAAAGTAATATCTGGTCTGCTTGCAGTCAGATACAAAAGAGAACCAATAAGTGCTCTGTACTGAGTCTGGTCCACACTCTCTCCAGACTCATCTGGATCCATGTTGAAATTTATCATCATAGGGATCTTGGCTGCCTTGCTAGATCCTATTCCAAATTTCTCTAACATGTTTCTGGTGTACTTAGCTTGATTAATAAAAATTCCCTTCTCTGATTGCTTAACCTGCAAACCCAAAAAGTAATTTAATTCTCCCATCATGGACATCTCAAACTGTCCCTGCATAAGCTCACCAAACTTCTCACACGGCTTCTTGTTAGGGGATCCAAATATGATGTCATCAACATATATTTGGACCAGAAGGATGTCCTTTCCTTCTTCTTTTCTAAACAAGGTCCTATCAATCTTACCTTTAGTAAAACCATTGTCCAGAAGAAATTGAGATAGAGTGTCATACCATGCTCTGGGTGCCTGCTTCAGCCCATAAAGAGCTTTCTTAAGCTTAAACACCTTGTCACCTTGTTCAAAACTAGGAGGTTGTTCCACATACACTTCCTCAATGAGAATCCCATTAAGAAAGGCAGATTTCACATCCATCTGGTATACTTTGAACTTCATGTGAGCAGCATATGCTAAGAACAATCTGATAGCTTCTAGTCTGGCAACAGGAGCAAATGTCTCATCATAGTCTATTCCTTCAGACTGAGAATAGCCCTGGGCCACTAGCCTTGCCTTGTTCCTAGTAATGACATCATTCTCATCTTTCTTATTTTTGAAAACCCACTTAGTGCCTATCACCTTTTGATGTCTTGGTCTGTCTACCAGCTCCCAAACATCCTGTCTGGTGAATTGATTCAATTCCTCCTGCATAGCAACAATCCAGTTTGAATCTTTCAGTGCTTCCTTGATGTTCTTGGGCTCAATCAAGGACACATAGCAACTGAATAAGGCAGCTAAGTTAATAGTTCTCCTAGTCTGGACACCCTTAGTTGGATCTCCTAAGATCAGGTCATTGGGGTGATCAACCAGGGTCCTCCTACCCGTGGTCTTGCCTGGTTGATCATCATCTGCAGTACCATGGTGATTATCACCACCTGCAGAAGAGCTTCCCCCTACAGGAGGTCCAACCTCTTCTGGTTCTGCTCCTTGTGAAGGCTGCTGCTTCAGAGAACCAGGAGATGGGTCATCATCTGAATCTGAATCTGAATCTGAATCAAGAACAGGTGGATTGACTTTGATTACTCTGGGAGTAGTCTGATTCTGGGTCTCATCAGAAGACTTTAAGTCCACCTTTAACTCAAAAGTAGATTCATAAAAAACAACATGAGGTGTTTCCTCCACACAAAGTGAATTCTTATTAAAAACTCTAAAAGCTTTACTGGTGCTGGAATATCCCAAAAATATTCCATCAGCCACTTTAGCATCAAAGGTTCTTAATTTAGATTTCCCATTGTCATGGATGAAACACTTACATCCAAAAACATGAAAATATGAAACAGATGGGGTTTTACCTTTCCATACCTCATATGGGGTCTTATTGTGTCTCTGGGCAATCAGGCACCTGTTCTGAGTGTAACAAGCTGTATTGATGGCCTCTGCCCAAAATCTCTGTGGAGTGTTGTACTCTGCCAGAAGTGTTCTTGCAGCTTCTTTGAGAGTCCTATTCCTCCTTTCTGCAACTCCATTTTGTTGAGGTGTTCTGGCAGCAGATGTCTCATGAAAAATCCCATGGTCCTTGCAGTAATCTGCAATATGTGAATTCAAAAACTCTGTTCCTTTGTCACTTCTGATCCTGACAATGCTCTGGTTCTGCTCATTCTGAATCAGCTTGAAGAACTCTGGCAGCTTAGTCATAGTTTCATTTTTCTTAAACAAGAACACTACCCAAGTGTATCTTGAAAAGTCATCTACTATTACTAAGGTGTACTTCCTTCCACTGAAACTAAGAGGAGAAACAGGTCCAAACAGGTCCATGTGAAGTAGTTGAAGTACTCTGGTTGTGGTTGTGCTCTGGACATCCTTAAAGGAAGTCTTGGGTTGTTTACCCTTCTGGCATGAACCACAAACCTGATCCTTCTTAAACACTTCATTTGGAAGACCTCGAATGAGACCTTTTCTGGCAATCTTGTTCAATGTTTTGAAGTTAAGATGACATAATCTCTTGTGCCAAATCCAGCTGTTCTCTGCAGATCCTTTAGCAACCAGGCAAGCATTCCTTGGGCAACTGCTAAAATCTGCAAGATAAATGTTACCCTTCCTCAAGCCTATTAGCAAGATATCATTATAATCAGAAGAGAAAACAGTGCATGAATCACTAGAAAACTTCACTGAGTATCCCTTGTCACAGAATTGGGATACTGAAAGCAGATTATGCTTGAGTCCTTCTACGTAGTAGACTTCATCTACAGATACTCCATTGAAGGTCAACTTTCCAACTCCTCTGGTGACTCCATAGTTGTTGTCACCAAACATCACTCTTGGTCCATTTAATGGCTTGAAATCTTGGAGATTATCCTTCTGGAAGGTCATGTGCTTGGAACATCCACTATCAATGTACCAGACATGGTTGCTTGAAAATCCTTTCTCCAATGGACTCTTATCTACCTGCAGAGAGATTAATTAGGTCCCCTACTAGTGCTGGGTCCTGATTGGTTAGTTGCAGGTTTTGTAGGAATCCATAGATAAAGATCATCCCTTGATGGATGAGGAGATCTTATCTTTCTTCCAAATCTATCTACCAGTACATGTCCTCTTACTATGACATATTGAGCTACTGGTCTGATAAGGACACCTTTCCTATAAACAGGTCTGGTGTACCTTTTCTCAAATCTGGCCTTTGGAATGGCCTGCCTCAAAGACATGGTCTTAAAGGTCTGGTTATAAGGGTACATCCTAGAAGAACCATCTCTGGTGTCATAACTACCCAGATCAGTTGGTTTTCTATAGATGGGTCTGGAAGACCTCCTCTGGTTCTGATAATTAGACTTGTTCTGGTGATTATAGTTCCTTTGAGTATACCTATTCTGGAATTGATTCCTCTGAGAAAATTGTCTCTGGGGTACCTGGTTCTGTTGAACATTGTTCCTTCTCTGGTAGTTGTTACTCTGATTGGTATTCCCCTTCCTTGAGTGTTTCCTTTGAGGTCCCCTGATCTGTTTAGGTTCCCTTTGAGGATTTCTCTGGGGTCCTCCAATTTGAGTAATTCCTACTCCTTGGGACTCATTGTTCACAGAACCATCATTCTTTAATGGTTCCCCTTTTTTACACTTAATCTCCAGCATCTTCTCTTCCAGAACAGTCAACTCTTCTGGACCATTTGTTATGTGATTAACAGAGTGATTCCTTTTCCAATCATGATTGTGAACCACCTTGTAACCATTACCAGTTAAGTCTTTATCATTCCAGATTTCTACCAACTTACCAGCTCTTACAGACTTGTCTTTATTATAGAGGTATTTATGGGTTTTAGTGGTAATTCCAGAATATCCTAAACCACTCTTATCACAAATGCGCTGAGAAGACTCTGATATGATAGATACAACAGATGGTATCTTAGGAGCTTCTCTGGGCATAGGTATCTCCTCTATGTTGTGAGCAACTTGTTTTCCCTTGATAAGTGTCTGGTATTTGGCTATGAGTTCAGTGATCTCATCCTCTTGAGAATTCCTTTCTTTCATGAGTTGATCTACCAGAGTATCTCTTTCTGTGATCTTATCCTGAAGTTCAGAGACTTCTTTGGAATGATCTTTCATGAGTTCTCTGGTGGATTTGTGCTCATGAGAGAGAGATTGAACTTTAGCTCTGAGCCTACCATTCTCTTTCTCAAGTTTTTGACAGAGTTGGACACAATTTTGGAGATCTGATAGCATTTGTTGCATATCAGACTCTCTGGAGTTACCAGATGAATTAGAGGATTCAGTACATTTGGAATTAGATAAAACTAGAGTAGTTTCATTTACCTCAGTGATGTCTGCCATGAGACACACATCATCATCTGATCCAAAGTCAGAAGAAGAAGAACTGGAACTAGTATCCTCCTCCTCTGCTTCTGCCAGCAGTGCTCTCTTATCTGCATATCTCCTATCTCTCTTGATTCTTTTCTCTTCTCTTTCCCTAGGAGTAAGCTGAGGACAATCATAACTGTAGTGACCAGTCTTGTTGCATGTGTAGCAAGCATTGTCTCCTCTGGGACTAGGACTTGGCTCTCTCCTCCTCTGGTTGTAGTCTGATCTGGCTGGACTACTTTCTCTCCTCTGGTAGTCAGGTCTGCCAGAGCTACCATCCCTCCTCTGATAATCTGATCTCCCAGAGTTGCCAGGGTTGTCATCTCTCCTCCTCTCTGGAGTTCTGAATCTGGTCTCCCTTGAGTCTCCAGATGTCTTCTCCTTCTCTGCAGGCTTGAAAGAACTCTTCCTGTCTCTGGTAGACTCCTTCCAATGCCTTTTGTACCTGCCATACTTTGAACTCATTTTATCTAATTTATGAGTTAGAAGTGCTACCTGCTCCTTGAGGCTCAAGTCATCTGCAGTAGACTCCTTTGGCTTTACATCAGGCTTGAGAGTTGAAGAGAATGCAACTCCTTTCTGGCCAGAAGAGGAAACCTCTTCTGTTTGATCCTCCTCTTGAAGATCAAACTCGTAAGCTTTGAGATCAGACAACAGAAGATGGTGATCCAGAGTGTTGAGATCCTTGTTGTCCTTGATCACGGTGACTTTAATTCTCCACCTGCTTGTTAGTGAACGCAAGATTTTACTATTAATTTCCTTTTCAGAGTAGGTCTTACCTAAGGCACTAGCCTTGTTTAGGAGATTTGTGAGGCGCATGTCCAGCTGGTCTATGGTCTCGTCTGGTTTCATTTTGAACGTATCAAACGAGTGTTGTACAGCCTGGAGCTTGTTATCTTTAATCTTCTCTGTTCCCTCGCAGAGAAGTGCAAGTTTGTCCCACATCTCCTTTGCAGTGACACAGGTTCTGACCTTTTCTATAACCTCCTTGGTGAGAGTGTTGATAATCTCGGTTCTTGCCACCTGGTCCAGGTTATATAGCTTTCTCTCATCATTATCAAGCTCCTCTTTCTTTTTGAGGATTTTCTGCCTGGGGACTCTATCCTCGGCAGCTTTGTGAGCAGCTTCACTTGTTTCTTCTCTGGACTCAGACCTGCCACTATCAATAGGAGTCCAATAAAATTTAATGGGGCCACTTTCAACCACATCTAACATGCGGTGGTGAATAGCTCCAAGATGATTACTCATCATGAAGCTCCAGTGGCTATAGTCCTCAAATGAGAACTCTGGCAATTTGCGACTCTTATAAGAAGATTTTGCAGACATTTTAAATAAAATTTGGGAAATAACAAGAACTCTAACAAAAGCACTAAGGAGCAATGGATCTGCCCGGTGACCACCAAAAGCTTTACAAAGCAGTGGTCGTTGGACACACTGCTCTGATACCACTTGTTGGTCCCACTCGATAGATTAATTGCGGAAGCTTATGTTATAATGTCTTTCAAAGTCTTTTATAAGAGAGTAATAAACAATAAACAATAATTAAAATAAAGCGATAAATAACACAAGATATATAGTGGTTCAGATTAAATATCCTACGTCCACTCTCCCTTATCACCAAGGGGTCTCACTATCAACCAACTCACAAACTTACTCACTGGAATTTCCGAAGTACCAGCACCTTCTTACAAACTCTTTAGATCTAACTTCGATCTAAAGATAGACTTACTCCAACCTTGTCTAACAAGATGAACAGGTTGAGTATATAAACTCCTTACGAGTAGATGAGTAATTAAGAACAAAAGTGAGTGCAAAAGCGTAGTGATCAAAAGCTTAATATGGCTATATGCGCGTGAATGATTCTAGAGCTTTTTCCAGATCTGCACTCAAGTATATATAGAGGGGATTAGGGACATAGCCGTTGGGAGGCTACTCCAATCAGATCCTCTATATATGGAAGCTTCAATCAATCAATTCCCTAATTGATTGATTGGGTTGGTGAGATCCTTGGATTGATTATCTCCAAATACTTTCCAATCCTGATCTTGTTGACTTGATTTGAATCACCAACGGTCAATAGCTTCCTCTGCCTAACTCTGATTCTCTCCAGAGAAGGCAGGACCAGACACCAGGCAACCTCGGTGTCTTCTGGTCCTTATCTGGTGAACAACCAGAATACTCAGTAGAATAAGGGGATCAAACTGAACATCTTTTATTCCACCAGACTTGTCTGGTCCGGACTCGTCTGGTCTGGGGAAGGTCCTCTGCCTCTGGTCTGATCTCATCTGGTGAAGTCTTCTGGTGGAGTCCTCTGGTGAAGTCCTCTGGTGGGGTCTTCTGGTGACTCTTCTGGTGAAGTCTTCTGGTCTGGCAGTTCCCCCTAGACTAAGTCCTAATCTAGATCATCATCTGGCTAACAGGTCCAGATGGTCCTATTACATCTTCTGGTTTGTTTTAACTCATCAAAACTAACAATTTTTATCCTAACATTCTCAACACTTCAATTTTTTTTCTAACTCTTTTCACTTTTTTTTTCAATCACTTCACTTTTTTTTTCTTTTTCACACAAACACATGAGCTCAATTTTTCTTTTGCTCATTTTCAATTTTTTCTTTCCCACAACTCATATCTCATTCACACCCTTATTTTATCACCACTCAACCATCATAATTCCTTTTCTCAAATCAACTCAATTCAATCCCTTCACATTCACACTTTCCTATTCTCCACTCAAATTGGGACAAAAAGGCTTAGGAATTGGAATAATGTTCATATGTGCTAGCAAACAAAATAGGCTTTCAGCTCAAAAGGGGCTAACAAGGGACGAATGCCAATGGTAAGGAAATTTTTTGGCTAAATGACTCATTCAAATCAAAGATGGCCTAAGATCACATTCGGCATATCAAACTAGATACAATCAAGAAGCAAGAGCACATGCAAGTTCTAGCATCCTCTAAGGTGACGATCCACTCACAAATGAAGAGATTAATTCATGCATCAAAATCTCATAAGGCTCAAGTCTCTCGGCTTTCACATCCATGCTAGTCTAGTGCATTCTCACAATCATCACACAAGCACTCAAAAGGAAAATTTGTAAGCATACGGGTTCTCTCTCAAATCAACTCTAACTCAAACACTCACACAATAAAACTCTTAACTCAACCTCACAACTCAACTCTACTCATCAAATCGTACTCAAAGAGAGCAATCAACAAGCATAAGATGATTGATAGGCATGAAATGTGCAATAGCGAGTCAAATCAAAATCACCCCAAGGAGTATCTCAACAAACCAATAATCAATCAAACTCAACTCAAAGATAAGGGCGTGCATGCATGTGCAATGTAACAAGAAACATAAAAAAAACTTGGGTTACCTCAACCAAACAATTCAGTTTCTCTCAATAGCTTTGCACACTCCCTTGTCTCAAGTTGGTTCCTTCAATCTGAATAACTCCATGATACCTTTACTCCTTTAGAGACAAGCCTACAAAATAAAACTCTCAAGTACGAGGTTAATCATACGACTCAAAATAACTCCCTAATAACTAAAAAAACTCAAAGCAAATAAAAAAATAATGGGTTGCCTCCCATTCAGCGCTATTTTTAAGGTCCTCATGCAGGACCGAGCTCAAAGGAGCTTATGGAACATCATACTCAAATTTACCTCCCTTACTCTCATAAGAGTGGTGGTTGCATTCTTTTCCTTGATGCCCCTCCATCATGAGCTCTTTTGCTTTCTTCTCATCCCCAAGTGTTATGGGTCTCAACTCCTTCTCACCTTTATCTGGAGGAGTCTTACCAAACAGTTTCTTGAATTTGGACTTTTTCTTCTTAACTCCTCATTTTCCTTCCAACTGGGTTACATCCACACTTTTCACCTCTTCATCCTTCAACTTCTTCACTTTATCCCTATCAAAATAAGTCAGATCATAATGCTCTTGGGTTAAATTATCAAGTGAAGGATTATAAAATTTATGAATATGAGATGGATTAGGGATATGAGGTGTGTCTTCAACACGAGGATCAATGGCATCCATGCAATACAAACTCGCATCCTCCTTCGGGTGCTTCATGGCTTCATATAGGGAAATCTTCACTTCTTGATCATCAACCTTCAATGTAATCTTCCCATTTGCCACGTCTAGCACCATCCCCGCCATAGCTAAGAACGGTCTTCCCAAGATTAGGGGCACGTGCTCATCTTCCTCCATCTCTAGGACCACAAAATCGGCTGGAAAAATGTGATCTCCAACTCTCACGAGAACGTCTTCAACAACACCTTGAGGTCGAGTGATAGACCGGTCGGCAAGTTGAAGCGTCATCATTGTCGGCTGAAGTTCACCACCTTCCAACTTCTTGAAAGCGACAACGACATCAGATTTATGCTCGCCCCTAAATCACATAGCGCTCCTTTCTTGATCCCATTCCCAATGTCACATAGGATCGTGAAGCTCCCGGGATCCTTCAGCTTCGGTGGAAGCGCCTTGTGCACTAATGCACTCACCTCGTGGTTCAGCTGCACCAACTTCGGCTCATCCACTCGCCGTCTTTTCGCTATCAAGTCCTTCAGAAACTTTGCATAATGTGGCATCTATTCCAAAGCATCATAAAAAGGAATGTTAATGTGAAGTTGTTTAAAAACATCAAGAAATTTTGCAAATTTTTCATCAAGCGTTTTCTTCATAAAGCGTTGTGGATACGGGACGGGTATCACAGATTTGGGTACCCCCCATTCATCTCGTTCGGTCACTTTCACTTTCTCCCTTGCTTCCTTTGCCTTCTTCCACTTTGGAACCCTCTCTATCTCCTCAGAGTCTTTCCCCTTCTGGGACTCATTGTTCTCTTTACTCTTATCATCAATTTTCATCTTAACTCCTTCCTTCTCAACCTCAACTCCATCACCTTGAGACTCTATCCCTTCTATCTCAACTTCTTCTTTGAGCGTCTCAGAATCAGCAAGCATCTGGGGACCGTCATATTTGGTCCCACTTCTAAGCTGGATAGCCTTACAATGCTCTTTCGGGTTCCCCTCCGGCATGGAAGGATGTTTTCCCGGCTCTCTATTCACCATCTTTGCAATCTGGCTCATCTGGAACTCTATAGAAGTGAACCTTCGATTGTTCTCTTGTTGAGTTCTAGTCCACTCAACGTTCATCTTCTGGAGGTCTTGATCACGTTGATCACCCTTCTTATGCAACTCCTTCACATCGTACTCCAAGGATGACAACCTCTTAATCCCTTCCTCCACCTTCTGAAGGATCGCTCTCAACATCTCCTCGGTTGATGCACCGCCTTCTCCACCAGGAGGTTTAGACCCTGGATCAACACCTACAGGAACAGTAATACCAGCTTTTGGGTTAGCATAAGAAAAGTTCTCATTCTTCCTCCATGTGTTTTGAGGAGGCTGCTGGCCTCCTTGAACTCCTTGTGTGTTCCTCCATTGATTTTGAGGCGGCTGTGGCCGTGGAGGTGCAAATGGCTGACCATAAGAAGGTCTTCCAAATTGATTTCCACCTTGGTAGCCATTCTGATTGTAATATGGACCTCCCATGTAATTGGCTACCTCTTGCTGTCCACTTGGTTGGTCTACTCTCTCGTTCTCTACTGCATGCTCTCCAACCACATTCTTCCCCAACTCGAGGTTGTTGATCTTTTCCATCATGGCCATCAATAGCCTTCTCGTTCCTTCACCCTCTTCAACCTGATGCACTCTCTGATAATCTGCATCCATACTCCAAGCCCCGGCATTCGTGACAATGTTGTCCACGATCTCTCTATACCTCTCTATGTCTTGATTCAGGAATGCTCCGCCCGCACAGGCGTCTAAATGGTCTTGCCCCGCCTTGTTGGCACCGCTGTAGAAGAATGCCATAATATCCCCCTCATTATACCCGTGCTGCGGGCACTCTATCAGCATGTTTGAGTATCTCTCCCACGCTTGGCGTAAATCCTCTCCAGACTTCTGACGAAAGGATGAGATCTCAATTCTAGCCTTGATCGTCCTAGATGGAGGGTAGAATCGCTCGAGGAACAGACGCTCGAGCTCGGCCCAAGTGGTAATACCTCTCCGCGGAAGCGTATTATCGTACCACTCTTTGGCTATTCCCGTCAATGAGAATGGGAACAGCCTAAGCCTCTTGGCATATTCAGACATGCCATTGTAATTAAATGTGGAGGCTATCATGAGAAAACTCCTCAGGTGAGTGTGAGGATTCTCCTTCCCGATCACCCCCTTAAACTGATTCTCGGTAAGCAATTTTAAAATTCCTGGGGAAATAGAGAAGTTATTTGTTGAGGCAATGCCACTCCATCATAGTACCGTTGTGGCTGCGCTGCAAACCTCCCTCGAATTGTCATATGTTGATCTACGTTCTGAGGAACGTGTTGAGAATTAGCAGCAGGTACTGGTACTTGTTGGGGCGGTGATGGTTGGTAAACAGGTGGTTGGTTGTAAACAGGAGGTGGATGATATGGGTATGGTGGATAAGGGTATGGTGGGTATGGGTAATGTTGGTATACTGGGTTGTTGAAAGGATTATTTGCGTTTTGTGGGTAAGCAGGGTTGTTCAGAGGATTTTAAACAATGTTGTGAGTTGGATTGTTTGCGTTTTGTGTATTCGGGTTTAGGCTCTGGCTATCCCCTAACGAAACTTGATTCTGGCTACCACTAACTCCAGTGCCTTCAACTCGGCCCAATTACTGATTGAACTCATTCGCAGCATCATCCAACTCATTAGAGATGTCCATTGGTTCTTTCCCTCCTCCGGCAGTGTTCATTCTCCTCAAGAAAGCTCGGTTCCTTCTAGCTATCGTCTCAGGGTCCAACGGTATTCTCTCTTCGCTCGTATTGCCTTGTGAGCGTGTTTTCATAAACCTGATACACTAGCAGAAGGATCAAAATGCAACTGCCGATTGAATATAAATAAAAATAAACAGAAAATAAAGCACTCACTACTAACTACTAAGTTATCGACAAGTCCTATTCAAAAAACATACAACGCCATCCCCGGCAACGACGCCATTGACTTGAAGCGAACTACACTAGCTTTCTACTAGTAGTTACCCCGCAAGAGAACGGGTTCACAGTAGTATGGGCAAGTATAGGGACCAAGTATTATCGAACCCAAGGGAAAGTGTGTATGCGAACAGATCCCTGAAGATCTACGCGTCGTAGTTAATATGAGTGTAATGTTTTTGGGTTTTTGAAAGATTAATTAAAAGACTGAATTAAACTAAGTAAACTAAAATACTAAAGAAATCAAATTAACTAAGGGTTGTGTTCTAATGAGAGATGGTGATGCTTAGGGTTGGAATCCCTACGTATACTAACGGAGCAGGTACATAATCAGAATAACTGTGACACACAAGAAATAACCTAAGTCTAAGAATGCAAGGTGAAAGCTCAAGATTCTAAACCCTAATACTTTACCCTAACACTCGACTTCACTAATCTACTAACAAGTTAATAGATTGTGCTTAATTAATGAGACCCTAATTTAACTAAGGTGATGCGGTCGTCCTCCTTCGCTAAACTGGTAGATGAATTAACCCTTCCTAAACCCTCTTGTTAAGTCTACTCGTTGTTAAAGAGTGATACGGTCGTCCTCTCTCTAACACTTTTCGAACGAAATTCAAAGGCAAAGTGAAGATTGATTTTAAGAATTCATTAATCAAGAGAATTAAAACCTAACGTCACAAGTTACCCTAATTACATACCCACATCCTACTTCTACGAGTTCATCCTACCCCAAGCATGCAAGGGTTCTAGCCTAACATGGTGGTTTGAATAATAAAAGCAATCACAAGAACAATAATCATATGCATAATTAAATTAACGAAAGAAATCAAGAACATAAACGAAAGAACAAATTAAAGTCTCTAAAGAAATCTATATAAATCTGAAAAACTAGGTTTAATCGTCTCCAAGAGTAAAGAAAGAAAGAATTAATCTAATACGTTCAAAAGAAATACTAAAACGAAGAATTCGTAAATTAAAACCTCGATTACAACGTATAAAACTCTTCCAATCTCCCTCCCAAGCTTTCTCCTCGCTCAAAATATGTAAAAATATGTGTTGGTATGTTGTGATATGTGAAAATATGCTTGGAAGGGATATATATAGGCTTTGGGACGAATTTGAGCAATTTTGGGCCAAAAACACGCAAAAACGCTCGAGCAACACAGCTCGAGCGCCCCATTCGAGCTTGGTGGTCGAGCGAGGCGCTCGACCGCTGGCTGTACACATGTTCGTAAAACCTTCATAACTTCTCAACCGGGAGTCCGTTTTGGCCGATTCAAAGTCCTACGAACTCTGCTTTTCGCCCTCTATCCATCTATGAAAACCAAAGAGACAAATTAATAATTTTATAAAAATGATACTCATTTGACTCCAAACACTCGTCGAAAATACTCAAAACATGGGCAAATCGGGCACCAAAACTTAACAATTTCACGCCTAATCAGTACACCACTCAAATAATGGATCTAATAACACATCGATTATTTTGAGTACTAAAAGGAAGCATTCTTCGGACGTGAACGAAATACTTCGTTGGTATCTTAAACTAGGTCATATTAATCTAAAGTGGATACAAAGGATGGTGAAAGACGGATCCTTGGAGTCTCTTCAAGTTGAGCCGTTTCCATCTTGTGAATCTTGTTTAGAGGGTAAAATGACCAAGGGGGCATTTGGAGCCAAGGGGAATAGAGCCACTGAAGTATTAGAACTCGTTCATACCAATGTGTATGGTCCAATGTCGATCAAAGCAAGAATGAGGTATGAGTATTTTGTCACTTTTATTAACGGTTACTCGAGATATGGGTACATCTATCTTATGAGGCATACGTCTGAAACTTTTGACAAGTTCAAGGAGTTTAAGGCCGAAGCCGAGAAGCATAGGGAAAAGAGTATCAAGTTTCTACAATCAGATCATGGAGGTGAATACCCCAGCGATGAGTTCTTGAACTACCTATTGGACGAAGGGATCGTATCCCAGTTGACCGCACCGGGAACCCTTCAACAGAACAGTGTGCTGGAACGAAGGAACCAGACTCTTTTAGAAATGGTCAGATCCATGATGAGTTATACAGATTTGCCCAAATCATTTTGGGGTAACGCCTTGGAAACGACGACTTACATTCTAAACTTGGTGCCATCCAAATCGGTTCCTAAAACCCTGGTAGAATTGTGGACCGGGCGCAAGCCTAGTTTGAAACACATGAGGATATGGGGGTATCCGGCATACGTGCTAGACAAGGAAGCCGGTAAGTTGGATCCACGTTCGGAATTAAGGTTGTTTATAGGATACCCAGCGGGAACGAAATGGTGTATGTTCTATAGTCCCAAGGATCAAAAGACCGTAATTAGTACACACTTTAAATTCTTGGAAGAAGACTATATGAACAATCAGAAGCCTAAAAGTGAAATTATCTTAGAAGAATTGAGAGGGGAAACCCCGATACCAAGTATACAAGATGATATACCAATCGTCACACCTACACAACCGGACCGGAACCCCATCGTAGTGGGATGTTTGTTAGACAACCTGAGAGATTTATGAGAATAAGAGAATCCTCAGATTTTATTCCCGGTGATGAATTGGACCCATGGACATACAACGAGGCAATCCAAGATTAAGACACAGAATCTTAGCAAACGGCAATGGAAGCCGAGATGGGTTAAATGGATCATAATCAAGTGTGGAAGCTGGTCGAATCACCCAGTGGGGTAGAACCCATTGGATGCAAGTGGGTATACAAGAGGAAAAGAGGATTGGACGGAAGGGTTGAAACCTTCAAGGCCAGGCTAGTGGCAAAAGGATATACTAAAAAAAAAGATCGATTATGAGGAAACCTTTTCGCCTGTAGCTATGCTTAAGTCCATCTGTATTCTCTTGTCGATCATTGTGCATCTAGATTACGAGATCTGGTAAATGGATGTCAAGACAGCTTTCCTTAATGGAAGTCTTGACGGTTTAGATATCTATATGCGACAACCCGAAGGTTTTATTGCAAAAGGCCAAGAGCATCTCATATGCAAGCTCAAGCGGTCCATCTATGGACTTAAGCAAGCATCACGTACTTGAAACCAGTGTTTTGATCAAGTTATTAAGTCTTATGGGTTTGATCAAAACGAGTTCGAAAGTTGTGTGTATAAAAAGTGTGACTGAACTGCGGTAGTATTCCTAGAATTATACGTAGACTATATTCTGCTCATTGGAAACAATGTAAAGGTATTGTCAGACGTAAAGGTATGGCTGTCAAAACAATTTGATATTAAGGACTTAGGGGAAGACAGTCACATCCTTGGGATCAAAATCACTCGTGATCGCAAGAAAATGATGTTGGGCTTATCGCAAGCTTCATACATTGACACTGTTTTGAAGCATTTCAGCATGCAAGATTCTAAGAAGGGTTTTGTACCTTTTAGGCACGGAATCCATCTATCAAAACAAATATGCCCTAAGACGCCTGCGAAGATAGATGACATGAAAGGCGTTCTGCACGCTTCGACAATAGAAAGCCTTATGCATGCAATGTTGAGTAAGAGACCGGATATATGCTATGCCGTGGGCATGGTGGCAATATATCAAAGTAATCCCAGGAAAGACCATTGGACTGCCGTTAAATGCATCTTGAGGTATCTGAAAAGAACTCGTGATATGATGCTGATTTACCAGTCATATAGTCTAATTCCCGTGGGATACACGGACTCAGACTTCCAATCAGATTTAGACTCCAGAAAGTCTACCTTGGGTAGTGTGTTTTGCATGGGAGGAGGAGCCATTTCATGGAGAAGCGTTAAGCAGAAATGCATCGTCGATTCGACCATGGAAGCCGAATATGTAGCTGCTTGTGAAGCAGCGAAATAGGCAGTTTGGCTTAAGAACTTCTTAGTGGACTTGGACGTTATTCCGAATTTGCCCGACATAATCAATGTCTATTGTGATAATGCCGGAGCAGTTGCAAATTTAAAGGAACCGAGAGCCCACAAGGCCAACAAACACATGGAAAGAAAGTATCATCTTATATGAGAAATCGTTAAGAGAGGAGATATAGAGGTGGTAAAGATCGCGTCGGAGGACAACCTAGCGGATCCATTCATAAAGGGTCTGCCCCAGAGTACATTCGAGAGACATGTGGATGGAATGGTTGTCAAGACTATTGCCAATCTGCTTTAAGTATAAGTGGGAGGAATTATTAGGTTAGTGTAGGTTGACATGAGATGTCACGTGAACTACACTAGACATACATGATGTATACTAAAAAACAGACTTTAAGTATAAGTGGGAGATTGTTGGAGTTATACGTGAAAGTATGCTTTTACTTTGTATAACTCATGTATTAAACACTTTGTTTTATGAGAATAATTCTTTTATCACATTTTCTTTGAATATGAATGAATATTATATATTTATTGCAAATCGTTCAATATATATAATATATGTTACATTGTAGTTAATGTGGTGATACCAGATCATGGAAGATCACATTAACGGCTTCCTTGTAACTAAACGTACAAATTCATGACCTAGATGGAATTGAACAATCCGTCGTGAAAGGTCGATGTGTATATCTTAGATTGGTCTGTCTTAACCAAGAGATTGCACTAGCACATTTAGTATGTGTTGAAGAGGACCTACAGCGAGGATAAATTCTTCTGTTCTGAAATGTGAAGAATTAGACCTCAATGGTTATTGATTTCTTAATCTCCATCACTTAAATAGGACCGTGTGTGATTAATAGTTATTGCTTTGATTCATGTTGGGTGAGAATCATCGTGACTTCAAACCTTGTGTTTTGGGCAGTAATATTAATCATATGACGGTTGCTAAGGTTTAATACAAAGAAACGTGTGCGAATACGGCTCGTGTGATTTGTCCCCTTGGTGGGCTCAGAAGTTTTATCGTACCAAATCTTGCAAATGAAAAATTAGTTTCTTTGGTATAATAATAATATTGAGCTGTCTTTACTCCAAGGTAAAAGAATTAATTAATTTAGAGCAATTCAGAAGCTCAATTAATTAATGGACTACATAATCTTAAACACGGGAAATAATAAACGGGAGCCCATATTATCGGAATTTGGATTAAGATGGATAGTGCAATATTAATTTATTGGTGGTAATAATTAATATTAATGAGTTGAATAGTATTGGGGTTCAATATTGAAATTCAGAAGTCCATTGGAGGTCCAATCTTAATTCTCCTAAAGGCCCCTCAAGTAGCCCAATATGTAGCCCGACAATAATAAGGTGATTAAAATAAAAGAAAATTATTATTGCTGATCTTTTCATGTAATTTTCGAAAAAGATATATATGGAGAGAGAAAAGATTTTGTTGATTTTCTTAGAAAGATATTATGGAAGATATGTATTCTTGGAATACTAGATTATCTCATAAATTCAAGAAGATCCAAATCTTGTATTCTTTAACCATTATTTTTTAAAATAAGCTTATAATAAGGAGGTTGAAACTTAAGCAAGGAATTGAGGAACTGCTTGTTGAAACCAATGAAAACAAAAACAAAAACAAGCTATCCTTAATGAGTAATTTGCAAGAAGAATTTAATTATCTAAAAATGAGTCATGAAGAACTTTTTGAAGAAGCTACATGCAGAATTGCTGACTGCATAGATCTCAAGAATGAAGTTGTAAAGAAAGATAACATTATCTTAAATGTTGAAACTGAAAGAGATTATTTCATAAAAAGATTGGAATGCTATGGTAAATCTTCTAGAAAGTTAAAGGCAATGCTACTACAACAAAGATCTTCTGGAGATATGACAAGCATTGGATACAATCCATGTGATTGGATGTAATATCTTGAAAAATCTGTTCTTACATTTGTGAAATAACAACAAGAGTTCGAGAGAGAAAACATTCTTCTACAAGAACTTGAGGAACCAACTGTTCAAAGATTAGTAAAAAATCTATCTGATGAGAAATAAAAGAAGATTATTGACATTATCTATGGAAAGAATGAAAATGAAAATGATGGTCCCTTTTTCGAAAACCAAAATGAGAATTCAGGAGCAAATTTTTTTTTAAAACTTATTGATCAGGGAGTTCAGCAAGAGTGAAGAGTTCTCAAGGCACTGCATTGCTAAGAGGCTGAGTTACCAAGTCAGTGAGAGGACTTGAAGACTCATGCTCTTAGCAACACAGTGACTCGAGAGGTTACACTTCAAGTCACTGCTCTGCTTAGAGGCTGAGCTACCAAGTCAGTGTGAAGGCTTGGAGGCTCATGCTCTAAGCAAGGCAGTGACTCGAGATACTGAACTCTCGAGTGCGTTGCCTGAACTGGTCAGTGAGAGGATTCTCCCTGACCTGAATATTTAACCAAAGTTTCCTTTTTAACGATGCTCTCAGTGAGCAGATTTTCACAACACTTTAGTAAATACTTTTAAAGATAAGTACGCTCAGTTTAACGTGGTTCAGAGACTCAAGCTCTTACATCCACGGCCTGATTTAACAGGAAATCCACTAACTGGGATTCTTGTTTTTAACGTGCCAAGGTGCACAAAACACTGGACTCACGCCACTCCCTGGGCTGCCCCTCCTCACCTCACTACAAAACTAACATTCTTCTGAAAGGGTTTAGTTTGGTTTGGTTTTCTCCAACTAGGTGAGGTTTTCCTTTACAATGTGTTAGCCTAAAGCTAAGATTAGGAAAACCTCTCTAAGCTATGAGTTACAAGCTGAACACTCATTTGTGTATATCTATGAACTCTAAAGTTCAGTGTACAAGATGTGAATTGTGCCTCCTTATAACTCCCAATATAATGCACTAAACACTCACACCTTCACAGCTCGTAGGTGTTGATTTTTCTTTCTTCACACACCCTCAAAACGCAGCTATGAGCTTGTATTTATAGTGTGGATTCAAATGTAACCGTTGGATGAAATTACATTTGAATCCATACAATTAATGGTTTCAACCACTTTTCTTGGAATGCGGCCTTGTCAGTGTCAGAGTTGTTGCCTTGTGCTGATTGGTCCACGTGGGCAGGATCCAACAGATCTTTGACTCAGTGGGTTGACCAAGACCCACTGACTTTAGGTAGCTTCCTCCTTCACTGACTGATGATCTTCAGTGGACTGAACGTCTTTAGTGTAGTTGTCCTTCAAAGATTGTTTGAAGATCACTCCAAGAAGTTTGTCATAAGGCTGAATGACAAACTTCCCTGACCACAGTAGCCTGACTCCTTCAGGGCCTACTTGGTACAACACTGATCCTCTTGATCATGCTCTTCACTGAGTTGTCCACCTGACTTAGCTTAGATCAGCCCGGTTTACACTCAGTGGGACATCCTTCAGGCTTCTCTCTTGGTTCAGGTCTCTGTCATGGCTTCAGTTAGTTCTTCTTGATATCATCTTGATTTCTTCAGGATGTGTTGCTGAGTTCCCCCTTGCTGAGTTCCCCCTCAACTGAGTTCTTCTCAACTGACAACCTATTCTACTGAGAAATAACCTAGCCTGACCTGAAACTAAAGATACAATCCTGACTGCTTTCAAACCTATTACAAGTGGTTTTGGAAAATCATCAAAACTAAACGTATCCCAACAGAAAAAACATTTGGAAGAAAAGATCAATCTGTATACAGACAAGATCAAATCAATCTGTAAAGAAGAGACTTCAAGTCAAACTCTACAGACAACAACTATGCAGCCGGAAGTAACTGTAGACTTTAAGAGAGAAGAAAATCTTAACAAATTCAGGAATGGAAAAAAGTCTACAGGTGACAAGAAAGTTGCTCAGGAAGTTCCATACCAGAAAGGCAAAAGACCAACTATTGCAAAACCAACTTGGGTGGTTAAAAATGTCACTAGAGGAGATCCAAATCTTTGGATACCTAAACACTAATTCTTCACTTATTGCAGGGACATTTGTCAACCACTCCAAAGGAAATATGGTATATTGATAGTTGTTGTGCAAGACATATGACAGGTAATAAAGAAGCACTTTCCAACCTTAGAGAACTAAATGGACCTAGAGTAGTTTTGGTGACAATGCCAGTGGTGCTGCCAAAGGTTCAGGTTCAATAAGAAGAGGAAATGTTCAAATCAATGATGTATATCTTGTGGATGGACTAAAACATAATTTGCTAAGTGTGAGTTAATTTTGTGACAAAGGCTACATTGTAGACTTTACACCTAACTCATACATGATTAAAGATGTTGAAGCTAAGCAAGTCAAACTTTGTGGTACTAGAAAAGGAAATATGTATATAGTCGAATGGAGCTCAGCTGAAGAGAATGTTTGTTTTATAGCAAACAACTCCACAGATACAAGCTAGCTTTGGCATAAAAGACTGAATCACATAAATTTCAAAACCATGAATGACCTTGTAAAGAACAGACTTGTAAGAGGTCTACCAGGGACAAAGTTCAAGAAGGATCATCTTTGTGATGCATGCCAAAAGGGTAAGCAAACAAAGAAGACTTTTAAGAACAAAATCTTTGATGGCTCAAACAAAGTTCTGGAACTGCTTCATATGGATCTTTTTGGACCCATAGAACCAGTTAGCATTAGTAGTAAAAAGTATGTTGGGATATAGATTAGATGTTTTGAAGATGTTAAAAAAAAAGAACTTGTAATAGGACTAGCTGGGCCTGTTAGTCAGCTACAGATTAGTCTAGGTCTAGAATAGGTCTTTGGTTAAGGGGGAAGAAATCTGTGCAGACCAGATGAGGTGTCCAGACCAGAGCAGATGAGTCTGCAAGAGGAGTCTGACCAGAGGAGTGTGCCAGAGGAGTCTGACCAGAGGAGTATGCCAGAGGAACCTGACCAGAAGAGTCTGACCAGAGGAGTCTGACCAGAGGAGTCTACCAGAGGAGTCTGACCAGAAGACCTCTCCCAGATGAGGTTCAGAGCAGAAATATCACCAGACCAGACCAGACCAGAAGACCCCAGACCAGACGAGTCCTGACCAGATGAGGAAGATGGATTAGTTCATCCACGTGGAGGTTTTGTAGTAATCTAGAGACAAGGAGATCTTGGAGTTTCAATGATGGAGAGAAGGCAATCTGGAGTGTCAACTGATTAGGAGGATTGATTGATTGATTGGTATCAATCTTAAAAGATCCAATCAATGGAGGGGATCAATCAATCATATAATCAATCTTTGATTGATTATATCCCTCCAATTATGGTTGAATTGCTAGCTCTCCAACGGCTAGTTAATTCCTATAACTATAAATAGGAGTGTTTTTTGTTGAGTTCATTAGAGAGATAAGAGTCGGGCAAGAGCACACAAAGACATACGAACTCTCACCATACACTTACCTTGTTTATACAAGTATTATCTACTCATTTAGGAGTTCTAGTCCGAACCACTATAAATCCAGTGTTCTCTACTTTATGCTTTTTAGATTTCTGCACTTTAATTTTTAGCACTATCTTTTAAAAGGTTTTCATTAAAATATTTCAAAACGCTTTCCGCTGGATAACCATTTTGGGACCAACAAGTGGTATCAGAGCAGTGTGTCCTACAGACCACTGTTTTGAAATTATTTTGGTGGTCACCAGGGCAGATCCATTTTTTTTTAAAACCCAAATATTTGTTGTGCTAACAATTTCTTGTAGAAATGGGTTCGAAGAAAAGCAGTAGAAGATACACTAGGAGTTACTCCAAAAGAAGCTTAGCAGATGAGGAAGAAGAGTTATCCACTTCTGGTTCATCATCTAATTTTGGACCAGACGAAGAGATATGTCTAGTGACATATGAGGTATGTAATCGAACTTCCTCATCTTTTTCATCTTCTTCTTTTTCTGAACAATCAGAGGAGTCTGATATGCAGAAGATGCTATTAGATCTCCAAACTTCTATACAACTTTGTCAAAAGTTGGAAGATGAGAACTCAAAGCTGAAAGTAGAAAATCAGAAGCTTTCACAATGTCTAGGCAACTCAGCTGATCTACCAGCTGAACAAAATCATACACTGGTCGAAGAGTCTTCTGACTTGACAACCAGGTGTACTGAACAAGTTAAGCTGATAGAAAGGTTGGTTGTTGAAAACATTGAGAAAGACAATGAATATAACCTGCTCAAAGCTAAGTTTGATGAACTCTTCCACCAAAACAAAATTGTAAGAGAAAGTGAGGACAAGCTCAAGATGAGATTGGAGCAGCTGACTACAGCAAATAATGTTGTGTCAAACATAGCTGCCTCATCTCAAAGAGAGCATGATAAAACAGGCCTTGGTTATTCCAAACCTGAATCCTCACATGTTCAGAAAGAAGAACAGCCTAGAAATTTTATTGATAAGGGCAAAAGGTCAGCTGACCAGGCAACTCAGCCTAATGGGCAGATGAGTTCTAAAACTAAAAAACCCAAAAGGTAGAGGAGGAATTTTAAAAGACCTCAGCCAGGCCAACAGAGTAGAAGACAGTCTGGATCTCCTCAAAAGAGGCAGAACCAGATGACTCCTACTCACCTGCAGAAGACCTTCAAGTCATCTGCCAGACCAGCTGGAACCTTTGATGGTTCTAGTAAGACTTATCCTTATCAAAAGAATTTCAAGATTGTTGCTTTAAGACAAGTTACTTCTTCTACTGGACAAGCTCATAAGAGAAGAAGAGCCTCTAGAAGAAATAACCATGTCAAAGGTTCTTTTGTTGAGTGTGTTTTTGTGGATATGTATGGAAGAAAGATAAGATCACCTGATTCAAAAAGGGATGATCTATTCTTATGGCTTCCTAAAAACTGTGCTAACCCCCCGGACCCAGTAGGGTACCAAAAAGTTAATTGCCTGCAGATACACAAGAAGACCAGCTGATGTTTTGCCCCAATATCAGTTGAGCATATTTTGAGGGGGAAGATCAGTTGACCCAGCCTGCTAGATTCTTTATCCTAAGATTTCAAATTTTCTTGTCTTGTTTTATTTAAGTTCTTCCAGTTTTAACATCATCAAAAAGGGGGAAATTGTTGGGATATAGATTAGATGTTTTGAAGATGTTAAAAAAAAGAACTTGTAATAGGACTAGCTGAGCTTGTTAGTCGGCTACAGATTAGTCTAGGTCTAGAATAGGTCTTTGGTTAAGAGGGAAGAAATCTGTGCAGACCAGATGAGGTGTCCAGACCAGAGCATAAGAGTCACCAGAGCAGATGAGTCTGCCAGAGGAGCCTGACCAGAGGTGTCTGACCAGAGGAGTCTGCCAGAGGAACCTGACCAGAGGAGTCTGCCAGAGGAGTCTGACCTGAGGAGTCTACCAGAGGAGTCTGACCAGAAGACCTCTCCCAGATGAGGTTCAAAGCAGAAATGTCACCAGACCAGACCAAACCAGAAGACCCCAGACCAGATGAGTCCTGACCAGATGAGGAAGACGGATTAGTTCACCCGCATGGAGGTTTCGTAGTAATCTAGAGACAAGGAGATCTTGGAGTTTCAATGATGGAGAGAAGGCAACCTGGAGTGTCAACTGATTAGGAGGATTGATTGATTGATTGGTATCAATCTTAAAAGATCCAATCAATGGAGGGGATCAATCAATCATATAATCAATCAAAGATTGATTATATCCCTCCAATTATGGTTGTTTGAATTGCTAGCTCTCCAACGGCTAGTTAATTCCTATAACTATAAATAGGAGTGTTTTTGGTTGAGTTCATTAGAGAGACAAGAGTCGGGCAAGAGCACACAAATACATACGAACTCTCACCATACACTTACCTTGTTTATACAAGTATTATCAACTCTTTTAGGAGTTCAAGTTGGAATTTTTACTCAACTTATTCACCACATTGAAAGGTTGTTGTAAGTTGTACGAAGGAGCTGGTACTTCGCAATTCCAGTGGTTCGTGAGTAAGTTGGTTGGAGAGAAAGTCCCATTTGGAGAAAGGGAGAGTGGACGTATGACTTGTTGTCCGAACCACTATAAATCCGGTGTTCTCTACCTTATGCTTTTTAGATTTCTGCACTTTAATTTTTAGCACTATCTTTTAAAAGGTTTTCATTAAAATATTTCAAAACGCTTTCCGCTCGATAACCATTTTGGGACCAACAAAGTATACCCTTGTGGTTGTAGATGATTACTCAAGATTCACCTAGACTGTGTTCCTAAGGAAAAATAGTGAGACTCTACAAAGGTTGCCTGAACTTATGAGGAAAATTACGAATGAGAAAGGTTTGAAGATTGTAAAAATTAGATCTGATAGAGGAACAAAATTTACAAATCAAGTTATTGAGGAGTTTTGTTCTCTCCATGGAATTCATCATGAATATTCAACATCTAGAACACCTCAACAAAATGGTGTGGCTGAAAGGAAAAATAGAACTCTGAAATAAGCTGTTAGAACCATCTTAGTTGAAGCTCATTTACCCAAAAGGTTTTGGGCTGAGGCTACCAATACTGCTTGTTAAACACAAAATAGGCGCTTAATCAACAAAGTACATTCCAAGACACCTTATGAATTATGGAAGGGTTTTAGTCCTAATATATCTTAGTTTCACATCCTTGGATGCAAATGCTACATTCTGAACAATGGGAAAGACTATCTAAAGACATTTGTCCCTAAGGCAGATGAAGGATTCTTTCTTGGATATTCAGTAGTAAGCAAAGCATTTAGAGTGTTTAATAAGAGGACAATGCTTGTGGAAGAATCTACACATGTTGTGTTTGATGAACCACACATTGAAGACAAAGAGAATCAAAAGATTATTAAAGATTTGCAAAAAGATGAAAACTCTACAGATAGAACTCTACAGCCGTATGTAATAGTTGAAATTCTGTTGGTCCCACTAGTTAGATTAATTGCGGAAGCTTAAGTTAAATGTCTTTCAAATTCTTTTTACAAGAGAATAAAAGGCAATAAGACAGTAAGTAAAATAAAGCAATAAAGAACACAAGATATATAGTGGTTCGGATTTGAATATCCTACGTCCACTCTCCCTTATATCCAAGGGGTCTCACTAACAACCGACTAACTCACTTACTTACTGGAATTTGGGAAGTACCAGTTCCTTCTTACACCTCTTTAGATTTAACTTAAATCTAAAGATCAACAACCAACAACCTTGTCTGATAGATGAACAGGTTGTGGTTTCAATAACTCCTTTAGAGTAGATAGAATATTATGAACAGTAAGAGTGCTTGGAATGAATATCAAAAACTTGGATCAACTTGTGCGCGTATATAGTATCTCTAGAGCTTTTTCTTGAACTGCACTCTTGTATTTATAGAGGGGATTAGGGCTAGCCGTTGGAGGGCTAATCCAATCAGATCCTCTATATAAGGAAGCTTCAATCAATCAATTCCCTAATTGATTGATTGGGTTGGTGGGATCCTTGGATTGATTATCTTCAAAACTTTCCAATCCTGATCTTATTGACTTGATTTGAATCACCAACGGTCAATAGCTTCCTCTGCCTAACTCTGATTCTCTCCAGAGAAGGCAAGACCAGACACCAGGCAACCTCGGTGTCTTCTGGTCCTAATCTGGTGACAACCAGAGTACTCAGTGGAAACAGGAGATCAAACTGAGCATCTTTTGTTCCACTAGACTCGTCTGGTCCGGACTCGTCTGGTCTGGGGAAGGTCCTCTGCCTCTGGTCTGTTCTCATCTGGTGAAGCCTTCTGGAGGAGTCCTTTGGAGAAGTCCTCTGGTGGGGTCTTCTGGTGACTCTTCTGGTGAAGTCTTCTGGTCTGGCAGTTCCCCCTAGACTAAGTCCTAATCTATATCATCATCTGGCTAACAGGTCCAGATGGTCCTATTACATCTTCTGGTTTGTTTTAACTCATCAAAACTAACAGTTTTTATCCTAACAAATTCCAGTAGGAATAACTAAACAAGGTAATGGAGAATCTACTAAGGAGTTACCAAGGATCGAAGATCATGAGAATCAAATATGTAAAGACAATCAAGATAATATTCCATCAGTGGAAGAGTTAACCGAAAGACTCAATGGGTCTACAGTTGATAACTCTACAGCTGAACAAAATATTCATCATGATCCTTTAAACATGAAATGACTTAAAAACCATCCCCCTGAACAAATTATTGGAGATGTAACTGATAAAGTAAGAACCAGAAGACAACAACATGAAGCTATGTTTGCAAGTTTCCTATCTGAGATGGAACCATCAAACATAGAAGAAGCTCTTATGGATGTCAATTGGATACTTGCCATGCAAGAAGAATTGAATGGATTTGAGAGAAATCAAGTTTGGGAATTAGTCTCCAGACCTTTGCACCAAAAGGTTATTGGAACTAGGTGGGTATTTAAGAACAAACTCGATGAAGAAGGAGTTGTTACAAGAAACAAAGCCAG
Organism: Ballota nigra; assembly: GCA_947034835.1. NCBI lineage: Eukaryota > Viridiplantae > Streptophyta > Magnoliopsida > Lamiales > Lamiaceae > Ballota > Ballota nigra. The sequence continues at coordinate 50,163,522 of OX344728.1, read as the reverse complement.
ACTTGTAGCACAAGGATATTACCAAGCAGAAGGGATTGATTCTGATGAGTCTTTCGCACTAGTTGCAAGACTTGAGGCAATAAGGATATTTTTTGCTTATGCTGCTCATATGAAGTTTACTGTATATCAAATGGATGTAAATAGTGCATTTTTTAATGGACTTTTATCAGAAGAAGTCTATGTAGAGCAACCTCCTGGTTTTGAAGACTCTACAGATGGAGATAAAGTTTACAGGTTAAGAAGAGCTTTATACGGATTAAAGCAAGCCCCTAGAGCATGGTATGACACACTATGTGATCACCTGATTAAGAACGGTTTTAAGAAAGGAATGGTGGATAAGACCCTATTTAGACTCAAACATGGTGAAGACATCTTACTAGTTCAGATTTATGTTGATGACATTATCTTTGGATTAACTAATGAAGAATTGTGTAGGAAATTTTCACATCTTATGCAAGAAAAGTTTGAGATGAGCATGATGGAAAATCTAAATTTCTTTTTAGGATTGCAAGTAAAGCAAATGGACAAGGGAATCTTTATAAATCAGGCCAAGTATACTCAAGAACTAATCAAGAAGTTTGGAATGAGTTGTTCAAAGCCTACATTTATTCCCATGTCACAATCAACTCTGTTGGATAAAGATGAGAATGGAAAAAGGATGTTACAATGTATAGAAGATTGATTGGATTTTTGCTCTACCTTACAGCTAGCAGACCAGATATCATGTTTGTTGTGGGTGTATGTGCTAGATTCCAAGTTAACCCCAAGGAATCACACTTGAATGCTGTAAAAAAGATAATTAAGTACATTAAGTCTACCCAAAATCTTGGTTTATGGTACTAAAAAAGGGTGGAATAGAACTAAAAGGTTACACAGATTCAGACTTTGCTGGATGTAAAGTTGACAGGAAAAGTACTAGTGGGATATGTCAATTTCTTGGACAAAGATTAGTTTCTTGGCATAGCAAGAAACATAATTCTATTGCACTGTTTACAGCTGAAGCAGAATACATTGCTGCAGGAAGTTGTTGTGCAGAAATTCTTTGGATGCAATACCAGTTGAGAGACTATGACATTGAGTCAAAGAACACTACTATATTCTGTAATAAAATAAGTGCAATTGCTATCACACAGAATCCTGTTCTACACTCAAGATCTAAGCATATTGATGTGAGACATCATTTCATTAGAGATCATATTCAAAAGAAAGATATCAAAATGGAAAAGATCCATACAGATCTCAATCTTGCAGATATCTTTACCAAGCCCCTATGTGAATCAAGATTCTCTACTTTGAGAGGAGAACTATGAATGTTAGAGTTGTGAGAAAATCACTCAGAAAAGAAGTATACAGTTGAAAAGATTTCAATAGAAAAATTAAAAAGTTATGAAAGGTTGTTCAAATGTAAACTTAAGAATGCAGATGCAAACTTAAGTCTACATATGTAAACCTGAATTAACTGCAGACTATTCTAACTGAAGATTTCCAACTGCAAACTTCAAACTGTAGATTTTCAATTTGACTTGTACATTCTTGGTTATTAAATGCGTACACTACTAAATTCCAAATTCCTGTACTCAGTCGTACGCAGAATTTTTGGATTTATTGTCCCATATTTTTAATTGATAAAAACGTACTGGACAATGTACATTTATACATTGACTTTCAAAATTGGATTTTATTTACTTCATTTCTAAGATGTTGATCTTTTAAGTGAGTAAATAACCCAAACATTTTAGACCGTTGATTTCCAAAATATAAGGAAAAACCATTTTCTCAACGTTAACATTTTTCTTGAGTTTTGTGCAAGTATAAATAGGAACTCTTAGCACAAAACTGGTTCACTTTCATTCACTTGAACCCCTTTTGCATTCTATATGTAAACTTCGAATCAAAGTCTCTTTCGTAAACATGAAAATTATTTTTGGTTCATTATTTGATTTTAATGCCCTAATAGAAGCTCTTGATAAATCTGAAGTGATGGCTCGTATTTTTTGCCGAATAAAGACCCAAGGTTTAGAATTTATTCTAACAAACAGACCTGAGGGATACGATGATGTTGTGCCTCGTAAATTTTATGAAACTGCATCGTATACTAAAGGGAAAAATTACATTTATGCTCGTATTGATGATCTGGACATCAAGATCACCATTAAGGTCATTAGTGAAGCATTGAAGATACCCAGCGGAGGACTTCATTTTACAGAATTCAAATTTAAGGATGAAGATGTTGTTTACTACAACAAGTTCACTGGTGGATTAGATATGTCGGAGAACTGGAGCAGGCATTTCAAAAAGAACCAACTATCAAAGGAGTACGTCTATCTATATAAGGTAATGGACAAATCTCTTCTCAATAGGACAGGAAGTCATGATGATGGTCCTGAGATTGCATGGGATTTGATGATTGCATTTGATAAAAGCATAAAGGTAGATGTAAGCTCATTAATATTCAACAGGATTGCATATAATGTGACCAAAGGTGGAAACACTAAAGTTTTAGTCTTTTCTTGAATTATATTTAAAGCATCTTGGTGTACCCATGTTTCAAACCCGTGGTCATGTACCTATTTCTGTGCATAGAATCATTGGGTTAGGAAAGTTTAAGAGAGGTGCTGCAGATGCACCATTGATTGCCAAGAAGAAGAAGCAAAAGAAATTCAAGGAAGCGCCAGTGTCTAAGCCCCCTGTTGTTCATCAATACAAGTCGAAAGCTAAGAGAAAGTTGGAATTGGTTGAGGATAAAGAAGAGAACACCATTATTCTCAACAACAAAGAAATTTCTAAGGAGATGAAGAGAAAGAAAAGGCATTCTAAGGAAGCAACAAAGTCTACAACTCAGATGACTAAGTCTACAGATGCAGACTTAGAAACTGGAGCTAAGACTGGTGAGATAAATGAGACTGCTACTAAGGAGACACAAGCCATTGCGCCTTCTTCTCCTGCAAAGATGCCAACCAAAGACATTGAAGAAAGAGTGAAAGATTTGGTGGAAGTTGAATCTGGAGACATTGAACTAGATGATGAACACCTCTCTGCAGAACATGTTCAAGAACTGCAAAGATATGAAGGATGGAGAGATCTTAGGAATAAGCTAGAGATTCTTAAGAAGAAGGAAGCAGAAGAGTTTATATGGATTCAGGAATGGAGTAACACCTCAGACATTGAAGTGTTATTGGATAATCAATTTTTCTTTAAAAAGATTGCTGAGATGAAGAAAAAACAAATTGAGGATAGAAAAGCTTTAGAGGCTAAGAAGGGAAAAGGGAAAGAAATTGTCACTAATAATGTCAAAGGGAAACCATTGAGAAAGTCCGCAGCTGATGCTTTGAGAGTAGTTCTTGCCAATGAGACTGATGATCAAGCAGTCATCCCTGGAACAGAATTATTGTCTACAGCCGGTGATGAAGAGAGTACTGATGAAGAAGATATGCCCCATACTGAAGGATTCTTGAGTTGAGAAGGTGGAAGCTCTGTTGTACCACCTAACTCTCCAATGGAAGATCTATCAAATTTGAATACACTTGTAGAAGGAGCACAGATTGCAGCTGAAGCTAGCAAGTCTGCTGCTAATCAAGAAGGAGTATTAGATGAAGGAAATCCTGAGAAAGAGAAGGATGATAAAGATGGAAAGGATGGAAAATCACCTTGTAAAGATGATAATTTGAAGAAGGGTGATAATGACGATGATGCTGGAGATGGAGGTTTACCACCTCAAGGAGGACAGACTCTTGCAAATACTTCATCCGAAGTAAATACAAGTGATGCAAACCCTACAAGTCAAGAATTTCAAGGGTCTGCAGATGGGACTCAACAACTGCTATCTAATGGCAATTTAGGTAGGGATTTAGAAGCTTTTAAAGCCCAATCCGCCTTCATTGTTTTAGATTCTGCTGATCCATCTACTCCCTTAGGTGATGAGACAATGAACGAGAATGAGTTTGATGATTATTTGAAGGAATTGACTACACCTGATGTGCCCACACCTTTAAACTTGAAGAGAAAAAAACTTGCTCCCATTATGTCTGGTCCTAAGAGACCAAAGCTCATGGAAAGGAAAGATAAATCTGAGATTGTGTTGAGAATGTCAGAAGGTGAAGAAGACATCTTTGATGAAGAATTAGTCAACAATGATTTTTTTTTAAGAAAATTACTTCTATTGAGACTACTACGGATAATATGTCTATCACCATCAAGGAAGAATTGAGAAGGATTCCTGAACATATTGTTTCCAAGAAAATCAAGGAAGGAATTCAAGAGATGTTGACCAAGTTGTTTGAGAAAGGAAAGGAAGAAAAGCAACAGATTCAGGAAAAATTCAAAGAGTTACTAGAAAATTTGGTAAGCATGCATATTGTGATGAAGAAAGAACTGCAACAAAAGGATGAAATGATTGGTGAGTTGAAGAATTCTTTAGAGAGTATATTGGCTGGCAATAAGCTTATAAAGTATTCTATTGAAGGCATTAACAAAAACATGAGGTCATTAGCCGCAAATTCAAATCAGATTGAATCCAACTTATCTAGCAAGATGGATACCCTCCTAAGCTATTTTGGTGATGGTAAAAATGGGGAAGATGTTGAATCCATGGGTGTTATGGTGAAGTCTGATGAGAAGGAGGCTCTTGATAAAGCCTTGTCCAATATTCAAGAATTATAAGGAAACTTTGAGAAGGAACTGGATCAAGCGTTCAAATCTGGATTGAGTGGATTTGATAAGCCAGTAGGAGGAGTTTCTCTATTTTCGAAACCTGTGGAAAAGCCACAAGCTAGAGGACAAATGTACAAAGGTAGAATTGTCAAGATTCCCCAGAATCAAAATAAAAAATTTGTGGGAAAGTGGAAAGCTAAGGTTAATCAAAGAACGGAAGCAAGACTTCAAGAAGCAAGACTGCAAGAGAGGAAACTACAGTCAGTTTCAGTGTTTACACAAAAACTGTTGGAAAATGTTCAAAATCAAGCTATTGAGAACCCTACAGTTGCTAAACCTACAGATGAGACTTCCTTTGTGCCTGAAGACACGGTTTCTACAGCTGAGGCAAACCCTGCAGCTGATATGGTTGAAGAGTCTACAGACACTATTCCAGAGGAAGAGGAGAATTTGGTGGAAGAGACCAAGAACTTGATGGAAGAATTTAGAAAGATTGGTCCTTTACACCCTCTGCTAAAAAAGCATGCAAGCTTATCTGACCAGTTTAAGTTGTTTAAAACATTAAGAGTCCAAGGTACTTTGTATTCCGGAGCTATTAAGCTTGAGATTAGTAGGACTAATTAAGTGTAGTACATTCTGTACACTCACTCATTTAGTTTAAAATATCTCAGTGTTTACCAGAGTTAATTACTAGCCAGTAGAAATAAGTATCTCAATGATTAATAGCTCTTTGAGCAGTCATCACTACAAGACAACTTGTACTACTCGAAGGACAATGTTATATGACAAGAAGCTTTAATTAAGCTGAAGTCAAAGCTGGAGGTGAAATTATTTTGAAATTTCAATCCCTCCAACGGCTAGAGGACCCCTCAAGACTCCTATAAATAGGAGAGGAGACCTCAGAGGAAAACAACAACAACCCCAAGCTCTCAAGCGCATCTGCACAATATCTACAACTTTCAAAGTCTACAGTTCTTCAAAGATTAGAAGTTTAGGACTTAAAAGCTAGGATTATTGTAATTTCTTTGTTGTTGTTCCCTCACTATACACATCCCTGTATTCTACCTAGAGTAGATATCATTCTTAGTGCGTGTTTAGCTCTGTGTGAGATTGAGAGAGAGTATATGTGTGAATTTGTGTTACTGCCTAGATTAGAGTGATCTGAGTGAGAATTCTAAGTTTAAAGGGGAACAACCACTACAAAAAAAAAACATTGTTTTGCGACGGGAGACTTGCGACGGACAATTATCCGTCGCAAATTTCATGAATTTGCGACGGATATTGGAGACCCGTCGGAAAAAAAGATAATTTGCGACGGAAATAAAAAACCGTCGCAAACTGCACTATTTTGCGACGGCTAGTCCGTCGCAAAGTGTGGGGTCCATTAACTTCGTTGCATACCGACAAATTTTGCGACGGATTAGCTGTCGCAAATTTCAATTTCAATTTTGCGGCGGACGTGTCCGTCGCAAACCGACCCGTTAAAAAATACCCGTTGGGAAAACGGTCCACTTGACTATTTTGCGACGGATATGGCCATCGCAAATACTAAAAAACGACGTCGTTCAGGTGTTTGGCGGTCGCAAATTTTTTTGCCTTATATAAAGGACAGCGCAGGCGGCGAGAAGAATAAGAGGAAGAAGAGGAAGAAGAGGAAAAAGAGAGGAAAAGGAGGGAGAAGTCGGGTGCAGTCGCTGTAGAGCCAATCCGTCCCAACCGAGTGCTCGTTTCTTCATTAAATCGTAAGTTTTCTTCATTTTTACCGTTTAAAATTTAATTTCCAAGCATGTTTAGAATTTGTTAAGTTTAGAATTGAATTTAGTTGATTTGTTAAGTTTATATTATATTTTTAATTTTAGTTGTTTGATTTTAGTTGAATTCTTTTAGTAATTTGTTAATTTTTAATTGTTAAGCATGTTTAAATAACATTACAAAATAATTTTAGTTGATTGATTTTAGTTGAATTGTTTAATAATTTTACAAAATAATATTAGTAAATTGATTTAAGTTTAATATATAATTTTACAAAATAATATTTATAAGTTGTTTGATTTTAGTTGAGTAGGTAGTTAATTGATTTTAAATAATATTAGTTGTTTGATTTTAAATAATATTAGTTGTTTGATTTAAGTTTAATATATAATTTTACAAAATAATATTAGTTGATTGAATTTAGTTGAGTAGGTAGTTTGAATTATATTAGTTATTTTATTTTAGTTTAATGATTTTAAATAATATTAGTTGCTTGATTTAAGTTTAATAATTTTACAAAATAATATTAGTTGATTGATTTTAATTTAGTTGAATGAATTTAGTTGAGTAGGTAGTTTGAATAATATTAGTTGCTTGATTTAAGTTTAATAATTTTACAAAATAATATTATTAGTTGATTGATTTTAATTTAGTTGAATGAATATAGTTGAGTAGGTAGTTTGAATAATATTAGTTGCTTGATTTAAGTTTAATAATTTTACAAAATAATATTATTAGTTGATTGATTTTAATTTAGTTGAGTAGGTAGTTTGAATAATATTAGTTGTTTGATTTAAGTTTAATAGTTTTACAAAATAATATTATTAGTTGATTGATTTTAATTTAGTTGAGTAGGTAGTTTGAATAATATTAGTTGCTTGATTTAAGTTTAATAATTTTACAAAATAATATTATTAGTTGATTGATTTTAGTTTAGTTGAATGAATTTAGTTGAGTAGGTAGTTTGAATAATATTAGTTGCTTGATTTAAGTTTAATAATTTTACAAAATAATATTATTAGTTGATTGATTTTAATTTAGTTGAATGAATTTAGTTGAGTAGGTAGTTTGAATAATATTAGTTGCTTGATTTAAGTTTAATAATTTTACAAAATAATATTATTAGTTGATTGATTTTAGTTTAGTTGAATGAATTTAGTTGAGTAGGTAGTTTGAATAATATTAGTTGCTTGATTTAAGTTTAATAATTTTACAAAATAATATTATTAGTTGATTGATTTTAGTTTAGTTGATTGAATAATTTTTTTATATTTGTTATAGATGACCGGACAAGGCAGTGGCAACGACAGTCAGCAGCCTCCGAGGGATGAGGAGGCGAGTCGAGGAGGACGAGGAGGGAGGAGACGATGGGCCTCACTAAGACCCGTGGTTCCACCTATTTTCAGGCCGAGGTCTCTATCAGAGACCTCTTCACAGCCTGGTGCGGGCTCCTCCTCCCCCTCCTCACAGCAGACTGCTGAGGGCTCATCCTCCTCCCGCCAGCATCCGGTTGTTCAAGCACGGATGACTGTTCAGCCATGTGGTCATACGTAAGTTTTAATATTTTATACTCAATTTTTTTATTAATTAAAACCTAATTATTTTACTAACTTTGAAGTTTTAATTTTACAGTTGGATTCCGGGTCATGAGGCTGCTAATCGGGTTTCCAAGTCCATCTTTCGCGGTGGATTCGAGCCCACCGCTTACAGTTGGGGGTTAGTGTCCGATGCAAGAAAAAAGACATACTTCGAGGAGTTTAAGGTATTAATTTAATTTATTAATTCACCGTTTATTAATATCAATATATAAACAAATATTTACATTTAAATTGTAATTGCAGAAAGAATGTGTCTGGGCACCGGAGCACGATGACCAAATGTTGAGGAATTTTGAAAAATATGCGACAGAAAGATACAGGGACCTCCTTTACAGAATGAGGGACAAGTGGTACAAGGATGGAGTGGCCACCGACATGGGGACTGACAGTGAAAGGCGGCCGATTTGGGACCAATTCCTCCGGTATTGGGATTCTCCTGCATTCAAAGAGAAGTAAGCGAAAAACAAGGCGAATCGGTGTAGTGACCCTGATGGAGAAGGGATGGCGAGACATCGGGCCGGTTCCCGGTCCATTTATGAGCACGGGTTGAGATTTGTAAGTTTCGTCTTTAATTTTGTAGTTTTTGAATTTTTATTATTTTTTTCCTAATTTTTATGAGTGGTATTAATTTTTACTATCTTTTTTTCTAATTAGGCGGCGGAGCAAGGACGCGAGCCCTCTCATTTTGAGAGATTGCAGCTCGCCCACCCATTCGTCAAGGAGACTGGGAAGTCTACCTACGGTCGTACCACCGAGATCCACGTAAGTATTATTTCAATATTAATAGTATTATTTAAATTTTTAATATTAAAAGTATTTTTTATATTTTGTGTTCAATTTATTTAATTTTTTGTATAATTAATTTGTAGAGAAAGATGCTCGAGGACCTTGCCTCTCAGCCTCAGCCTGAGAAAATGGCAGAGGGGTCGGGGTCGGGGTCGATGCCCCCCACACAGCCTTCTGTTGACGTTCAAAATGAATTGTACTTCAAGAACGTCAAGGCTAAAAAGGGGCGGTTCGCTGGATTGGGCAGCTTCGGAAAGAATTTTTTCCGACCTCGTGGCTCAGGCTCATCCTCCTCTCAGTCTTCCATCGACTCTCATCCCAGTGAGGTCGAGAGGCAGCTTGCCACGGTGGTGGAGCAGATGAAGAACATGCAGAGGCAGCAGCGAGAGAAGGAAGAGTATGAGAGGCAGCAGCGAGAGGCGCACGACCGGTATACAGCCGAGATGGAGCGGTATCGGGTCGAGGTGCAGGAGTATACAGCCGCCATGCAGGCGTGGTGGCAGATATTCGCCTCTGATTCAATGCCACGAGCGCAAATGCCTACGCCACCGATCCCGCCGACCCAGCCATCGATGTCGCCGATTGTTAACCTGGGCGAGGATGAGGAGGAAGAGGAAGACGGATTTAATTCCGATGATTAAAAAAATTTAATTTTTAATAACTATGAAGTAGAATTTTTTTTAATTTGAATTGTTACTTTAATTTAATTTTTGAATTGTTACTTTAATTTATAATTTTGTGAATTTGTTTTAGTTTGAATTTACTTTTATTTAACACAACATTTATAAAAACAAGTGAGAAACGAAAATGAATTAATTTGGTGAATTATGGAAAAAAAACGAGTCATTTTGGATACATATACAATTAATTGCATACAAATGAACGAATTATAATTTTAAGCGGGAGTCGAAATAAATAATTTTACAGAAATAATAAAAATTAAATGGCCCCAATATTTATAAAAACAAGTTAGAAACGAAAATGAATTAATTTGGTGAATTATAGAAAAAAACATGAGTCAATTTGGATACATATACAATTAATTGCGTACAAATGAACGAATTATAAATTTAAGCGGGAGTCGAAATAAATAATTTTACAGAAATAATAAAAATTAAATGGCCCCAATATATATAAAAACAAGTTAGAAACGAAAATGAATTAATTTGGTGAATTATAGAAAAAAAATGAGTCAATTTGGATACATATACAATTAATTGCGTACAAATGAACGAATTATAAAATTATGCATTGTTGAAATAAATAATTTTACAAAATAAAAAAATAGTTGGGCAAAATATTTTAATAAACAACTTAGATACGAAAATAGATTAATTTGGTGAATTATAAAACAAATGACTTAATTTGAATACATATACAATTAATTGCATAAAAATAAACGAAAGTAGCTTGTGCCCTAGTGGCGCGCGTCCCCTCCTCTTGCACAAGAGGTCCCGTGTTCGATTCCCCTTGGACGCAAAAAATGGATTAATTGTTCAAGGTCTAATAAGACTAATATAGAAGGTGGGCCGCATATAACAAGGAATGGGCCGGTTGGTCCAGTGGTCCACGCCCGCCCCGGCCGCACCGGGTGCCCGGGCTCGAACCACGCGAGCCACTTTTTTTTTTGTATAGGCTCGATAATTTGCGACGGCCATATTCCGTCGCAAATTATAACAGGAAAAAAAAAAATATATATATATATATATATATATATATAAACATTTGTGACGGAATGTGGCCGTCGCAAATGTTGTTGACCCGATCGGGTCTGACCCGAAAGATTTGCGACGGACTACTGTCCGTCGCAAATTCTGTGTGACCCGGCCGGGTCTGACCCGTCAATTTTGCGACGGATTTGTCCGTTGTTAATTTGCGACGGAGGGCGAAATCCGTCGCAAAAATTAGCTACGACTGTTTTAGGGACGGATACGTGTCCGTCGCAGATGCCGTCGCAAAACACTGTTTGCGACAGATTTTCCATCGCTAATTCCGTCGCAAAACAGTGTTTTTTTTGTAGTGAACTTTGTGACCGTGTGGAGATTCTTAGTGAATTTGGCACCTTTGTGGTGTAACAGTGGACGTAGGAGGATTACAGCACCTCTGAACCCTCTCCTTGTTCTTTTACATTGTGTTCATTTCTATTGCTTTAAGTTATTTCTGTATCTACTATTCTCATTTCATATCATCTCATTCATATTCTCTGTGTGCTTAAGATTTTACAAAGCCTACAGCTATAGATTCTTTGAATCACTTATCTAAAGCTCTGTTCATTTGATTTTTCACTTCACACACTTTACTTATTTCCGCTGCACAAGGTGTTAAAATACTCTAAAGTATTACAACATCAACTTTGATAAGTGTTTGAATCATTTTATACAGACTCTGCATTTTAAAAGTCAGCAGCTGCAAACCTTTCGTTTTAAACTCTACAGCTGCAGAGTTTGATCTGTATACCTTTAAAGTTAAAAAAGTTTTAAAGTTTTTAAAACTCAATATCTATTCACCCCCACCCCTCTAGACCTCTATATATCTTTTGGGACCAACAAGAGGCATTATGGTCTTGCGAAGGATCAAAGAGTTCGGGCCCTGACAGGTACTTCAACTTACTGCGGGAGTTGTGCAGTTTATTTAAAGTTGATTTCATGAATTTGATGATAGAATTCCACGAAAATGGAAAGCTGGTAAGAGGTTTCAATCCCTCTTTTATCGTACTTATACCAAAGAAGAAGGAGACTTCTAGCCTTAGAGATTTTAGGCCAATTTCCTTAATAAGTGGGTTGTATAAGATCATATTGAAAGTCTTGGCTAATAGATTGAGTGGGATCTTGGAGTCGATAGTTTCGGAGAACCAAAGTGCCTTCATCGGCAGGAGATAAATTTTGGATATTGTGACAGTTCTAAATGAAGCAATAGATGAGGCAAGGAAAAAGAAAATGGAGAGGATATTCTTAAAGATCGATTTTGCCAAGGCATATGCTTCTGTAGATTAGGAGTTTTTAAATACAATAATGAAGCGATTCAATTTTCATCAGAGATGGAGGGAGTGGATTATGGAGTGCATCAAGACAGCTTCGACTTCGGTGTTGGTGAATGGTAGTCCGTCGGGGGAATTTGGATTAGAGAGAGGACTGAGACAGAGGGACCCTTTACCCCACTTTCTCTTTCTTATTGCAGTTGAATGCCTAAGTATTCTTATGAAGAAAGCGACTGATGCTGGTTGGTTTGAAGCAGTGGAAATAAGGGAAAAAAAGTTTGTGTTTCTCATCGATAATTTGTGGACGATACTATCATTATGGGTGCAGCCAGCGTTGAGAATGTACGTATTTTAAAGAGGATTTTGAGAATAATGGAGATTACTTCTGGCTTCAAGGCGAATTACGAGAAATGTAGCCTAATTGGTGTGAATGTGGAAGATGCGAAATTGAACGACATGGCTGATATTCTTGGGTGTAAGGTAGAGAACCTACCCTTCTTGTACCTTGGTATTAGAGTAGACGGAGTCCATGGTTAGGTGTCAGAATGGACAAGTGTGGTACAAAGGATTCAGAAGAGATTCAGTTGTTCGGAAGATCGAAATCTCTCGTTCGGTGGTAGAATCACATTATTGAACTCGGTTCTCTCAACTCTACCAACATTTTATCTATCCTTCTACAAGATACCAAAGAAGATTTTGAGTGAAATTGTTAGCCTACAAGACAAATTTTTGTTTGGGGGGTGGGGAGGGGGGTGGGAGAGTGCCAAGAAAATTCCTTTGGTTGAGTGGAAAATGATTTGTAATCCTAAATCTAGGGGGATGGGGGCTTGGGGTGAGGTATTTGGAGTCTTTTAATAAAGCTATTTTGGGAAATGGAGGTGGAGGTTTTTAGAGAAAAAAATTGTTTATGGGTTAAAGTCATCGAGTCTAAATATGGGGAGGGTCAGGGTAGGGGGTTAAATGTTTTTCCCGAGAGGTGTGAGTGGAGGTATGTCGTGGTGGTGGAGGGATATTGTCAAAATTACGTCGGGGCAGGACATGGAATGGTTTCATGGGGTTTGGAGAGGGTAGTAGGTGATGGTAGACAAACTTTATTCTGGGAAGATGTGTGGCATGGGGAAGAATTGCTTAGAGCGAAGTTTCATAGGTTGTTCAATCTCAGTCTAGATAAAAGTGGTAAAGTGGGTGGCAAGGGAGAATGGGAGGGGGGTATTTGGAAATGGAAGTGGGGGTGGAAGCGTCCTTTGTTTGATAGAGAGTCTACCATGCTTAATTCACTTGAAAACTTTCTTGACAGGTTTAAAATACAGGAGGACGTTGCTGGTTATTGGAAATGGAACAGATCTCAGACGGGAAATTACTCAACCAAGTAGGCATATGACATCATACACTCAGGTATCCGTCCATTAGACAAATCTAGAGTCAAGGAGAGACGTTTCAAGTATTTATGGAAGAGTTGAGCTCCACCGAAAGTCATTGGACACGGTTGGAGGCTGTTGCATAATCGATTACCTACAAAGGATAATTTAAGAAGACGTAACATTTTGGACTCGGGTGATATCTTAAGGTGCGTTATCTGTAATGATATGGAAGAATCATGTAAACATGCGTTTTTCGAATGTAGCAAAGTGTATGACATTTGGATGGAGATTGCTAAGTGGTTCAACGAACCTACAGCCTGACACTCAAATTCTTTCACACACTTTGTTGGGTTTGGAAGCATGTTGAGTGGGAAAAGAGGTAAAAGAGTTGCTACAACCGTGTGTTAGGAATTACGTGAGTCATATGGAAGTGGAAAAACGAGGACATATTTAGAAATGAGGTGAAACCGTGTTAAAAAATTGTGGACAAAATCAAAGCAAGACTATGTAGTTGACTCGTTGTTAGGGATCAATGTGTGACTAGTTGTACTTTTAAAGATTAACTAGATAATCCAAGAATGGTACTGAGAGGGTGACTTATATCTTGTATTAATGTTGTAAGATTCCTGGTACTGCTTGTACCATTTTATATTTATAAAACTGTCTTATTGATTAAAAAAAACTAAAGGGTACAAAATTACTTTCCCTAAAGAGTATGCATTGAAGGGTATGTGTTGTTTCAACAAAGAATATTGTTTATTTTCACTAAAAAGTATAAAATGTTCTATTACAAAATATTACAAAGTGATTTATGTGTGAACAACACACTATACATACTAAAAAATTATATAACACCAAATACAATCCTTCTTTATTAAAGTACTGGGATAATTGGATAGTCTCACGAGTCATCATATGTATATCATATGTTCTGTGACTTTAAACTCTTTCCGATTATATTGAAAAAAAAAAAGAATTGTAAATTTTAAATAGAGATCGGAGACTATCACATCCAAAACACTGAGATGCAATTAAATAATCCATTCGTGCAATTTTGCAATTTTTTTTAAGTTATTTTTTGTCATATGTCAGAGATGGGGTATTGTACTTATATTTTTTTTATAAACAATTATTTCATATATTGACTTCACAATGTGTGATAATATCCTCCAACATATAACAAAAAATAATAAATAAAAGAGCAGGACTAATAAAATTGAATAGAGTGCATACAATTTTTTTTTAAATAGAATATTTTAAATGTCATTTCCCTAAATTGTTAGTCGTTGAAAATGCTAATAGGCCACCATCTCTCCTTATGTTGATAAAGATGCTACGATTGCTACGGTATATCAAGAAGTCGTGTTGCGATGACTCCACTTTCTAATTCATCAAAATATATTGCCCCAAAAAGAAAAATTCAACAAATATTTGGCTTGGTTCTTTTTGTTGGGAACAACATAAAATTATTGGTATTCAAACAATATTATAAATATAACATTGGATTCCAATATTATGTATGAATAAGAAAATGGGTGAACTTGGCCGTTATTGCAGCAAATGGCCGTCCCCCACATGCCAAACACCCTTACGTCTCTCTCTCTCTCTATATATATTATATAGTTATATACTTCTCAATTTTTAGTTTTCATATTTTTTTACTGTTAGTCATATGCCATAAACATAAACGAGGAAGAAAAAATAGAAAAACATATGTCAATTTTAAATTATATATTTTAATTAAAATTATCAATTATTTTTCACGGGAACAAAATGACCCTATTTTAACCACTTACTTAACAAGATTTAGATTAATTTTTTTTTTTTTTTTTTTGTTATCATCCTGTAAGGATAAAATAGTAAGATTGTTAAAAACATTACAATTCCAATAGTATTTAAAATGTCTTCTTAATTTATGTGAAAATGTCAAATTCATCTTACTGATACGGAGAAGAGTATGATATATATCATGTTCTTCATATCATCAATAAATTCAATACACATCCTAAAAAAAATGCAACTTTCCTAAATTCAGAATTTGATTAGTTTTCAATTTCATTACTACAATTCTTATAAAACAAAGTATAGAGTGAAACTGGTTTATACATGAATTATTGAAGGATATTAGTTGTTTTCATTGAAGAATATTAGTTGTATTTACTGAAAAGTATTACCGATTTACACTAAAGAGTCTTAGTTGTTCAGTGAAAATGAACTAAAACTTTTCAGTGTAAATCAGTAATACTCTTTACTAAAAATAATTAATATTCTTCAGTGAAAACAATTAATACCCCTCAGTGATTCATATATAAACCAATTTCACTCTATACATACTCTTCTTAAAAATAGTGCTCCAGAAAATATCTTCTTATTTAATTGTAAAGCCTTTAAATATTGTCGAAATAAATTAATGAATTATCATTAGATGCACTATGTATACTTTCTTTTCTCTTGTCTTAAAAAGTCATACTTCTAAGTTTTATGTTTCCAAAAAAGACAGTCATATAAACATCAGTATTTATTTTTATAAAATACCTAAATTATATGTGATTAAATAAATTAGTTTAAAACTAAATAACAATTAATAAGCTACAAAAAAAATGTTAATTAGTTTTATTGAGTGAATGAATATACAGGTAAGTAGGGTCGAATCCACAGAGATTGTGATATAATAAAACCTGCTTAAATATATATAAATTGTGATAACGGTAAGCAGGGTCGAATCCACATAAATTGGTAAATAGATTTATCCTTCTAAAATACACAATTACAACTATAAACATAAGGATATGGGGTTTTGAATTGAGATTAAACTAAACTTAATAAACAAGAAGTAAAATAAAATCAAGAAGATTCATAATAATAAAAATATCCAGCCAAAGATAATTTTAGAGTCGGTTCACACACAATCGATCCTCGATGCAAAGTTTGTCTTCCATTTTACACTAAATTGGTTATAGTTGTTGGTACCACCACTAGTACAAATTAGACCTTAGAAAGCAGTTGATTTTCCCCTTAGCGCTTTCTAAGAAACAGTTATGTTAGTCTAAGAGAGCGGTTAAGAAACCGCTGTGCAAGGTAGGAGCTAAGAGAGCGGTTTTGAACCGCTCTCCAAGAGGAAGAACTAAAAGAGCGGTTAAAAACCGCTCTCCAAGTGCCACACTAAGAGAGCGGTTAATAACCGCTATCCAAGCCTCACTCTTAGATAGCGGTTAATAACCGCTCTCCAAGAGCCTTTTTTATTTTTTTTATTTGTTTAGACAGCGGTTATTAACCGCTCTCCAAGATTTTTTTTAATTTTTTTAAGGGTTAATTGCAAAAAAAATCACAAACTTTTTAGTCTTTATCAATTACAACATAAACTTTTAAAGTTTGCAATTCGATACATGAACTAATTTATTACTGCAATTCGATACATGATGTAAATTTTTGGAGGTATGTACGTTCACGTGGCAGCCGGAGCTGACACAAAAAATGTGTCACACGCCACGTCAAATGTCAAATCTGCAAAATTTTTTTTTTTTTTAATATTTCCAAAAGTTCTTTTATAAAAAATATTGCTCAAACACATTTAATAATTGATTATAAAATTTGGTGTTGTCTAGTTTATGTAGGAAAATATGTCTCACATCATACAAACTTGTACATATACTATAAAATATTTTTTTTTTACTATCTTCACTTTTATTAAACCGTGTTTGAACAATTTTTTATTAAAAAAAAATTTGAATTTTTTTTTTTAAATTTTCTAGATTTGACATTTGATGTAGCGTGTGACGTGTTTTCGATAGCGGCTTAGGCTACCACGTAGAGTTAGTATTACCGAAAATTTTACATCATGTGTAGAGTATCCTAGAAAATTTACACCATGTATCGAATTGCAATAATAAATTAGTTCGTGTATCGAATTGCAAACTTTAAAAGTTCATGTTGTAATTGATAAAGACTATAAAGTTCGTGATTTTTTTTGCAATTAACCCTTTTTTTAATTTATATATATATAAATAAACCTGTTTTTTTAACCGTTTTTTCTCAATTATATATATATTTTATTCAATTATATATATATATTTTTCAATTAAATAATAAACCTGCTAATATATACAAAGTTACCAAAACACATATACTAATAATTTATTCGTAACATCAAATAAATATAATATAAGATCCAATAACATAAAATATTAATTCATCACAAATTAATATATAAGTTATATGATGCTACCAAAAGTTATAATAATGTTACAAGAATCGATTGTAAAGATACCCAATCCAATCCATCTTCCATTTCTCCATTCGAGCGTTGTTGTAAAAAGGGATCCGAGGCCTATGCACAAACTGCAAATTACATAGAAAATTTAATTAAATAATAAACATTTTTTATTCAATCATATTTAAAATAAATCGATAATCGACTTACTTCTTCAGGAATGGTCGTCCGAGAAGTCAAGATTATATCTTCAATGTAGCAACACACAAAATGTCCACAGTGATTGTCATCTTGCTGCCTCGGAACCTATTGATTAATAATTACGATCATGTACTATAACTATGATTATTTTCTATTGATTTGCTAATTTTCTAAAGTAACTTACCTTAATATTTTTCCACGGCACTTTACTAATATTGGTGGTATCTGATTTTTTACCTGGAAGACTAGTCTGATACATTGCCATCACACTATATAATTATTTTAAAAAATAAATATACATTAGATATGTATAATCTTAAAAGTAAAACAAATCATAATATGAGAATATTAAAAATTAACTTACGTACCCTTCCATAAATGCTATAAGATCGGGACGATGTGTATACACCCCATCCGTAGCTGGATCCAAATAATACACAGTAAGATCCCTCATTCTTATGGTCAACATCACCCAATGATCACTACATTATATTAACAAAATTAAAATTAATCGCTTGTTCGTATAAATAAATTTTTTTATGAAATATTTATTATACTTACCCCACATTGTTTGGCCAAAAAATGAGATGGTCTCTCTCTCTATATTTCAACATATGTTGAACAATGTCGTTCATATACTGTGTCCTATTACCAAAAATGCTACACACTTGGGGGCAGATGAAGGAATATTTTGCACTTGCAACGACATCTACGGTTAAATATACCTCGCCCAAATACCTTTAACCAACATACGCTAATATTAATATTTAATAAGTAAGTTAAACTATAAATGAAGTAAATGTTGAGAATTAAGTAAACACACCTGAGGTAAAAAGTCATGGTAGTTGCACTCAACCACTTGTCACCGAAGACTTCTTCGACATAATCTCGTATGATGAACTCCTCATATCCAACATAGTTAAAGTAAGCATTAATGGGCACTGTGATTGTATTGAAGCTGGAGGACACCATGTAGTACACCGTACTCATTACAGTGACATCGTGGGGTACGTCTCCGGCCAGGGGGTACCCTAATCGTCGTCTGCGCACACCAACAGTTGGTTCCCCTGGTCTCTCCCTCTGTGTAGTCTTTTGTGGAGTCGGGAGTATCTATAATCAATATTTGTAATATTATTTAAAATAAATTGACTTATTAATTACTTTAATAACATGTATTTTACCTTTTTTGTGAGAGAAACCAAGTTTTGCGGCCATTCGAGGAAATGCCCGATCGCGTCTCCGACTGTGGTGGCCACATCTTCTGGTTTTGGCAACAGTGAAGTCTCTTGTCCAATTTCAGGTACAGTGAGGGTGACTTTCACAAAACCAGGAGTGATTGGGCGACCATGGATCACTCCACTGGAGCTATCGAACAACATTCCAGTGGCCACCAACCGAAGAGAATAATCCAAATAAAGGTAACAAGGAGTCGTCTGTTCGAAGAGGATATTCAGTTAGAAAATTTATACTAGTATTTAATTAAAACAAATACGAGATACATCTGATACCTTGGAGACGTTTTGAAGTGCATCATGAAAGTCGTCTGAAGCATTGTTTCTAACAGCACTCTCTCTAGCCTCAGCGGAAAACATAGGAGCACTGTTTTCACAGCTAGCACCACTAGATGACATCCCGTATCTCATTCGATGGTTTGATATCATCGAAACTTGTTTAGCTAAGTCGGCAACCTGTGCTGAAAGTTGATCCACCTTAGACATAGCCGCCATACCAGGTGCCATACTCAATGATTTCTTCGTGACGCCAAATCCAAGTCCCCGTATGCGTCCGGGATGCTCCTGACAATTTATTGCCCGTGCAAACAGATCATCAGTCCCCACAGTGCGAGCCTCGTCGGGCGTCATGCTCTGAGATATGCGCTCTTAAATAACAAACAAATATTATTAAATCATTTCAAATTAAATAATAGTTTATAATGTTAAAGATAAAAATAATGGATGAATTACCACTTCATCAATGATATGCTGTGTTTTGGGATCGGGAACATTCCCATCTCGAGTCTTTCTTGTAGTCTGAAATAACTCATAACGGGTAACAACAGGTGCACTCTCTCCACCTTTCCTTTTTTCTTCTTTCTACGATAATAATAAACATGTAAAAAATCATTAAAACTGAATATATATTAATGAAGTGAATGATCATAAAAAAATTAAAAGTTAGCAAATCTCACCAAATCTTCCCTAATGCGTGCATAACCTCTGGAAGATCCATTATATCGTGCCTCCATATTCTTAGCTTGTATGCTATTTCTGTTACTTTTTTCCTACAGTGTAATATAAATACGATAAATACTGAAAAAAAATAATAGGTGAAATAACATTAATCAATTTTACCTTGAAATCATCAAGCATAGATCTACGCACAAACTCCTGCCAATAAGGAGCCACCATAGGGGATTCTGCATAGTCTTTAGGCGGCGTAGGCGAATACAAACCAGTCTTCGGGTCTCGTGCCTTATTCCTCAGAAAAGTTCAAAAAATTTTGACCTTATTTCCAGCTTGTTTAAGTATATCATGCTTCTTTGTGTGATCAAGGCCGATGAATGTTGACTGCATATACATATAGAATATAACAATTTATATTTAGTAATTTCACATAAAAAAAATAAATTATACAACAATTTTAATATGCACTACAATTAATTAACATACCACGAGCTCATCCC
Source organism: Ballota nigra (assembly GCA_947034835.1). Taxonomy (NCBI): domain Eukaryota; kingdom Viridiplantae; phylum Streptophyta; class Magnoliopsida; order Lamiales; family Lamiaceae; genus Ballota; species Ballota nigra. Next base: position 50,143,304 of record OX344728.1, on the reverse strand, counting down.
ATATCGCTTCCTTGAAAGGAGTCATCTCAGGCTTACGCCAGTCATTGCATGGCAGCACGATAGGGACAACTCTCCTGACTGCAGACCCAATGAAGTACGCCAACTTCGCACTCTCTGGTCCTATCGGCTGCCCATACTCATTGAATGATAACTGCAATTCAATGATATCATTAGGTCAACAGACAATTAATTAATATAATATCAATTAAACTGTTCAATTGTATTAAAATTACCTTCAGTAATTTTTCTTTGCTACGGTCTTTTTTCAGTGAAGTCATCGTGACTATACCCCTCTTGCGCTTCTCTCCAGATCTACTAGAGGTGGGAGCATCAGTGTTATCCTGTCTTGTGTCATCATCTCCGTCATCTGGATCATCTCCATCATCTGGCTCATCTCCAGCATATGGAAAATAAGTTGGATCATCTCCATCATCTCTATCATAGGGCAAATAATTCATGATCCTGCGAAATAAAATAAAAAATATGTAAGAATTATAAAGAAACAACATTTAATAAAGCACAAACAATAACATTCAATAAAGTCATACATTTCTTTTTAGCACTGATTTTTCTTTTTCGTTTTTTGGTTGACTTTTCTTGTTCATGACCATGAATGTTGACGAGATCCGGATTGATATACTCATCATCACTTGTAAGTTTTCTCTGGTACGGACGAAGATTTGCAGAATCATCGAAAGAGGGTACAGAATGAGTGAAGTTCTGGAAAGGATCATCAATCATGTCAACATCTTCATCGACGTGATCGCTGATCTGGTAACTATGGTTAAATTTGTTTGACAGAAGCACAATTGACCATTTCTTGTTAACTGGGTCGGGGACATAGAAAATTTGTTGAGCTTGACTAGCCATTATGTAAGAGTCATCTCTGTATCCCACATTCTTCAAATCAACGCGTACGAACCCAGAACGCTCAACTTTGACCCCATTTGGGATCCTCACCCAACTACAATCGAAAATTGGCTCACGGTGACCAACATAGTTGAGTTCCCAAATGTTGACAATCTGTCCAAAGTAAGTGGTATTCGACTGATTCCATGCAGTTGCAGTAATAGACACCCCACTATTCTGCATTGTACTTGTGGCATCATGATCTCTGGTATAAAACGTGTATCCATTAATAAGATAACACTTGTATGAATACACATGTCTATCAGGTAATCTGGATAACCACTTAACTCTTTCTTTCACCGAGTCTTTATCCTGTGACAAAATATTTGCAACATAACCATTGAACCAGTCAACAAACGTGCGATTGTGCTCAATTTCAATCCATGATCTAGCTCTGGTGGGAAAAGACTCAGAAAGTGCCTGCATGTGCAGGTCAATAAAAGGAAGCACGTCGACCGTGTTGTGAAGTACACACAAGTGCATCCGTGTTAGCTCCTTCATACTAACACTTACAGGTTGGCCACCGGTAATGTCTTCACCATCCATTCTATTGGTGTATCGGGTACTTGGAAGTCCAATTGCATCGACATTCAGAATAAATTCAGACCAGTACTCGACTGCTTCTTCTACTAAATAGCGTTCTGCAATGCATCCCTCCGGCCTGTACATATTCATCACATACCCTTTCAACACTTTCATATATCTCTCTACACCATACATCCATCGCATACGAGCAGGACCACACATCCTTGTCTCGTGAACCAAATGAACGGTTAAGTGAATCATTATATCAAAAAATGAAGGAGGAAAATACATTTCAAACTCATAAAGCGTCCCCACAATCTGTCTCTGAAAACCAAGCAATTTTCTAGGATCAATAACTTTGCTACTCATTGCCTTGAAGAACCAACAAAGTTTTGTTATGGTTATGCGCACATTTTCAAGATAGAACGTATTGCAATGGGCAAGAAATTCTCCATGATGACATGATAGTCATGCGATTTCAGATTCATCAACTTCACGCCATCATCTGAAACAAGTCTCTGTATGTTGGACGAATAACCCTCTGGTACTTTCACATCCTTTAGTGTTTGAAAAAGAATTTTTCTCTCACTCTTGGACAAGGTGTGTGCAGCAGGAGGTGATTTCGGTGGTTTACCTTCTTCATACACAGGTGCCAGTTTAGCTCTTATACCCATATCAACCATATCCATTCTTGCATTGTAACCATCCTTAGACTTGTTATCAGCTAGCAGAGTATTGAGCAAACTAGCACAAATATTCTTCTCAACGTGCATTAGATCAATGAAGTGTCTAACATACAACTCTTTCCAATAGGGCAATTGAAAGAAAATTGATTCCTTCTTCCAGCCTCTAGTTGGGAGACTCTTTGCAAAGTGTTTTCCGTATTGTGTGTTGACATTCTTCATCTCGTTCAATACATATGTACCTGACAATAAACGTGGTGCTCCACGTGTCTCGATTGTGCCATCGAATGCATCGGCCATTCTTCTGTACTCATGTGTTGGCTCCAACCACCTTCTATGCCCCATATAAACAGTCTTCCTACAATGACATAAACGAATGTGATCTGTGTTCGTGGTACACCAAGGACATGCATCGGCCCCCTTCACACTATATCCAGATACATTCCCATAAGCGGGGAAGTCATTGATAGTCCCAAACAACATGGCCTTCAACTTGAAATTCTCCTTTCTATAAGCATCATACACATCGGCGCCCTCATCCCACAGGAGCTTCAAGTCCTTTATCAAAGGAGCCAGATATACATCTATGTCGTTACCAGGTTGTTTGGGTCCTGATATCAATATAGACAACATCATATAAGTGCGCTTCATGCACAACTCCGGTGAAAGATTATAAACCATCAGAATCACTGGCCATGTACTGTGGTTGGTACTTTGGATACCGAACGGATTCATTCCGTCAGTTGAGAGTGCAAGACGCAAGTGTCGTGGCTCGTCACCAAATTCTGGATGTCTGGCATCGAATGTCTTCCACTGGGGTGAATCAGCAGGGTGTCTTAGCATTCCATCATCGATCCTATCATCATGATGCCAAGTTAAATTTCTAGCATCCACACCGCTACTATACATTCTCCTGAACCTTGGTATTATTGGGAAGTACCACATCACCTTCGCTGGAGATTTATTCTTCAGATATCTCTTCTTCCCACACTTGGGACATTTATCGAGGTCTTCGTACTCCTTCCGAAATAAGATACAATCACCCGGGCAAGCATGAATTTTCTGATGTGTTAACCCGATGGACTTAAGCATTTGCTTAGCCTCATATGCTTTCGTAGGCAGTACATTTCCATCGGGCAATAGACCACTAATTGCTTCCAGCATACTTGAGAAGCACACATCAGATAACTCGTGTGCTGCTTTTAGGTTGAACAATATCAACACAGCTGACACTTTTGTTGCCTTCTTACACCCGGGCCAAAGGGGCAATCCAGCGTCATCCCTTAATTTTTCAGACATATAAGGGTGATCTCGCAGATTGGTGTCATCCCCACTCGATGTATCAACATTCGGTACATCTCTGAAACTATCCTCATCCACTGTATCTTCAAACCTAAAGTCAGTTCTTATGTTGCTAGAGCTACATCCATCTCTTCCCTCACCATGAAATGTCCAAACGGTATATGTTTTATCAATACCGTGACACATCAAGTGGTCAAACAAACTTTCTCGACCACTAACAGTTTTTCCATTCATACATTTCCAACACGGACATAGAATGTATCGATGGTCGGTGCAGTGTCTAATTGCATAATTACAAAACTCTTCCACCCCATTCCTATACTCCTCTGATAATCTATCTGCCCGAACCCACTTTCGATCCATATAGAACTAGAGATGCCTATATAGATTAATCGAAAAACACACGTGTTGAGTCTAACATATTAATCCTAACATGCACCCTAAAACAATTTCATCTAAAATTTCAACATATGAAACCTAACATGCATTCTAACAATTTCATCTAAAAATATTCTTAAAGCCTTCAATATTTCCCATCTATAAACCTCTTGAAATAAATTCTAACATTTTAATACTATAATTACATGCACACTAAAATAATTTCATCTAAAATTCTAACATATTAATCCTAACATTCATTCTAACAATTCCATCTAAAATTATTCCTAAAGCCTTCAATATTTCATATCTATAAACCTCTTGAAATAAAGTCTAACATTTTAATACTAATTAACAAATATACATCTAAAATTCTAAAAAATTATAATATGTCCATCTAAAATTCTAACAATTTCATCTAAAATAATTTTAACATATTAAACCTATATAACTTGCAACAATTTCATCTAAAATTAATCCAAAAGCCTTCATACATATTCATGCATATTCATATTCAAAAGCCTTCATACATATTCATACATATTCATATATATATATATATATATACATATTCATATATATATACATATTCATACATTATACATTTTCATATATATACATATTATTCATATATATATACACATATACATACATATACATTTTAATACATTTAAAATACGTATTATATACATACCTGGAGGAGGCGGCGGAGGGGCGGCGGCAGTGGAGGGGCGGCGGAAGTGGCTCGTCGCGTCGGGGGCCTATCCGTGTCGGGGGAGGGCTGAGCGGCGGCGGCGGAAAGAGCGGCGGTGGCTGGGCAGGGGAGGAAGAGGCTACTAGTGCGGTGGTGGAGGAAGGTCGAAGACGGCGGTGGGGGTGGGGGAACCGCGTCGTGAGGAAGAAATACGCGTAGAGGTTAGGGATTTTACTGGTCAAAGGGGGTAAATATAGTCAAACGCTAAGACAGCGGTTAAAAACCGCTATGCAAGAAAACTCCTAAGATAGCGGTTAAAAACCGCTCTTTAAGTTTCACTTGGACAGCGGTTTTAAACCGCTCTCTAAGTCCTCACTTAGATAGCGGTTTTAAACCGCTTTCTTGCACTTCCCATCTTACACAGCGGTTTTAAACCGCTCTCTAAGACTAACCCTAAGAGAGCGGTTAATAACCGCTGTCTTAGCCTTTTTTTTTTAATATAATTATGTAAAACCGCTCTCCAAGCTTTGTTTTGGAGAGCGGTTTTTTTAATAGCTCTCCAAGTATAGCTCTCCAAGTCCAAATGTGTAGTAGTGCACCTAACAACCTAATCTTTCCTTATTTTGTCGATAATAAGGATACCATCTCTTATTACTTCTCTAACCAGTGAACAACCCTAGGTACCACCATTATGATTTAATTCACCAGCAGCATTAAAATCTAGAAAGATTCAATTCTAGCCAACAAACGCACATGTAAGTTCATTTAGACTAGGTTATGCATCTCCATGGCAATTATTCACTGCCATTTGCCACTAACATCAGAACAATTACACAATTACGGATTTAACGTTCCAATTGACAATCATTATATTCACTAATTGAATAACTGACCACATTAGACAACTCGCCAAACAATGTGATCGAACACAGAAGATACATAAATAATGAAGAATGAAAGAGTATGTAAATCGGATAGATCTCACCATTAATATCGAACCGAATCTTCAATTATCCGTGATTAGAAAGAAAAGAACATGTAATATTCTATTATCTCTCAAAGTGTTGAGAGAGAAGAGAGAAGAAGAAAAAATAAAACTTAGAGAATAAGAACTTAGATTATCTGCAAATGAAAGTTGGGATGAATCTATATGATGTCCCCTTAAATTAATCCTAACCTAATTATATAGTAATTCCTATCTAAGTGTAAGTTACAAAAGAAGTAGTTAAGAAACTACCTTTAAAAACTTATCTAAAATAAAATAAAACTACTAACTTAATATATTAATCTAGGACAAGTTTAAAATATTCAAGACTCTTAAAAGGATGGAAATAATTAAATTTGAGTCTTGGTGTAGAGATTTAGGCGCCACTTATGAGAATTCCCGTCTGGACCTTACGCCTTATGAGAAATATACTTCTGTCATTTTCATCTTTGGAGTCTTCAATTCCACTTCTTCACAATTCATTCCAAATGGTCTCCAGATTAATTGACATCTAAATTATAGAGAAATATGACAATAAATATGTATTTCATGCAATCTATCAAAAATATAAATAAAATAAAAAAACTTTATGCCAAAAACATTTGTTTATGGGACATGGAGAAGGTACGACATTGCCACTTCTTACTCAAACATGTTTAGGTTATTGGTCCATGAAATACAAATTGTTCTCATATGGAGTTGCGCAGATTCCTAACAATTATTGGAACAAAATAAATGTGGTTTCAAGTATAAATTTTCAGACGACAGTTCCAACGCAATTCAGTACTCGTTAGATCCATTTTATTTCACTGTCTTTCTATAATTTTTTTTATTTAAGAAATAATTGTTATTTGAATAAATGATCATATAAGTAAATAAAAGATACAAATGTCACAATTACGCGTATATTTATTGTTATTTATAATACGAAATTATTCCCTTGTAAGATTTATATGTTATCATTAAATAAAATATATAATTAATTTGAGACACTTTTTGGTAGGTTTGTCTCACGGTATTTTATTTAAATATTTGAATTATATTCATTTTTAAAATATCATTTGGTTGAAGTTATTAAAGGGTGCTTAGTTTCCTAGTAGAAATGAGAATGGTAATGACTTTGATAGTTTTTTTTTTGATCAGGCAAAAATTTTATAAATAAGAGGGTATAAGAAATACTCAAAAAATACAGAAGAATTTACATAGAGCTTTCAATAACCATTCTTGGATTTCCAATCCAATCACCAATAGATAATCTAGAAGTCGCCTTATCCTTTACAAAAATCCAACTCCAAATCTTTGCCTTGAGCTCTTCGATGAACTTAGTTTTTGAGAACTCAAGATTCCTAAAAATGATATCGTTCCTCCATTTCCAACTTAGTTTAAGAGGGTAATGACTTTGATAGTAGTGATAAATGGTAATGGGTATGATTATTAATATTGAGTTATTTGGTTTGTATATAAGAATGTTTATCATTAGCATTGAAGGTGATTGATTTCGTAAAAATCATTGATAATGAAGAATATTATTAATAATTTTTTATATTAAAAAAAATTATATATTAAAAATGTTTGAAAATATTATATATAATGATAAAAATAATTTTGGATGACTAATTTTTTTTTTAAATTATAACATGAATTTTAAGATGAATTACTTTCATTCCTCCCAATATGCATGAATCCATACCTTTCATTCCATAGTTTTAGGATACCAAAACACTATTCAAGCTTTCATACTCCTCTACCAAACAACCCACTTTCTTTTTATTACTATTCTTTAATTCTAAAGTTGTCATCCAAGTATGCCCTAAATTCATAACTCATAATATAAGAGTATATAAATGAGTATGCATAGTGTGAACAATTTTTACCGTAAAACTGATTTGTAACTATTTTTTTTTATGAGAATAACTAAAGTCCGTAAATAAATATTATTTAGTGAAATTAATTAATACCTTTTAAATTTGTGCATATAAAACATGCTCACTCTATACCATGCCTAAATAAATAGGCCCCTCTTGTGCAGATTTTTATCAATTAATTTATCCATTTAAGATTATATTTATTGCCGCGAACGATGGTCAGCTACAAAAAAAAATAAAAATAAATAAATAAATAAAAGGTAAAAAAGAAAATCAAAGTTAATAGATAATGTGATGATTGATTGGTTCACAGAACCAATCCAGGTTGTGCTGCATTTGATCTACTTTATTACACTTTATTTTTCATTTGATATATTACACTTTTAGATATAAATTTGGATGAGATCATGACAGTAAGATAATACAGATTATCATTTATTCCTATTAAAGTGTTAATTTGTCATGTTCAATTAATATTTCATCTCACTATCTTATAATATAATACTATCTCACACAAGACCTACTTTATATTTACTATAGTTTTGATTTATTCACCAAGGTTGATACTCCCTTCGTCCACAAGAAAATTTATAATTTCTTTTAGGTGTATATTAATTATTTTCTTTGTTCAAATTACGAATTTTAAATTTTAAATAATTTCGTATATCACCTTATAAATATTATAAAAATTTATTATAATTAAATAATTATTTTAAATTATGTTTGATTGTTGATAAAACCGTGGCTGAGGAAGATAGGGACATGGGAGGGATACAACTGTACTCCAAAATTGGAACTTAGCTCTTAATGTACTCTTGAAAATATTTTTCTTTTTATCTGTACCTCTATTATTTAGAAAAAAAAGTCAAACCCAACATTTATTAAGGTAAGAACTTTATTAACAAAGAAAGGTTTGATGGTAAATACAATTAAATATTTTACTAATTATTTTTTTTACCCAAAAATTTCGAATTTGGATCCACCACTTACTATGAAAAAGACGAGAGATTATGTTGAATAATAGATTGTAGATGTACAGGGAAAGAAATAAATTATTTCCTAAGTACAAAATACTATATGAAAATAGTTCATGATAAGTTTATCATGAACTATTTTAAAGTATTGAATATTTAATTATGAGTATTATTATTTATAGTCAGTTGTATTATATTGTAATTGTTGTAAATTTTCATGAACTCAAATTAATAATACCCTTGATGAAATTATTGATACTCTTGATCAAATATTTGATACTGTAAAATTATTATGATAAGTTTTATATATAAACCTATTTTTAAATTGTGAAGAATAGTTGATAAATATAATCTAAAAGAAAAATCAAACTTTATTACTCCTTCCGTCCCAGTTTTGTTTTCCCATTTGCCAAAAAGGTATGTCCCAATTTTGTTTTCCCATCCCTAAAATGGAAACTACTTTATTCATTTAAATAATATTGTATTTATCATTCATCATTCCCAATACTACTTTATTCATTTAAATACTACTTTATTAACCATTAATTATTCTCAATACTACTTTATTTATTTAAATACTAAAATTCAACTCTCGCGTTAAACTCCGCGCACAGTTAAACGGGAAAACAAAATTGAGACGGGGGAGTATCACTTACATTTGAATTTTATATTTTTCAAAATTTCTTAATAATTGAAAATCGGACCAGGTGGGGGGCTGTCCCCGCCCCTCAGGTAATTTTATTCGAAGCCTAATTTGAAATACCAAGGGTTGGCACTGTCTCTAAACCAATAAAACGTCGCCGTCTTAATACCATGAACCCATACGACGTCGTCACCTCCTCCTATTAACACACACATGCCAAGCTTTGATTTTTTTGGGTGTAATAGTAGCAGTTGACCGTACTGATCCACTCTCTCCTCTCCTCTCACTCCACCGTCTTTCCCCAATCTCCACCTGAACAAGAGATCCAAGCTCCGCCGTACCCGACCCGCAACCCGAATAGGCTCCGGGTTCCGCACTTTAAACCCGGACCGTGTGTAATGGCGGAGCTTATTAGGCAGCTAAAATTATGAAGGTAACAGTAGAAAGAGCTATCGACCAACAAACCCAGCCCCTTCCGCCGCCCTCAGATCTTCCTAGTTTTCCACGAAAGCCGCCGCGCCGCAAACCCAAGGCCGGAGTCCGGCTGAAGAGGGAATCCGGGGCCCCGGCTTCCAAACGGAGCAGCCGACCCGAGACCCCTTTGCTCAGATGGAAGTTCGATGAGGGAAATGGGAACACTGAGGAGGAGGACAAATCGCCCGGTGAAGCTGCCAGGAAAACCGGTCGGAGAATTAGGGCCGCCGTTTCGGCTAGGAAGCTCGCCGCCGGCTTGTGGCGGCTCCGCTTGTCGGAGTTTCAAACCGATGCCGGCGAGAAAGTAGGGCTTCAGGTAATTTTCCTTTTGTGCCTTCTGTTAGTGTTACCTTACCTATGTGTGAAATTGATTAATGCTTACTATTAAATTTAAGTTATTGATCTTATCTGGGAAGGTTGACTGCTTTTGAAATCAGGAAAGTATGATAATTATGGATATTTCTTTAATTTAAGTCGTCTTAATTATTTAATTTTATTGGTTTACCGGAGAAGCAATTTTCTGGGGTCTTTTTTTCCGTCCTGTTTTGATCTTGCCAGAAATGCTGTTAATCTTGCAACTTGTTTAATATATTTGGGGTTTATGATTATACCTTTTAGATGAACTTGCATTGAATCTGTACAAAGAGCAGTTTTATTTTTGGACAAATTATAAAAACAAAGACTTATCTTTGCCACTAATTGCACTTTGGGGATCAAACTTTCTACATTTGACCTAACTTACAAGTTGTTGCAAAAAGAAAAAGGAACTCAGGCAAATTCGTAGTCAAAGTAGGAGATGTTACCATCCTTTTCTAAAATCATGTTTTTGCCTATGAATTTGAAAAATTGGTAACTGCCCTGTAGAAGTCGAAAGTTCCATCCTCAAATTGCAATTAATGGCCAATATAATTCTTGTTTTTGTAATTTGTCCTTATTTTTTCAAATGCTGTTATGGATCATTTGTTCTTGGATATTGTTAGTGAGGCCGCCCAAGCTGGTTTTTTCGATTTCAAGTGATTATTGTTTATGCTCTTTGACTCGTAACAGCGCCAAGGAGGTAGCCATTTTGGAGCCTCTATTCATTGCCATCATGTTGACAGAGTGCATGGTTCTCCTGCTCGGGATATGGTGCATAGTCCGCACTCCGTTTCTGGTCCAAAAAACGGGCTTCTTTACAAGGTATATTCGTTTTTTATGTTCAGTTAGCCATTGTGCATTCGCATGAGTTGCTTTCCTTTAAAATTAGAATGCGAAATAATGGTGTCTAAGCTAATAGAGACACAATTTTGTAAATGATCACATGCCTTTCTCAATGATGAAACATATGCTGATATCGTTGGCTTTGGTTGTTTTGGATTTTAAAAACCATGTTTGGATTTACAAATCTAAATATCTGGATCTACTTCGGGATTTGAAATCCAGTTTTATAGAACCACTGCTACAACACCTATAAACCTACTATAACATTTTCCAATACAATCAATTCTCTCTTTACATTTTAAAATATATGAGTCATAGGTCACACCATCCAATCATTACGACTATATAACATCATTCACTCTTAGACTGGTTTGAATCATAGGGTCACACCATCCAATCATTTTAAGTCTCACCCTACGTAAAATTCCAAAATATCATAATTCTATTTTCAAAAGAAAAAAAAAAAATCACCTTCACGTTTCAATGATTCGCTGCCCCTCAACTCAATAAGTAAGTTGTGAGGTAATGTATCATGTTGCCTTGTTTACCTGAGGAGTATTTTCTTCTTTTGGTTGTGGCTTCTTCTTGCAGTCTTTGAATGATTCTTAAACTGAAAATACACTTAACGCCTTACAGATCGAACCATCTTCCCAATTTTCGAACTATGCGATGGAGGGGGCAACAAAGTGGGACCCTGATGGATGGAAAATAGCCGATGAAGTGAGGCACATATTCGGCCCATCAAAGCCAACGGACAATCGAGCAAGTGACGCTAAACTCATATCTGCCCTTGAAGCAGAGCTTGAGCAGGCTAGATCAAGAATCAACGAGCTTGAAGCTGATCGAAGATCCTCAAAAAAGAAACTAGAACAGTTCTTGCGTAAACTCAGTGAGGAAAGGGCCGCGTGGAGGAGCAGAGAGCACGAAAAAGTCCGTGCGATAATTGATGATATGAAAACCGAAGTGAACAGGGAGAAGAAGAACCGGCAAAGACTGGAGATAGTCAATTCTAAGCTGGTGAATGAGTTGGCCGATGCCAAACTATCTGCCAAGTGTTATTTACAGGAATATGAAAAGGAAAGGAAGGGGAGGGAGCTGATAGAGGAGGTGTGCGACGAACTAGCTAAAGAAATCGGGGAAGATAAGGCCGAAGTGGAAGCTTTGAAGAGAGAGAGTATGAAATTAAGGGAAGAAGTCGACGAAGAGAGGAAAATGCTGCAGATGGCGGAGGTTTGGCGCGAAGAGCGGGTCCAGATGAAGTTAGTTGATGCTAAAGTGATGCTCGAAGAGAAGTACTCCCAGATGAATAAACTGATAGAAGACGTCGAATCGTACCTGAGCTCTAGAAGCTCGGTTTCTGATTCGGAAGAGGTCAAGAAAGCGGAGTTTCTTCGAAAAGTGGCGGATTCCATCAACATACAGGACGTTAGGGAATTGACGTACGAGCCCCCGAGTTCTGACGACATTTTCTCTGTCTTCGATGAGGTCAATTTCGGCGAATCGAATGAGCGAGAGGGGGGATATAGTCCCGCGAGCCATGCCTCCAAGATTCACACGGTGAGTCCCGAAGTGAAAACGGGGCATTCGAACGTGTACGTTAATAATCAGAGCGGCGAGCTGGAGGAGGATGCCAGCGAATGGGAAACGGTAAGCCATCCCGAGGATCAGGGCTCAAGCTATTCCCCCGATCGGGCCAGCAATGTTTCGAGGACCGGAACGGAATGGGAGAAGGACGGAATCATGGAGATAGGTGAAGTCGACTCCGTGAGAATGAGGCGGTTAAAGAAGTCGGGGTCTGTACCTAAGCACTGGAGATCGTGCCCGACCAACGGTGGTGATTACAAGATCATATCAGTTGATGGGAAAAACGGGAGGCTTTCGAATGGCCGTCTTTCTAATGGGGCAATAATGTCGCCGGATGAGTGGAGCTCGCCGGATTCGAGTAATTCACATATAAATAGGGCGATGAAAGGGTGCATCGAATGGCCACGTAGCGCTCAGAAGAATAGCTTGAAGGCGAGATTGCTGGAAGCGAGGATGGAAAGCCAGAAGGTCCAGTTGAGGCAGGTATTGAAGCAGAAGATCTAATAACATCATTTTATAATATTGTTGTGGAAATCGTCATGAGATGCAGTGGATTGCGCGTTTTTCCCTACGCGTCTAATGAGCTACGGATGAGCAGCGCAGCAAATGGTAATGTTGTTTTGTAAGTTATGTAATGTTTTAATTTATGCAGTATAAACTGGTTCTTGATACAGATGGGAACATTGAAATGAGGATGTATCTGTAATTTGGCTTCTGTTCATTCATTGCTTCTGTGTCATTATTCACAAGCCTGAGTTTGTTAGATTGGGGTGGAATAAATGCCTGGAGTACTTTTAATGTAACGTAAATTGATGGCTCTTTGCATTTGAAGATGGTCGGTATTTAAGTCTGATAGTTCAAAATTCAAATCATAAAATTTGATCTAGTCTTGTATGTATTAGTTTCACAGAATGATTCAAGTGTGTTTTTGCTGAAAAGTACAGTTGTTTATATTGAAAAGTGAAAACATTCGATAGTATTAAAAAATGTACTATGCATATTTAACCTACACTGAATATCAATTTGCTACAAAATGCAAATATTGGGCACAGAGTCTTAAGTTATCTACCGATTACAATAAATAACCGAAAAGGGCGGGTGCTGATTTAAGTTCTTTAATGAAAATTGAAGGGTGAAATATCAATGTGCTACTTAAATGCAAATATTGATGGCCATACAGTACTATGTTTCCGAGTTAACTACCAATTACAATAATCAAAAACCGAAAAGGCCGGGTGCTGATTTAAGTTCTTTATTAAAAATAGTATTGAGAATTTTTAATAGTAAATTAATACTCACTCTGTACACCTTTATTGTTGGGCACAAACTTTAACAAAAAATTAGTATTTTATTATTAAAAAAATAGATAATTTAAAAGTATTACGAGACCAATTTATTTGTTTGCGAGTGTAGTATATTAAAAAAAATGGGAAATGAGTAAAAGATTGACGAACAACTTAAAAATGAAAGTGGGTAAAAGATTGATGAACGGAGATAAAAAAAAAATGGCACCCTATTTGTTCATGGAACGATTGAGGGAAAGTAAAAGTAGTTTCTCTGTCCACTAAAAGTATTTTCAAACTGATTTTTACAACAATTTTTTTCTTTTTACCGTTCAATCATCAATTTAATTATTTCACATGCCGTTGATTTTTCATTCACAAAGTTACCATTTAATTTATAAATGAATAGCACAATACACTAAAATACTCTTAATTTACATATTTTATCTACATTTTCTTAAAATCGGTCAAAAACCAATGAACATACTTTTAGTGGATAGAAAATTATATTAAAAACTGAATTGATCATCTCGAATTTATATTAATTACAACAATTATTCAATGTTTATTTAAATTTTGAACACAACTTTTTTCCAAGAATTTGTATAGTATATTAGATTAAGAAAAAAGTTCAAACTTATTTCGAAGTATTTATATACCATATTAGATAAAAAAAAAAAAAAAAAAAAATTGGAAGGGCAAGAATAGGGAAATGCTCCTCAATGATGGCTTAACGTAATATACCGAAAAGATCAAGTATACACGATATCATATAAAAAAAAATTGTAACGCCAAACTTTATTTTAATTGTGCATTTATTTACAAACCCTGATATCCACCAATCTGAATTGAATCCTTCTTTCATTTTACCACAAAATATAACTAGTTTATCAGCTTATAATTTACTTTTTCACTTCCTTTCGCATTACGCGTATCTTAATTGGGGGTGTTCATCAGGTGGTCAACAGTAAAAGCTAGAAAAATTAAACCAATAATGCTAGAGATGAAAATGAAATTGTCCCAGAAAATCGATTAAATTGTTCAAATTTTTATTCCCAGAAGTCCACATCAGTTTATTTATAAATTCCCACAAGTCCTCATCAGTTTATTTAATTAAAACTAGCCATTTGATTTTGGACAACCACTGCAAGGTTCTATGGTAATGAAGCTATGCATTCGATTTCGATCCTTGCATCCAATGGCAGTGCAGCAACCTGGTAAGTCGAACGAGCTGGTGCTGGCGCTGGGAAATCTGCATTATTTAGCCATTCAACATGATTCATATTGTTTACATAGGCCTTTATACACTCATCAAAGTACATGTGAAAAAATCAACAATTTGCAGCATTGCAATATATTTATATATTATAGATTTCTCTCTAAATGCAGATAAAGTGTAATGTTCACAAGAAGGAAATTCATGAGGGCATATTAGGTCAGAATATTCACAACCTGAGCAATTAATATAATGAATGTGTATCTTAACATAATTAGGGAGTTTCATGTACATTTATCAGAAGTTTATAACATTTATCTGGTACAAAATGATTTAACCACAGAAACTGAATGTGACAAACAGAGCAAAACACCTATAAATTGATACGTAGAATCTATAAAAGTATCAAGTTGACTTGAATATCAGAAACTCACATTTAGCATAAATTTCGTTCACTTTCTTGAAGTCTTTCAGATCAGCCAACCTAGACGACAAAAGCTTAATGTTAATTGGGAGATTGAAGATCTTGTTTTCGTGAGTGAATGCACGAGGGTTGTGTTTGTGTGTGTGTGAGAAAGAGTAAGATGGAGAGAGAGAAAAGATCACCAACATGATTGTTGTCTTGACAACTGAGGCATAGCTGGCACCACTTGCTTTAAGAATTTCTCCCATGTTTTTAAGTACCTAGAACCCGCCCATGGTAAACTCAAACTTGTATTAGTGAGCCCCCAACATAATAAATGAACATGTATTTTCTACGGTAAAATCAAGAAAGTAGAATATGGAAGCATACATGCATTTAATCCACATGATATCACATTAAATTATAATAAAAGCATCTTTAAATATGTGGGGTTGTTCATTAGATAAGTTAGCATTAGTTGGATGCTATGGAAATTTTTTAATTGCAGATACAAATCAAAGAAATAGACCAGGTAAAACCATGATAATGATTGCTTTTAAATATGACCTTTGTTGCTTTTAACCCAAACAACATACGCTGAAAACAGGAAAACTGTAATCAAACAACCTAAAATAGTCTCTGTTTGCTTCAAAATTATTTAATGGCAAACCTGGTCATCTATATGTTTGTGAATCATCTTTGGCCCTTTGCAAACATGTTACTTAGCTATTTGAGGTTTCCTTAAACAATTTTTTTATCTAAATGCTTCAATGTTCTAAAATCAAATTCTCTGTGAGAAGAAGTTAGTGTTCGAACAGCATACCTGCTCAGTTTGTTCTTCTACATTATCTGAAACAAACTTTCCAGTCTGCATCCCAAACAGCGAAAAAAACTTAACTCGATGCATTAAGTAGGAAATTCACTTCAAAGAAAATATTTTTAATCATGTTATAAGCTTACGAATGTCACAAACCTCAGGAACAAGTCCAAGAACACCAGACATAAAAAGCATGTTGTTTGCCTTAATGGCTTGACAATATGGACCCAATGCTGCCGGAGCTTTATCCGTCTGAACAGCTTCTTTTATGCCTACATTCAATAGTACATTGCAACCACTGTAAATAAAATGTATGTAGTATCAACAGGCAACGGCACAGTTAACTATATACCATGGTAAAGTAGATTTCTGATGCAAATGGAACTGGCTTAATTTTCATTCATTCAGAAGATGAAACAATAGAATGATGATGATGAGTTCAAAATTCATGAAAGATTAGAAAATGAACAAGTTGGACACAGAATCCAATTGACTGTCAAATTCTTGAGAAAGTAAATTTTATTCAATATTTAGTCTTTACAAAAATAAATAATTTTCATGCAATTTACATGTCATATAAAATATAATTATAAGTTAACTACAGATAATTTATCCATAAAAAATATTCTCTCTGTCCCAGTTTTGTTTTTCCGTAGCACTATTCACCCCATTCAAAGACAAATTACATCTAATTCCAATAATAATTATATAGAAAAACATCTTCATTTTAAATTGAATAATAAGTCATCATGAAAAAAACATTTTATCTATTTAAATACTATAAAATAAAAAACTGGGACGGAGGGAGTATAATTTTGATATTATTAAATTATCCATAACTATTTTTTTTTTAAAGTATCCAAACATTTGGCTCAAAAAAAAAAAAAAAAAAAATCCTATATCTTTTCTTTAATCTCTATAGAAACCATTATTGTAATAAATTAATTAAATACATTATAAAACTCGATGAAATAAAAGGATAAATGGATAATTGCCTAAAATTGGGTACCAAAATCATTAAAAAAAGGCGAAAAATCAGCAGAAGGGTTTTTACACAAACGTTCAACCAATACTGCATAAGGTACAATTCTATAATGCAAGCATCGGAAGGACATAAAGGAAAGAAACAAGAGATATTTCCTGAAACAGCAGACATCGCATCATCAAAATAAGTAAAAGTTAATCGAGTCATGAAAATGTGTGCGAGTATGGAGAAGTAGTCACTTGAGGTGGCATCAGTGGAGATGCCCAAGGAAGCGAAGGCCGGCGATCGAGCAGAGCGGCGGAGATTAGCGCCGACGAGGGACACGCAGCCGACGCCGACGGCTAGCGGCGCCCCAGAGCGGAGAGCGCTTACATCGATTGCCGGAATATGAAAGCTCTTCGCAGCGGCGCACCACGCCATCACTCTTTCGGAGGTTTGGTTAGTGCGAGAGAGAGTGAAGTAGTGAAGTTACAGGTCAATTGGTGATGTAGAGAAGTAAAGTATTTTGGTGTGGAATATGATTCATGGTCTTGGGCCTACTCGACCAGTTAATAGTACTGGGCCTGCTCGATTATTTTCGGCCCAGGATATTTGCATTACATTTTTGTTAGGTTAGAACATCTACTAGATCAGTATGCCCACCAATATGCGGGTTAACAAAAAATATACTACTATTAATTTTATATTAAGTATTTTAATATTTATTTTATTTATTTATTAATACAATTCAATTATATTTATATCCATTTTTATTAAATAATTCAATTTGAAAATTTAATTCACTTTAAAAAATGATTATTATCCTCTTAATTAATTTTTTTATCCTAATTAAATTTTAAATTTATGGTTCTTAATGTTATTATTTTAATTAAATTTATAATTAAAAATTGAAAAATTAAATTAATTAGAAAATACATGTAGAGTACGACCAAAATCCTTTCTTAAGCAAAGTTAATTAATAAATTATAATTAAAAATAAATGATATAAAAATACAAGTATTTAGTTAGTTGTAGATTTAATTTTAACTTATCTAAAAGTCAATTAATCAATTAAAATTGAAAATAATTAAAAAATAAATTTATAAAAGAATACCATATATAACTCAAACTGAATTCAAAATACAGACTTTTGAAAAGGAGGGGATGCTTCAAGAATAGATAATGAGATTAACGAGAACCACTCGTGTGAAATATTCTATTGTAGAATATATTTAATAAGATTATAGTAATTTGGTGGGTTATGAGCCAATTCAGGTCAAAACTCGCGGATCCTAGTCGGCTCGCACTGGGTCAAGCGAAATTTTAAAAATCAATCGCAACAAGGCAGGAACTGAAAAATCGCTCCCAGATTTGTTAGTATAAAGTGTTTATATGTGTTACTAGTCCTTACAACAACAAGTTTTTATTTGTATATTAATTATAAGAATGAATATGTGTTTCTTAATCTATTTCTTCATCTTTTTTTTTTTTTTAAATTGGTGTTATTTTTATTTATGTAATAACAATAAAGTAACACGACTTGAGAGAGATCTTTTATATTTTTGTGCAAACACATCTTATTTCTCCACATAGTAACATATTTGTGTTCTTATAATAAAATATTTTTCGATATCTTACATTTATTAGTGTACAAAAAAATATGTATATTTGCAACAATAAAAAAAATTGAGTTAATTGCAAATAAAATTACAAGTTTTTTGCAAGTTGCAATCTAATCTAAACTTTTGAATTTTTGCAAACAAAACTCTAACTTAACTTTTGATTATAATTCGAACCAACAAATAATTTTTTTATTGTTCGGAAATGATGTTTCACTTACCTAACATTGAATAATTAATTGTATTAATATGTTTAGATTGGTTCAAATGACAACACATAATTAGTCATCATTTTCAGGCAGATAGAAATCTTTCATTTGGTTAGAATTGCGTACAAATTTTAGGTGAAGTTTTATTTGTAACGATTCAAAAGTTAGATAAAATTTCAATTTGCGAAAATGTTGTGATTTTATTTGCAATTAATCATATTTAAGTATAAATAATCTATTAACTAAACAATCTAACAAATAACTATGTAGTATGTATATAGTGAAATTGGTTCATATATGAACCACTTTAAAATACTTTTAAGTATAATAAACAAATATTTTTAGTTAAACACTTAATATTTTTCGTACCCTTCAACTAATATCTTTAAATGAAGACAACTAATACCCTTCAAAACTAATACTCTTGAGCGAAGACAATTGATAATCTTCCAATATCCTTCAAATGGTTCCATTAGTTGGTTACACATATATTTTTTTTTTTTTGAAGTAGGTGGGTAAAAATGTTAGTGTTAGTGTCCTAGAGACAATCCATCGAAAGGACATAATACTAAGATAATATTCAGATTTGGTTTAATATTATTATTGGTTTAATATTAAATGTATGACGTTACACTTATATGAATATGATGTTTGATTGTTTGCATATATTCTTATTTGTGTTCCCATGAATCACTACTGTCATTGAGTGAGTGAGAACTCAGATGACTTAAGTATGATTCTCAAATAGCCCCGATCAAGGATCATCAAGAATGTGATATTGATGATGCAATTGAGATTGGTGTGCGATTTGCATCATACTCTTAGAGAGTGTAGTAAGATCTCACTTACTACGAGATACCAGGTATCTCATGATGGATGCACAGATACCTTAGAGGGTATTGGTATACCCATCCGAGAAACCGTTTGATGTAATTCCACATAATGTGTCTACGGGTGTCTCGGTTAGTGGGAGCGATGTGATACTCCTCTGACTTGAGGTCAATACGCACGACATGTGTGGAGTGGTGAACTTTGACCATGACCGACGCTTGCACCCTTCCACGGGTAGATATGGCATGGATTGGGTTCATCATGAAATGCATGTGCGTGGTAGTTGAGCAAAGAATAGGATTCATTCCTCGATGTGGATTTAGAGAGAATACTCGTCTTCTCATCATAATTGGATCTAAGTCGTCGGCCGACGCACATCAACTTAGACTTTGTGGCTAAGTGTGATATACTTGATCAATTAGTGATTGGAGATAATATGATTAAGTTATTTGAATGGACACTTCATCATGTTCAAGACTTAATCGAGTATTCGTGAATGAAAGGAAGATATCACAATAGCATACAGTATTACAGGTAGTTGCAGATTTCCTCGCAACGTACCTCGTATATTGAGAATGTCTGATTTATTGTCTAGGGTTCAATTAAGACCGTTAGTTTGACTAATCGCTCGATATACGAGGGCCTATGGGTCACACAACAAGTAATGGCAATTTTCCAATTATAGTTGGTTGATTAAATATTGTATTGGATATAATATTTAATTTATGGAGAATATAATAATAATTATATTTGGAATTAATTATTATTATTTAATTAAATTAGATTTAATTAAATATGAAATCCCAATAATAATATTTGGAATATTATTATACAAGAATAATAGATATGGTAAAGATATTATTCGTAGGAACATATCTAGGGAAATATAATCTGTAGAGATTATATTACGGGCTAGGCCCGATATCTTGCTTAGGAATTAAGCCAAGTTAATCCCTATAAATATGAGTCTTATGGGAATTCAGAAAGTGACACAAGAAATATAATTTCTCCATAAAATCTCAGTTTGAATTTTCCTAGCAAATTCGTCTCGAGATTCAACGCTGGCATATCGGTGCGGGTTGGTAGAAAGCCGTTACGTGGATACCATAGTTGAGGATTCCGCGTACAAATCGCTGTAAGGATTTATATATCGTTATTTATCCTATATATTTTATGTTATACAACCATATGTAGATTTGTTGTTGGTGAATCGTATTCTTCCGCTGCGCCGAACATGGTGTTCGTGCCTCTAAAACCCAACAGTGGTATCAGAGCTTCAGGCTCGGTTGTATACATAATTTTGTGTATTAATTTGTAGGTAAATTATGTGTATTTTTCAACAATTATTTTTGTGATGAGAGATCTGTTCAGATGCCGATTAGCGAAAGGAGGGAAGATTTCACCTCATGTGCTATCCTCAAGTCGCTCCCCGATTCATATTCAAGTTTCGTAGTAAATTTAATATGAAGAAGACGGAAGCGATGATGCCGGAGCTTCATAACATGCTTAAGACTTTTGAGTCTTCCACTGCTAAGGAAAACCCGTGCTCATGGTGAGTGCTTCTACTTCTTCTGGCTCGAAAGGCGAGAAGAAGCGAAGGAGTAAGGCTAAGAGGGCTCCAAGCCCAACTTCCTGAAGGCAAAAGGTGGAGTTCAAAAGTAAGAGCGGGTTGACAAGGATGTGTGCCCCACTGCAATTGAAAGGGGTATTGGAAGAATGACTACAAGGTTCTAGCAACCGAGAAGAAAAACATAAGGTGTTTCAGCTGCTAGAACAAGTATGGTTGTTGTTAAGATAAACATGTTCACTAATAGTTCAAACTGCTAGGCATTTGTTGAGTTATGGACATGATGTTCTTAATATACAAAGTAGAGAAACAACTTCGTAAGAGTATCAAGACTCTTCGATTGGATCGAAGAGGTGAGTACCTTAGCCATGAATACATGGATTACTTGAAGCTTCATGGGATCCAGTCACAATGGACTCCTCCCGGAACACCTCAGATGGACGGTGTGTCCGAAAGGAGAAACCAAACCTTGTTAGACATGGTAAGGTCCATGATGAGTTTTTCTCTCTTCCAACATTCTTATTGGGATGCGCATTACAAACCTCAATCCACATTTTGAATAGGATTCCATCCAAATCAGTTGAGCAGACTCCATACGAGCTATGGCGTGACAATATGCCATCTTTTCTACACATTAGAATGTGGGGTTGCCCCGCAGTTGTGAAGAAAATGCTAACTAATAAGTTGGAATCCGAAGGTGAAAATGGTTATTTTGTGGGATATCCTAAGGAGACAAGAGGATATCACTTCTATCTAGCGGAGAAACAAACAGTGATTGTTTCTAGGCAGGCTAAGTTCCTAGAAGACGAGTACGTCTATAAGGAACAAAGCCGTAAGAAGATAGAACTTGAAGAGATTCAAGAACTACAAATTAACATAGAGACTGATGATTTGTCAAAGCAACATGACAAAGAATCAGTGGGAGCATTCAGCCACTCTCATGGTGGAAGTTTATCACTAGGTGATCCTCTTTCAGCCAGTGGGAGCGTAATTGGAGTTGCATTGCCTTCGCAACAACCTCCAAGTGGGCTGAATGAGAATAACATAGTTCAAACTCCTGCCCAAGAGGCATATGAAAGTATCGCTCTTGAGGACTCTCCGGTCAACGATGAAGTCGCTGCACCATAAAATTTTCACGATCAGAATGTACAGCCTGCACAACCACAACTCCGTAAGTCGACTAGGATTCATAATCCAACCACTAGGTATTATGGTTTCCTCATGGAGGAACATGATGACGTGGAGATTCCGGATAAAGACGAACCTAGAACTTATACTGAAGCAACATTAGATGTTGACTCAGAGAAGTGGCATAAAGCCATGAAATCCGAGATGGACTCAATGTACACCAATCAAGTCTAGGACTTAATTGAGTTGCTGAAAAGGGTTAGACCCATAGATTGAGTGAGTCTTCAGGGGTAAGACCGATGCAAATGACAAAGTACAAACCTATAAAGATAGGTTGGTGGCGAAAGGGTATAGTCAATGCGAAGGCATTGACTATGACAAGATCTTCTTGCCAGTTGCGAAAATCAAGTCCATTCGAATTTTACTTGCGATAGCAGCACACTGCTATTATGAGCTTTGGTAGATGGATGTCAAAACAGCTCTCCTCAATGGTAACATTGATAAGGAAGTGTTTGTGACTCAACCGGAGGGTTTTATATCTAAGCCAAAATCTAATCTTGTGTGCAAGCTTAAACGATCCATCTATGGATTGAAGCAAGCTTCTAGGAGTTGGAATATCCAATTTGATGAAGCTGTCAAATCTTTTGACTTCATCTGAAATTTGGAAGATCCTTGCGTTTATCGTAAACGCAGCGGGAAGAGTATTGTCTTTATAGTCGTATATGTCAATGACATATTGATTATAGGAAATAACATCCCGCCAATGCAGTCCATGAAAGATTGGTTATCAAAGACCTTCATGATGAATGATCTTGGTGAAGCATGCTACATCTTAGGGATCAAGATCCATAGGGATAGATCCAAGAAGATGGTAGGGCTGTCACAATCCACCTACGTAGATAAGGTGTTGAAGCGTTTTGTGATAGAGAACTCTAAGAGAGGGTCTCTACCAGCAAATCATGGGATATGACTGTCGAAGAAGGATTGTCCTTCTAGCGAAGCAGATATCAAGCACATGAAGGGCATTCCATATCCATCATGTACGCCATGACTTGCATCATGCCAGATGTGGCCTACGCTGTCAACATCACTGGTGCAGACCAGCAGAATCCATGTGAGTCTCACCGGATTGCTGTCAAGAATGTTATGAAGTACCTCAGGTGTACTAAAGAACATGTTCTTATCTACGGTAGGCAGTCAGAGCTAGTCGTTGCAGACTATGCTAATGAGAGTTTCTAGTCAGACTGTGAAGATTATAAATCACATTCAAATTATATATATTCAATCTCAATGATGAGGCGGTAAGTTGGAATAGTTCCAAGCAAGATCTCACCGCAGATTCAACAACCGAAGCTAAGTACATTGTTGTATCAGAAGTCTTTGAGGCTTTCTGGATTTTAAGGTTCTTGAGAGAACTAGGGGTAGTTCCAAGTGCCAGTTGTCAAATAGAGTCGTATTGTGACAATATTGGTGCGATTGCATGAGCAAAGGAACCGAGATCTGATAACAGAAATAAGCATGTACGGAGGCGTTATCATTTGATCCAAGAGATCATATCGATAGGAGAAATGAAATTAAAACATTTCCCATAAAGGATAATCTTGTAAATCCTTTTCACTGTTCATGTACACACTAGACATTTGATGGACTAGGGGTTAGACATGTAGGTGATTGGCTCTAATCCAAGTGGGAGATTGTTAGTGTTAGTGTCCTAGAGACAATCCATCGAAAGGACATAATACTAAGATAATATTCAGATTTGGTTTAATATTATTATTGGTTTAATATTAAATGTATGACGTTACACTTATATGAATATGATGTTTGATTGTTTGCATATATTCTTATTTGTGTTCCCATGAATCACTACTGTCATTGAGTGAGTGAGAACTCAGATGACTTAAGTATGATTCTCAAATAGCCCCGATCAAGGATCATCAAGAATGGGATATTAATGATGCAATTGAGATTAGTGTGCGATTTGCATCATACTCTTAGAGAGTGTAGTAAGATCTCACTTACTACGAGATACCAGGTATCTCATGATGGATGCACAGATACCTTAGAGGGTATTGGTATACCCATCCGAGAAACCGTTTGATGTAATTCCACATAATGTGTCTACGGGTGTCTCGGTTAGTGGGAGCGATGTGATACTCCTCTGACTTGAGGTCAATACGCACGACATGTGTGGAGTGGTGAACTTTGACCATGACCGACGCTTGCACCCTTCCACGGGTAGATATGGCATGGATTGGGTTCATCATGAAATGCATGTGCGTGGTAGTTGAGCCAAGAATATGATTCATTCCTCGATGTGGATTTAGAGAGAATACTCGTCTTCTCATCATAATTGGATCTAAGTCGTCGGCCGACGCACATCAACTTAGACTTTGTGGCTAAGTGTGATATACTTGATCAATTAGTGATTGGAGATAATATGATTAAGTTATTTGAATGGACACTTCATCATGTTCAAGACTTAATCGAGTATTCGTGAATGAAAGGAAGATATCACAATAGCCTACAGTATTACAGGTAGTTGCAAATTTCCTCGCAACGTACCTCGTATATTGAGAATGTCTGATTTATTATCTAGGGTTCAATTAAGACCGTTAGTTTGACTAATCGCTCGATATACGAGGGCCTATGGGTCACACAACAAGTAATGGCAATTTTCCAATTATAGTTGGTTGATTAAATATTGTATTGGATATAATATTTAATTTATGGAAAATATAATAATAATTATATTTGGAATTAATTATTATTATTTAATTAAATTAGATTTAATTAAATATGAAATCCCAATAATAATATTTGGAATATTATTATACAAGAATAATAGATATGGTAAAGATATTATTCGTAGGAACATATCTAGGGAAATATAATCTGTAGAGATTATATTACGGGCTAGGCCCGATATCTTGCTTAGGAATTAAGCCAAGTTAATCCCTATAAATATGAGTCTTATGGGAATTCAGAAAGTGACACAAGAAATATAATTTCTCCATAAAATCTCAGTTTGAATTTTCCTAGCAAATTCGTCTCGAGATTCAACGCTGGCATATCGGTGCGGGTTGGTAGAAAGCCGTTACGTGGATACCATAGTTGAGGATTCCGCGTACAAATCGCTGTAAGGATTTATATATCGTTATTTATCCTATATATTTTATGTTATACAACCATATGTAGATTTGTTGTTGGTGAATCGTATTCTTCTGCTGCGCCGAACATGGTGTTCGTGCCTCTAAAACCCAACAAAAAATAGGTATATTTCATTTTCTCCCAAAATATAAAAGGCCCCTGCTACCCACTCTACAATGCTTACAACCAAAATATGAATTAAGGGGGCGTTTGGTTCAATTTTTTTAATTGTAATGATAATTAAAATATATTTTTTATCTGTATTTCGTATTAAAAATGATATATTGGAAGAATAATTTATCAATGATAATTGTATTGCTAGTGTTATATTTCAATTTTAGAATAGAAGTGGATTTCAAGCGCCTATAAACAAAGACCTATGCCTTGAAGAAGGGAAAAAAATCTAAAATATCAGCTATTCAGGCTAGTGAACCTTCAGAAGAAGTTCCTCAACTCCCTTCAAATCCAGAGTCTTCAGCTATTCAGAAATCTCCACTAGTAAACACAAGGAAAAACTCAATCACCTATTTTGCGGAAACGGTGGCTGAGTTATGTGCAGGGCATGAGGAGCTGCCCCTGAGAGGACTGAGGCTGAGCGCAGGGCTGAAATCGCTCAGAAGGAGAAGATGCGCATTCTGGAAAAGAAGGTTGAGAAGCTGTCTGACATCAATGAGCTTCAACAACGAGAACTTGATGATGCTGTGATCAGTATGCTAAGAAGGAAGAAGGCGAAGCCTGAGCCACAGAAGTACAGGAAGAGACCAACAGCCAGGAAATCAATTATTCTTCAAGTCAGGAAGCCTGAGGTGATTCAGAGGGAAGCTCTTGTCGATGAGTTCATCTCAGAGACACTGAAGGAGTTTTGGGTTGATGCACGGGACGAGTTCATCAGACTCTAGTTCATAGTGAAGAAATGGGGCGACACTGAAGATATCGATGCCCACTTCACTGACTACATGATGGACAACCACCCTGAGCTGCTGGGGAAGATCTTGGAGGAGGCTGATGCAGCCAAAGTTCAAGTGAAGACTCCTGAGTTCATTGCTCGCCCACCACCTTTGATCCCTGGAAAGAGCAAGCATGATACAAAGGTCATCATGACTGAAGTATTGAAGATTGCCAAGGGAGAAGGGTTTGTGAATCAACCTAAAAGAGTAGAAGAGCTGAAGATCAGGGTCTATGCTGGTTATGGACTCGAGCCTGAAATGAGATTGGTTTAGGTGTTCACTATTTTGTTGTAATAGATCAGGTTCATTGTACTTATTCCAAATCATCAATGAAATCTATTACATTTGCCCATAGACAAAAACTCATTGTCTTTTTGGCCGTTATTTAAATTCTGTACTTTATCAAGAATTACTCTAACACTGACTTATCTTATAGATAGAATTTTATTTTTCCTCTAAGTGTTTTGAGGATCTTTTCAGTGTTTTGACATCATAAAAAAAGGGGGAATTGTTGGGATAATATCAGTTTTGATTAGATCCCAAAGCCCCTGAAAAGATGATTTGCCTTAGTGGTCAGACTAGTCTTGGTTAGATTTGTACTTAGTTATTTCACACTTCACAGGAACTCAATGAGAAGAGTACTCATTGATGACAATCAAGACTGAAGCCTAAAGACACAAGAGCACCATCCTGAACTTACGACAGTCTCTCTAGGCTGGCTGAGTAAGTGTCAGTGATGAAGAGAATGACCCTGAGGTCATTACTAATTCAGTCCTGTAGGGAACAGGATGACACTGAGTAATGGGAAAAGACTTGGATTACGGCCAAGCAATCAATAGAAATGTCAGCGTCAGAACAAGACCGTTGTGCTCGAGATAAAAAGAACTGAATAAGACAAGCCTGAAGCATAGAAATGAGTTCTGACATTCTCACCAACCTGATGACGTGGACCAATCCAGGAAGGACACGCACGTACAGACCTGACATAAAGACTGAGTTCAAATTGCACTTTTCAACGGGCAAACATTAAATGGAGCATTAAATGTGTTGATAGGCGAGCAGAAACAACATTTGGGCGACCAGGATTAGCGCAAATCACTTAAGGATTAAAGTGGAATTAACTCATGATTCACCCAAGATATCTGGCGAGCAGAACCTGCATGCGATCAAGAC
Source organism: Ballota nigra (assembly GCA_947034835.1). NCBI lineage: Eukaryota > Viridiplantae > Streptophyta > Magnoliopsida > Lamiales > Lamiaceae > Ballota > Ballota nigra. The sequence goes on along the minus strand of OX344728.1, from coordinate 50,115,781 downwards.
GTATAGGCGAACAAAATCAGAATAAAAGCTACCTGATGTGCTCAATTAGCATCTTGCCAACCAGATCCAACCATAATACCAAAAGAGTAAATAAGACAAGAGACCAACAAAATCAGACTAAAGATTCCTCCAGGACAAGTCTAATATGACGAGCAGCTCTTGACTGCGAGCAAGTCCAACAAGATAAGGATATAATTTAGTCTAGATAAGGTCAACTTAGTCAAAGGCCAGGTGTCGTGCATGCAGGCCTGGTAGGCCAAAAGTCACGACACCTCCTGCTAGGCAATTGTCTATAAATACTTAGATTTTTTCAGCTAATAAAACAAGCACAAATTATTATACACATCCAAACTTTGATTACGAATCTAAAGCAGCTCGATTAACTTATAATCGAACTTAAACACGTAAGCTTTCATACGATTCTAATCCACCTAAACCCGAAAATCCGTATTCACTAATTACGTTAGTGATCAATCACACGTAATTGTTTGATGATCAATTAACTATCTAAAACAGCCATTAATCTTCAAGATTAGAACTGATCGTCAATAAATTGGCGCTAGAAGGAGGGTTCGAACCTCCGAATCGTTGAATACGGGAAGATTACCCCAAGATTAAAGAACAAGATTTGAACTTTTGAAGAAAAATTCAAGAACATCAAGAACAACACTTGATACCTTCTGTGAACATGCCTCAATCACGAGAGACACAACGTTCACAACATATAACCAGGGATTCACACTCCCGGATGTCCCAGGCTGGAAGGCGAGCAAGGGCGAGCAGAAATGACCAGGAGATTCAAACCAATGTTGCTCGTCAGTTAATACCGCCGGAGTTGGACGCCATTGCTCGTAACCCCGACGAATTGGAGCGCACAATTACCATGCTCCAGGCTTTACAAAGGCAGCAAGCCCAACCTGGCCCTTCATATGTGCGAGCAAGGTGTAGCCCCACAAAGACTCGTGAACATGAAAAGGCTAGGGAGGATCATTTAAATGAGGATGATAGCGTCCAAGCTCGTAAGGCCAAAGGCAAAGAAAAATTGAACGTCGAGGCCGCCAGTCAGGGAGGTTCGACTCAGAATCCGGCCATGGCAGGGAGTCAGGGCACACGCCAAAGCGCTCTTGAAAGATTGGGTCGTCGTGGCCGGGGAATCATGGAAGTCCATCCCACTGCAGGGGCAGCTCGCCCAGCTGAAGTACCTGCTCGCCAATCAGTCCATGACAGGCTGACTAGGTCTGCTTTTGGTCGCCTTGGCCCAAACGCAGAGCCCAATCCTAGGAGGCCAATCCAGGGGGTTCCCGCTCCCAATGAGGGACTGGAGCGAACAGACGGATGTGCGCCTCTGCTCGCCGGACAACCTCAGAGTCAGGGGGGATCCTTGGAAGAGCTCGCCTCCATGAGAAAGGCCATAGAGAGCATGCAGGGCCAGCTAGATCAACAAAGAGGATACGGGAACACAACTCTTCCAGTCTCACCTCTATCTGTGGTGATTCTGAAGGCCCCAATTCAGCAAAAGATTCAGTTTCCGGCAAGTATCCAGTATGAGGGCACGGCGGACCCCCGGGTGCATCTGATGAAGTATACTAATTATATGGTATCAATGGGGGCAAGTGACGCAACACAATGTCGCAACTTTCCTTTGACTCTGGGGGATCGTGTTCATAAATGGTTTTCAGCCCTGCCGCCGGTTTCGATTCATTCGTTTGCCCAGCTGGGCAAATAATTCTTGTCCCATTTCTCTACGGCCGGGTCTTATCTATCCCAGAGACATCGGTTATCCGACTTGAAACAAACTGACGACGAGTCGAACCGATCGTACCTGGAAAGATTCGACAAGGTCTGTTAGAAGGGGAGTCCGTCAGTGAAGACACCAAGATTGTGGCCGTCCTAGCTAGGCTAAAAAAGGGCACTGAACTCTGGAAAGATGTACACCTTAGGTGCCCAAAGACTTATGCCGAATTTCGGGATCGGGCAGGCGTCTTTGTCTCCATGCATGAAGCCCTTCAAAAGGACATGGGAGACAAAGGAGAGCAGAAAGAAGGTGCGAAGAAGCCTGGAACTAGTTATCGAGCTCCCAAAAACATGAAAGCGTTTACTGAAGGAACGGAGCTGAAGGACAAACTAAACCACATTCTTACCGTATCAATCGATACGGTTTACAATAACGTTCGAGACAAAGAATTGCTCACACCTCCCCGTAAAATACGTCAAGATACAAGCAAGCTGAACCAGAATAAATATTGTGCCTACCACCAGAGCGTGGGACACTTTAAAAGCGAATGTCGTGACTTGCTGAAGCAGTTGTGGTATTTTTACGAAGAGGGAAAGCTATCCGAATTCGTAAAAAGACAGCCCGGTAAAAGAAACAGAGACGAAGATTCTGATGAAGAAGACCAGGAACAGGCACCTCATTGGAATCGAGCTGGGTGACCAGCTCAGGCGCCAGCCGGAGGACTAGTTCCAGATATCCAGATGATGGAACCAGCATGGCCCCTAGGTGGTTATTCTGATGGACGACCACCAATTTCTAATTGAAAAAGAAAGGCAGAATTACGAGCGATCGGTTATGTGCAAGAAATGGGGATTATTCCACCTACCATGCAAGTGTCGGAATTAACTTTTACCGACAGAGATTTGGAAGGAGTACTAACCCCTTACAACGATTCGCTTGTGATATGTGCCAAGAATATGGAAACCAGGGTGCATAGATTGCTGGTGGATACATGAGCCTACACTAATGTCCTTTTCAAAAAGACGCTTGACCAAATGGGAGATTATACAGGCTACATCAGAGACACAAATCACCATATTCTGGGATTCGGAAATGCTGTGACAATCCCGTTGGGAATAGTAACTTTCGCTATGCAACTTGTGACGGTCAAAGAGCCCGAGAAAAATATCGCAAGAATGGTGGATTTCTTGGTCGTTGATCAAGAGTCAACGTACAACAGATTCTTGGGTCGACCTTTCTTAAATGAATTCAGGGCCGCCTGTTCTACTTACCATTATTGCATAAAATTCCCAACGGCAAGTGGAGTTGGCACGGTAAAGGGAGACCAGAGAAAAGCTCGAGAATGCCTTCTGCAAATTCAGTCAAGACAGGGACAAGTATCTATGATGGAAGCGTCAACCAGCCAACTTGAAAATGAACCCTCAATCTTGGAGGACATTCTTGGAGCTCAAAATGATAAGATGGACGAAGACGATCAGCCCTCGCCCATGGGCGAGCAAATGCTGCAAGGTGGCGAACAAACCTTACCAGATGCAATATTGCCACCTATGGTTAACAGAACATGTCCGAATGACATCCATAAGGGCCCAGCTGTGGCGACCAAACCCTGCCCGGAGCTAGTTGAAGATTTTGACCCCCGGTTGGGTGCCGAACCCATGGACATCGAAGATGAACTAAGTCCAGAAGGACCAATAGTTGACCCTCGATGGAAGGGGCAAAAATGACGGGCAACTCCGGTTGAAGAATTGGAGGCCATCAAGATTGATCCTGAACGTGATGGTCTTGAACTTTACATCGGGTCTGAACTTCCCGAGCCTTACAGAACTCGCATGACAGACTTTCTAAAGGCTAACTTAGACGTCTTTGCATGGTCCCATGCTGATATGGTGGGAATCGATCCGAAGGATGCTTGTCACAGGTTGAATATCAACCCAGTCCGAAAACCTGTCCACCAGAAACGGCGAAAATATGGACCAGACAAGTATCAAGGTCTAAACGAAGAAGTCAAAAAGTTGCTGGATAACGATTTAATTAAACAAGCGTTATGTCCACAATGGGTTGCAAATTCAGTCCTGGTACGGAAGCCGAATGGAACCTGGAGGCTATGCATAGATTTTACAGATCTTAATGCAGCATGCCCGAAGGATAACTTTCCGCTCCCGCACATCGATCAACTGGTGGACAGTACTGCCGGTCACGAAATGTTCACATTCATGGATGCTTTCGCAGGATACCACCAGATTCCAATGCACCCAGACGACCAAGAAAATACGGCTTTTTATACAAATAAAAATCTGTTATGCTGGAAAAGGATGCCATTTGGTCTAATCAATGCTGGAGCAACCTACCAGAGGCTGGTTAACAAGATGTTCGATGAACATATAGGAGAAACAGTGGAAGTGTACGTCGACGACATAGTTGTCAAGAGTACACAGAAGGAAGACCACCTCCATCATCTTTCCCAAGTATTCGACATACTCCGAAAATATGATATGAAGCTAAATCCAAAGAAAAGTAGTTTTGGAGTACATTCTGGGAAATTCTTGGGCCATCTGGTCACCAAACGCGGAATCGAAGCTAATCCAGCAAAAGTAAAGGCGATCGTTGATATGGAGCCACCACGTTCTGTTAAAGAGGTGCAAAGGTTAACCGGATGCCTAGCCGCTTTAAACAGGTTCATATCACGATCAGGGGACAAGTGTCGTCCATTCTTTGAGGCCATCAAGAAGGGCAACTTTGCCTGGACAGAAAACTGTCAGAAAGCCTTTGATCAATTGAAGGAATATCTGGGAGATGTAAAAATTATGTCAAAACCAATTTCCGGTGAGAAGCTATATTTATACCTGGCAGCGTCTGACACAGCCATAAGTTCGGTGTTAGTTCGGGCGGATGGCAAGTTTCACCTGCCAATCTACTATGTCAGCCAGGCCCTGCATGATGCTGAGGTGAAGTACTCACCGACTGAAAAGTTGGCATATGCTCTTGTCATGAGTGTCAGGAAGTCAAGACCATACTTTTTCGACCATCAAGTCGAAGTATTGACAACTTTCCCACTCAAACAAATACTACACCGACCCGACACCGCTGGCCATCTTTTGAAGTGGTCAATAGAAATAAGCCAGTTTGGCGTGACATATGCACCTCGAACCGCGATTAAGGGACAAGCGTTGGCCGACTTTATAGTTGAACTAACCTTCCCTCAAAATCCAACGAGAGGGCTGGATCACCCATGGCATCTTTATGTGGATGGTTCGTCAACGAATCTGGCCTCGGGGGCAGGAATAGTGCTCATCAGTCCCGACCGGCAAGTATTCACTTCAGCAGTCAGATTTGAATTCATGGCCACCAACAATGAAGCTGAGTATGAAGCCCTCATTGCAGGTCTTCACTTGTCACTAGCTGTTGGAGTAAGACAACTCCAGATTTTCGGAGACTCCCAACTCATTGTAAGCCAAGTACGAGGTGAATATGAGGCCAGAGACGAGCAAATGATCGAGTATCAACAAATAGTTGCTCACTTGGTATCTCTGTTAGACCAAGTATTTATCCAGCAGATACCACGAACGAGCAACACACAAGCTGACGCCCTAGCAAGGTTAGCAACAAGCGATGGGCCAGCAGATCTGACGGACATTGTCATTACCAGAAAAGTCCAACCATCAACAATGGACTACAAAGTAAACCAAGTAGTCGAACATAACAACGACAATGATTGGAGAATTCCTATAGCCAAATACTTGAAAGACGGGGAGTTGCCAAGCAACTCATTTGAGGCTGAAAGAATAAAAAAACGAGCAACCAGATATACTCTGGTAGATGAACAGCTTTACAAAAGAGGCTTTTCACTCCCGCTACTCAAGTGTTTGTCTAGGGGGCAAGGAAGGACAGTCCTGGAGGATATACATTCTGGAGTTTGTGGAAATCACACTGGGGGGCAAGCTTTGGCCTACAAAACTATAAGGCAAGGTTATTATTGGCCAACCGTACGAAAAGACGCAATCCAGTTAGCCAAGGCTTGCCACCAGTGTCAGGTTTTTGCTCCAAGTATTCATGCCTCGGCCCAGGAGCTTGTATCAGTTTACAATCCATGGCCATTTGCAAGATGGGGAATTGACATTATTGGTCCTTTCCCGGCAGGAGTGGGAAATGTTCAATTTGCCGTCATAGCAGTCGATTATTATACAAAGTGGGCAGAAGCGAAGGCCATGGTAAAGATTACACAGCAGAATATGATCAACTTCATATGGCAGAACATCATCTGTCGCTTTGGAATTCCATGAACAATTGTGACAGATAATAGCCCGCAGTTTGACGGAAAGGAGTTGAGAGACTTCTGTACAAAGTGGGGGATCAGGAAATACTATTAGACTCCCTATCATCCCCAGTCAAACGGGCAAGTTGAAGCTGTAAATAAGATCATCAAGCATACATTGAAAATGCGCCTGGCAGAAAGCAAAAGTAGCTGGTCATAAAAACTCCCGGAAGTCCTGTGGGCATATAGGGTTTCTCCCAGGTCAAGCACCGGAGAAACACCTTTTGCAATGGCCTTCGAAACAGAGGTGGTGATACCAATTGAATTAAAGACCAACACAGTCAGGACGACCAGTTTTGATGGATAAGCAAATCATTCTGCTTTGGCCACAGGAACATATTTACTCGAAGAAAGGAGACTACATGCTGAGCTAAAGAATGCCACGTACAAGCAAAGAGCAGAGCGTTATTATAATTCCCAAGTCAAGATAAGAAAGTTCGAAGTTGGTGACCTTGTTCTAAGGAAAAAATTTGCCCCACCTCCAGGCATATTTGGCCCGACTTGGGAGGGCCCATACAGGGTAACAGACAGGTTACCCAATGGAGCGTACGACATAGAAGACTTAGATGGCAACTCGGCCCAATATTCCTGGAATGCAGCTAACCTAAGAAAATACTTTCAGTAAGCGACCAATTTTGCCTCATGAAAGAGTGAAGTTGAGTTGGGCAAGCTACTAAGTCCATTGGGCGAACTGGAATGGCAGAGATACAAGATGGATCCAAAAACTTGCCTAATTTTTTGAAATTTTCACCAAGTATAAATGGTCGAACAAAGTTGAATTGGGTCAAGTCTGGTCACGTGCTAGAATGCCGATATCTTATATGGTTTTATTTCCTCTTAAGAGTTTAAAGATGCCTTGACAAATTGTATAGTAGTCGAGCAACTTTGACTCCTGATGTAAATTATGTTTTTTAATGGTTGGAAGCTTAACATTATTTTTGTCGAGCAAATCCAACCTAGCTAGTGCAGGATTACATTCTTGGTCGCGTTTGATACTTGTAATTTTTAATATTTGTTCAATATTAAGTTGTTCGTTCAAAACAGAAATGTGAGCTCAAGGCACAAGTTGATTATACAACCAAGCCCATTAAAGGCTGTTCGTTTTTAAATGGACATAGCCTAAGGCGAAAAGCCCATCAAATCCTAAGGCCAAAAAGTTCCTAAGGAACAAGGCCCAACTACATTAAGATTGTTGAAGCATAGATAAAGATGCAAAGAACAATTAATGTAAGACAAAAAGACGAGCAATTGAGCAAAATAGTTCCATTAAAGATAAGGCTTGATCGCCCAAGGAAATTACAACGAAGACGAACAACAAAAAAAAGAGAAAGAGTACAAGTCCCTAGCTAATCCTGTCCGCTAAGATCCTTGCCCGGCAGGTGGAGAGATATTATCATCTTTGGGATCTTCTAGAGGAGAGCCTTCGAGGGCAGGGTCAACTGGGACCACTTGGGTTAGCTCGGCAATTAGCTCCTCAGCGTCAGCACGCTCTTTTAGAGCTCTCTCACTTTGGTCGGCAGGCAGGATTTGCTCGCCCTCGGCAGCATCGCCCTCTTCTTCTTCCTCGTCCTCGGGAGGACTTGTGATAATTATTTCAGGGCCGATGAAGTCGAGCTTGACTCCATAGTCAGGCAGGTCACCAATTTGGAGAGTTGTGCCCGGGGCTGGAGGGTTCAATTCGATGAAGTTGCACAGCTGCTTGCCGATCTCCTCAACGACTGCGGCAGCTTTGAATTCGTGAGCAATTCAAATGCTCTCAACATAGCCTGTCACGTAACCCAGAATTGAGCTCACCTCCATTTTAGGAATAAGTTCCTCTTGGGTAATGGAGTTGGCGAGCTGAGATTCAAGGTCTGCGATTTTGGCCGTCGCCTCGGTCGCGAATTTCTCTGTGACCTCCTTTTGCTGCTGAGCGCGAGCAAGATCTGCTCGTATCTGCTCGACTTCGGCCATCTTGACCTTCAGTTCCTCGGAGACTTTAACGTGCAGGTCCAGAGCACGTTGCTCGCTAATTTGATGAGCTTTGGCTTTATTCTCGAGGTCGGCGAAAATCCTCTTCGCCTCCGCCTTAGCATCATCCCGTTCCTTGGCGATATGGCTGACGGTGGCCGCATGCTGACGAGAATCCTTCTCGAGGTCCTCAACCTGGTCGACCAAACACTGCACGGCCACCAAGGTGTTGCCCGCCTCAACGAGACACAGACGGCCATTATCGCGAGGCGCCTGTGTCTTGACGGTCTCGTTTAGCTCCTTAGTCCAGCTACGAGCAACGACCTCGGAAGCGCGGCGGACAAAAGAATCCGGGATCTCGCGAAGGTTGGTCGGCACCTTTGAGCAGGCAAAACGGTGCACCAAGTTAGACCACCCAGGGTACTGCTCGGGCGAGTAGCTGGAGAGAAATCTTCAGTTAATAAAAAAAGAAAAAGAAAATACTAAGTATCCTGGGCGAGGAGAATTGTACCTATCAAGACGACCCTTGTCCCATCCGAGGTAAGTGGGGTCGGTTGAAGGGCCGGATCCTTCGCGAGCAGTAGCGACCAGAGCTTGCTCGCCGGGACGCTCCACGGAAGGAGTTTGCTCGCTGTCGCCTTCGGATGGTCGGACAGCCACGGTCACTTTGTCTTGAGCAGTCTTTGCTCACTTGGCCACTTTTTCAGTATCCGAGACAGGAGTGCCATCTCCACGAAGAAGCCTCTTCGTCCTCGGGACCAGGGTCTTGGGTGGACTCGCCACTGGGGCAGGTGGCTGTGCCGAGCTCGACCCTCCGGCTTGCCTTTTCCACCCTTGGCCGCAAGGGCAATAATCTTCGAGAGGGGATCCGACTTCTTGCGTCCTTTTTTAGTCGGCATCTCCCAGACACGGTTATCGAGCTCAAAGAAGGAAGGGTGAAGAGCAACTGTGGCGAGCTGATCTGTAAAGGACATAAAAAACAAGTTAACACTAAGTATAATACCGATCAGATCTGTTCGCCCAACGAGAAAAGATACTTACCCTCTGGGATACGAGCTAGAGCCTCAAGATGGTGAGGATAAGTAGGGAGATGGGCAACTCGCAGTGTATCCTCAGAGAAAAGATGGCCAATACTTCGATCTTCTCGGCGACGAAGGGCGATCAAACACGCAACGAACAAGAATTGATCGCTGATGCTGTTCTTTACAGTTCGCCACCCCAAGTTTTTGGGACCTGAAACAAAGGAAAAAGAGAATTAAAATTAGTCTAACAACTTTAAAGTTATAGAAGAGGTAAGACTCACGCTTTAATTCCCTAAACTCCGCCGGGGTCTCAATTCGTTCAGAACCCCCTGAGGAGCGAACAGAAGCACGCCAGTCACCTCCGACCCAGAACCAGTCATGCTTCCAGTCTCGCACCTTCCCAGGGATGTCCTCGACCAGTTTCTGGCCTGGTCGCGCCTTCAGATAATACCAACCCGCCTCTTCCCCAGTACAGCCGGTCATCGTCATTAGGTAGCCAACTTCTTCGGCGGACAGCCTATTGGGGTATCCCTCTAGGGCGAACATCACCATCAGAGCCATCAAATTTATCCACCCAACGGGAGTAAGTTGGGTGATAGCCAAGTTCACATCTTGAAGGAATTGGCCGACCAAAGGATGCAACGGTAGAGAAACTCCAGCATTCAAGGTAGCAAGGTTGATCGCCGTCAACCCACGTGGTGGGCGATCAGCTCTGTCGTCCACCAAAGGAGCATACATCGGGATGTCAAAGGGAATCTTGTAATCCCTCCGAATCCCGGCCAAGTCCTCCTCGGTAATGGCGGACACGATACAGCTCGCTGCAAACTCGGTCTCTTTAAGCTTCCGTACCCCACGAGCAGGAATGATGAATCGGTTTGAATGCTCCTTTTCGTACTCGTCCCAGTCTATACGGTGAGCAACCGCGACTGGAACCCGATGCTCGATCAGTCTGGGCGCAGGAAAGTTGATGTCTCTTAGATAGGCCCAGGTTAGTTCATCGAGGTTCACCGGCTGAAGTACCTCGACCTCTTCGTCCTCGTCCTCGTAGAGGTCCGAGCTCGTTTCCTCCAAGAGCTGGCGAGCAGGATTTGCTTGCTCCTCTCTTTTCCCGGAGGGACGAGCTCCAAAATTAACAGAGCGTGCAACCGAAGCCGCCTCGGGATCGGATTCCAGGTTGACTATGGGAGGATTCTCTTCGATGGGCCGTTTTTCGAGGTTCCGGGGAGGGAAAGAACCGGTCTCAGAGTGCGACGACATCCAATAAGTTAAGGGAAAAAAGTTTTGAGTGTTTTGCAGAATCCGGCGAAGAAGAACTCGGCGGTTTAGGATTTTCCACGGCGGAGTAGGGATGTTTATGTAACAAGGACACACACAACATAAGAAAAGAAGAAAGGGAAGAAGAAAGCAAAAAAGAAACTACCTTGAAGTCGTTTGAAGGTCGCCGGAAACTCGAAACGATCGCCGGAAATTTGAAAGAGGAAAGAAGGAGAGATTCGTGCTTAATAAACAGTAAAAATGACAAAAAATCGTGAATTTTTTCTTTATATACTCTCTGAAAAAATGGGGTACCGGGCGAGCAAGTTAAAAAATCAAAGGACTAAAATGCAATTTCTGGGCGCGTGCAGCACCTGCCCGACAAAGCGGGAAGACGCGTCACCTCGGGATCATGTGCACGTGGGCGGCAGTAATCATTCCGCCCACGTCACACCTCGAGCCGTACCCAGACCTTGGGATCCCAACCGTCCCCGGCCCAAGTCTGCTCGACCAATGTTGTCCGCCCATGAAAAGTTGCTCGCCCCCGCAACATTCTTGCTCGCACCAGTGACACTTAAAAGTTGTCAACTCAAAAAGTGCTCATTCACCATCTTCACAATTTACTGATCGGCAAGGGGGCAATTGTTGATAGGCGAGCAAAAACAACATTTGGGCTACCAGGATTAGCGCAAATCACTTAAGGATTAAAGTGGAATTAACTCATGATTCACCCAAGATATCTGGCGAGCAGAACCTGCATGCGATCAAGACGTATAGGCGAACAAAATCAGAATAAAAGCTACCTGATGAGCTCAATTAGCATCTCGCCGACCAGATCCAACCATAATACCAAAAGAGTAAATAAGACAAGAGACCAAAAAAATCAGACTAAAGATTCCTCCAGGACAAGTCCAATATGACGAGCAGCTCTTGACTGCGAGCAAGTCCAACAAGATAAGGATAGAATTTAGTCTAGATAAGGTCAACTTAGTCAAAGGCCAGGTGTCGTGCATGCAGGCCTGGTAGGCCAAAAGTCACGACACCTCCTGCTAGGCAATTGTCTATAAATACTTAGATTTTTTCAGCTAATAAAACAAGCACAAATTATTATACACGTCCAAACTTCGATTACGAATCTAAAGCAGCTCGATTAACTTATATTCGAACTTAAACACGTAAGCTTTCATACGATTCTAATCCACCTAAACCCAAAAATCCGTATTCACTAATTACGTTAGTGATCAATCACACGTAATTGTTTGATGATCAATTAACCATCTAAAACAGCCATTAATCTTCAAGATTAGAACTGATCGTCAACAAAATGCACTACCAAATCCATGCAAGGACGATTGCTGCATGGGAGATGTATCCATTGAACAAACCCTACGAAGATGAATAGAAGGTTATCTCTTCCAACAGATAGTTTTCAAAGTCACCTATAAATACAGAAGGCCTTGAACCCATTCAAGGTTACGGGAAATTTCCAAGCCAGAAATTACTCAAACTCTCAAGCATTCAATAACATTCATCGTTCAAAAGAAGCACTCGAAAACCATAAATTTCCCAAGTGTTTCTTAGCAAAGAGAGTTATTTTGTATTCCACTGAGCGTTCATTGTAATATCTTAAGCTTAGAAGTGATTATCCATCCTTAGCATAACTTAGACTTGTAAGGATAATCACAACTCTAGTTGGAAACAAAACTGAAACCAAAACCCTCTAGTCAGGTTTGTTGGTTGAGGTTGATAGTGAGTTAAAAGGAGGAAGTAAGGGTCCGTGAGTATAGCTGATTCTGGTGCACCTTGGCACGTTAAAAACAAGCCAATCCTTAGTGGATTCTCCTATTAAATCAGGATCGTGGACGTAGGAGCTTGAGTCTTTGAACCACGTTACTTCCTTGTGCTCTTTATTGCTTTGATTATTTCTCTTAACTGATCATTCATTAAGTCATTCATTGCATTGTTTATCAGGCTTGAATCAATCAGCCTGATCATTTAACTGAGCACTGCCCTTCTAATCACCACTTCAGAAAAAAGTAATCAAGTTTTCAGAAAGCAAACTTTAACAAGACTATAAACTTTCAGGGCACACGCATTCCGCACTGAACTCAAGTTGATAGTTAGCCAACTGACTAGCATTCATTTGCAGTCAGTAGGTGTGTTATCAACCCTGAGTTCTACGCCACTCTGAGAAAGGGGACTCAGTCAGTTGAAAGAAAAGAAAAATTTGGATACGTGTATTCCCCCCCATACACGTATCTCTCAGTCTTGTACCGGGACCAATAAATGGTCTAGCGATAAGTTTGATACGTTTTATTAGCGCTTCAGCAAGACCATTTTGGGTGTGGAGGTAAGGGACCGAATGCTCCACTTTAATTTCCAGAGCCATACATTAATCAGTAAAGGCTTGTGAGGTAAACTCAGCAGCATTATCCATACGAATCGATTTTATTGGATAATCTGGGAACTGAGCTCGAAGCTCAATAGTTTTCGCAATAAGCTTTGCAAAAGCTTGATTGCGGGTAGACAACAAACAGGCATATGTCCACCTAGTGGAGGCATCAATTAAGACCATGAAATACCGGAATGATCCTGATGCTGGGTGAATCGGTCCATAAATGTCTTCCTGAATCCGTTCAAGGAAAATTCGAGACTCAAGTCCCACCTTGGTGCGTTAGGGCGCACTATTAATTTACCCTTAGAGCATGCATCACAGAGATAAATTCATCAACATGAGGGATTCTATTATTCGAAATATTATGACCAATGGAATTAGATAGAATCATACGTATCATTGTTTGTCCTGGATGACCTAACCACTGATGCCATAATTTAAAAGAGTTCGGATCGTGAAATTTCATACTCATGGCTAGATGGAGATTGGATGGCCATATGTAGGAATAGTACAATCCGGAAGAGAAGGAGTGAAGTTTTTCAATAACTTGTTTACGGCTACCTCGAGTAATAGTCATCAAAAGGTATTCATTATTATTCTCAGTTTCAGTTTTAATGTGATAGCCATTAATTCTTATGTCCTTAAAATTGAGAAGGGTACGCTTTGATTGTGAAAACAACAAAGCAGTATCAATTATGAGTTCGGTACCCATGGGGAGGATGATGGAGGCTCTTCCGGAGCCCACTATCATTATGTTATCATTGGCTATCGTGGTTACACTCCCCTTTCTTTCTACCAAGTTATGAAAATACTTCCTATCTCTTAAGATTGTGTGTGTGGTGGCGCTATCTACCAAACATAAATTACAATTTGTATCCATCATGCCATAGAAAAAAGCCCAAACCTAATAGTTGATATGTTTACAAGCCATGTATAAGAATATCAATATCCAAATAAATTTAATGGATATTATTAAGGTAAACATATCAAAGCTAAATCATAAATGTCATATCAAACATGAAAATAAAATATCTGAAAGATAGGATCCAAATAAAAGGTCTTAACCAAAAATAAAGTACTAAAATGATCAAATATCAAAATCACTCATTATCTCCATGGTCTTTGAGCTCCAAGCCCAAGAGATCATCGTTGTCATTGTCAAATTCTGCTTCAGGCAGACTGACATGGTGAGATTTGACTATAGGGGTCTTCCCCTTATCGTCCTTCTGCTGCTTTAGATAAGCTTCAACCAAATGCTTGGGAGTTCGACACGTGCGAGACCAATGGCCTGTGCATCCGCATCTGTAGCAGGACTGTTCAATCTCGTCTTGAGAGCCAGATTTTTGTGGAGCGAAATTCGTGTTGGGTACACCCTTTCCACGATTCTGAGCTTGATTGTCATTCGAGGTTCTGTGACCACCGGATGTACTACGACCTCGGCCTTTGGCCCAAATTTTCTTACTCTCTCTCCCCCTTCCACGCTTGCGACCATTCATATATCCTTGAGCTATAACATGTGCTTCAGGCACTGCTTGTGAGCCAACCGGTCTCAAATTATGATTCCTCATAAGAAGTTGGTTGTGTTCTTCTTCTACTAGAAGTGCAGAAGCTAGCTGATTAGGCGTGAAATTGTTATGTTTTGGTGCCCGATTTGCCCATGTTTTGAGTGTTTTTTATGAGTGTTTGGAGTCAATTGAGTATCATTTTTATAAACTCATTAATTTGTCTCTTTGGTTTCATATATGGATAGAGGACGAAAAGAGGAGTTCGTAGGACTTTGAATCGGCTAAAACGGACTCTCGGTTGAGAAGATATGAAGATTTTACGAACAAGTGTACAACAGCTGAAAACCATTCGAGCAGCTCGAGCGCTAGTGCTCGACCCCTTGCACCATTCGACCTATTGAGCTTGAACGGCCCTATTTTTGCCTCCGGATGCGTTTTTTCGGCCCAAGAGTTCCCGATTCGCCCCGACGCTTATATATACTCATTCCAAACTCGTTTTGGAGGATAACCACATACCGACACATATTTTTACATACTTTGAGCAAGGAGAAAGTTTGGGAAGGAGTTTTGAAGAATTTTATACGTTGTAATCGAGGTTTTTAATTTACGAATTCTTAGTTTTAGTATTTCTTTTGAACGTATTAGATTAATTCTTTCTTTCTTTACTCTTTGAGACAATTAAACCTAGTTTTTTAGATTTATATAGATTTCTTTGGAGACTTTAATTTGTTCTTTCGTTTATGTTCTTGATTTTATTAGTTAATTCAATTATGCATATGTTTATTGTTCTTGTGATTGCTTTGATTATTCAAACCACCATGTTCGGCTAGAACCCTTGTATGCTTGGGGTAGGATGAACTCGTAGAAGTAGGACGTTGGTACATAATTAGGATAACATGTGATGTTTAGTTTTAATTCTCTTAATTAATGAATTCTTAAAATCAATCTTAACTTTACCTTTGAGTTTCGTACGAAAAGTGTTAGGGAGAGGACGATCTTATCACTCTTTAACAACTAGTAGACTTAACGAGAGGGTTTAGAAAGGGTTAATTAATCTACCAGTTTATCTAGGGAGGACGACCGCATCACCTTTAGTTAAATTAGGGTCTCTTTAATTAAGCACGATCTATTAACTTGTTAGTGGATTAGTGAAGTCGATTGTTAGGATAAAGTATTAGGGGTTGAATTCTTGAGCTTTTCATCTTACAATCTTATACTTAGGTTATTTCTTGCACATCACGGTTATTTTGATTATGTACCGGCTCCGTTAGTATACGTAGGAATTTCTATCCTGAGCAGCACCCTTTTATATTTGAGACAAAACCCTTAGATAATTAACTCATTTCTTTCTTTTGCATTAGTAGAGTAGAATAGTTTAGATTTAATAATTTTCAATCCCCAAATATACACTCATATTAACTACGACGCGTAGATCTTCAGGGATCTATTCGCATACACACTTTCCCTTGGGTTCGATAATACTTGGTCCCTATACTTGCCCATACTACAGTGAACCCGTACTCTTGCGGGGAAACTACTAGTAGAAAGCTAGTATTTTTCGGCTTCAAGTTAACGGCGCCGTTGCCGGGGATGGCGTTGTATGTCTTTTGAATAGGACTTGTAGATAGCTTAGTAGTTAGTAGTGAGTGCTTTACTTTTCTGTTTTTATTTGTACGTGTTCGGCAGTTGCGTTTTTATTATTTTGTTAGTGTTTTAGGTTTATGAAAACACGCTCGCAAGGTGAATCGAACGAAGAGAGACTACAGCTAGACCCTGAGACAATAGCAATAAGAAACTGAGTCTTTTTAAGAAGGATGAATACGGCCGGAGGAGAGAACGAGAACGTGAACATGGACATCAGTAATGAGTTGGATGATGCTGCTAATGAGTCTAATCAGGTAGTGGAACGGTTTGAGGGCACTGGAGGGAATACCAGTCAGAACCAAGTTCCGTTAGGGGAAAGCCAGAGTCAAAACGCGGGTACACAGAACTTTAACAATCTAGCTCATAACCTTGTCCAACATCCTCAGAACAACCCTGCATATCCACAGAACAACTTCCCACAAAATAACTTACCTTACCCTTACCCATACCCACCATATCCATATCCACCATACCCGTATCCTACACCTCCTGTTTACAACCCACCACCAGTCTATCAACCGCCATCAGCCCAACAAGTACCAGTACCACCTGCTAATCCGCAGCACGTTCCTCAGAACGCAGATCAGAACATGGTTATTTGAGGAAGGTTTGTGGCACAACCGCAACGGTACTATGATGGAGTGGCATTGCCCCCTGTAGAGGCAAACAACTTCTCAATTTCCCCTGGAATTTTAAAGCTGCTTACCGAGAATCAATTCAAGGGGGAAGTTGGGAAGGAGAATCCTCACACTCATCTGAGGAGTTTTCTGATGATCACATCCACGTTCAATTATAACGGCATGTCTGAAGATGCTAAGAGGCTCAGGCTGTTCCCATTCTCTTTAACGGGAATAACAAAGGAGTGGTACGATAACACGCTCCCACGGGGAGGTGTAACCACATGGGCCGAGCTCGAGCATCTGTTCCTCGAGCGATTCTACCCTCCATCCAGAACCATAAGAGCAAGGATAGAGATCTCTTCCTTCCGCCAGAAGTAAGGAGAAGACTTACGTCAAGCGTGTGAGAGATACTCCAACATGTTGATTGAGTGCCCGCAACACGGGTACAGTGAGGGAGATATCATGGCATTCTTCTATAGTGGAGCCAGCAAGGCTGGCCAAGCCCATCTTGATGCGTGTGCTAGTGGAGCATTCCTGAACCAAGGAACAGCGAGGTGTAGAGAAATCGTTGATAATATTGTCACCAATGCCGGGGCATGGAACGAGGACCCAGAATTTCAGAGAGCTTATCAGATTGAGGAGAGTGAAGGGACGAGAAAGCTATTGATGGCTATGATGGAGAAGATAAGTAACATTGAGGTTGGGCAAAATTTGGTTGGAGTGAATGTAGCAGTGAGTGAGAAAGTGGACCAGCCCCCAGTTCTGCAGGAGGTAGCCAACTATATGGGAGGACCTTACTACAATCAAGACGGGTATCCACAAGGTGGCAATCAATTTGGAAGACCTTCTTATGGCCAACCATTTGTACCTCCAGGTCCACAGCCTCCTCAAAATCAATGGAGGAACACACAAGGGTATCAAGGAGGCCAGCAGCCTCCTCAGAACACATGGAGGAAGAACGAGAATTTTTCATATGCTAATCCAAAGGCTGGAATTACAGTTCCTCCAGGTGTTGATCCAGGTTCAAAACCCCCGGGTGGAGAAGGCGGTTCCTCAACTGAGGAGATGTTGAGAGCTATCCTTCAGAAGGTGGAGGAAGGAAGCAAGAGATTGTCCTCATTGGAGTATGATGTGAAAGAGTTGCATAAGAAAGGTGATCAGCGTGATCAAGAACTCCAGAAGAGAGATGTAGAGCTGAATCGAATTCAGCAAGAGAACAACAGACGGTTCACTTTATTAGAGTACCAAATGAGCCAGATTGCAAAATAATTGGGAAGAGAGCCGGGTAAATATCCTTCCATGCCAGAGGGAAACCCGAAAGAGCATTGCAAGGCGATCCAGCATAGAAGTGGAACCAACTATGATGGTCCTCAGATGCCTGCTGATTCTGAGACGACCCAAGGAGAGATTGAGATGGAGGGACAAGAACATAAGAACGATGGAGGTGAGACAGTTGAGGAAGAAATTGAGATAGAGAGCAAAGAGCCTGAAGAGGAAGACATTGAGAAGATTGAGAGAGTTCCAAAGTGGAAGAAGACAAATGAAGCAAGAGAGAAAGTGAAAGAGATCGAGCGTGGTGAATGGGGGGTACCCAAATCGGTGATACCCATCCCGTATCCACAACACTTCATGAAGAAAAAGCTTGATGAGAAATTCGCTAAATTCCTTGATGTTTTTAAGAAATTGCATATTAACATTCCTTTTTATGATGCTTTGGAACAGATGCCGAATTATGCCAAGTTCCTGAAGGACTTGATAGCGAAGAGAAGGAGAGTTGATGAACCCAAGTTGGTGCAGCTGAACCATGAGGTGAGTGTATTAGTGCAAAAGGCGCTTCCCCCGAAGTTGAAAGATCCCGGGAGTTTCACGATCTTATGTGATATCGGGAATGGAGTTAAGAAGGGAGCATTATGCGTTGGAGCGAGCATTAATCTGATGCCATTGTTGCTATTCAAGAAGTTGAAAGGTGGAGAACTTCAGCCGATAATGATGACGCTTCAACTTGCCGACCGGTCTATTATTCGACCTCAAGGCGTGGTTGAAGACGTCCTTGTTAAAGTTGGAGATCATATTTTTCCAGCTGATTTTGTAGTGCTTGACATGGAGGAAGATGAGCACGTGCCGTTGATCTTGGGAAGACCGTTCTTAGCAACGGCCGGGATGGTGCTAGATGTGGCAAATGGAAAGATCACGTTGAAAGTTGACGATCAAGAAGTGAAGATTTCCCTATATGAAGCCATGAAGCACCAGAAGGAGAATGCGAGTTGTTATTGCATGGATGCCATTGATCCTTGTGTTGAAGACACACCTCCTATCTCTAACCTTTCTTATATTCATGATTTTGATAATCCTTCATTTGATAATTTAACCCATGAGCATTACGATCTTGATTATTTTGATAGGGGGGATAAAGGGAAGAAGTTGAAGGATGAAGAAGTGAAACGTGAGGACGTGGTCCAGTTGGAGAGGAAAGGAGGAGTTAAGAAGAAAAAGTCCAGACTCAAGAAATTGCTTAGTAAGACTCCTCCAGATAAAGGTGAGAAGAAGTTGAGACCCCCACTACTTGGGGATGAGAAGGAAGCAAAGGAACTCAAGATGGAGGGGCATCAAGGAAAGAAATTCAACCACCACTCTTATGAGAGTAAGAGAGGTAATTTTGAGTATCATGTCCCATAAGCTCCTTTGAGCTCGGTCCGGCATGAGGACCTTAAAAATAGCGCTGAATGGGAGGCAACCCATTTTTATTTGCTTTTGAAAGTTTTATGTTATTTGGGTGTTGTTGAATTGTAACTTTTAACCTCGTACTTGAGAGTTTATTTTGTAGGCTTGTCTCGAAGGAGTAAAGGTACCATGGAGTTATTCAGATTGAAGGAACCAACTCGAGACCAAGGAGTGCGACACGTTGTTGAGAAACATGAATTATTTGGATGAGGTAACCCACAACCCCAAACTTAGATCTCTTCACAAGGTCGAAGTTTGAGGGGGGGGGGGGGTGGAGTTTTTTTTTATTTATTTTATGGTGACATTGCACAGGTGCACACCCTCTCTTTGAGTTGAGTTTGATTATTTGGTATCTTGAGATGTTCCTTGGGCTGTTAGTGTTTTGATTTGCTGCTACATATTTCATGCCTATCAATCATCTTATGCTTGTTGATTGCTATCTTTGAGTATGATTTGATGAGTAGGGTGAATTGTGAAGTTGAGTTAGGAATTTTCTTGTGTGAGTATAGGAGTTAGAGTCGATTTGAGAGGGAACTAGTATACTTACTAATGCCCCTTTTTGAGTACTTGTGTGATGAAAGTGAGAATTCACTAGGACTAGCATGTATGTGAAAGCCGTGAGATTTGAGCCTTTTGAGATTTTGATGCATGAATTGATCTCTTCGTTTGTGAGAGGATCATCACTTTAGAGGATGCTAGAACTTGTGTGTGCTCTCACTTCTTGATTGTGTCTAGTTTGATATGCTGAATGTGATCTTAGGCCATCTTTATTTTGTTGAGTCACTTAGCCAAAATTTTCCCTACCAATGACACTTGTCCCTTGTTAGCCAGTTTGAGC
Source organism: Ballota nigra (assembly GCA_947034835.1). Taxonomy (NCBI): domain Eukaryota; kingdom Viridiplantae; phylum Streptophyta; class Magnoliopsida; order Lamiales; family Lamiaceae; genus Ballota; species Ballota nigra. Next base: position 50,095,785 of record OX344728.1, on the reverse strand, counting down.
CTTAAGCCTATTTCATTTGCTAGCACATTTAAACACTATTCCAGTTCCTAAGCCTTTTTGTCCCAATTTAAGTGGAGAATAGGAAAAGTGTGAATGTTGAAGGGATTGAGTTGAGTTGAGAAAAGGAATTATGATGGGTGAGATATGATAAAAGAATGGTGTGATGAAGTTTTGAGTTGTGGGAAAGACCAAAAATTTGAGAATGAGCAAAAGAAAATATGAGCTCATGTGAGTTGTGTAAAACAGAAAAAAAAAGTTGAGTGATTGAAAAAAGTGAAAAGAGTTGAAAAAAAAAATTGAGGTGTTGAGAGTAAAGGAATTGATGTGCATTATGTGAAGATGTTAAAGAAGTATGTTCCTTGTATCGAAGTACCAAAGTTTGATTTTCTATTCTCCATTCACTTGAGTCACTTATCCCATATAGTTACCCCACCCGTCCAAAGAGCCTACATTACAACCTTGAGAAAAGTCCTTTTTGATTCGGCATTGATTTCTAGAGTATGGTCGAAGTTGAGAGTGTATACAAGCCTATGGCTGCTGATATGTGTGATTGATTGATTGAGTGAGTCCCTTATCATTGATATACACTTGTGAGGGAGTGAAACAAATCGTTGAGTGCACATCCATGTTTGATCTTAGTGTTTGTTGCAATTGTTGCATGAGTATGATAAAGGGGGTGAAAGTTTGAATACGTGTGAACGATCTTTGAAACTCGAGTCCATTTACTTGCATGATTTGATTCTGTGACTCATTCCTAACAATTTCACTTGACTTATTATTTCATTGCTTGAGGACAAACAATATGGTAAGTTTGGGGGGGGTTGATTAGGCGTGAAATTGTTATGTTTTGGTGCCCGATTTGCCCATGTTTTGAGTGTTTTTTATGAGTGTTTGGAGTCAATTGAGTATCATTTTTATAAACTTATTAATTTATCTCTTCAGTTTTCATAGATGGATATAGGGCGAAAAGAGGAGTTCGTAGGACTTTGAATCGGCCAAAACGGACTCCCGGTTGAGAAGATATGAAGATTTTACGAACAAGTGTACAGCAGCCGAAAACCACTCGAGCAGCTCGAGCGCTAGTGCTCGACCCCTTGCACCATTCGACCTATTGAGCTCGAGCACTAACCTATTTTTGCCTCCGGATGCATTTTTTTGGCCATGAGTTCCCGATTCGCCCCGACGCTTATATATACTCATTCCAAACTTGTTTTGGAGGATAACCACATACCAACACATATTTTTACATACTTTGATCAAGGAGAAAGCTTGGGAAGGAGTTTTGAAGAATTTTATACGTTGCAATCGAGATTTTTAATTTACGAATTCTTAGTTTTAGTATTTCTTTTGAACGTATTAGATTAATTCTTTATTTCTTTACTCTTTGAGACGATTAAACCTAGTTTTTCAGATTTATATAGATTTCTTTGGAGACTTTAATTTGTTCTTTCGTTCATGTTCTTGATTTTATTAGTTAATTCAATTATGCATATATTTATTGTTTTTGTGATTGTTTTGATTATTCAAACCACCATGTTAGGCTAGAACCCTTGTATGCTTGGGGTAGGATGAACTCGTAGAAGTAGGACGTTAGTACATAATTAGGATAACATGTGATGTTTAGTTTTAATTCTCTTAATTAACGAATTCTTAAAATCAATCTTAACTTTACCTTTGAATTTCGTACGAAAAGTGTTAGAGAGAGGACGACCTTATCACTCTTTAACAACTAGTAGACTTAACGAGAGGGTTTAGAAAGAGTTAATTAATCTACCAGTTTATCTAGGGAGGACGACCGCATCACCTTTAGTTAAATTAGGGTCTCTTTAATTAAGCACAATCTATTAACTTGTTAGTGGATTAGTGAAGTCGATTGTTAGGATAAAGTATTAGGGGTTGAATTCTTGAGCTTTTCATCTTACAATCTTATACTTAGGTTATTTCTTGCACATCACGGTTATTTTGATTATGTACCGGCTCCGTTAGTATACGTTGGAATTTCTATCCTGAGCATCACCCTTTTATATTTGAGACAAAACCCTTAGATAATTAACTCATTTCTTTCTTTTGCATTAGTAGAGTAGAATAGTTTAGATTTAATAATTTTTAATCCCCAAACATACACTCATATTAACTACGACGCTTAGATCTCCAGGGATCTATTCGCATACACACTTTTCCTTGGGTTCGATAATACTTGGTCCCTATACTTGCCCATACTACAGTGAACTCGTACTCTTGCGGGGAAACTACTAGTAGAAAGCTAGTATTTTTCAGTTCAAGTCACTAGCTCGGAGTGTGTAGTGATATTTTTGGTCCTATACTGCTGCTGGAGTATAAGGTTGCCAGCGTGGAATGTTGACAGAGTATTCTGTATCAAATAGGATACAATATGCTGCAAAGCAGAATTGTACTCCGTTGTATACTTAAAGTCATGAAAATGGAGGTTCAACCAATTGTATTGTGCCTGAGAGAGGAGTATATCGTTCTGTTGTTGGAAGCGGTCCTTCAGTGACTTCCACAATGCTCCGGGTCTTTTTCAGTGAGGTATTCATTTTTCAGATCCTTATTCAGGTGATTCCTGAGAAAAATCAACGCTTTCGCCTTCTGGGCGTTAGTGGATTTTGAACCTTCGACAATAGCTTCACTCAACTCAGTTGAGGCTAGATGGATCTCGACATCTAGCGCCCATGTCAGGTAATTACTACCATCAAGAGCAAGCTCTGCGAATTCTCTTTTGGTAATATCAGACATTCTTCACTACAATTTTTAAAATGACATGGTGAGTATTGTGACCAATTTATTGACAACGGAGAAATAAGGATTTAACAAGAATTAGGCGCCGTCTACCCAAAACATAATTTACGATCCGACAAGTACTGAGCGCCGCCTACCCAGACAATATATGCGGACTATAAAATGGAGACTATGTGCAAAAGTAATAATGCATGCGAGATAATTCAATCATAAAAGCATGCGCAAATAGTAATTAAGCACATAAAATAATAAATTTATTGAGAACTAATTTTAAAATTAATTCCAAAAATTTTCGAGCTTAATTAATATGTAAAGAATTATTACTTTTTAATTTTTTCAAGTATTTTTCGGAATGGGCACAAAATTACTAGAAAAATTATATGAGGCCCAAAATAAATGATGAAGTCCAATTATTAAAGTAATAACACATAAATAATCAATTAAAAAAAATTCCAGCCAATGACGAGGGCTGCAGGCCCAAGTAAAGATAATTTTTTTTTGTGGTCCAAGGGAGGTAGGGCGACGCGGGGCATGGGCAGGGAGGAGAAGGGACCGCGGCGGGGCTTCCAGGGCGGAGGCGCGAGGGTTGCGGTGCACTGCCGTGCGGTGACGCGGCCTATGGTCGCCGTTGCCCGGCGGTGCGCGGCCTTCGGCCGCCGCTCAACGCTGTGGCGGCGGAGAAAGACATAGGCGCACGAATCCGCGATGGCTCGCGTCGGATCGCTGCGGCTCGCGGCAGCCACGGGCGCGCGGTGGCTTCATGCGCGCTGCGACGGCTGCTACTCGGTGGCCTTCGAGGCGGCGCCGCGTGCGGCGGCGGCGTCTGGCCGTGGGCAGTTTTTTTTTCGATCCAATAAAAATAATTGCAAGCAAAAATACAGATGCAATGAGTAATTTAATATCACGGTAAAATCATAGAACACATGGATAAAAAAAATTGATACGATAATTAATTATCATTCATTTGAGGAATTAATTTATATTCATACCGATTAGCTTCGGGCAGAGACTCGTGTTGATAACGTGTTGTAAATCGTAAACGTAAAATAGAGACGCAGATTTGTTTATCCAGTTCGTCGATAACAACTACGTCTGGGGGCGTACCAAGCCAGGAGTTTTCACTAATATATATGTGTATGCGTGTATATACAATACTGAGTACATAGTTCTATTTATAATAGATAAACTCTAATCTAAGCCTAAAGCCTATTTAGGTTATAAGCCCATTAGTAATGTACACATCAAATATTCTAGATTTGGTATAATAAATCTGTTGGATTTATAACAGTAATCATTCCCATTAAATAAAGAGTATGTATAGAGTGAAATTGGTTCATACATAAATTATTGAAAGGTATTCGTCGTTTTCATTGAAGGATATGAGTTGTTTATACTGAAGAGTATTAGTTGTTTTCACTAAACAACTAATACACAGTGAAAATAACTAATACTCTTTAGTAAAAATAATTAATATTTTTTAATAAAAACAACTAATACCCTTCAATGTAGAGGTGGAAATAGGCCGAGCCGAGCTAGGCTTCTCGTTGGACGGCCTGTGCCTGCTATTTAATATTTGAGCCTAAGCCTGGCCTGTTATCTGTCATAGGCTTTTTTCAGAGCCTTGGCCTGACCTTTTTAATAAATAGGCCTGGCCTGAAAGTCTTTTCGGGGTCTTTTTAATCATGTTTACAAAATTATATTCAATAATTATATTATTATTAAATCATAACAATTAACTCTTTAAATCTTAAAATGAAGATTAAAAACAATTTACCAAAGGATTATCAAATAACAGCAAAATAAAAAATTCAAATAATATTTAGCAATATTTTTCATATATATATATATATATTAAATATTTATTATATTGTATTATTATATATTACATTATATTATATATATTATATATTAGTATAGTAAAATAGGCCGGTCTGTTGGGCTTAAAAGGCTTACAGAAAAGCTCAAGCTTGACCTATTTAAATAAATAGGCTTTTAAAAAAGCCTGAGTTTGGCTCATTTATTAAACGAGCCGAGTCGAGCTAGGCTTTAGGTAGGCCGAGCCGTAGGCCCCTGTCGGGTAGCCTGGCCTATTCCCACCCCTACTTCAATGGTTTATGTGTGAATAATTTTCATTCTATACTTCGTCTTAAATAAATTTAAGTACGAATAGATTAGTCGGTAGGTGAATAAAAATTTCGCCTATATATGTTGGGTAGTGATATTTAATGTCAAATCCTATTGAAATTTGATAGCAAATTATAGTGTCAAATCTTATTTAAATTTGAAAACTTGACAGAAGTAACCTGAATCTGGAAAAATCATCTAATTTGCTAAATTAGGCCAATGAGCATTCATCCAATTAGTTGGCCAATAATTTCTATGTTAAGAAAGTCCAAAAGGTAGGTTATTTGGATTGGAGAGAGTTCGAGAATTAACACTGCAACAAATCCACCGAATTGCTCAAAATTGAAGTGGGTTTAAAATTCATCACTTTCATTTTGAATCAAGTCGTGAAAGATATTGTTGAATTAGAAATGATTCTCAACTTATAATTAGTAAGAGTAGAAAATTAAAAGGTTGTTTTCTTGAAAACGTGAATTAGTGAATGGAATACGTTGCATTTAATTTGTATCCGATAAATAATCATGCAAAATTCACTTAGAGGTGAAGATACGCTGAATACTCATTGAAGTGAAAAAAGAAAAATTAAATAAAAGTTTAATCATCAAAATATATAAGTGCCCAGTCAGCTCTACTCAGTTTTGCAGAGAAAATATCTTATTTAAATGTCTATTTTGCAAATTGGAATAACAATATGATGGATTAATTCAAACTTAGACCTACATTTAACATGTTCCGTTCAGAGTGGATTTAAAACTGATCAAATGAATTTGGGATGAATTGTGGTTCTTATAGAATCCACCTTTGCGAATATGTCACTAATACCCCTCCACATATATATAAATTAGTATTTTTCATATACAAATATGTATATTTATATTCATATATATTATTGTTTGTAAATAGTGAAAAACACAAACAATTCTTAATATTTAGTTCCCAAAAACATTTTTGCCCAAAGCGTAGAAAATTGATCTTTTTCAATTATAATTTTCTTTTACCCTTAAATTGAAAATTTGTTGGAATAAGATTGGGTTGGAAACTAACTGAAATAAAGGTTGAAAATTACTTGAACGAGCTAGTTTCCAACAATTTTCCAACTCACTCTTAAAATGTTATAATTGAACAAAAATATGAATTTGTACGAATAAAATTGGAAAAAAATAATCTCCCTAGATTTAATGGGGTTTTTAAGAATTAAATGATCATAAAATATTATTTTAAAAAATTATATGGTTTAAATTAAATTATTTAATATTAAAATGGAAGGGTCGAACCTGCCGAGGTTAGGGTCAATAATTTCTTGAAATCAATCTCAATCTCAATCTCAACACAATGCTCTAAAATAAATACAATAAATCGTTATTGGTCATTTCCCAAACAAACTTGGATCTGGGATGATCCAGAGAGAGATATTTCGTTTACATTATTTAAAAACGTCAAAATCAGTTAATCACATCGAATCTTAAAAAGACTCTCAAATTACTTAATATAGAAGGTGCAAGAACTATCGTTCCCCATCCATCGAATCACATCCCTTTTATTTAATTATCCAACGACAATTTTAATTGATGGAAAATTATTATTATCAGTATTGTCGTTATAATTAATTTTGTTCGTATTTTGCAGATATACGATATCAAGCAAATATATCAGTTGACTGGAAACTATTGGCATACCTTTTTTTTTTTTTTTTTTTGGCATACCTATTTGACTGTTAAATTTGTGTCGTTTTTTTTTTTTTTTAATGGGTCATAGACTATATGATCAGAATGCACTAGATATGATCTTTTATGTTATTTTTCTAAACTCGGATCGGCTCAAAGGTAAGTCATCTGTAGATTTAATCTAAACTCGCAACTTGCAACATCTACATTTACCTTCATCAACTTGAATATCTTAATTGAGTAACTGAATGTAATAAATTATTATTTTTTGAGATTGCGGAGCTTATAAAATTACGATTTATCTCTCCCGTCAATCCAAATATACAAAGTTGAATTATTATAATTGAAATTCCATATTATATATAATGATGATATGCTACTTTTAAGGTAATTGAGACGTAAAAAGTACTCCCTCCATCCCACTCTAAATGTCCCGCTTTCCTTTTTTGGTTGTCCCACACTAAATGTCCCATTCCATAAATGGAAAAAGCAACACTCTACTACATATAAACTTTAACCTTCAAATTCACACAATATTACAAAAAATGCCACTAATTCAATCCACTTTTCAACACTATTCATTACTTTATTAAACACTATTCATTACTTTTCAACACTATTCATTACTTTTCCACCATATATTAATAAACAAATACACTTTCTTAAACCATTCAACCAAAAGAAGTGGGACATTTAGTCCGGGACGGAGGGAGTAATTAATATTATTATCAACTTATCATCCTTTTCTTGTTGTCTTCTTCTTATGCATTTTTTTTTCATGTCATTCATCTCATATTATAAAAATGTTATTCTAGACTACACCTGAAAATATACGTACAGTCGTTTCACAGCTCATATTTGCACTTTCAAACAAATATATATAATTGGCCAAGCTTATATATATTCATATTAAATGTAAATAATATAATAAATTCTTGCATGCCATTATATATATTTATAAGCAAGAAGAGAAGTCTAGAGCTGCTCGAGTAACAGTACTAACGAGAACTATTAAAATGTGGAATATTAAAATTGCGACATAGTTATGATGAAAATGACCCCTTTTAATATTCATTTTTATTTTTGAAAGGTATGAAAATGACACCTTCGAGCATTCTAGTAACTTTTAGACTTCGAAATAAATTCCCTCAAGTAAAGGGCAAAGGCTGTAAAGTCAATTTCTTTTACTTGTAACTTTATAACATCAATTTATTTCAAATCTATTTGATTTAGCACTTTTACTAACAAAAAAATAATATATATTATTATACATCGTATTACACCGTTATATTTTAAAAATTTAAAAGTTAGGAATCTAAAATTCAATAAATTGATAAATGGACATGCGTGAAATTGACAATATCTAAAACATTCAGTTTAATTAGAAAGATATTTTTATTCAAATATGCCGTTCAACCCTATCCAACCTAGTTTATTTGGAATTATGGATCATATATATAGGGCAGTAAATGAGCCGAGTCGAACGCACTTGTTTTCAAATTTATTTGAAAAGTTATCGAGCTTTGATATTCATGTTTGAGCTTGTTTGATAATTAATCAAATCGAGCTCAAACGAGCTTTAATCGAGCCGATTTGAGTAGTTTGATATTTTTACTCATGTTTTATCTTTTTTTACTCATCGAGCTGGAGTTCGAGCCGAACTTTAGACTATTCCTAACATAAATTTATGTTCAAGCTTGTTTGATTTCTATTTTGAACCGAACAATTATTTCAAATCGAATACCGAATAACTTGATTTGATTTCCCTGTATATAAAAATTCGATCTATATATATATTCATTCTTCCGCATATTTATGTACCAACATCGATTTCTCTTTCTCTTTATTCTTTTTCTCACTGTTTTCTTTCACTATCTCGCAGTGAATATTTTAAAATTTATAAAAACACAACGAACAAATATCATCAATTATCTATGTGCGCGATCTTCAAATAGTAGTTTACCTAAAAGATTGTTGATTTATCATCATTGTTTTCTTTTATGTTTATGGTGGTTTTTCTAATTTATTTGTTGAATAATTGTTCAAGTTACGGCACACATGCTCATCTTTATTGTCAATTCTTGTTTTAAGTATATAAATTTATCTTCTTCATCCTTTTTACAATCTTCACTACATGAAATCATACAAATGTAAGAATTAATTGCAGATTTTATTTTCAATGTCTTTACACAATTATTTATGATTTCTACCATCGAAACAAAATTGTATTATTCTTTTCATGGTAACACATTACACTTGTAACGAAACAATATTGCATTATGATAAATATCAGTTGAGAAATAAAATAAAGTAATAATTTTCAGCGTAATATGTAATACAATTTAATAAAATGAGCGGTACTATATTACATTTATCTCTTTAACACATTATTTTGGATGCTAAACAACATAAATTTATAAATTAAATAGTATCCAAAACTACTTTTGACCGAATTTATGTGTGCTAAGTAGTAATATCTTACATGTCAAACATTATTACTTGTTGGATGTAGTACTATATAGAAAATAAGTAATATTGTTTAGGCAAACAAGTATACCATGTTTAGACAAAAGTCACAATCTTTTTGTTAAGGTAAAATCTTAATCCCAATTTACATAACTCATATCTAAATGAGTAGTATTCACAAGACAAGAGGCAGAGTTTTGCCTATTTAAAAAAATTTACATGATAGCAAATTTTTACAAGTAACCAACTCCTCAACTTAATAGTTAATATATTAACATGATGATGTTTTAATACATATAACTTAAGGTCGACTTCATTCATAGTTCGTTTTTTTCCTTACTCGATCTATTTATCAGTGTAGGGATGTCAATGGGAATTGGGTTATTCCCCATTCCATCACTATGAATTTGAAAATTCCCCCGAAACGGTAATTATTGTTGTAAATTCAGAAGATTTGATACGCCAAATTCAGAAGATTTGATGTGTACATTATTTATGGGTCAAGTAACCTGATAGGCTTTAGAATTTCTGTTATTATAAATATATAGTACTTAGTATTGTATACACACAATAAATTATAGTGAAAAACTTCTGGTTTGGTACACCCGCAGACGTAGTCATTATTGACGAGCTGGGTAACCAAATCGGTGTTCTTGTTTACGCTCTTTATTTTACAACAATTATAGATAGAATGTTAAATCTTAGTTTTGTATTCCTATTTTACCCTAATATCTATTCGTTTTCTAAGACTAGTTATCTCTCACGTGCGTTGCACGTTATCGATAAAGTTACAAGAGTAATTGACATGTTATTTTTTTAGTTGTAAAAAAACACATAAAAGAATTTTGAGTTAATCTGAATATACAACATATAACATAGCCTATACAGCTCTTGCATTCGGCTTTTTACCAGTGGTGAAAACAACAAATAAAATGATCACTACTACAAAAGAACTAGTCCCTCCATTCTTCAATAAGTTTATCATGAAAAATTCGCACAAAGTTTAAGGAGTCTTAATTTTACATAAAGTGTAGTACAAATGAAATGTGGGAATAAAGAAAAGTAGAAGTGGAGTAGATGAGTTTCAAAAAGTAGTATAAAAATTTGTTGAAGGAGAGAGTGAGTATAATTTATTAATATCAAATCCATGAAATCATTTTTTTTCATGCCTCCCTATGTGGGACACAACTTTCTAGAGAAAGAATAGAAAATAATAAATCTGAAAATTAAGAAAAAACCTTTATTTTTCCTTATTGTCCTTCAACAACAACAAAATTAAAAGTGATTAATAGAATGAGCCTTTGAAATTTCTTTAACGTATATAAACTAAAGATGTTACTCCCAAAATTCTAGCTTGACTGAAAGCTTAATATTGATACCTTCCTCACGCATGAAAACTGAAAGATGCATTACACAATTAATTATAGGCACAACTATTCTCACCCACAAAATAAAAAATTGCTAAGTTAATCCGCTATCAAGTTATACTTCAATATATTTCAGTTACATCATCATTCAGCAGCGAAAAAGTCATTATGAAACACAAGTTTTCTTAACAACCTCGTAAGCTCCATTGTAAGAAGCTCTAGACACGGATCAACCTTGAATACGGCTGATCCCCTTCTCCCCAAGAACTTGAAGGAGCGTCAACTTTATTACCTAGTCAATATTTAAGACTTTATTTAATATTTCCTGCATAAAAATATAAAAGGACATTAAATAATTAAAACAACGTACAGAGAGATTGTTTTCTAAAGAAAAAAAAGGATATTTTTACATGATGCACTGTTGTTTCCTTGAACGAGGGCACTTCTAGATAAGATTAACCTCTTTTATTTTCCCTACATATATATCAAGTCTGTGTAAATATAACCAATTCATTAGCATCATCAGATAATAAAAAAGGTCATTTGATCGAATATTTCTTTAAGATCTTAGAGATTTGTACTACATGTAAAAGTGGCAAGCCTCTGGAAAATATTTTTTGTATTTGTATTGAGAACTTAAACATTTTAAGCAATAGAAATTCATATTGTGCCCATAATGATGTCATGGATCAATCTGTTTAACATCAAATTAAATTTTGCATGTGCTCCTGATTAATTAGAGATATTTATCTAAAGAATAGTAACAAATATACTTACAACTTTGAGCCAATGTTGTAAAGCGAGCTTTTGAGCTTTGTTGTTCTTCAATAAACCTTCCGCCACCTGCAAAACACAAGGTATTTTGATCATCATTCTTGTGCAAAAACTATTTCGATGCAATTACTGCTATAGAAAATGAAGGATCTCATTTTCTATCAGGGTTCTGGGACCTATGGAATTCCCGTGACTTATAAATTGTGAAGATGGAGAAACTAATGTCTTTAATTAGGTAATTAAGTGCAACATTTAATAAGATCTTGGAGTGTATTTACGTAGGCACGTCAAGATCACTCCATCTTCCATCCAAGAACAAATTTGATCTTTCCTTTAAATTTGTAGGAGTGGCGGCCGGTGAAGTTACATAAATTAAAGCCTATATAAAGTAACCACTAAATTGTCAAAACATTATGCTGTCAATTAAAAAATTAAAAATTCTCAACAAACATATACAAATTTAGTACCTGTAAAAACCAAATGTGCTTTCAACTTATCAATGGTTAGTACCCACATATCTAAATAAGAACAGTTTAAAGATACACACTAACAATGGGCAAAAGCATAAGTAATAATTAAAAGATAGAAAAACCTATTCCAACTACTTGTGGTGCACCAATATAATAACACTATATGAATCTGTTCCCCAACAGTATAGAATACAAAATTATTTTTAAAAAACTTGAGAAAGTACAAATATTATAGAAAATTGAGTTTCTACCTTTCTGATGACTAATTAGCCGGACGGAGACAATGAAAACGAAGTTGATATTTCCACCACCGACTTCTTTGATTTCAGATTATCGAATTGATTTCCTAACTGTAGGTATTCAACCAATTACTTCTCGTCCACTGCCTAAAATCTATCGTATCCGATGCGGATGCAGCGGTGGGAATTTTTAATAATCTTTGGGTTCTGGTTTTGTGATCGAATATAGGAAAAATTAACGTATGAATCCTACAACTCATACAATATTATATACAATTTGAGAGATGGAAAAATAAACTGAGCAGAATTTGTCATTTGCAGAGCTAAACATCGGAGGTCGAAATTGGATGTGAAGAGGTAGAGATGATTCATCTATAGGGCTACAGATCGGGGGAAGAGGAACCAGAACGAATTGGTTGTGAAATGGGGGAGATATATCGTTTGCAGTTGTTGGGCTTAAATTGTAAGGGCAAAAAGAAGTGCAGGACAATATTGTCCAAAAATGTTTCACATTTACATGCCATTTTTTAATATAGTATAGACGGCTGAAATCTATCGTATCCGATGCGGATGAGCGGCGGGAATTTTTTAATAATCTTTAGGTTCTAGTTTTGTGATCGAATATAGGCAAAATTAACGTATGAATCCTACAACTCATACAATATTATATACAATTTGAGAGGTGGAAAAATAAACTGAGCAGAATTTATCGTTTGCAGAGCTAAACATCGGAGGTCGAAATTGGATGTGAAGAGGTAGAGATGATTCATCTACAGGGCTACAGATTAGGGGAAGAGGAACCAGAACGAATTGGTTGTGAAGTGGGGGAGATATATCGTTTGCAGTTGTTGGGCTTAAATTGTAAGGGTAAAAAGAAGTGGAGGACAATATTGTCCAAAAATATTTCACATTTACATGCCACTTTTTAATATAGTATAGATAATTATTATTAATATCAAGATATTGATTTGTAAACAAATAAGATACATTAAATAGAAAAAAAAAAAAAAGGCACTGCAATTCACCCACATAAAAATGATTTGTTCACCCACCTCTTTTTTTTAATAAGAATATGTTTAATAAAAAAAATCAATATACTCTTTTAAAAATAAACATTAAATTTATTAAATACCCATTCTTTCAAAATCAACCCAAAATCTCAAAATTCACGCAAAATTTTCTACTCTTTCGCACATAATTGCACCATATAAAAGAAAAGTGATTTACCTTTTTTGATAAAAAAAAAAAAAAAGAAAAGTGGGAAAGGGGTATTATCATAAAAGTATCAATTATAGAGACAATTTAAATGAGATTAAAATATATTTTTTCTTTATAAATTGGTACACCATGGAAATGAAATGAATTGGAGTATTCTTCAGACGATCGGGAAAGGGGCGCTGCAAAAGAGGAAAAAATTAGGGTATAGTAGTTAATGAATGTGGGGGTGTACTAGTTGGTTGAGGATAATTTGCAAAAGTTAAAGAAATGAAAACACAGAGGCGTAATAATGGTTTCAGTCTTCCAGGTTTGGGAAGGGCGTGTGAAAGGAAGGAAGAAAGAAAGAAATAACATGGAATGGTGATGGTAGTCCTGTAAATAATGAGAGTGTTGATGTTCTTTTTTTTTTAATTTCAAATTGGTGGGTGTGTATATTTAATGAATGATGTAAATATTATATTAAGGTTATAGTTGTAAATTTTAAGGGGGTGCATTAAGAAAAATAAAGAATAAACAATATATATAATGGATTAATTTAGTAGTTGGTGAACAAAGTATTTTAGTGGGTTCTAATAGTCACGCCCATAAAAAAATTAAAATGTAAAAGAAATGATATACTTTTTCTATCCCACAAATATAATTCACTTTCATTTTTCACACTGACCAAAAAAACAATTAGCATTCGCCACTTCCAAAGTGTTGAAATATCATTCTCAAATTTTGATATGTCTCATCATGAGACCGTCCACACAAGACCTATTTTGTGTACAAGAAAAGAAGAATTTCATTAGAAGATTTGGTTTTTATTGATTGTCTAAAAAAAAAAAAAGCACAAATTAATAAGGAAAAATTACAACATGGTTCTAAAAAGTGACTATAATTACAAATAGGTTCAAAACATTTGCACAGACACATTTTTTCTGCTTCTGTGCAAATATTTTTATGCGTCTGTACAAATGCTTTGAACCTATTAGTAAATAGATTCACTTTTTTGAACCAATATGTAAATGCCCCAATTAATAATGGTCTCAAATCAAGATTTGATATTACTCTCTTTGTCCCAATATTACTTTTATAGGGAGGGAAGATACACATTTTAATAAAAGAGGGATAATGAGTAGGGATTTGAGGGGTAATTATTATTTTTTATATAAAATAAAGAAATAAGCTGGATTGTGTGTAAGTATGAGCCCAAACATAATAGTCTCTTCGTCCATGAATCTTGTTCCTCTTTATTGTTGGACACATGATTTATTTAAAAAAAATATTTTATTGAAAAAATGGATAAAGTAAGAGTATTATGGGGGGTATTGTGAGGCCTACTTATTTTTTGCGAGAATATTGTGAGAGTAAAGTTTATGAAAGATTTTTCATTTTAAAGGTGTAAAAATTATTTTGGGAGGGACAAAATAGAAAATAGTAGGTCTTGCGTGTGACTGTCTCACAATGAGATGAAATAAAAGTTGGGTATGTGGCATTAACACGTTGAAAATGATGTGTGTCTATGATGCACATATTCTTTTAAGAATATCATATATAATGCAGTATTGACTTCGCACCCGCCCCCCAAAAGAGTGAGATTCCAAATCTAACTAACAAATTCTCAAATCGGTTGCACGAATTCAGCTTGTTAAATATTAACTATGTTATTTCAATTATATTTTATTATATCACGTAATTTAAATTGATAATATCACACTTTTTTTTTTAGATTGAATTCACTTTTATTAGTTATGTATTTGAAAGAAAATGTGAATTACGATTTATAAAGTTTCAAGGTGTTATATATAATAAAATATAAAAAAATTTACAGTAATTTTAGGGTGTGTTTGTAAGAAACTATACTTTTGAAAAATTGATTAAAACTAGAGATTATAAAAAATTGCTTAATAGTTAAAGTTGATAGTATTTGCAAAATAATCTAACAAAAGTTGATAGTATTTGCAAAAAAGTTGATTGTATAAAAGTTAAGCTTATAATCTATTAAAAGCACCTTATTACCAACTTTTAGATTATAATTTCTAACAACTTATTTAATCTAATAAAAGAGATACAAAACACTACTATTTGATTCTAAAAAGTAAAATAAGTGATTACATAAGTGGGTAGAATTTTTTGCAAACACACCCTTAGAATTGTGTCGCCGTTAGACAAGTTTTTACCAAAAGAAAATGGGAAAATAACCGCGAGGCGGAGATAATACATTATTTCTCAAAAAAAAAATTTGTTGAGTAGTAGTGTAGTAGTACTACATATGCATGCAGCGGCACGTGTGAAGCCACACTCTTGAGCTGCGACCCAACTTTAATGCTCTCCACTCCCCACTCCCCCCTATAAATGCTCGTCGTTTTTCACAAACACCCACACACACTTCTCATGATACACACCACTATACTATCGTATACGTAATCCACTAAATTTCAGCATAAAATGGAGACCTGGTTCTCCCACACACACTCCTGGTCCTGGATAAGCAGAAAAGTGCGCGCTTCTCAATCCCAACTTCTCTTCAGGTTGATCAACAAGTTTGCTATCGCTCTACTCACTTGTATTTTTGCTTTAGGTGCGCTCCTCGTCTCGTTGCCAAATCCAAACTGCATTTTTTTTTTTTTTTTTTGATCTCTTTCCTTCTTCCCAAATCCATTTGAAGAGTTTTGATGAGAAATCCTGGAAATACACAAGAGTATTTTCGAATTTTGATGCCTAGATGCTTAATTATGCCAAACATTAATGATCGATTGAGGAAGGGGAGAGAGAATGAAGAAGGCTATTTTGCTTTCGCTTTCCTGTGTTGATTTTGTTATGTTTTGTTTAAAGTAATTTCCATTGAATCATACCGCTAAGATTATCAACTGTTTTACAATTCAATTCAATTTTACTTTGGGATAATGGTACACAATATCATGCAGGTTACCTGTTTGATGAAGTTCCCCTGTTAATTTGGACTCGAATTCCCAATCTGATTCACCTTGCTCATGTTTTTACATTCCAAAGTTATGTTCCGAACGAAAGAATCTGGTTGATCTCATCTAAATGTTTAAATTTGTAATTACGAAATTAATTCATTAATTTACCTAGAGTTTTGCCATAAAATGATTTCATTAGATGAGTTCAATTTATAAATAACTGTGAAATTACCGATAAAAAAAGATAGACAAGTGTGAAATTAATTCATTTATTTAATTCCGTAATATGTTCACTGGGATTTTCTGCAGGTGGGGTAGCAATAGGAGCAATCACCGGCGCCATCAAAGGGCAGACGACGGAGACTGGCCTCTCGCGCGGGTTTGGCATCGGAGCAATCGCCGGAGCCATCACAGGCGTACAATTGGTGGACCTCATAGCCAATGGAGAGTCATTTTCCAAGGTGATTTATACTTGCTGTGGTGTGAATCAGTATAACTTCATTGAAAATATATCAATTAAGTTAGGTGAAATATATCAAAATGGCTTTTTCTGTGTGAAATCGGAGCAGTTTCACACTTCTAAGTTGATGATGCACAACAGGGGACCTGTTTATGCCTGTATGAACAACAATGCGAATAATTGAAGCCATTTTTTGATGTGCAATAATGATCCCTGCATTAAATGTGAGACCGGCGGGGGCCCGGATCAGGCACCTCCTGTGAATTCAGTTA
This sequence comes from Ballota nigra, assembly GCA_947034835.1. Lineage (NCBI taxonomy): Eukaryota > Viridiplantae > Streptophyta > Magnoliopsida > Lamiales > Lamiaceae > Ballota > Ballota nigra. The sequence goes on along the minus strand of OX344728.1, from coordinate 50,079,068 downwards.
AAACATCATCAAATTGTTTCGTATACGGCTAGAATCTTGTGTTTGTCCTTAGCCATGTATTCTCAATTGGGGGGTGACAGGGGCCGATTCCTTGCATAATCAATAATGCGTAAATAATTGAATATGGTTGAGTAACGATTGTCTCTAAGACATCTTAACACTTTGGATTCAGTTAAAACATTATCAAATTGTTTTTATGCGACTAGAATCTTATGTTTATCCTTAGCCATTTATTCTTGATTTGGTGACAAGGGCCGATTCCTTACATAATCAATAATACGTAAATAACGTACAACGCCCTCAATTCATAACTATTGAATCTAGTATGTCTACGCAAACACTTTGAATTCAGTTAAAACATTATCAAATTGTTTCATGCACGACTAGAATCTTATGTTTGTCCTTAGCCACGTATTCTTGATTTTGTGATGAGGGCCGAATTCAGGCGTGCCTTAATCTTGACAACGACGGACTATCCTAATTTCAGATACATTAGCAAACCAATTATCTTTTTACTGTACATTAGGAAAAGATCCCATTAGCTTGATTGTAATGATATGTCTATAATTTTGTCTGATTAGAGAAAACTATTGTTTCCTAATATGAATATGATAAAGAGAGTTGTTAACAATCAGGTTGCACTGGTACGTAGTTTGGTAAACGGCAAGATATTTATGGAGTGGGTCAGTCCTGCACTGCTCAAAGCTTACCAATGGCAGGTAATTTTAATTTTAACCATCCTAATCTTCTTACTTCAAAATTTTCATCAGCTTGTTTTGAGTATCTCAAGTAATAACTTTTTGCAGGTTAGCAGTACGGAGACGAGTTTGCGGGACTCCTCCGACATCTTTGATGTCTATACTTTAGATGGACTATCTCAAGATACAATCAAAGAGTTGCCAGTTTATGAGTTCTATAACGCTGAGACTACTACACAATGTTCCAAAACTAGTTGTGCAATTTGCTTACTGGTAAGATTATGGATCAACACACCAAAATTTAGGAGTCTTTGCTAAAATTATTTTCACGCCCGTGTTTCATTTTTATGGGTAAAATTGAAACACAAGCAGAACCCAATGTAGAACAGAGGATTCATGCTAAAAAAATATTGCTATTTGAGCTCTCATGTTGATTTTACACATAAAGATCAATATAATTGTTAAGCTATATTTAACTCTCGTGAACACCAGTTGTACAATGTAATTGATGTAATTGTTCACCAGTTGTACAATGTAATTGATGTAATTGATGCATGGCCAGTTTACTATGTATAAATTTGGGGTGCAGGTATACTCAAAGCAAGACTTTCTTTGCTATATATCACCAATTTTTTTTTTTAAGAAATAGAAACTATACCCTCATTTGTTTATTATAATTATAATATTAATATTTTATTTGAATATTTATGTATTTATATATTTTTGTAATACTCAAATTTTAAAAGTATTACAAAAGGCTTCTCATACAAATTTATGTATGAAAAATTGGTGTACATTAGTTTGTGTCAATTTTCAGATTTTATTTGTATAATAGATTTGAGTTCATTATTAACAATACATTTCTTTATGTTATGTTAGGACTTGAAGGATGGAGAATTAGCGAGGTTGCTTCCAAGGTGCAAACACATTTTCCACATTCATTGCATAGATGAATGGCTGGCCCACCATGGGAGCTGCCCAATATGCAGAAAAGATGTTTAATGGAATTTATAAAATGATATATTGAAGAAATCCCTACTTGTGGAAAATGCAAGAAGAAGCTATATATAGAAGAAATTACTAATTATATCTGTAACTGTAGGTATAATAGGATCCTCACATGTAGCAAGTGATTAGTTTTAATAAAAAACGTGTAAGTTTGTGTATTATTTCTTATAGCTTATGGTCTTATAATAGACCAGTGATCGTTCTACCCGTTTTTACAATTTTTTAACCATGATAATACCTTAATTTTAATTATAAAATTTAAAAACAACTTTTTATTAATGAAAAAATTTACCATAATTTTTTTTTAACCTAGATCAAATATACTTCTAATGAAATTTGTTATGTTCCCAATTAAATATTCAATAATTTAAAATAATTTATAAATTAACTTAAGACGAACTATTTTCTTATATAAACCATAACTGACATAGAACATAAATTGAACATAACACATTTACATTTTAATAGATGCGGTTATTAGTGTGCATTGTCCAATATCATGAGACAATTATACATAAATCCAGCATATAATTAAAAAAAATTAAACACTAAGCCACAATTTAATATTTTTAAAAAATTACTATCCCCGTCCCTTTTCAGCTATATCATTTTTATCCAAAACGGCATCCTTTTTTTTATTGACAATTCATTAATTTAAATCAATTTTTTACCTACATTTTTCAGCAATGCATCTAATAAATCAGGAAGATAATCATAATTTTGTAATATATAATAATAATAATAAGGATGTAAATGTCTTATGATGTCCTAATAAATAAAAAATTGGTTTGTTTGAATGGATGAAATGGAACAAATAATAAAGGATGATAAGGGTAACTATTTTCCTATAAAAAAAAGTAAAAGTAGTGTTGTGTTGTGTTAGGCTGTCTCATCCCATGACACAATGGAATAGTATATTACTTGGCTTTTGATACATTAACAGTTTGGTATGGGTGAATGTTAATTTGTATTGTTTCATACTATAAGATGGTCCAGTTTAATTTTTGGCAAAAAGTAAACACAAAAATCAATTACAATAATATTAATTTATGACATATTAATTAATTCTTTCACATATACATTTGATAACACACGTGTACATTTATTTAGCAAAACACATGGAAGAAGATTAATGTGGTATTGTCTCCCACATTCAAGGTTCAATGTTCAATATTAAACCAAATTATTTAATTATTAAAGTTAGATCAACTCTTTACTCCTCCGTATTGTAAGTGAAAGAATATCATACTCCTTGTTCCACCATCACACATATTTGAATCAGTCCAAATTATTTAATTATTAAAGGTGGATAAATTTTGTACTCCTCTATACGTTAAGCGGAAGAAAACATAATCTCTGCTCCACTATTACTCTAAATATCATAACTCAGCTAAACCGATAAATAATTAACGAACCATCAACAACCTTCGCCAAAGGTCACCGACTGAAATTCCACCATCGAAAAAAATCATCAGATTTCGAAAGCCACTGAAATGAGAATTACAGTTCAAAAATTATTTATGAAATTTAAGGTACATTTCAGAAATTTAAATTGATTTATATTTTTGTTGTTCAAAATTTATTCAAATCCTCATCATTTTTAGGTTAGACCCAAAAAGAGGATCAACCTCCAACTGGTAAAAGCTCGACGAATTACGAAATAATTACAAAGTCATCGGTCTAATTCCATCCAAAATTTTGTTTTCATGTTAAATTCCATGTGATTTAATAGGTTAATTACTTGATTTACAAAATATGAATTTCATTTTAATCCTAATTTAATTTTAATACTTAAAAACCTTAACAATTTTTCCCAGTTGGATAATAGATCAATCGGATAAATAATGAAACCGATCAAGATTCGTAGAAACGCACTGAATTATGAAAGATTCACACATTACTTTGTTTAATTGTTCGGTGTACTTTTGTTGCATGTCGAAGATAAGGTCATCTGACCACTCCCAGAAGTCAAATGTTAATTTATTGGTAACACATGAATTTTCCAATGGTAAATATAGTCTTGATTTAATCTAATCTCAATTTTAGTTAATTAAAACCTTAAACATTCATATCAGTGGCAGTGTGGACAGATTCGAAACGCATGACAAATTTTAAATAGACTGGTAACATCTATTTTTTAGGACACGAACAAACACTAAAACATACTACGAAGGTACAAAATTCTTTGCATTTTGATCTGATTAAGTAATTGCCCAATTATTATGTTGAAATGAAAATATAAAATATTTGGTAATAATATATTATCATAAAACAACGATCGACATATAAAAAATAATTGTTAACAAAGCACTACAACACCCATGGGAGATAATGACATTCAAGTAATTTTATATTTTTTATTCTTTTTTTTTTTTAAAATCATGATGGTATTGAGCATATGTTTGAAAATTATTTTTTATAGTATTTTTTATGTGGGATGAATTAATAATAGTCAATATTAAACACGACAATCTATGAAAACAAACAATAATATTATTATTCATAAACGATTGACACTATAAAATAAGTTATAATAACCATATCACTCCAGAAGCATTAATTCAGACAAAACACCTTATAGAATCATCCTCGAAAGATAAAAAAACGAAAGTATGGGAAGTATCATTTTCTTCATTGGGCTCCTTGTAAAAATAGACTTAATCAGATATTTTTAAAGAAACACTCAACACCACAAATCTCCAATTGTCACTTAGACGCATAAAAATAGAATGCCCACAATGACATTCTATGAAATGATGATCATAACGAACATTAGAAATTTCTCCGTTGATTGTGTTCTTCAACTGAATAGTAAGACTAATAGATTAAAAAAAACTATCAGCATTCCTTGGAAGATCCTGGTATAGAAAGAATAATATGTTGAAATAAAAAAAATACACAATTAAAAAACATGTATATAAACTGTCTATAAAATAAATATTCACTGAAAAAATAAGATATAAAATATAATCAATACGTACCAAACAATACATAAACTCATATTGATTGCAATCTACAAAAACTTGAGAACGATAATTTTTAGGAAAGCTAAGTAAAAAAGAACAATGTTGTGTTATATAAAATATAAAAGAACATTAAACAAAAAGATACACGTAACAAAACAAAGACAATGTAAAAATGTAAAATTACTATGATTAACATAGCGACACCATGTAGTAACCTCGTAATTATTGTCTAAAAAAAATTGTTTAGAATGTTTGAAAACCATCGTATAATAAAGTTAAATATTTAACTATCATAACAATATAATTCATCATGCCATTTTTTTTTTTTTTTACTTTCAACTGAATTCCATTGTCCTTCACTGTGTATGTGCTCATATACTGGTTTCCAAATTTAGTTCTAAAAAAGAAGCACTTCAAAAGCGTATTTTCATATAATTGAGCAAATGTTCTTGAGATAAGCTAGTAACAAATAAAAAAAAATAGTCTAGATAAAAAAAAAGACATCAAATGCACTAAACCAATTTTACTTACGATATGCTTAGTGCATTCAACAACAAATTTAGGAATAATCTTATACAACTTGACAGCTCCTGAAAGGAACAAAAAAAAAAAAAAAAATTTATAAATATTCAACAAAAACAAATAAAACAAAGTACAAAGTAATTTTTTTTAAATACATACCCATTATTGTAATTGGGAATTTTAGTAGACGTTCACCTATCTTTTCCTTCAAAAATCCAATAGAACAACTGAACATATTGTTGGTGGAAAAAGCACCACCATGGGCTTCTTATCACCAACATGAATATCAAAATAATTTTTAAAACCAACATTAATTTTTAGATACCAAATTCCACCATTATAAAGAGCCTTAACACTAAAGTATTTTATCAATGAATTTGACATTGACTTTTGCTTTGAACAAATTCTTGAGATGTAGTAGAAGTTACGAACTTCTTAACGAACAAATACGACAAATACTAAATTAAAAGAAAAAGTTAACATTGAAACAAAATAATAAATTATATCAAAAATTGTATGTAATTAAATAAATTACCTTCAATTCAGTCTCCCTACCTTTATATTAATGAAAAAAGAATCTAAATTTGTCCAATGAAAATCATTCGCAATATAATTACGAACATCGTCCAAAGGCACAAGTACATCATATCCTTTTAATTAAAAAAAATTAAATTACAAAAAAAAATTGACGTATTACAAATAACACAATATAAACAATAAATTAAACTATAAATATATAAAAAAATCATACTCCTGCAACATGGTAGAGACATGCTACGTTTGAACTAATCTTTATAAGAAATGGTCGTTGACTGAAAAGGGATTAATGATGTGGTATTAAAGCAAGAACTAAGTTGTCATAAACAAAAGACAATATACAATACATAACAATCCATAAACTCTATTTATAATAAATGATTTGGACTTTGAAAATGAATTTCACACATCCAACCGAAAAAAAAAGGTAAATATTACCAAGTCGATGAACAAATATTTATCCAAATATTTTCACACCATATCATATCAAATAAATGATAATCAAAATAATATAATTTCAATTAAAGTGATTACATCCAATTGTAACATACAAACATTCCTTAGATATTATTATATATTATAATAAATAAATCTATTTTTCAAGATATATTTTTTAGTTTAATTTTTTTTATCACTTGTAAACACATATAAAGATACTGATGCAATTTATTCTACACTACTTGAATGAATAGTACAACCGATCTAAGTATAGTAGATCTCAATTTTTTAAAAAGATTTTGTAACAATAATTCCTACAATAGTGAAAATTGCACGGTTTTAAGAAAATAAAATCTGAAGGAATTAAAGATACACTTGATAATGAGTTGAATATCTCTAATAGTAATGGACTTAAAAATATTTTGTTAAAAAATATTGCTATAAAACATACTCACACTAATTAATTAACTTATGCACACGGTCGATAATGTAATAGTTAAATTATTAACACGACGAAGTGTGCCAATCTATGAAAAATTAAAAATTGAAGTACGAATTGTGAACTAAACAAAAGTCTATTTAGTCTGTTTAATCAAAATTGGTCAAAGGGGGTAAAAAATCAAACCGAAGAACCAATTAAGACTAACAAAACTTAAAAGATATAATAAAGACTAAAATAATCATGGCAAAAAGTTGCTTATGATTTAGTATCAATAATATAACACTCTTTTATTATATTTAATATTTTAAAATCTCCTAGACCACAACAATTAAAAGGAAATAATACAATTTTTAACTATAATTTATTAAATTTAATATTTTAAAATCTCCTTGTGATCGTCCTACCCGTGCTTCTCATGAACATAATTTGTTAAAAATTTCCAATTATGATAATAACCTATTTTAAATTATAAAAAGTAAAAATAACATTTTTGATTAAAAAATTTACAATAAACTTTTTTTTTATCCCAGATAAAACATACTCCTAATGAAATTTGTTATATTCCTTATTAAATATTCAATAATCTAAAACAATTTCTTGATCAACTTATAATACACTATATTTTATTACATAAGACAATTGACATATAACATAAATTGAATATAAACATTAACATATTAAAAGATCTGGTTGTTAATATGCATTGTCCAATAACATGAGACAATTATACATAAATTTAGCATATAATTAAAATTATTTAAAAATAAACCACAATTTAATAAAATAAAAAATACTCTCTCCGTCCCTTATTAATTGTCCCATCTTTTATCCAAAATAAGTAAACTACGTTCTTTTTTAATTGTCAATGCATTAATATAAATCTATTTTTTAACATACTTTTTCCAAGAATGTCTCTAATAAATTAAGAAAATAATCATTATTTTGTAATAAACAAATGAAAATCAAAATTAACAAATAAAAATCTTGACACACATATATATATATATATATATTTACTTAAATTTTCTTCATTTACTCTGTCTTTTTGTATAAATATGATAATTTGTATGCTATTTCCTTTTTTTTTTTTTTTGAAGATATTCATGGCACACTAATATCTCATCAATCATCAACAATCAAGGAATCATATTTTCAATATATTAATACACTAGTGCTAGTCCCGCGATTTTCGCGGGATTGTAAATAAAGTTTTTTGGAGAATTAAAAATTATATCAACTTTTTTTTTTAATTTTATAATATATCATAGATAAAAAAAATATTGATTTTAATTAAAATTTAAATACTCAATAATATAATTATGTATTATTTACATCAATATTATATAAATTATATAAAACAATAATAAAACTACAATTAATAATTATCTTTACTGAAAAAAAAAATACTAATTACAAATTTTGAAAATTTTCTTTATATACAACTTTCGTTGTGTACTTGGAAATCGAGAAACTAACTTAATATATATATCAAGAATATCACGTCTTGAAAATAAGTTGACCACATATGAAAGAGGTACATTATCAACTATTAACTGTAAGACATTAGTTTTCCAAGATAATAAATATAAGTTGAAAATCATGATCTAAAATTTCAAACGTCATTTGATTTGCAGACCACCACGTACTAATAGGAGTAAGTCTATCTTTCTAAAGAGTTATATGTCATAACTTTATTCAACCGAGTTTCATTATACTGGATGCACTATATTATTAGTTAAGAATAACATAAAAAAATTAATTGAAAGTCTTAGAACATAAAAAATTCATATAATTAACTATAATAATTAAAGCATTCAACACTAAAATATTGTTAAACAAAAAACTCTCATTATATTGAAAGCAAGTTCTCACATTTCACATGTTCCCTGCCATCTCCAACAGTTGCACCATTCTACCGTCAATTCTGCATTACTCTATAGTGACAGCAAAAAATCTCCAGCAGTTTACACTATTTTTACACTAAAATAGAATATTTCATTATGATTTTTTACTTTAATGATTTTATTTATTTATTTGATAATAATCTATATTATAATTCATTTGATGTTTATTATATAATATATTTAATTAAAAATAATCTTCACTCATCACAATATTACAATTAAAGTTCAAATTACAAAGAAAATAAAAAATGCATAAGAAATTAAAATTTCAAATTTAGGCCAACTAATACTAAAATTTAGGACACTCTTTCTTTTAAGTTTTGCAAATTTAGGCCAACTGATACTAATTACGGGCCAAACGGGCTTGATCCTCCAACTTGACTGCTTCGTAGACTCCATATCACTAAAATCCTTCCACGTTATTAAAATATTTGGCGAATAATCTAAAAAAATCTGGACAATTAAAAATTTGCTTATCATACTTTGCGCACTGGGATTAGGATTCAAGTCCTTGTTTGTTCTCCCCGTTGCTTTCACCATATTTTCTTGGCTAATATGTAAATAATTTGAGAAATTAAAAAATGTAATTGCATTTTCCATTCCAATAGAACTTCCGTCTCACCTTTTTTTTTTAATAATTTTGATCCCATGGGAATTTTTCAACCAAAATTAGTGAAATTGGAATTTTGCAAAATTGATTTTTTTTTTTAATTTGCGGGAAGAGTTGGGATTAGGGCTCCAAATTTTCGTCTGGCCCGAAATTAGTATCAATTGACCTAAATTTGCAAAATTTAAAAGAAAGTGTCCTGCAATTGCAAAAGTGTCCTCATTTTGCAAATTGCTATAAGATAGTGTCCTAAAAATTTAATTTTCCCTAATAAGAAATTAAAAGTACTAAGAACATAAGAATTAGGACAAATGCATTTTTTTACCCTTTAACGTTGTTTATCTTTGGTTTTCTTTCTGTTAACTTTGAGCTATAGAATTTCATCCTATATCTTATAAAATTGTATTTTTATCCTATGACTTGTTATACCAGATATGTCTTTCAATAAATCTGACATGACATTTCGAGTTTCATCCTATACAATACAAAAAATTGGTGTCATGTGAGATTTACCGCAATAGTTACTTGGTGTAGCTAGTAACAGAATTAAAAAAAAAAACACAATTTTTTATAAGTTATAGGATAAAGTTCAAAATTTCAAAGTAAATAGGATGAAAACATAAGTCAACCAAAGTTAAAGGACAAAAAACTGTAATTTTCCTAAAAATTACATACAATTATCTATAACAATTAAGACATTTCACCAATAAAATACGGACAAACTAAATTAACTCATATACGGTTTCAGAATTAGGACACTATCTTTTTTAACTTACAATCTTTATGAGCTAATAAAATTAGAACGCTATCCTTTATTTTGGACTAATTTAGGCAAAATTTTATAAAATGTGGGTCAAACAAAGTCCCATTACGATATACCTAGTTGGCTGTAATTTATAAAATTTGGTCTAAATTGGTTAAAACTAAAAGTTAGTGCCCTAGTTTTGCAAATTTGTAAAGATATTGTCCTATTTTTTCAAGTTCGTAAAGATATCATCTCAATTTTGCAAGCCTGTAGAGACAGTGTCTTAATTTTTTAAACACTCATAAGGTAATGTCCTAAAATAAAAAAAAATCTCTTATAACCAATTTAGTAAATGGTAACGAAGAGTATTAATTATTTATTTAAAAAATATTAATTGGTTAAAGTAATTTATCTGAAAATAATTATAAAGTGATGCATATATAAAATAATTTAATTCTAAAACATACTCTCAATAGTAATATTCTATGATTAAAGTATGTAATACCACATTGATGTTAATTATGTTTCTAATCTATCTTCATTGTTGTCTTAACTACGAATTGATATGTATACAAAAAGTCATACCTTACAATTTATCACTAAATTAACTCATACACTCAAGAAAAAATTATTTTTTAGGACATTATCTTATGGGTGTTTGCAAAATTAGGACACTATCTTTTTGGGCTTACATAATTTAAGAAACTATTTGTATGGGTTTATAAAATTAGAACACTATCTTTACAAATTTTCAAAATAAGAACACTATCTTTTATTTTGGGCAAATTTAGACTTAATTTTATAAAATTTGGCCTAAATTGACAAAAATTAAAAGAGAGTGCCCTAGTTTTGCAAGTTTGTAAAAATATTGTTCTAATTTTGCAAGTTCGTAAAGATATTGTCTTAATATTGCGAGCCCGTAAAGATGGTGTCCTAATTTTACAAACACTTGAAAGACAGTGTCCTAAAATAACAAATTTTCCCTCATAACCAATATATTTAAGAAACACAAGATTGAGAAACCAAATAACAAAGATCAATTTTAATGGAGAGAAGTATGAATTTTTTTCAAAAAAAAAAAATATATCCTTATGATAACCGCTTCGGAGAAGTGTTGCGAGAGTTGACCCGATATCTAGTTGATGTTTCCTTGTAGAATCTAAACATAGTTAATTAATCTATTAGACAATATAGTATAATTCATTTTTTTAAAATAAATATTTTAATATATGAAAATTATATTCAAGTTAATTATCTACGTAACTGTAGAAGTTGTTATTTATGACCACATCTTCCGATTAAATGAAATTTAGGCCAAAATTTATAGAATGCGGGTAAAATAAAGTTCGATTATGATATGTCCAGTTGCACGTATTTTATAAAATTTGGACTAAGTTGACCACAATTAAAAGATAGTGTCCTAGTTTGGAACGTTTGTAAAGATCCTAATTTTGCAAGTTCATAAAGATATTGTCTCGATTTTGCAAACACTTATAACACAGTGTCCTAAAATAATAATTTATTCCTTGTAATCAATTTAGTTAATGGTAACATAGAATATTAATTGTTTATTTAAAGAACATTAATTGGTTGAAGTAAAGTGTATCGAAAAAAATTATAAAGTGGTTCATATATGAAACAATATAATTCTAAAATATACTTATAGTAGTAATATTTTATGAATAAATATGTAATACCACCACATTCTGGTTAATCATATTTATAATCTATCACCAATATTGTCTGAACTACGAATTGATATGTATAGAATAAGTTATAGATTATAATTTATCTTCAAATTAACTCATATACGCAAGGAAAAATTATTTTTTAGGACATTATCTTATGTGTGTTTGTAAAATTAGAACACTATCTTTTTGGGCTTACAAATTTACAAAATTATCCTTACGGACTAATAAAATTAGAATATTATCTTTACAATCTTGCAAAATAAGGATACTATCTTTTACGTTGGACAAATTCATGCCAAATTTTATAAGACGTGGGTTAAAGAGAGCCCGATTAGAATATGCCCAGTTGGCCATATTTTATAAAAATTCATCTAAATTAAAATATAGTGTCCTTGTTTTTCAAATTTATAAAGATATTGTCTTAATTTTGCAAGTTTGTAAAAATATTATCTGAATTTTACATTCCCGTAAAGACAATGTCCTAATTTTACATACACACATAAGGCAGTGTTCTAAAATAACAATTTTTTCCTTATAATTAATATATTTAAGAAAAGCAAGATCGAGAAACCACAAAAAAAAGTCAATTTTAATAGAAAAGTATGGAATATTAACAATTAAATTTGAAATATTATATAATAATTCATCTTCATATAATATATAGTATGATAATAAGATTCATAATGACAATCAATTAATCAACTTTGTCTATACATTTAATTCAGTCACAACCATTTCACTTTTATCAATTGACATGCGAATAATTAGTAAACGTATAATTAGTCGAACAATTGAACACTAATTTTAATATTTAATTATCTTTAATTTAGGTGAACACCATACGATAATCTAGTCATTTAATTCATTGTCTTTAATTTTCATATTTAATTATCCCTAATTTCATGAACACTATAATTAATTCCAGACATTTAATTTTCCTCATTACATGCATTACATATCCATTATACGTGAATAATACTTTTAATGATCATGAAATCCACCACGATCTATTAAAATTCATACTGCCAAACAAAAAGTCGATCAATTAATAAATTAATAAATATAGAGTTATACAAATTGATAAACAATACAAAAAACTAATCTAAGTAGGAAAAAAAACACCGATTATAGGAGTCAATAATAACATGAAACTAAAGTATTTGAAAATTCATCAAATGTTAGAGGCCAATATAAAATTATAGCCAAATAATAAAAAAAAATTCAAATTAGTGGTATTCAATCATAATCTCTTCGTTGAATATTTTAACTATTTATCATATTAACACAGTTGGAAGTTACATATGAACAATATGAAAGAGGAACAAAAGATAAATATATGAAAAATTAGATATATTTTTTAAAGAAAAATAATAATTCATTAGTACAATTCAATGTCAATCATTTCATGTCACAAAATTATAGAATGGACAAAGACATATTAAACACATGAATTGTTTGGACTCTATTATTGGTTAGGCCTTTCCAACCAAGGGATATACCAAGTGACCCGTTTTACACCCTTCAATCCCAAATAAGCGACGTTTTAGAATAGTGTTATTATTTTTAATTATTTGATGTTCTCTCTTCTAATTCTTATCCTAATCTTGAATAAAAAAAACATGTAATTTTGAACTTAATTTATTAATTTATAAAGAATTTATTAATTATTATGCTCTCATTCTTAATTTTACTAGGTCTTTTGCCCGTGCATCGCACGGGCCGATTTTAACTTTTTTTTTTTATATTATAAAAGATTGTAAAGCTAAGTCTATATGAACTTGATTTTTTTAATATTATTATTATATATATGCATAACCATTGATATGCATATTTATTATTATTGTTTTACTTATACACCACTATTTAAAAATTAAGGTTTTTTTAAAACAATGATATTATACATAATAATTATTATTCTAATAAAAATGAGTTCATGTTATTCAATTTACCTGGATTATATATGTAACATCTATGCTATACTCCTTTTAGAAGTCGAGATCTTCGATGAAATAATTTTTTATATAATTGCTACTAAGCTTTGATAATTTTTTTGGACATTTTGTTGCTAATTTTTTAAATATTTATTAACCTTAATTTTGTACTATGTATTCATTGTAATTTTTTCCATCATAATTGGTGCACAATTGGTTATTTCATAACATGAAAGATAAAAGTAAGTCATCGATAAAAAAAACTCATTCCATAATTAAATTAAACTCTTCAATTTACCTAGGCATCAATACACATGTGACTTGAGACTTGCAAGACTTAGAAGGGTCTAATAGCATAATCAAGTGACGTTTATGCTACCCTCGTTTTTGAACTCGAGACCTTGTAAATTCTCCAATGGATAAGCTAGTCTCATATTATATTGGAATATACATCATATGGACCAGAAGTTGAATAAAATATAATATACCTCTATAGATATTGAATCTTTTTCTCACTAATTCTATCTTTTTTATCTTTCTTAGTTCCAACTTTCAACCCCTTCCATGGAAAGGCAAGGTATTTTTGAGAAATTTAGTAGATGAATCATGATACGTCACATAAAACTGGATTAACATCCTCTTAAGAAAAATTTGAGAACATATCCAGGTACTTTTAGATCATCTTTGCTACTTTGTTCTACACATTTTTAAATGTAGCAGATTATAATCAAACTTAAGAGCAATGCTTATGCACATTGTGCACGATTAAAACTGAAAAAGTTATGATAAGTATTCTTTCATACCAATGCACAAATGTTTAGTCATCCCAGACAAATGGAAAGTAACAAAATTTGACAAAAGCGATATCAAGAATACAACAAAATTTAACAAAAGATCTCAAGAAATAGCAGAATAGCAGGCAGGCGTAAAGGGCTGCTTGGACAGACAAGAAACATCAACACTAAGCATAAATATAGAGTAAGATAAGTTTTACATATATTACATCTTATAAGCTCTTAAAACAACTTATTAAATGTTAGAGCTTATAAGATGTTTTAAATAAGTTTAGGTAGAGGGGTAGTTTTTGAAAACTCATAATGCCAAATAAAGGGACAGACTATCAGTGACAAAGCCGATGTCAATGCATTCTCATCAAAGTACTCAGGTTAAATGCCTAATAATTTATAGGAAACTAAAGGGTTTCTTATTTGCAAGTTAAAGTTGGATAAAAAATGAAAACATGAATATCCTTCCAGCAAACCTGAGAATAACATGATAGATTATTATGTTCTCAATTCTTATCTTAGTAACTGTTTTCAACGCCTAATACAACCAAATGATCAGACGGTCGATGTTGCAAGTAACATACAAATATATAAAATAGGTGTATTCAAAAGAATGAGAACATAGCATACCAAATCTATTTGCCTGTTAGCCTTCTTGCTTAATCACTTATCTCTCAGCCAAGAAGAGTGGAAGATTATTTAGATCCCTCATTGAGTAAAAGCTGTTAGATATTCTTCAAGGACCTTCTCACATCTCAATCAGATATCTCAGCATCCTCCCGGCAAGTTTGACTCTCTATTTGATGCATTAGTGTCGCAACAACACTGGTTGTAAAGTTCACTTTTGGATAGACCTTTAAAGAAAAAAACTAATCATGAAACATGAATATCTAAACTAACAGTGGAGATATGGCAAATTAGTAGGCCTTAAATTTTTTAAATTGTAAATATTCTATTTATTTACTTAAGTATAAACTCAAAAGTAAATCACATTTTTGACTAAATATTATTTGTTCGGTGAAGAGAAAACTTCTGACCAACTACAAATAAAAAAACTAATCAAATTTCCATGCAACTCATTTCATCAGATATATTTTTTAATCATCTCATACTCATTTCAACAAATTTTCCAACTTGCTCACCAATTTATACCCCCAAGTAATCACTATTTTCCCTCGCAAAAGATTAAACAACATTAATTAAGCTTCAATGGAACACACTAAACTTCTGATGACATACCACTTCAAAACCTTTGTGAAACTTAAAAGTTTTATTAGGCAATCAGTTTAACAACTTATAAGCTACATAAAAATCATATTTTTTTAATAGAATTTTAAAACAATTTATAAGATGTTACTATAACTTATAAGATGTTTAAAATAAGATTAGACAACCAGACTGTATCTAAAGTCCTCACGTTAAGCTACAAATATCTCATTGTTGCAACTTGTGCTCTAGTAGATCAAAAGAATATCTTTTTTTTTTGTCTATTTCGCTTGGCGAGTCTCATGTTATTTTAGCAAAATATATACCTATGTTTGATGCATGACCAAGAATAAAAAATATTCTTCCCACAGCGTAGTTTCCCTCTGGGTTGGTTTAGTAACCCCAAAAATATGTGTGGTTGAAATTATTGTAACCTGTTTTAGTTGTCTGCAATCTTACATTATCATTTGATTGCATATAAAATCTTTATATATAATGAACTTCGAACACCGTCAAGCTAAAGTTAGGGTGAAACCTTTGTGCATGCTAAGGAATAATATAGATAAAATTAATTAAAGAGAAAAACAAAATCAAAAGGAAATATGATCCTTGCCAGACTAACCATTTCCTATTGCTGCAACATCTCGACCAACTCCTCTCCCTATTTTAGTTTTGCTCGTGGCATTCCTCCTGCTGCCCTTAAAACTGCTCAAAAGAAATCAAAATATTACTGTGGTACAATCAATAGGAGATGCCTATAGATTTTAGATAACAAGAAAAAAAGGAATTTCTTGGCAGCATAACTCCTTGTAGTTCATCTAACCCACCTTGAGTGAATTAAAAATAAAGAATGATTTCAAATTGTAAATAACTAAATCAGATTAAGGGGAAATGTATCCACCTTTAGAGCACATTGCGTGTCATATCCACTGTACCCTCTCAACACCCATCTGCCTTCAAAACACAACAAAAGATAGTTAAAATAATGCACATACACACCACAATATGAAGTATATACATGTATGTGTATATATAGATACACACACTATAAATTAAATATATCTTATTGTTCAAGAGAAGTGATTTGCAAGAGAACCGCCCCAACGATCATAGATGAATGACCCTTCAGTAATCGAGTCTCCAAAGAGAGACTTCGTGGGTCTCATTTTTCTGTTCTTGAGAGGAAGCTTTTTCGGTATTAGAGTGTAGAGATGATGTTTTAAAAAAATTCAGAACCTGCTCTGATATTACGGAGTGAAGCATAAAATGTCAGCAGATGGTACCATTTTACCATGAACAAGAGCAACATTATCTATGCTCCAAAATCTAAGCACAACAGCATTCCAACTAAAGAATAAAACAAAATTGCACATCAGGTAAAAAATGAAAAATATAGTTGAAAAAAAAAACCCCAGTGTGCATATAGTTGCATGTGGAATAAACTCATTATACAAGATTTTTTTTTTTGGTCGGTAATTATACAAGATTTGTTACTCAGAATTGGAACATAAGAAAAAACAGACAAACCTTTTTCCAAGATGAGGGTTATTCCTCCAATAATATTGTCAGGGTAATTTCAGCCTTTCCATCGATTCTATATTTTACCGTGGATAGAAACATTATCCCTTACAATGAAATGTAACAGTTCTCATTACAATGAATGCTCCCAGCCATTTCAAAAAACAAAAAAAAACTTGACAATAATTAGAATGCATAACCGACATACTTAATACATGTATATATATACATATATATATAAACATTACAATACAATCTTCTATAAAATCTCAAATCTACAAAATTACCATAACACTTTTACCAAACTCATTCCCTTCACTCTTAGAAAAGACACTGGGATAGGATTGACAAACTGATCTAAAAACAGAAGAGGAGGACCAGAGACTATGCTGGAATCGATTGCATAAAAGGAGGTACAATATATGTTATAATTTATACGAAGTACCCTAATCTTTCTGGTCTATTCTTGAAATATTAGGGCTTTTCTCATACGAAACAATAGTGTCTTAACATAATAAGGATTGGTATGATAGAGTAGTATGATTTAAGGTGGACATACCCCTATTTTGGTTGTCAATGGATCAAATATAAAATCTGCAAAAACCAGGTAATAGACCCAGACATCGTCGATTCCAGAATTATTATTCATTATCTGAAAAGTTGCATCCATTTTAATTTCCAGGAGATACAACCAAACTACTTTTGCTGATAATTTGGAATACAACAAAACAACTACCACCTCCTCTGCTGGAATAAAAAGGGCCCTGCAGGACCAACTTCAAAGACAACCTATTCAAAGATACTTTCATTCAAGCTAAAAAAAAAAGGTACCACAATCTTACAAATTTCTTTGAAAAATATTACTCAACTTGGTATATTCTTTAGCTCTTACACCTTTTCCTAGAAATATTTTTTTTAATATTTCCCCCAATACAAATTCGTCATATAGTGTAATGAAAAAAAACCCATAAAACATTACCAGTATTAAAGAGGAAATAGACCAAATATGAATCTTAGAAAATCATAGATGAAAAAGTTAGCCTAAGAAAGAAGAAAAACTAGAATGACACATCAGTTTTGTAGATTTTAGTGACAAGGAATTCCAACATCAATTTCTTAAAAAGAAAGTGTGCTCCAAGTACCCCTCTGTCATGAATCATGACTTAAAAAAAAGGTATCTACAATCCCACTAATAAATTCATGCACATGCATACATATAAATATGATAAATAAAAATATTATGAACAATTTATTGTACAGATTAAAGACTGTACCTATTTCCTTTGATCAGAGAGCATTCTTTATCCAAAAAACATCAAAAGCGAAGCTGAAATAGAAAAAATATGGATTACATCACCAACAAAGCAAAAAAGAAGAACTGTAAAGGGTAGGAAAATTTAGGGCATAAATAAGGAAAGATTCAATATTGGAGGACAAAACTATGTCGGCATCACTCTTTATGTTCATATATATAGAATCACTACTTATTAGTTTGTTATAAAAACATATGTTCCTTGTAAAAAAATTGCTCCTTAGTTTGTTCCTCTTTGGGTTTTCTAGAAATTTTTGTATTGTACTTGAAGTAGATTATCAACTGAGATTTTATAGCCAGGGACTTATGAATGCAAAAGAAAACGAAGATAGAATAACAGAAGCAAATGCAACAAACACAATGAACCAGGCTGCAACAAATAATACATACCACCATTCACATCCGCAACACACAGGCGAAATAGGTATTTCAATAGCATACTTATATAAAGAAGAATTGTTATAAATACATCAACAAACACAGAAAAAAGATAATTGGTTTGCCCATACATAGATACACGCAACGAGGCAAGGCCACATAGGCGGCAAATTCTCAAGAGGAAAAGACAGACAACAAAACCACAAGGTATGTATATATAAATAGGTTAAATAAAACAAAACAATGAAACTCACGTTTGTATTTCAAAACAGAAAGCAGTACCAGAAGAGCACCTACATTTCTGCAAAGCTCAGAGGCCGTATATACGAAAGGTAAGAATAAAAGTATTATACACTGACAAAAATATTATAAATATTTAAATAATGTTTAAATCTTTGGTGAACGTTTCTAAAATTTAAATTGACAAGAGACATAAAACTAACAATTGAAAAACAGAAACAAACCACGAGTCGAGTATACAAAGGACAAATATTCCTACAGGAACAGAAATCACGACTGCAGATCAACAAGGAACAGAACAAGCATTGGAAAAAGGTACCCAAGATATAACAATTTTTTTTCAAACAACAAACTAAGTAAAAGCACATGCAGAACAATGCTAAAATGCAAGACGCAGACGACTAGAAATTAGCAGAGGAAAAAGACCAATCAATTCGGGCAGAAGGACACAAGATGGGGAACAGGAACCACAACTATCAAGCCCAAAATCCAAAGAAGGTAACAATATTGCAATCAATGTGAGTATATTGCCACAAAGAAAACTGCCCAACTGACAAAAAATAAATTGCAGGCAGCAAACGTCGTAGAAAATTCAAAGATAACAACATTTTGAAGTGCCAAAATTGCGATGCATTGGTTTGGAAAGCAGAGGCCGTACAGAAGAAAAAACAAGGACAACCCCAATTCTCAATATGCTGCCAGCAAGGACGGGTAAAACTACCAAAGAAACGGGAGCACCCGCAATTCCTGGCCGACTTACTAGAGCAATCTGCATCATTCCGTAAAAACATAAGAGCGTACAACTCAATGCTCGCATTCACATCAATGGGAGCCAAGATTGATAAATCCGTAGCAGCTGGAGGTGGACCATACACGTTCAGAATTCACGGCCAAAATTACCATTCGATTGGGTCCTTACTACCAACAAAAGGGAAAAACCCCCAATTTGCTCAGTTGTACATATATGACACTGCAAATGAAGTGCAGAATCGTATCAAGTCCCTAAAGCGTAGGAAAGGGGTTGATCGGCTAGATGAAAAAATTGTCAAAGGACTAATTCAAATGATGGACGAGAACAACGAATTGGCAAAAGAATTCAGAAGATCAAGAGACAAGTATGAGACTGGAGATAATACTGATCTTACAATCACATTGATCGGACAAAAGACAAAAGGTCGACAATATGATTTACCCACATCTGATGAACTTGCAGGGCTAATTGCAAGTGAAAACTCAGGAGAGAGGGATATCATCGTTCACGATAAAGCAAGTAAACCTCAACGCATTAGTGGGCTACACCCTAAGTTCATGGCATTGCAATACCCCCTATTATTCCCTTACGGAGAAACTGGATTCCACAACCAAATCCCCAATAGACAAGCCAACTCATCTAATAAGCGCACGTTTGTCACAATGCATGAATATTATGCGTACGAAATGCAAACAAGATTGACAGAGCCAACATCTCTTATTAGGTCTGGTCGTCTGTTCCATCAATATGCAGTCAATTTGTACACTACAATCGAACAATACAGGTTGCAGTGGATAAGCAACAATCAAAAGCAAATAAGAGCGGATCTTTACAACAATGAATGCGATGCAGTTGCAAGAGGAGACACCGATGCAAAGATGCTAGGAAAAAAGAAAATTCTACCGTCTTCATACACCGGCGGACCAAGATACATGGTTGAAAACTTCCATGATGCAATGGCAATTTGCAGATGGAAAGGAAATCCATCGCTATTCATCACAATAACAGCTAATCCAAATTGGGACGAGATAACACAACATCTCGAACATTATGGAAACGATAAGCCCAACGACAGACCAGATATAATCTGCAGAGTTTTCAAAATGAAGCTAGAAGAATTGCTTACCGAAATTCAAGACGGAGAGTTCTTCGGAAAAACAGAAGGAGGTAATTTTTTATCCAAATATATTGTTTCATAAAAAATAGAAAAAGGTATAAAAAAATCCCTTACAATTTTTTTTTTATCAACCTACTGATTAACTCAAAATTTAAAAATTCTTCAATGCAGTTGTCTATACTATTGAGTTCCAGAAGCGCGGACTGCCCCATGCACACATACTTCTATGGTTGGAAGAAAAACACCGAAATCCTACTACAGATGAAATAAATACAATAATCTCCGCAGAGATACCAGAAAAAGAGACCGACCCAGAAGCATATGCATTAGTTGAGAAATTCATGATGCACGGTCCCTGTGGAGAGGAAAGACCAACATCCCCATGCATGGAAAAAAATAAATGCACAAAAAAGTTTCCCAAGCCATACAATGAAAATACAACTATGGATGAGTTTGGAAAAGTAAAGTACATGAGGCGCCTAGATGAGACAAAATTCATCATGAAAAAAGACATCAGACTCGACAACAGTTTTGTCGTACCACATAATATCCCCCTACTAAAAAAATTTCGTTCTCATATAAATGTCGAATGGTGCAACCAGTCAAGGGCAATAAAGTATCTTTTCAAATACATAACAAAGGGAGTTGACAAGGCCACAATGATCATTGAAAAAACAGGACAAACGGAGCTAAACAACGCAACACAGGAAATCCAAGAAAGTCAGGGTGAGGATGTTGATGAGATTAAGAGATATTTAGAATGTCGTTATTTGTCAGCCTGCGAAGCCATGTGGAGAACATTCGCCTTCGACATACACTACCGAAAGCCAGCAGTACAAAGGCTGAGTATACACCTTCCTAACCAACAGAGCATCACGTATAGTGAAACAGAAAACCTAGAGAATATATTGAGAAGAGATGGTATAGAAAAAACAATGTTCACAGAATGGATGGAAATAAACAAAGTTAGTGACGAAGCAAAAAGGCTAACTTATATACAATTCCCAACAAAGTATGTTTGGGATGTAAAAAAGAAGAAGTGGAGAAAGCGCAGTAAAAGAGGAACATATAGCCTTGGAAGAATTGTAAACATCCATCCTGCAGCAGGGGAGTTGTACTATCTAAGAATGTTAGTCTTGGTACAAGAGGGAGCAACAAGCCATGATGATTTCCTCACTGTTGGAAATGTGAAACACAAAACATTCAAGGCTGCTTGCTATGCAAGAGGATTGTCAGATGGAGACTCAGAATGGCAAGAAGTCATGGACGAGGCCACCCACTGGGCGACACCCAACCAATTACGCAGCCTATTCGTCACTCTGTTGCTCTATTGTGAGGTTGGAAACCCCCTAAATTTATGGCAACACTGTTGGCAATCTTTGGCAGAAGACATAGCGTACAAACAAAGGAAAACTTTTGAATTCATGAACCTACAATTCACTGATGAAGAGTTGCAGCAATACACATTAATGGAAATTCAAAAGTTATTAATGGAGAACGATAAATCACTCGAAGACTTTGAAGGCATGCCAATACCGAACAAGAACATTCTTACGGAACTCTCAAATTCACTATTACGAGAAGAGACAAGCTACGATACCAGCGAACAAGAAATGGAACACAACAACCTCATTCTCACATTAAACGAAGAACAACAAAAAGTGTACGAAACAGTCATGGATTCCGTGGAGAACAGAAAAGGAAAATTTATCTTTCTTTATGGGCATGGAGGAACTGGAAAAACCTACCTCTACAAAACAATAATCACAGGACTACGAGCTCAAAAGAAAGTAGTCATTCCAGTCGCCTCATCAGGTATAGCAGCCTTGCTTTTGCCAGGAGGCCGAACCGCACATTCGAGATTCAAAATCCCATTAGAGATCACAGAACAGTCTTCGTGCGGTATCAAACAAGGTACTATGCTAGTAGACTTGCTGATACACACAGACTTAATAATATGGGACGAAGCACCTATGGCACACCGCCACACATTTGAGGCATTGGACGTCACAATGAGAGATTTACTGTCACCGTACGATCCAACAGCAGCGTCCAAACCGTTTGGGGGAAAAACTGTCTTGCTCGGAGGAGATTTCAGGCAAATTCTGCCAATGATACCGAGAGGAAGCCGACAGGACACTGTATTAGCAGCAATTAATAGATCTGCCCTATGGGATTCATGCACAATACACATCCTCTCACAAAATATGCGTTTGGACCCCAAAGAGAAGGAATTTGCTAAATGGGTTTTACAAGTTGGAGATGGCAAAGCAAAAAAACGTAGTTGTGAAGTAACCAGGGGCGGAGAACTTGAAAAAGTTGTTATGGACCACAACTTGATGCTAAAAAATGAGGGTGAACCGGTCCGACAAATGGCAGAACACATATACTCAGAACTAGAATATTCGACACAAAACAAAGAGTACCTGACGGAAAGAGCCATTCTGACACCTACAAATGATACAGTGGATGAAATAAACACATTTGTGCTGTCACAGCTAACGGGACAAGCAAAACAGTACTTCAGTTCAGACAGCATAGAAAAGGAAGGGGAAGAAACTGAAAATAATGAAGCCCTATATCCCATGGAGTTCTTAAATAACCTAAAATTCCCGGGAATTCCAGATAGCAAGTTGGAATTAAAAAAACACGTCCCAGTCATGCTGTTGAGAAACATAAATCAAAGAAAGGGACTTTGCAACGGCACACGGTTGTTGGTCACACGTTTAGGAGAAAGAGTCGTGGAAGCAGAAATACTAACGGGAACGCATGTAGGTGAAAAGGTTTTGATTCCAAGAATAATCCTCACCCCAACGGATTCAAAATGGCCTTTCAGACTTAGAAGACGATAATTCCCAATCCGACTATGTTATGCAATGACAATAAACAAAAGTCAAGGACAAAGCTTAAAAAAGGTGGGATTGTATCTCCCAAAACCTGTTTTCAGCCACGGCCAACTGTACGTTGCTCTATCTAGGGTTACATCCGCAGAAGGACTAAAGATACTAAAGATCAGGGAAGACAATGAGGAAAATAATGAGGTAGTAAACATTGTGTACAAAGAGATCTTCAACAATTTACCTACATCTTCTACGCTCAACCAGGTATACAGAATTGACTCACTAGACTTCAAGTTATATATATATATATATATATATATATATATTGACAATTATAAAAAACAGGAAGCAACAGGCATGGACCAAATCGTAGCAGCCAGACAAGAAACGTCAAACTAAAAAAGGATAAAAGCAAGAAAATCCAAGTAAGAAATAATATTATATATAAATATATATATGTGTGTATGTGTGTGAGAATATATATATATATGACCAATACTCCTTTTCTCCAAAAGGATGGAAAATTTATGTTTTATGCCACACAATTCAACTTACATTGAGCACAAATAACAAAAATAGATACCTAGGTAATATTTTCTTTACCAAAGTTGGTGATATTGCTTAAAAACTCCCAACGATGCGGAAACTCAGCTCTAAGCTAACGTAAATGAATATTATCCAACTACATAAAAAAGGACAATTTAAGATCATCTAACATAGGGAACAAGTCAACAACAGCCCCGCGCATCGCATGGGCCGAAAAATTAGTCTCACTATTATTGCTCAACTTCCCCTGCAATATCTCATTCTCTTCATTAATATAAATATGTAATTTGGTTCTGAAACAATAAAGGATGGGTAACTGCTTATTGAAAAATTGTATTGGTTATCCTGTCAAAAAATAAATATCTTATAATAATATATTCTCAAACCTCTCCAAGATGATGTGTCAACACCACCTTATTTTTAGGCTGATGTGGCATGACTCAAATCTCTCCATTTTGAAATAATGTGCTCTCATTAAAAGTTGGTAAACTTTTAATCTCGACCCTTCGTTCTATATCATTAAATCTAAACCATTAATTTATATCTGCATAATTAATGCAAATAGATATTTTTTCCATTTTCTTATTTAATTATTTGTAGAATTTATTATAAATCATATTTTTTCCAAACCTTAATGTAATTAAATATGATCTACTTATTGAATGAATCTAAATTTATCATTTCTAAGTTTGAGTTAGTATATATAGTATAATATAATGTTCGATTATTTTTTCCTAAAATAAAAGGTATATAGTTATATATTCCAAAGAATATTCTTATGTGATATATTCTTATTATGGACAAGATATAATATTTCATGCATTTTTTCTTATTATAAATAATAGTATATTGTATTTCATTTTTTCACATCAAAATTTCATTTGTTCTACTCTTGCTGAGATTTCTCCCATCAATTGTTGGTTAGTTATATATCTATTGTTATTAGTATATTTATTTTATAATTAAATTCATCATTTTAAGTGCTCACAATTTGATTATAAATATCAATATCAATATCAATATGAATGTAATAATGATTGTTGATTTATGCTCTACATCGTTCAGTTTAAATATTCTTCATGTGCACAAATAATAAATTTAACTATACCATGTATTTTTATCTGAATAATTTTGATGGTTTAATTGTTGTAATTTAAATCTCATTTTAGATTTCAAGAGTATGACACCTCAATTTTCTTTGATTTCTAATATCAAGAGTGAGAGTAAAAAATTGACCGTTAAAGTTAGGATTGAAAAAGTTGGACAATATTTTTTAATGATTTTAATAGAGACAAGTTCTATTTGGAACTCATTTTGATCGATGAACGGGTATTTTTAACTTTAAAGTTGATTTTAAATTTTGTATTGTTTCTTATATAAATTAATTTCTTACCGTATACTCCCAATTACTAATAATGTTGATTAATTTATAAATTATTCAATATTGAAATGGAAATTGATTATTATTAAATTATTAGTCTAAGTAATGTTATTCCATAATTGTTATTAATTTATGTGAATTTTGATATTTTTTTTAATTATTTAGTTTGTAGGATATACCTATAGAGTTTAGTGAAGGGCACGGGCCACAGCTAAACAAACCTCATAATTTATTGTATATACCTCGAATTTTTTTAAACAAAAGTATTCTTATATTAAATGTCTACACAAAATATATATAATATATTTTTTCAGTACGCGAAATTCGCGTGGGTACACTCTAGTAAATATATATATGTGTGTATGTGTGTGAGAATATATATATATATATATATATATGACCAATACTCCTGTTGGTCCCGTTTTCTTTCATAAATAAGGACACTATGAGAATTTAGGAGAATTTTTTTTTTTTTTTTTAAATACTGAAGTAAACTGATGTATGGAAATAATGAACACAACAATGTAAAGTGGTTCAGAGGCTCAAGCTCCTACATCCACTGCCTGATTTAACAGGAAATCCACTACCCGGGATTCTTGTTTTTAACGTGCCAAGGTGCACTCACAACTGGACTCACACCCCTCCGAGGAGCTGCCTCTCGAACTGGCCTCACATCCCTCTTCACTCAGAGACTGCCTCTCCTCACCTCACTGCAACACCTAACACTCTTCTGGAAAGAGTTTAGTTTGGTTTGGTTCTCTCCAACTAGGTGAGGTTTTCCCTTACATGGTTTTAGCCTCTGAGCTAAGGTTGGGAAAACCTCTCTAAGCTTAGGATATATATGATAGGCTCGAGTATACAAACTGGAACACTCAAATATGACTATGAAGAATTCAGGTCAGTGTTCTTGATGGAGATGGTGCCTCCTTATGCCTCCCTTGAAACGCACCACTCTCACATCAGCTCCTTGCTTGTTCACAAATGAAGCTTGAGTTTGTATTTATAGTGTGGATTTGAATATTACCGTTAGAGAGAGTAACATTCAAATCCAGACTATCTCTGGAGTGAAATCCTCCTTTTCAGTAAAGTATGGCCTTGTCAGCTTTTGTCAGATTTGCTGCCTTGACTTGATTGGTCCACGTGGACTGAGTCCAACGGCTCTTTTCTTCAGGGTACTTGATCAGGGTAGTCCTGACTTCAGGCGACTTGTCTTCAGCTGACTTTGTAATCCTCTCAGGATACCTTTCTTCAGTAGACTTGAAGTCCTCTTAGGAACCATCATTGGTCTTTAAGTCTTCTCAGTGGACTTCCTTCAGTAGACTTGAAGTCCACCTAGGGGAGTTGACATAAGGCTATTTGTCAAGCTTCCCAGCCTCAGTAGCGTGACTCCTTCAGGTCCTACTAGGCACAGCACTGATCCTCTTGATCAGGCTCTTCACTGAGTAGTCCACTGACCAGCTTAGAAAGGTCAGGTTTATACTCAGTGGGACTTCCTTCAGGCTTCTCTTCAGGTTCAGGTCTTCTGACATGACTTCAGTCGTTCTCCTTGATGTCATCTTGACTTCCTCAGGCTCTATCAGTGAGTTCCCCCTCACTGAGTTCCCTCTCAGTAGAGTTCCCCCTTCAGCTGAGTTCCCCCTTCAGCTGAGTTCCTCTCAGTAGAGTTCCCCCTCACTGAGTTCTTCCTCCACTGATAACCTGTTCTACTGAGAAACAAACTAGCCTGACCTGAAACTAAAAGATACTATCCTGACTGCTTTCAAACCTATTACATGTTGTTTTGGAAAATCATCAAAACTAAAATATATCCCAACAACTCCTTTTCTCCAAAAGGATGGAAAATTTATGTTTTATGCCACACAATTCAACTTACATTGAGCACAAATAACAAAAATAGATACCTAGGTAATATTTTCTTTACCAAAGTTGGTGATATTGCTTAAAAACTCCCAACGATGCGGAAACTCAGCTCTAAGCTAACGTAAACGAATATTATCCAACTACATAAAAAAGGACAATTTAAGATCATCTAACATAGGGAACAAGTCAACAACAGCCCCGCGCATCGCATGGGCCGAAAAATTAGTCTCACTATTATCGCTCAACTTCCCCTGCAATATCTCATTCTCTTCATTAATATAAATATGTAATTTGGTTCTGAAACAATAAAGGATGGGTAACTGCTTATTGAAAAATTGTATTGGTTATCCTGTCAAAAAATAAATAAAATTGTATTGGCTATATATGTCAAGGAAGCTGCTAGAGGAAAACTTATATTAAAAACTGAAAATTTGTGAGTTGATGGCAAAATATGATCATGAAATCTTTGGAGTAGCTATAATTAATTTAAATAAATAATAAATATAATTAGGGATTTAAGAGGTTATAATACTTATGCACTCAGACGTCCCTTTTCTCTCTATGCTCACTATCCAATAAAGAATACAAGTGAATAATTACATTGTTACCATGCTCGATGCAGGTGGTGATGGTAGCTACGGAAAATCAGTACAAAACAATGGTAGGAAGATGCATGGAGTAAAATCCAACACCAACACAACTTCTCAACTAGCAAAAAGAAGGTGATAAATTCAAACTGCAGTTGGTACATTATATGAACTATAATGCTTCGATATAAGGTTTACAAGTCTTAATTATACTCCTTGCATTTTGCCAACGCTAATTCTTAAATATTCATTTCATTAAATTGTTCAACAAAAGAGCTTCTAAGAAATAAGCATAGGCATATCGCCTCGATATATAATCAAGATTTAGTTCCATTAATCTCTGAACTTAAGCAATACACAAAGTATCATTTATTTGGAGTCAATTAAGGCTGACTGTTAGATTAAATAAGCAAAAAACTTATTAAAAGTTTCTTAATCAAAGTCTATAGAGGACTTTCTAGAGGATTTATATGATCTTAGGACTATTTCTCGAAGAATCTTTTTCAGATTGTCTTCATAACTCTTATTAACATAGTACTTTGTTTCAAAATGTCCTAAAAACTTGGTTTAATCGTTTAAGCATGTTACGTTTAGATGTTAAAAGTATTCTTGGAATCTAGCAAAAACAACCAGAGGGACAGGGCAGAGTGATAGGAGACTGAAGCAGAAATCAAACTTTTAAAGAAAAGCTTCACATCCGGCACAACCTTCGTTTGATGGATAATCAGAAGCAGAAATGATAGCCCCAGCAAAACTGAGAGGTGTTAATAATGGAGGGCCCGTTTGGGGAGAGAGGTCAGGGAATTCCAAAGACTGCAACATCAATTACACAGGGAAAGAAGCCATACAACCAAGACGGGGTCCAGCCCCAATAGACCATATGTTGTGAACTATTCCCTCAATTTCAAAATAATTGTCATTATAACATTTTGCAAGTTTTACATAATAATTGTCATTTTAGCTTTTCAAATACTTTCCCATATATAAAAAGAAGTCTACAGGATCTGTTTTTCCAAATTAAATCAATCTTTAAAAAAAAATGTATAAGGGTAATTATAAGATATATTAAGTGTCTTAATATGTGTGAAAAAACTAAATAAATATTTTATTTTTTAAATGGTGGAGTACAAATGAATGGGAAATGGTGGTTATAGCGGCAGTAGTTACAGAATGCGACTGAATTTCCTAATTGAACAATGTATTTTCTCTTTTCCTATTGTATATAATATAGAAGTAGACTCCAGCAACGACGGAGATCGGACCCAATGTTTCACAATCAATGTTGCAAGATTTCAAAGCAGTCAAGTTTCAACAATATAAGAGCTGGAAAAAAGGAAAAACTAACACACAGATAATAAAACAAACACTTTGAGTGCAATATTTAAATAAAAAACTTAGCAAAGATTGACAGAGGAAAAACCATGAACAATAAATCTACAATGCAATTCCCTTTCAATCCAATAAAACTTTCAATTTATAAGAATTAGAAATACACGATGAAGGAAACAGGAATAAAAACTAACCTTTACCAAAAGGAGGAAACGAATTTGTAATCGAGGCATTTCAAAATCTTCGAAACCACCAACATAACCAATATAGGCATGGAACATCAGTTTGGAAGAAATCAAAGCAGCAAAAAAATCGATTGTTATTTGAGCTTTACAAACTTAAAGGGTCTTACAATTTAAAGTAAACAAGCTTCTATTTTATGATTACTAAAAAGGTGAAAGAGAGTTTTCTCATTTACTATTAAATTTAAAAAAAAAAAAAACACGTCCAGCCAAATAAAAAAAAATATATATATAATTTTTTTTTTTTTTTTTTGCAAATATACATAATTTTTATATTAAATCATTAATTTGAGTCAGTGATATTATATTGTAATTATTGTAAATTTTATTAAACTCATATTAAATATTTTATTTTTTAAAAAACATCTTTGGTTAAAAATGAATGGTGGATCATGTGCTCACTTTATGCGTAAATTGTGTTAAAAGAGAAGATAGAAAAGAGATTGTTTTTTTAGAGTATGTAAATGGTAAAATTGGCTGGGACATAAATTATTGAACGGAAACAGTAGTTTTTTCTAAAAAGTATTAATTTTTACTACTGATTTATGTATAAATCAATTTCACTCCATACTTTATCTTCTTTATAATATTGTGCAAATTAAAATGATGGCCTTGAGAGCACACGGAAGTCGGGATAAACAAAAAAATAAATAAATAAATAAATACATGTCAAAGAATATAGTGAAAATGATTGGTACATAAATCATTAAAGAATACTAATTGTTTTCATACAAGAGTATTAATTATTTTCACCGAAAATTATTAATTGTTCTCATTGAAAAATTTTAGGTAAAACAACTGGTAATCTTCAATAGTTCATGTATAAATACATTTAACTCTATACAAACTCAAAATACAGAACATCGTTTAGATAGTTAACATAGGGAACAAGTCAACAACAGCCCCGTGCATCGCACGGGCCGGAATCTAGTACTCTTTAGTAAAATAACTCACTCTATACTTTGCCTTCGTGATATTAATATAGTTATACCCAACATATCTCGTTATATCTCTTTTATATATTATGTTTATAAGTTAAATTTGTGTAAACCAATTTTATTTTGCACAAATTTTGCAACTGATATTTTATAATAAAAAATAATACTTTTAATGAAATAACTAATATTATTGTAAAAGAAAATAATTAAATGAATTAATTTCACATCATTCTACGAGCTCGAATTTTTAGATGAGTTTTTAGATGAGGGCGAAATTTTTTCAATGGTTAAAAATATACATATAAAATATAAACCAATTTCATAGCTAAACTGTTTTACATAAAATTTTGTCAATGTTTACACACACATATATCTATATCTATATAGATAGATAGATATAGATATCCTTGGAGAGATGCATAGTGATAATGTGCTTTCTTTTACTTTAGTGATAGTAAATGGTAACAAAGAGTATTAATTATTTATTTAAAAAATATTAATTGGTTAAAGTAATTTATCTGAAAATAATTATAAAGTGATGCATATATAAAATAATTTAATTCTAAAACATACTCTCAATAGTAATATTCTATGATTAAAGTATGTAATACCACATTGATGTTAATTATGTTTCTAATCTATCTTCATTGTTGTCTTAACTACGAATTGATATGTATACAAAAAGTCATACCTTATAATTTATCACTAAATTAACTCATACACTCAAGAAAAAATTATTTTTTAGGACATTATCTTATGGGTGTTTGCAAAATTAGGACACTATCTTTTTGGGCTTACATAATTTAAGAAACTATTTGTATGGGTTTATAAAATTAGAACACTATCTTTACAAATTTTCAAAATAAGAACACTATCTTTTATTTTGGGCAAATTTAGACTTAATTTTATAAAATATGGGTCAAACAAAGCCCGATCACGATATGTCATTTTGTCGTATTTTATAAAATTTGGCCTAAATTGACAAAAATTAAAAGAGAGTGCCCTAGTTTTGCAAGTTTGTAAAAATATTGTTCTAATTTTGCAAGTTCGTAAAGATATTGTCTTAATCTTGCGAGCCCGTAAAGATGGTGTCCTAATTTTACAAACACTTGAAAGACAGTGTCCTAAAATAACAAATTTTCCCTCATAACCAATATATTTAAGAAACACAAGATTGAGAAACCAAATAACAAAGATCAATTTTAATGGAGAGAAGTATGAATTTTTTTCAAAAAAAAAAAAAATATCTTACGATAACCGCTTCAGAGAAGTGTTGCGAGAGTTGACCCGATATCTAGTTGATGTTTCCTTGTAGAATCTAAACATAGTTAATTAATCTATTAGACAATATAGTATAATTCATTTTTTTAAAATAAATATTTTAATATATGAAAATTATATTCAAGTTAATTATCTACGTAACTGTAGAAGTTGTTATTTATGACCACATCTTCCGATTAAATGAAATTTAGGCCAAAATTTATAGAATGCGGGTAAAATAAAGTTCGATTATGATATGTCCAGTTGCACGTATTTTATAAAATTTGGACTAAGTTGACCACAATTAAAAGATAGTGTCCTAGTTTGGAACGTTTGTAAAGATCCTAATTTTGCAAGTTCATAAAGATATTGTCTCGATTTTGCAAACACTTATAACACAGTGTCCTAAAATAATAATTTATTCCTTGTAATCAATTTAGTTAATGGTAACATAGAATATTAATTGTTTATTTAAAGAACATTAATTGGTTGAAGTAAAGTGTATCGAAAAAAAATATAAAGTGGTTCATATATGAAACAATATAATTCTAAAATATACTTATAGTAGTAATATTTTATGAATAAATATGTAATACCACCACATTCTGGTTAATCATATTTATAATCTATCACCAATATTGTCTGAACTACGAATTGATATGTATAGAATAAGTAATAGATTATAATTTATCTTCAAATTAACTCATATACGCAAGAAAAAATTATTTTTTAGGACATTATCTTATGTGTGTTTGTAAAATTAGAACACTATCTTTTTGGGCTTACAAATTTACAAAATTATCCTTACGGACTTATAAAATTAGAATATTATCTTTACAATCTTGCAAAATAAGGATACTATCTTTTACGTTGGACAAATTCATGCCAAATTTTATAAGACGTGGGTTAAAGAGAGCCCGATTAGAATATGCCCAGTTGGCCATATTTTATAAAAAATCATCTAAATTAAAATATAGTGTCCTTGTTTTTCAAATTTATAAAGATATTTTCTTAATTTTGCAAGTTTGTAAAAATATTATCTGAATTTTACATTCCCGTAAAGACAATGTCCTAATTTTACATACACACATAAGGCAGTGTTCTAAAATAACAATTTTTTCCTTATAATTAATATATTTAAGAAAAGCAAGATCGAGAAACCACAAAAAAAAGTCAATTTTAATAGAAAAGTATGGAATATTAACAATTAAATTTGAAATATTATATAATAATTCATCTTCATATAATATATAGTATGATAATAAGATTCATAATGACAATCAATTAATCAACTTTGTCTATACATTTAATTCAGTCACAACCATTTCACTTTTATCAATTGACATGCGAATAATTAGTAAACGTATAATTAGTCGAACAATTGAACACTAATTTTAATATTTAATTATCTTTAATTTAGGTGAACACCATACGATAATCTAGTCATTTAATTTGTTGTCTTTAATTTTCATATTTAATTATCCCTAATTTCATGAACACTATAATTAATTCCAGACATTTAATTTTCCTCATTACATGCATTACATATCCATTATACGTGAATAATACTTTTAATGATCATGAAATCCACCACGATCTATTAAAATTCATACTGCCAAACAAAAAGTCGATCAATTAATAAATTAATAAATATAGAGTTATACAAATTGATAAACAATACAAAAAACTAATCTAAGTAGGAAAAAAAACACCGATTATAGGAGTCAATAATAACATGAAACTAAAGTATTTGAAAATTCATCAAATGTTAGAGGCCAATATAAAATTATAGCCAAATAATAAAAAAAAATCCAAATTAGTGGTATTCAATCATAATCTCTTCGTTGAATATTTTAACTATTTATCATATTAACACAGTTGGAAGTTACATATGAACAATATGAAAGAGGAACAAAAGATAAATATATGAAAAATTAGATATATTTTTTAAAGAAAAATAATAATTCATTAGTACAATTCAATGTCAATCATTTCATGTCACAAAATTATAGAATGGACAAAGACATATTAAACACATGAATTGTTTGGACTCTATTATTGGTTAGGCCTTTCCAACCAAGGGATATACCAAGTGAACCGTTTTACACCCTTCAATCCCAAATAAGCGACGTTTTAGAATAGTGTTATTATTTTTAATTATTTGATGTTCTCTCTTCTAATTCTTATCCTAATCTTGAATAAAAAAAACATGTAATTTTGAACTTAATTTATTAATTTATAAAGAATTTATTAATTATTATGCTCTCATTCTTAATTTTACTAGGTCTTTTGCCCGTGCATCGCACGGGCCGATTTTAACTTTTTTTTTATATTATAAAAGATTGTAAAGCTAAGTCTATATGAACTTGATTTTTTAAATATTATTATTATATATATATGCATAACCATTGATATGCATATTTATTATTATTGTTTTACTTATACACCACTATTTAAAAATTAAGGTTTTTTTAAAACAATGATATTATACATAATAATTATTATTCTAATAAAAATGAGTTCATGTTATTCAATTTACCTGGATTATATATGTAACATCTATGCTATACTCCTTTTAGAAGTCGAGATCTTCGATGAAATAATTTTCTATATAATTGCTACTAAGCTTTGATAATTTTTTTGGACATTTTGTTGCTAATTTTTTAAATATTTATTAACCTTAATTTTGTACTATGTATTCATTGTAATTTTTTCCATCATAATTGGTGCACAACTTTTTTAGACCATTTTTTTCTTGTTGTTTTTAATTTTTTTTCTTTTTAAACCTTATTTTTATACATTATTATGTTTATCGTATTAGTTTCCATCATAATTAGATTGTCTTTTTCTGATAAGATTATTATATGGCTTTCAAATGTTTACTCAATTAGTAGTATTTCACATGCAAGTATTTATAGGGCTCCAAAAAACCTTTCAAACTCTCTCCTTAAATTGAAATTTGATAACACATCGCAAAGGTCTTAAATATGTTAAAACCCCAAAGCTACTTTTAGACTTTTTTTTTGGTCAAGTTAATTTAGCTACCATGAAAAAGGAAAAGAAGCATATCAAAGAGGAAACATGTATACTTTTCAAAAGCTCATAGATAGTTTGCGTAATATGCAGACATTATTTCACATGCTAGATTCGTATGCAGACATTATTTCACATGATAGATTCGTCTTCAAGAATTTTAAAATCAAGAATACACCCTTCAAATGAAATAAATTTTTTTATTTTTTATGTTGAAGTGAAAATCAGTTGGTGCGGGTCATGGGTGTTGTGGATGGACGGTGGTAAGAGTGGTTAGAAAAATAATTTGGATTATCACATAAAAATTTAGAGTTTAAAAGCTGCAAAAAACTTATTTTAAGTTCTTATAAGCTTCTACACATTTTTTTTTTGTCACACACTTTGAGAGAGGTTATAAATTATTTAACAAATTATAAACTGTTTTAAAAAGTTTATTAAGATCAATCAAACAGGCTCTTGGTGAGATAGCATGTGCTTTGTGTTGTAGAACAAATGAGCAAACGGTTGGCTTTGACTTGTGGGGTTATTAAACACTTGTTTTAAAACGTGAAAAATACACCTACTTCTCGAAAAATGCTTTTAATATGTCAATTTTTTTATTTTAGTAACCACTTCTTCGTTGAATTAGTTTCTCAACTATACCAAAATTTCTTAATAATATTCAACTTCTAGATCTGTAAAGGATTCATCATCCTCAATTCACAAGTATATTTGGTCTCACACCCAAATTTCAGATGTCAACAATGGTTTCACTTTTTCAATTTCTTTGTGACCCCTCTTTTTCTCGCTTCTCTTCTATCGCTTTCACCGTCCTCTCCACTTCTTCATGTGAAATTCCCCTTCTACCCCTTCCCAACAACACGACAACGTGACCACTTAGCCTCTAGCCATACATTGTCATCAAAACTCGCCCCAAAAACACATTCTCCTACCCTAACTCCACCCAAACACAACAATGATTCTTCTTCTCTAATGCCTGCTGTTTCCGGATACGCCCCCTAAACCCAAGATTTTCCTTGGACACAATCACATAAACTAAAAGGATGAAAGGCGATCAAATTACACAACTTATTTACCTGGGCCAAAAATCTCTAAAAAATATTAATAGTAAATTAAGTTTGGAGAATAGAAACCCATTTTCAAGTTGCCCCAAATGAAGTAACTTCCCTGAAGTTTGGCAAAGGCAGTGTTCAATCCTTGTAAAGTAACCAAGTCTCTGGAACTAATACCCATTTTTATCACTTGTACATTGAAAACACAAGCAGAAAATCAGTCTTTCTAAACATCAAACTGGGAGGAGGAAAATCACATATTGAACGAAATAAAATACCAAGAAATGCCTGAAATCTGAGGTTAAAAGAAGGGTTCCTACACCAGATTCCAAATAGGATATAGGTTTGTGACTTATCAAACACATCATCCTTCACACCAAGGTAAAACATGAAAAGGGATATTAAATACAAATAATGCATATAAACCCACCCTTAACTTCCAGACCCCATATTTCATAAGTTCTCTAAGACTTTTGCCTACACAATAATGGTATATCAGCAAACCATTAAACTAAAATG
The DNA here is from genome assembly GCA_947034835.1 of Ballota nigra. Lineage (NCBI taxonomy): Eukaryota > Viridiplantae > Streptophyta > Magnoliopsida > Lamiales > Lamiaceae > Ballota > Ballota nigra. The sequence continues at coordinate 50,042,685 of OX344728.1, read as the reverse complement.
ACATTAATTAGATGAGCACATTTTGAATCAAGAAGCTGGATTTAAAAAATCATTCTGAAATAGCACGCATTTTTATTAAAATGTTCATTTTGTGATGAATAATACAATATTTTGCACATACAATCTCTAAACAGTTTAAAAGGTAGAAATTGTCTTTGATCATCAGCTTGTCTATTACTTTGTTATAGTTGTATCCATAACAGTTAATAATGATTACATAGTTGTTAAAACTGAGCATTCATATTTTTTGTATGCAATATCTTGTTGCTCTTCTTTCTCAGTCTGCAATATCTTGTTCCTCCTCTTTCTCAATATGCATTATAGTTGAGATTTGTTGTGGGAACAGACAGAAAAGTAATTTTTTCCAACTTCACATAAATATTTCATATTCATAAGTATTGAATCATTATACAAAAGCCTAGTATACCTAATATCAAATCAAATTACCACATCCATTCCACATTCATTCAACAGTTCTTAAAGCATAAAACAAGTCATATTTATCTGCTAATGTAAATATTTTGTATCAAAGTAGAAAGGTAAGAGTGTACCCTAGGCACACATCAAATGCATCTGCATAACCAACTCAATTTTGGAGGAAGTTCACTTGTTTCGTGCCATTTGTATTCTGCAACAATAAAAAGAAAGAATTTAATTACCATGTTATACAAAAATACAAAAAAAAAATGGTGAGTTACTATTAATGATAACCTTTCGAGGTTTTTAAACTGCATTAAAAAATTGAAGAATCAGTTCTTCCGAAAGAAAATTGTAAAAACTCTTCTATGATATAATAAAATCAAATGGCAATTGTCTAGTGTAGAACATGCTTTGATTTGTAGGGAAAGCTTCCACCACGTTGGCCCCACATAGTTTACCAAGCATATTAGTTTCCTAAATTACATGCCTTCAGTTTTTATATTTTGCAGAGCTCACACCAATTACACACACTTTAATCAAACCATCTCATGTCCTGCAATCCCCAAAATTGAAACTTGTAACCAAATGCTTGATCAACATTGTAACAAAATGGATCATAATGTGAAAAATTATGCAACACATAAAGACGGAAAGTAATACTCTTCGGGAAATATAAAATTCATGCCATAAACATATATTCCAATTAATGCATATTCAAATAGAAACCTTAAATTGACTCTCATAGGCTGCTCCGACTTATCCACCTCCTCCATGCACTTAGCTGAATCCTCCTTATATTTTGCCACATACTTCTCAACCATATCACCCCCTTGCCCTTCTGAATCTTAAACTACAAATTAACATCACCAAAAATTAAATTGGATAAAATAAATAACTCAGGTCTCAGCATTGCTGAACAAAATGAACATCAGAATTTCATAATTTTTTAAAATTACCAGATGCAGAAAAGAGGAATCACCTGGATCGGGAAGAGAGGGAGAGAGGAGTTCACCATAAAATCTAGAATCGTGGTCGGTAGTTGCCTTACCGCTTCTACAGCTCGTTCGCTTCGGCCTCCGTTGTATATTTCGGCGTGCACAAGTATTTAAAGGCGGCATCACCGATGTGTTCGAATGCAATGAACCGTGTTCATAATTAGGGAAAGTTGAAAACAATATACCAATAACAACCCTATAAGCACGATTTTTGCAATTGTTTTCCGCTTGAAACTGAGAGTCGTTGAAGTAATCATCGAATAGAAGCATCGAAAACTCCAAAAACTACCGAGATGCAAAGCGACGGCAATAGGGAAGAGGAGAAAAGAAGCGTTAAGAGGTAGGCGTTTAATTAGGAGCATTTAGTTAGGAAATAATTGATTAGACCATTTAATTAGCAAATAATTGATTAAAATACGTTTAACTTGGGGGCAAAAGTGCTTTTAATTAACACACTGGCGCAGAGGAAAAGAAAGAATAGACTCAAATGGACACATGGCATTATTTGGAGGGCTTCAAATGGACACGTGGCAGCATATGGTGGAATACATCCTCCTTTTAATATATAAGATTAACAAATTCTCTCTTCTAATTCTCTCGTCTTTTCTTCAAGATCGTTCGTCTTTAATTTGAGATGTTGTAGTGTGTACGTTACAAAAACACTATAAATCTTCAACAAAAATGCTAATCTCCCTGAAAGCAAATAAGCTACAAAGTAAATCAATTTACATCTGCTAAAAAAAATACATGAAACCTAATACATGAGTTACATATTCGAGTATCATTTCATGTGTTAATTACCAATTCAACTAAAGAAAATTTTACCCACACTCGACCATCCTGATATGGGCCAAGTGCAAGGGTAATCAATGAATGTTACATACGGAAATTAAAAGAGAAAATTGAAATACATCGCATATGGTGGAGAAAATACCGAAGAGAGTGTGCAATGTAAATAGGCCTCAACATGTAAAAGTTTCTAATTAGTAGCAAATAAATAATAAATTATAATTAAATCTATCTTAATTACTAATTAAACTAATGAACAATCAAGATGAAAAGATGAAATGTGAATCAAATGATGATCCTTAAATATATATGTGATTAGTAACTTCCCCTTGTAATGAACAATGGAATTTTTTTGAATATTAAATTTACCCTTATAATGAGCAATGATCTCAATTAATTTTCTATCATATTCAAATTTAAATTTTGAATTTTACATCTAACTAATTCGCAATTGTTGATATTCCTTCCGACTTTAAGCATGGGTTTATATTTTCATGTCAATAATAATAATAAATTATAAATAAATCTACCTTAATTACTAATTAAAATAATGAACAATCGAGATGAAAAAATGAAATGTGAATTAAATGATGGTCCATAAATATGTATATATGTGATTAGTAACTTACCCTTATAATGAGCACATAATTGAACGGTTTGATGTATATCAATAGAATTCTATGGTCAAGATTAGAGATGGAAGCATGAGTAATTAATTAAATAGTCAAACCTTCCATGGAACATTAAGATAAATAGTTAAGATTAAAAGTAGCGATCCAACGGTCCTCATTAAAAACTGCAAGAGTGAATGAGAGAGTATAGATTTGAAATGGAGAGTTGTGGGCTTGCCAACTAAGCTTCCGCAACTCTCCTATATAGTATATTAAGATTTAAATGAAGATAATTAGGAATTTATATATATATAATTGTTAGAAGTTAACAATTAAATATGAATAAATTTCATCTATTCAATATAATTTAACGTATTACATTTACATGAATGTTATTCATAACTATTTTTATATGGTCTTTCAAATCACATAATTCTATTATAATTTATTTAAAATGAATTGTTGCTCCTTCCTCCTATTAAAATTTATAAATGTAGACTTAATTAACTTTATACATATAAAGTTGTACTAAATGATCATTAAAGCTTACAATATTGCCGCTTTATTATTGGAAATTTAATTATGTAGACAACGTACTAAAAAATAAGCACACTAATTGCAGGAGAAAATTCTTCTTCCACATTTATACAATATGTTTAAAATTATAGGAATTGACCTAAAAGAAAAAATCATTCATGAATATTACATATGCCAAATTTGACATCCTGTCCTGATTAGCATGGATTGTTGTTTATTCCTCAAATTAAAATTTATGGAGGTTGACTCAATTAAATTTATAAATGAAATATTTTACTAAATAATGCCGATGATGTAGCCGTATAATTATTGGAAACCAAGTGGTGTTCCTAAACTAAAGCGAGCAGTCCACATGATTTACTAAAATTAACTAAATTTCATTTACATTATCTTACCAATAACTTGTATGTGTGGTTAAACAAAAGACAAAGGAGGTTGAAACAAAATATTAAAGCAAAATATTTACCATCATCTTTTCGTGCCTATATTATATACAAATTTTTACTGCACTTGACTTTTTAGTCATTTATAGGTTGGTTATAACGCATTGCAGAAGTCGACTAAGGTAATATATGTGCTTAACTTATTTTGTTATTTCTTGATACTAATTAATTAAAAAATACATTAGAAAGATTCAACGACCACACATGTCTAGATACAATCAATATAAAAACAAAAATAAATGTTTGCACAAAGTAGAACTACAAATTGGTGTGAAATTGAATAAAACCACAATACAATATTTTTAATCTAAGTACATATGATGACAAAAAAAAGTCTAATTACAATCTCACCACAATAGAAACACAAAATTCAACGAAAGAGATACAAAAATGAAAAAAACGCCCTAAATCTTGAAACGATCGCAAACGATCCACCGAAATCCTGCATGCGAACCAAAAAATGGAAGAAAAAATAAGAATCAAACAAAGTTGAACATGAGAAATTGAAAATTCCTGCAGCACAACGAAAGGAAAAGAAAAGATGAAGAGAGAGAAAAGATGAAACGACAAAATAAAACACATGTAGTGTGCAATGAAAATTGTGTGGGATAGAAAAACTTATATAGAGAAAAACAAATGAAAATGAACGCTCAAGATCAAACAAAGAAAATAGACGGATAAGATCACATATGAATAAAATGAATGAGAAAAGAGAGATTCAAAATAGAGGAAGAAGAGTTCGCCACGTAGGATTTGACAGCTTCTCTAATATAGTATATTATGATATATTCTTTACATATATAACCTGGAATAAATAAATAAAGGAAAACGTGTAACACACAACTTTTAACATGAGACAAATACATTTACATGACCATATTAGCATACAATACCGATAAAGAAAAGCATAAATTATCACCACAGTACGTGAACACTATACCTATAGACCATACAAATAGAACGTTCAAACAACACCCCAACAAAAACATTACAAATCCACAAAATAAAATAAAAATTAAAGATCGCAACCGATCAGTATAAACACATAAGAAATTCATTATTACAATCATTACAACGTCATATGCTCTTCATGCTGCAGGAAATGGGCGACAGAAGGATCCTTTAATTGGCAAAATCATTCACGATCTGGAAAAAAAAAAGACGGCAAAGGCAAAAGTCAACCTGAGAATAAATTCCACAATACTAAATAAATGAAGGAAAAATGCAAAGGCAGAATGGGTTGGAATCAAACAACAAACAGAGATGGAAAATAGTGGATCCTAACATTGAAACGGTAGCTAAAAATTAGGAATAGAAATTAAAAAAAAAATCAAACACATCATACTAATATGACAATCAAGAACGTACGATAGTGATGAAACAGAGAAAACCGATCAACGGATGAAACGGTTTTCCACTCAAACCTAAAAAAGGCAATATTGTTTGTATTATATAGTTATAAATAGATAGATTTGATAAAGAATTAATAATTCCATCATTTAATTTGACTTAAAAATTGCTTATTTTTTGGTACGGATCTGAATATTTTCAAATTAAAATCGAATGTGATCGTACCGAATCGAATCACATATGTATTAAATTTTAATTAGAGTCCCACTACTCATACAGTCATACCCAAAAATTTTAAGACTAAAATAATCATCTATGAAATAACAATTCTACCCTTATACAAATAACAATGAAATTAGAATTTCCTATCCTATTTTTAAATATTCTCAAATATATTTTTTCCTCTAAGCATTTTTTATCTATTTTATTAAAAAATTCAAATAAAATCAATAATTATTTAATAATAAAAAAATTAAAAAAGAATAAACTCTCTGCAACTCCAAACATGTAACCACCGTCCAAACTTGAAGCTCCGGCCATTCAACGTCAACTACAATCCTCCTTCGCCCACCGTCTCCCTCCACATCATCTACAGGATCACTCGTCACTCTCTCTCTATATTTCATGCTTCGCGATTATCGTGTTTATGAAAAGATTAAAGCAAATAAATCAACATTCAAGTAGTATGAATTAAAGAATTTTAGAATGATAAACAAAATGAACAACAATTCAAATCACAAAATGGAAAGATCATGATATTTTTTGTGTAGCTCGAACTTTTTTTTTCGTGTCTCTCTATTGATTCGTTTATGTAGTGTAAATTATGATAATTTTTTTTAGGAATTGGGATGAGGTGGTGGTGGTAGTAGAATAACCATGAACTTTGGAGGAGAATCAATATTTAAGAGTCATAAAATTTATTAAATTTTAAAACATTTTATTTATTTTGTTTTGAGGGGAAAATTGACTAATAATGGGGTATGTACAGTATCGCAAATTAAAATTTTAATTTTAATAGGATATGTATAATAATTGGGGTATGTATAGAGTTTTTTAGGTATGAATTGCGAAAATCTTTTATTTTATTTATTTTTTATTAATCAAATATTATTATAATGTTATTGAATTCAAGTACAACTATGCAATAATATAATTTCTCCTTATTTTTAGGATACAAACACTATATAATATAAGTTCTTAAAACATTAACTTATTTTTAGGTGTATATCAAAATGATTTATATTTAATTTTTTATTCTTTTAATTTCATTGTTCATGTACATTCATTTCTTATAAAAACTTGGATATGGTGTACCATGTGTCAGGAATTACGATTAATGTAATTTTCAAATTGCACTTTCTATTCACAAGATATTTCAAAAGGATAGTTTAAATATATATTTTATATTTGTATTTTAAATACTCTATTGGTGGTTATTTGCTTTAATTTTTTTACCATCCATTATCATATAATGTGTTATATTCGAGCTTGGAATGATATTCGTTTGATTGTGGTTGAAAGTGTTCCTGTGAGCGTGCATGCTTAAAAATGTTTTTTTTAATTAATTAAAAAAAGGAAGAGAATGACAAAAAATGGGTAAAAAAATTCATTTTTTCGCTCCGTTCTGTACCGATTCGGTCCATTTGTAACAGAATATCCGCTCCGAGCCATACCAAAAAATAAAATATTTATACCATACCGAATTTTTGGTACGGACACGGACACTCGAATTTTAAAATAATCGAACTTTGGTAGGGATATGAATATTTTCAAATATCATTTTGATCCGTACTGTGAACAACCCTAACTACCCACGATGTATGTCCCATGAATATGCAATTAAAATGTAAAACACAATTATAACATAATAAATAAATTTAAGACATTATCTATCATAAGAGATTTTGTGTTGATTGCTGACTTGAAGCGATTTTACTAACTTCTACTAGTCGCTTACCCGCAAGCGAACGGGTTCACTGTAGTATTAGCAAGTATAACGACCAAGTATATCGAACCCAAGGGACAATGTATATGTGAATAGATCCCTGAAGATCTACGCGTCGTAGTTAATATGAGTGTATTGTTTTTGGATTTTTAGAAAGATTAATTAAACTAAACTAAAATTATCCTACGAATGCAAAAGGAAAATGAAACGAAATATCAAAAGGTGTGTTTTCAAATATGAGATGGTGATGCTTAAGATAGGAATCCCTACGTATACTAACGGAGCAGGTACATAATCAAAATAACTGTGACACACAAGAATTAACCTAAGTCTAAGAATGCAAGGTGAAAGCTCAAGATTCTAAACCCTAATACTTTACCCTAACACTCGACTTCACTAATCTACTAACAAGTTAATAGATTGTGCTTAATTAATGAGACCCTAATTTAACTAAGGTGATGCGGTCGTCCTCCTTCGCTAAACTGGTAGATGAATTAACCTTTCCTAAACCCTCTCGTTAAGTCTACTTGTTGTTAAAGAGTGATACGGTCGTCCTCTCTCTAACACCTTTCGAACGAAATTCAAGAGCGAAGTCTAGATTAATTTTAAGAATTCATTAACTAAGAAAATTAAAACCTAACGTCACAAGTTACCCTAATTACGTACCCACAACCTACTTCTACGAGTTCATCCTACCCTAAGCATGCAAGGGTTTTAGCTAGACATAGATTTAACGTAAACAATAACAATTAGACAAGTGACGAACATGAACATGGTAATTAAATCAAAGAAAAGATCGTACATAAACTAGGGTTTTAAGATATTAAAAAATAAACTGAAATTATTTAGCAAAACGAGGTCTCAACGTATTCAAGAACAAAAGATATTAAGAAATGAAACTAAAACGTGAAATCGTAATGTGAATTCGTAAGCAAAAACCTCAAAAACGTAAAACTAAACTTGCTCGTCTCTTCTCTTCCTTCTCTCTCTAAAAATTCTGTGTAAAAATGATGTGGTGAGTTCGGGGATCCTTCAAAACGTGTTTGGAAGAGGTATATATAGGCAACGGGTCGAAACGGGATCTCATGGGCCAAAATTCCCATCGAGCTCGAGTAGAGCTCGAGTAAAAAGTACTCGAGTAATGTAAGCTCGAGTGTTAAAATTGTACAGAACGTGAAAAGTACTCGAGCCCTTTAGCTCGAGTAGTTCTACTCGACCGGACCCTGCTCGAGTAGTCTACTCGAGTGCCCGCGTACTGGCTACTCGACCGGCTTCTGCTCGAGTGCACTACTCGAGTGCCCGAGTAGTGGCTACTCGACCAAGCCCTGCTCGAGTGCACTACTCGAGTGCCTGAGTAGTGTTTACTCGAGCACCTTAATCTTGAGTACTTCAATGACACTTTTTCTCGCTCGAACTAATACTTCTCGTATTTCTTCCATATCTTCTCATCCGGGTATCCGTTTGAGTCGATTCGAAGTCCTACGAACTCCTCTTTTTGCCCTCTATCCATCTATAAGCATCAAAGAAACAAATTTGTTAGTTTGTGAAAATAATACTCAAATGACTCTAAATACTTATATAAATCCATCAAAACAAGGGCATTTCGAGCGACGAATCATGACAATTTCACGCCTAATCAACCCCCCCAAACTTACCATGTTGCTTGTCCTCAAGCAACGAAATAATAAGTCAAGTGAAATTGTTAGGAATGAGTCAAGGAATCCAATCATGCAAGTACATAAATTCGAGCTTCAAAGATGCATCACAAGTATACTCACTCACCTTCCTTTATCATATTCATGCAACAACAGCAAGAAACACCAAAATCAAACATGGATGTGCACTCAACGATGTGTTTCACTCCCTTTCAAGTGTATAACAATGATCAAGGGACTCGCTCAATTAATCAATCACACAAATTGGCAGCCATAGGCTTGTAAGTGCTCTTAACTTCGACCGTACTCTAGAAATCAATGCCGAATCAAAAAGGACTTTTCTCAAGGTTGTAATGTAGGCTCTTTGGACAGGTGGGAATCAATATGGTAAAGTGACTCAAGTGAATGGAGAATAGAAAATCAGAAAATCAGACTTCGGTACTTCGAGATTAGGAACAGACTACTTCAAGCATATTCAATCAACAAACTTTCAATTCCAATTCTCTCAACACTTCAATTTTTTTTTTCTTTCTCTTTTCATTTTTTTTTTCAATCACTTCATTTTTTTTTTCGCACAAACACATGAGCTCATTTTTTTTTATTTTGCTCATTCTCAATTTTTTCTCTTTTTCCCACATCTCATAACTTCATCACTCCTTCTTCTCATATTCACTCAACAAACAACATTTTCCTTTTTCAACTCAATTCACTCCCTTCACATTCACACTTTCCTATTCTCCACTCAAATTGGGACAAAAAGGCTTAGGAATTGGAATAGTATTCATATGTTCTAGCAAATAAAATAGGCTTTAGGCTCAAAGGGGCTAACAAGGGATCAATGTCATTGGTAAGGAAAATTTTGGCTAAGTGACTTAATTAAATCAAAGATGGCCTAAGATCCTATTCGGCATATCAAACTAGACACAATCAAGAAGCAAGAGCACACACAAGTTCTAGCATCCTCTAAGGTGATGATCCACTCACAAACGAAGAGATTAATTAATGCATCAAAATCTCATAAGGCTCAAAAGCTCACGGCTTTCACATCCATGCTAGTCCTAGTGCATTCTCACTCTCATCACACAAGTACTCAAAAGAAAAATTCACAAGCATACAAGTTCTTTCTCAAATCAGCTCAAACTCAAACACCCACACAAAAGAATTTCTAACTCACCCTTACAACTCACTCTACTCATCAAATCATACTCAAAGATAGCAATCAACAAGCATAAGATGATTGATAGGCATGAAATATGCAATAGCGAGTCAAATCAAAATCACCCCAAGGAGTATCTCAACAAACCAATAATCAATCAAACTCAACTCAAAGATAAGGGCGCGCATGCATGTGCAATGTAACAAGAAACAAATAAAAAAAACTCCACCCCCCAAACTTCGACCTTGCTAGAGGTCTAAGTTTGGGGGTTGTGGGTTACCTCAACCAAACAATTCGGTTTCTCTCAATAGCTTTGCACACTCCCTTGTCTCAAGTTGGTCCCTTCAATCTGAATAACTCCATGATACCTTTACTCCTTTAGAGACAAGCCTACAAGCAACTCACTCAAATACGAGGTCAAACATACGACTTAAAATAACTCCCTAATAACTAAAAAAACTCAAAGCAAATAATAAAAAAAAAATGGGTTGCCTCCCATTCAGCGCTATTTTTAAGGTCCTCATGCCGGACCGAGCTCAAAGGAGCTTATGGGACATCATACTCAAATTTCCCTCCCTCACTCTCATAAGAGTGGTATTTGAACTCCTTTCCTTGATGCCCCACCATCATGAGCCCTTTTGCTTCCTTCCCCACCTCAAGTGGTATAGGTCTCAACTCCTTCTCACCTTTATCTGGAGGAGTCTTACTAAACAATTTCTTGAGTTTGGACTTTTTCTTCTTAACTCCTCCTTTTCCCTCTAACTGGACCACGTCCACTTTCTTCACCTCTTCATCCTTCAACTTCTTCACTTTATCCCTATCAAAATAATCAAGATCATAATGCTCATGGGTTAAATAATCAAGTGAAGGACTAACAAAATCATGAATATGAGAAGGATTAGGGATAGGAGGCGTGTCTTCAACACGAGGATCAATTGCATCCATGCAATACAAGCTCTCATCCTCCTTCGGGTGCTTCATGACTTCATATAGGGAGATCTTCACTTCTTGATCATCAACCTTCAATGTAATCTTCCCATTTGCCACGTCTAGCACCATCCCCGCCGTAGCTAAGAACGGTCTTCCCAAGATCAGGGGCACGTGCTCATCTTCCTCCATCTCTAGCACTACAAAGTCGACTGGAAAAATGTGATCTCCAACTCTCACGAGGACGTCTTCCACTACACCTTGAGGTCTCGTGATGGACCGATCGGCAAGTTGAAGCGTCATCATTGTGGGTTGAAGTTCACCACCTTTCAACTTCTTGAAAAGCGACAAAGGCATCAAATTAATGCTCGCCCCGAGGTCGCATAACGCTCCATTCTTGATCTCGTTCTCAATGTCACAAAGAATGGTGAAGCTCCCGGGATCCTTCAGCTTCGGTGGAAGCGCCTTGTGCACTAGTGCACTCACTTCGTGGTTCAACTGCACCAACTTCGGCTCATCAACTCTTCGTCTCTTCGCTATCAAGTCCTTCAGAAACTTTGCATAATGAGGCATCTGTTCCAAAGCATCATAAAAAGGAATGTTAATGTGAAGTTGTTTAAAAACATCAAGAAATTTTGCAAATTTTTCATCAAGCTTCTTTTTCATGAAGCGCTGTGGATACGGGACGGGTATCACAGATTTGGGTACCCCCCATTCATCTCTTTCTGTTTCTTTCACTTTATCCCTTGCTTCCTTTGCCTTTTTCCACTTTGGAACCCTCTCTATCTCCTCAAAGTCTTTCCCCTTCTGGGACTCATCTATATCTTTATGCTTCTCAATCCCTTCACTTTCAACCCCCTTCTCAACAGTAACACCTCCATCTTTCTTGTGTTCTCTTTCTCCCATCTCATCTTCCCCTTGGGGCGTCTCAGAATCAGCAGGCATCTGAGGACCTTCATAGTTGGTTCCACTTCTAAGCTGAATCGTCTTGCAATGCTCTTTCGGGTTCCCCTCCGGCATGGAAGGATATTTTCCCGGCTCTCTATTCACCATCTTTGCAATCTGGCGCATCTGGTACTCTATAGAAGTGAACCGCCTATTGTTCTCTTGTTGAGTTCTAGTCCACTCAACATTCATCTTCTGGAGGTCTTGATCACGTTGATCACCCTTTTTATGCAACTCTTTCACATCGTACTCCAAGGATGACAACCTCTTACTTCCTTCCTCCACCTTTTGAAGAATAGCTCTCAACATCTCCTCGGTTGATGCACCGCCTTCTCCACCAGGAGGTTTAGACCCCGGATCAACACCTGCAGGAACAGTAATACCAGCTTTTGGGTTAGCATAAGAAAAATTCTCATTTTTCCTCCATGTGTTTTGAGGAGGCTGCTGGCCTCCTTGAACTCCTTGTGTGTTCCTCCATTGATTTTGAGGTGGCTGAAGGCCTGGAGGTACAAATGGTTGGCCATAAGAAGGTCTTCCAAACTGATTTCCACCTTGGTAGCCATTCTGATTGTAATACGGACCTCCCATGTAATTGGCTACCTCTTGCTGTCCACTTGGTTGGTCTACTCTCTCATTCTCTACTGCATGCTCTCCAACCAAATTCTTCCCCAACTCGAGGTTGTTGATCTTCTCCATCATGGCCATCAATAGCCTTCTCGTTCCTTCACCTTCTTCAACCTGATGCACTCTCTGGAAGTCTGCATCTCCATTCCAAGCCCCGGCATTCGTGACAATGTTGTCCACGATCTCTCTACACCTCTCTATGCCTTGATTCAGGAATGCTCCGCCAGCACAGACGTCTAAATGGTCTTGCCCCGCCTTGTTAGCACCACTGTAGAAGAATACCATAATGTCTCCCTCGTTGTACCCATGCTGCGGGCACTCAATCAACATGTTTGAGTATCTCTCCCACGCTTGACGTAGGTCCTCTCCTTGCTTCTGGCGGAAAGAAGAGATCTCAATCCTCGCTTTTATAGTTCTTGATGGAGGGTAGAACCGCTCGAGGAATAGACGCTCGAGCTCGGCCCAAGTGGTAATACCTCCCCGCGGGAGCGTATTATCGTACCACTCTTTGGCTATTCCCGTCAATGAGAATGGGAACAGCCGCAGCCTCTTGGCATCTTCAGACATGCCATTGTAATTGAATGTGGGGGCTATCATGAGAAAACTCCTCAGGTGAGTGTGAGGATTCTCCTTCCCGATCACCCCCTTGAACTGATTCTCGGTCAGCAGCTTTAGAATTCCTGGGAAAATAGAGAAATTATTTGCCTCAACAGGAGGCAACGCCACTCCATCATAGTACCTCTGTGGTTGTGTCGCGAACCTGCCCCGAATAGCCATATTGTGATCTGCGTTCTGGGGCACAGGCTGAGGAGCAACAGGTGGTGCTGGTACTTGTTGAACTGGAGGTGGTTGGTACATAGGTGGTGGATGATATGGGTATGGTGGATAAGGGTATGGTGGGTATGGGTAATGTTGGTATACTGGGTTGTTGAAAGGGTTATTTGGGTTTTGTGGGTAAGCAGGGTTGTTCAGAGGATTATGGACAAAATTCTGAGCTGGATTGATGACGTTTTGTGCACCCGGGTTTTGGCTCTGACTATCCCCTAACGGATCTTGGTTCTTACTGGTGTTGCCCTCAGTGCCGTCAACCCGGTTCAACCCCTGGTTGAACTCATTCTCGGCATCTTCCAACTCATGATTGATGTCCATTGGTTCTTTCCCTAAGTCGGCCGCGTTCATCCTCCTCAAGAAAGCTCGGTTTCTCCTTGCTATCATCTCAGGATCTGCAGGTAACCTCTCTTCGCTCGTATTGCCTTGTGAGCGTGTTTTCATAAACCTGATACACTAGCAGAAGGATCAAAACGCAACTGCCTAATGAATGGAAATAAAAATAAAAACAGAAAATAAATCACCCACTACTAACTACTAAGCTATCTACAAGTCCTATTAAAAAAACATACAACGCCATCCCCGGCAACGGTGCCATTGACTTGAAGCGATTTTACTAACTTCTACTAGTCGCTTACCCGCAAGTGAACGGGTTCACTGTAGTATTAGCAAGTATAACGACCAAGTATATCGAACCCAAGGGACAGTGTATATGCGAATAGATCCCTGAAGATCTACGCGTCGTAGTTAATATGAGTGTATTATTTTTGGATTTTTAGAAAGATTAATTAAACTAAACTAAAATTATCCTACGAATGCAAAAGGAAAATGAAACGAAATATCAAAAGGTGTGTTTTCAAATATGAGATGGTGATGCTTAAGATAGGAATCCCTACGTATACTAATGGAGCAGGTACATAATCAAAATAACTGTGACACATAAGAATTAACCTAAGTCTAAGAATGCAAGGTGAAAGCTCAAGATTCTAAACCCTAATACTTTACCCTAACACTCGACTTCACTAATCTACTAACAAGTTAATAGATTGTGCTTAATTAATGAGACCCTAATTTAACTAAGGTGATGCGGTCGTCCTCCTTCGCTAAACTGGTAGATGAATTAACCTTTCCTAAACCCTCTCGTTAAGTCTACTCGTTGTTAAAGAGTGATACGGTCGTCCTCTCTCTAACACCTTTCGAACAAAATTCAAGAGCGAAGTCTAGATTAATTTTAAGAATTCATTAACCAAGAAAATTAAAACCTAACGTCACAAGTTACCCTAATTACGTACCCACAACCTACTTCTACGAGTTCATCCTACCCTAAGCATGCAAGGGTTTTAGCTAGACATAGATTTAACGTAAACAATAACAATTAGACAAGTGACGAACATGAACATGGTAATTAAATCAAAGAAAAGATCGTACATAAACTAGGGTTTTAAGATATAAAAGAATAAACTGAATTATTTAGCAAAACGAGGTCTCAACGTATTCAAGAACAAAAGATATTAAGAAACGAAACTAAAACGTGAAATCGTAATGTGAATTCGTAAGCAAAAACCTCAAAAACGTAAAACTAAACTTGCTCGTCTCTTCTCTTCCTTCTCTCTCTAAAAATTCTGTGTAAAAGTGATGTGGTGAGTTCGGGGATCCTTCAAAACGTGTTTGGAAGAGGTATATATAGGCAACGGGTCGAAATGGGATCTCATGGGCCAAAATTCCCGTCGAGCTCGAGTAGAGCTCGAGTAAAAAGTACTCGAGCAATGCAAGCTCGAGTGTTAAAATTGTACAGAACGTGAAAAGTACTCGAGCCCTTTAGCTCGAGTAGTTCTACTCGACCGGACCCTGCTCGAGTAGTCTACTCGAGTGCCCGCGTACTGGCTACTCGACCGGCTTCTGCTCGAGTGCACTACTTGAGTGCCCGAGTAGTGGCTACTCGACCAAGCCCTGCTCGAGTGCACTACTCGAGTGCCTGAGTAGTGTTTACTCGAGCACCTTCATCTTGAGTACTTCAATGACACTTTTGCTCACTAGAACTAATACTTCTCGTATTTCTTCCATATCTTCTCATCCTGGTATCCGTTTGAGTCGATTCGAAGTCCTACGAACTCCTCTTTTTGCCCTCTATCCATCTATAAGCATCAAAGAAACAAATTTGTTAGTTTGTGAAAATAATACTCAAATGACTCTAAATACTTATATAAATCCATCAAAACAAGGGCATTTCGAGCGACGAATCATGACAATTTCACGCCTAATCAATTGCCCACACGATGACCACATATATTGGACCATAATTTAAGGAATTTACAATGAACTAATTATAATACATAATATCTATACCGAAGATTAGCTTCACTATCATTAATGTTGCATTGATAGTATGTCAATTAGATATAATATTATAGTTATTTAATTCATCATAAATTACAACATCTTATAACATTAAGATTAAATTAAAACAAAAAAGTACAGAGATGCAGATTTAATAGGTTATTTATTAATATAATTGTTTAAATTAAGACTGGTATATTCAATTGGAATTTTATTGGATATTTTGAATTAAAAAGCCTATGGATATAGAAAATCTATAGACTCCATATAGAGTTTGACTGACTTTTTATATTGATTTACATGAATTTTCATAGACTTGAAAGGATTGTGGAATACACTTTTTTTATTGATTTACATGAATTTCCATATACTTTGACGCTGGAACCATTGATGCAAATATATATGGAATACACTTGTATATAAAAAAAACTATTCATATTGTTTAGAAAAAATACCAAAAAATACATTATTATTTATCATTAGTATTCTTATATTCATTTCCACCACAATTATATCTCACTCTCATTAGAAGTCTCTAGTTGTTAGAAAAGATTTTGGTAT
Organism: Ballota nigra; assembly: GCA_947034835.1. NCBI lineage: Eukaryota > Viridiplantae > Streptophyta > Magnoliopsida > Lamiales > Lamiaceae > Ballota > Ballota nigra. The sequence continues at coordinate 50,026,562 of OX344728.1, read as the reverse complement.
TTTTGGAAGAGTAGACTTGGCAGCAAGGCAGGGAATCCTTCATCCCCGTGGGGATCCGCTTCGAATGGGGCGGAGAATCCCCGAAGCAAACAGGAATAGGGATGAAGATTTTTTTTGCACCGTAGGCGGGGACGGAGATAGTATTCCTCGCCCGGCGGGACATGCATTATTTTTTATATAATTAATATATTTATATATATAAAATTTAAAAGTAAATTAATATTTCATAATTTTCACTCAATTAACTATTTATTCAAAATTACATCTATATTTTATTTAATATTATGTTATTAGTTCAAAATTATATAATTTTCACTCTAATATATATGTTAACTAAAAATATTGGAATTAGAGGTTCTTCAAATTTTAAATTAATTCTTTTAACACCAACTTAAAATAATTGTTGTGTATGATTAAATTTTTTAATTTAAATATTATTTTATATTTTTCTATATTTTAAAAATGAGATAAAAATTAATTAGGCGGGAAACGGGATATCCCCGCAGGGACAGGGATCCCCAGCGGGGCGGGGATGAGGATAAAAATTCCCTGTATATTTCGTGGGTATGGGGACGGGAATCCCCAATTTCTCGGGGACGAAAATCCCCAACGGGGATGGAGATCCATAAACTGTTGAATACCTATTTTTAAAAAAAATTAAAATCCGTATTAAATACCTCAGGATTTTTAAAGACTTTTTAAAATCTAAATTGAATATCCCTAAACTTTAAAAATCTAAAAAAATCCTATAGACTCCATAACCAATATACCCCCTGATCAACTAATATTGAGATTTGCAAAATTGACTGAAAATAATTGAAACACTAATCATTATTCATAAGTTATGCAACTAAAAAAATATCATTATACCACGATAAAGAAAGAGTAAGGTGTGAAATTCAACACACACACACACACACACACACACACACACACACACACACATATATATATATATATATATATATATATATATATATATATATATAATTGTTAATTAAGATTTAAATTATCATTTTTTATTGGTGTTTGAAAAATTGATGGAAATCAATTTATACATTTATTTAGAAAACATGTAACTAAATTATAGAATTAATTTATAAACTGAAAAAAAAATGTTATATGTATATGGAAATTACCATATGCACATCCGTCAGCACAAACTTTATGCCCACCGCAAATGTAATATTAACACATAAGCATACTTAAATAACCAATTAAAATAAGATAAAATATAGAGTGAAAATGGTTCATACATGACTCACCGGTTTAAACATCCCACTATATTGTCCCGGTGGAGAGCACTTTGCTGCTTTTGGTTGGTTAAAATAGCTAAATGAGTATTCGGTGTAGATCCCTCAAATTTTGTGGACTTAAAAAAATGTGTATGTGCAATAAAAAATTTAAATTTAAATATATTTTTATTTTTTTTATTTTTTTATAAATTAAAGCATTATAATTTGCGAGATTCTTAAGGTGAAACATAATTTAAATATGAAAAGAAAGTGAAATAAAAATATTTTATACTTAAAAACTTTATAAAATATTAATGAATCCAAAAATTTAATTTTCACGCCAAAAAATTACACTTATAATTACACTTCTTAAAAAATTTATTTGTAAAAAATGTTTCTTGTATAAAATTATGTATAAAATAAAATTAGTTCTTACATTAATTATTGAAAAATATTAGTTATTTTATTAAATAAGAATTACTTGTTTTCACTGCCGGCATGAGTTGTTTATACTGAAGTAATTTAGTTTGTTTTCACTAAACAACTAATATTCTTTAATGAAAATAATTACTACTCTTCAATAACAACAACTAATATTCTTCAATTGTTCATGTATGAATCAATTTCACTCTATGTTTTGTCTTAGTTTTATATGAATCTAATCTACATCACAATAATATGACAAAAATTTGTATGAGACCGTCTCATGGCATGAGACCACACAAATTAACACCTACCCCTATCCCTACCAAATTTTTAATGAGTCAATACCCTAATTACACTCATTCTCATTGTCTCATTCCACGAGACGATCTCATGCAAGACCTACTCAAATAAAATTTATCAACCTCATATATATCCAATCTACATCACAGAAAATTCTATCAATCTAATGTATTATAAAAAGAAAAAAAAATATTGAGTGAAAATGGTTCATACATGAAATATTGAAGGGTAGTAGTTGTTTTCACTAAAGAATATTAGTTGTTTTCACTAAAGGGTATTAGTTGTTAAGTGAAAACAAACTAAAATTCTTTAGTGAAAACAACTAATATTTTTCAGTGAAAATAACTAATATTGTTTAGTGGAAGCAACTAATACCCTTTTATGGTTCATGTAGAAACCAATTTCATTTTATACATACTCTTTAAAAAATTGAACGGCTAATTATATATATATATATATATATATATATATATATATATATATTATAATATAAATAAATAATAAATTTTGGATTCTTGTCACCCCATTTTACATACGAATTAACCTAATCTGAAAAATAAACTAAATGGTATATAAGATCCTTTTTAGATGTCAATTAGATGACATACAGTCAAACATACCAATAAAGGTTAGAAAAACATGAAACATAGAATTTCATTTGGACAATAAAATTAATTTGCCAAAATTCCAATCAAACAAAATCCTAACGTAAATTTTCCTACATTGTAAATCAATCCTCCTTTAGTATTATGCACATACACATGCCATATAAATACCTATTTAATATGCAATTCAATTAACACACAAATTTAGAAAAATGAATAAAATTTGAATATGAATAATTAATAATAATTCTATAAAAAAATTAAGTTGACTTGAATATACATAAATATAGTTTATGTCTATTAAATCATGAATATGCATGTATCAATAGCCTTCTGGTTAGATATTTCTAATAAAAATATCCAATCTAAATTAATATAAGCATTGACTAATTTTGTAAACCGCCTATTCTCATGTGATAAAAAAATACAATTTTTTCAAAAAGTATCTAATTTTTTTTTAACATGTATAACATGTGAATATATATTAAATAAATTATTTCTATTGAGTAAATAAATAAATGTAAGCATATAAATTAAATAAAATATTAAATTAGCATGTATCCAAGGGATGATATATACTTCATCTTCCACATGATTAATCGATCCATTGCCATTTATATGAAATCATCCGAAATTTAATGGCTCCTAAAACTATCCCTATATCACTGCTAAAATTATCCGAACTCAAAGTTTACTTAATTTTTTTTTTTAAAAGCGTTCCTTGTTAGAATGTATACCAAAAAAAATTAAATCTAAAAAAAAAATTGACTTTTTCAACCATAATTTTGACTCTTAAAAAATTAGAAATTTTCTAAAGTCTAAAGCCTGAAAAAGTGACAGGAATATGGAAGAATAGTAGGTGCATTCTTCATCAATGGAGTTTGGGGCATTTCTTCAACAAATGAAAAGAGTGGGACAATCGAATGAATAATGAAAAGAAACAAACAATGCATCCATCGACAAATTCTTCATCAATGGAGGTAGTTTCTTCAAATTCTTCCTTTATTCAAGAATTGACCGTAATTTCTTTTTGTACAAAATTTACCGAGAATGCAACACAATCTTCTACGTTTCATGGATTGACTAAATTCTTCACCAAATTAAGAGAATGGCTAGTTATGGAAGAAACATGAGTAATCTTTGTGACCGTCTTTGATTTTGCCCGTAAAAATCTCATAGAACTTACAATATAATGGGAAGTTACAATATTGTGGGGTTAAATGTGGATTTTTTTAATACTCCATTGTTTTAGGAATATAATAGGGCAAAATGTATTACAGGGACAACATGTTTGACAAATGAAGAAATGATGTGTACGATCTTCACAATTCTTTGTAATAGCCTCATGGAACACAACAATCTAATCATGTGATTAAAACTGAATTTAAAACACTAAAATTTGTGCATGAATGACTCATAGAAGAATATAATTTTCATTCATGAAAAATCTTAAAATCTCTAATAAGTATTTTGACTAATCTTCATATGTCTATTGAATATCTTGAATAATATTCAATCCTCTAACGAACTTCTTGAATAGTCTTCAATCCTCTGACGAATCTCTTCAAATCTCTAGATATATATGTTAAAATGTCGATGTAACGAAATGAAAATATAGAGTCAATAACAATTCATACCAGTTAGCATCTACATTACTTTTTACATAAGAATCATAAAAAAAAAAAATTGGTGGTGAAGATACTGAAGAGAGTGAAGAATATAAATAGACTTAAAATGTAACGGCTGCTAATTAGTTGCAAATCATTGGCATAATATATTCTTATCAACTTTAATTGCATAATAACACAGTGAACGGTAATGATGAAAAGATGAAATGTTGATCAATGGTTGTGAAAAGTTCCCTCCAAAACTATTTTAGGAAAACTTGTTGCTATTATATATTTATGATTAAGGCAAATATTTTTATGCGAGAAAAAAGTTTTTTTGGTCCCATAACTTATCTTGTGTTCAATTTACGTCCCAAAAAATTTAACTATTCAATTTTGGACAACTAAATAAGTTATGGGATCAAAATTGAATAGTTAAATTTTTTGGGACGTAAATTGGACACAAGATAAGTTATGGGACCAAAAATTTTTTTTTCTAATTTTTATGCACTAGTTGTACTGTCTAATTTAAGCATATTTTAAATAATATTAGTTGTTTTTACTATAAGATATAAGTTGGTCAGTATTAATTGTTTTATTGAATATTATTAATTATTTTTATTTAATAATATTAATTGTATATCAATCGCACAATACAGTTGGTGCACCTAAGTGTAACTGGTTGGACAATTTAAATCGCTTATGAATTATAATGTATACCCTATTTGTCCCTTTAAAATAGTCTTACACGTTTTTTTTCAAATAAATTAAGAAATTGAAGCTAATATAGTTATAATATTTTTTTATTTACTTTCCCTTTTAGTCCCTTTGAGACTTTGACTACTTGATTTCCAAGAAATTACTAGTAGAAAGATAATTCAATAGGGATAAAAATTAAAATACAAATTTAATGATATGCTTAAGTCAATGAATTTTGTGGACAAAGAAAAAAAAAATTAGAGCTGAGAGAGGAGGAAGACGGTAACATTTTGATGACATCTCATTTAATGATATAACCTGTTTTGTTAATTTAATGACTCAAAGCTGCTATCTTAGATGACAATTTTTTTTTAATGGTACAACGACTAAACTGATTCACTGAACCTAGTGCTTTTCTGTGGTCATAAGCTCATAATCTCCTCTCTGATTAGCCGTGACGCATTAATTTGAGTACAAACTAGTGCATCCCCCCTTCTACTATGAATTGAGATTCTACTCTTTTTTAGCGGAATTGAGATTCTACTCTCAATTCACATCATCTTCTTGCTATTTACTCACTCCGTTCTTTTTATATGTCGGATTTTATTCATTTAAACAAATTAATTTAATTATTAATTTGGTATAAAAAACTTTTAAGAGTCGTTTGATTCACAGAATGAGATTGATTAGATGAGATTGGATTATATGCCATTGAATTAGATAGGATTATTTGAGGAGGAATGTGTGTTTGGATTGTAGGATTGTTTGAATGATTAAGTGGGTTTAAAGTACAAATGTGCAATATACTATTTTTAAAGCATGAGACTATGGAGTCCCACCATCCCTAAGGGATAATTTAGTCCCTCATTTTATGGATTATGTAGGTTTATGACTCGGGCCCCAATTTTATCCCGGGCCGTAAACCTGCGAAACAAACGCAATATTACATGGGATTGAGTGGGACTAAAACTTTAGTCTCACCCAATCAAGCAAACCAAACGACCCCTTATACTTTTATTTAATCACAAATTCTCATTTACATTCAAATGCATATTATACACTTGAATTTTGAGTCAAATTTCAAATAAATTTGATTTTTCAAAGCTCATTAAATAAACTAGTGTTTGAAACGTCAAAATTGATTTGAAATTGAGCTCAAAATTCAAGTGCATGCTCTTATTAATCACTCTTATTAAATATATAAAAATTACAATAAATACTACTTCCTTCGTCCAATTTTACTGGTCTTATTTTTTGGGCTGTTATTTTTTGCCATATGTTGTAGGTTATTATGGGGTATTGTGAGGCTCATTTATGAATAAAATGATTGTTTATGGAAAAAAAATGAACATCACAATAACCCATAATACCCTCTAATATAAAAAAAAAAAAAAGGTATAACAGTTCAAAAAACAAGACTAGTAAAATTAGATGGATATGATATTTATTAGAAGTATTTTATTGGAATGAGGTAAATTTTCATTAATGATAAATAAAAAAATAACGATTTGGATAAAATGATACAATTAAAAGGAATATAGTAAAGAAAATATTTAGAGTGTAACTATTTACACCGCTCAGCAGGAATGGATCCATGGGATGGGATGGGATGGGATGGGGTGGGGTGGGGTGGGGTGGGGTGGGGTGGGGGGAGAGGGGAGAAAAAATTCATGAATTTAAGATATATAAAAAATTTCTACATATATAATATAAAAATTCTTGTATACAATCAAGTGCATAACATATTAAAATTGAACTCAAAATTGAGATGTATGTTATGCACTTGAGTGCACACAAGAATCACTCTTAATATAGAAAATTTAAAGGGTTAATATCAAATTGACTTTTGTTTTATTGACCATTTATCAATTTCCGACCTGTACAATTTTTTTTTTTTATCAAATCTTAATATCCTATATAGACAAAGTTTTTTAAGTCTATGTGGCAAGCCCACATTCCTTTATTTTGAAAATCCTCTCATCTCATTCACCAAATCCATTGACTTTAAAAATTATATTCTCAGTCATTCAAAGTTAATCACTAATCTTAACCGTTGATTTTTTCACATACTCTCTATATATACCATATCTCTCTCACAACAAAAAATCAATTTCAATAATCTCTACAAAGAAATCGTTCAATTTCTCTCATACATATTTTAAAATTTCTCTCATACATATTTCAAAATTTCTCTCATACGTTCGATTCTTGGCAAATAGATTCGTTCGTTTTTCTTTTGATTTTTTTTTTTTTTTGCTATGAAGATCTATATTGATTCTCCTTTCGTCTAAATCTTCATTTTTTTTTACAGGATTTTCATCTCAAGATATTCAATCTTCATATTTCTTTTTTGCAGGATCTTCATCTTAAGATATTTATGTTTTATTTTATGTTTTTGGTCATTTTATTGTGTGAATTTAATTCTTATATTCTGTTTAATCTCTTTTACTAATGATTCTTTCCTCAAAATCATTTTTTTTTTCAGGATACAAATCTATATATGTCAAAGGTATTTACTAAATTATGTTGTTTCTTTATTTTTTTTATTAATTATTATTTTATTTTATTCTATTCGTATGAAAATCATTATTGTGTGAATTGTTTTGATTTTTTTTATAGGATTGAACATCAATAATGAAGATGAAGTGGATGATCAATTTTTAATATGAAAATGAAATGGAAGATCAATTTTAATGTGAAAAAAAAGAATAGTTGATTATATATTAAAAATTGTATTTTTTTTCAATATTATCAATGTATATTATTTTCCAATATTGATTCATTACCCTGCCTTTTCTTCATTTCTCCAATTAATGAGATAAACTTGATGCTTCCTTCTTTCCTTGAATGGCGCGGGGTTCGGCCGTCCGAGGCTTTTCTTCTATCTAAAAAAATAAATGTATGGTATTTCTCCCCAATTTCCCACCTTCAAGTGAATGGCCGAAGGAATAAGAAACCAACCTTCTTATCAGTTTCCTTCATGGGCTGCTTTTATTTAAAAAAAAAAAAATTCAATATTGTAATGTATTACTAACAATTCAATGTATTAATTATAATTCTATAAATAAAATTCTTTATATTTAATTACAATTCTATGTTAATGTATTATTTAAAATTCAATGCATATTATTATTATATAAATAATATTTTTTTTTTTTGTTTATTTTCATTTCTATAAATAATAATTTCTATGTTGATACTAATTTGATTAGAATGTTATATATACAATCAAAATATACATTTGATCATTTCAAATGATTAATAATTCTTATTTTTTATTCTAAATTTCAAAAATATTAAATTCTTTAATGAAATTAGGAATTTTGACTCTTTTTAAAACATGTGATTTAAGTGTAAAGTCATACACCAATCAATATATTAGTTAATCTTAATTATCGATCTTTACTTATTTATATCAATTATAAATCTATTTTTGACTTGGTCTAATATATTCTGTGTTTGTACGTGTATCCCATATTCCTTACTTTTTGGATGGTAGATATCTTTAAAAAAAAAAAAAAAACTTCCGATCATGATTAACTAATAATAAATGATTTCATGTTTATGATTTTTAATGTTATATATACAATCAAAATATACCTTTGATAAATTCAACTGATTAACAATTGTTATTGTTTGTTTAAAAATTCGAAAATAATTATAGGCCATCAATATTTTTAGGGAAATTTGATCTTTTTAAAACATGTGATTTAACTATAAAGCCATACACCAATCAATATATAAATTTAAACTAATTATGTACTTTAATTATTTACATCAATTTTAAATTTATTGGTAAAGGACTAATTATATTAGGAAAAGTTGACTAATTTTATGTGATGATTTAGTCCATAAAATTTTGATATTAAGGTTATATTAGGAATATTTGACTCTTATAAAACATGTGTTTTAATCAACCTTATCTTATATATTGTCTAAATTTATCATATTTTTTGAATGATTAGATAAAAAATAATTATATTAGGAGAAGTTGACTAATTTTTTTTTATGATGATTTATCATATTCTTATAAATGAGATGAAATTCTATTTTTGTGTGTATCACTCCTTAATTTTTGAAAGGTGGATATCTTTTAAAAAAATAAACTTCCGATGAATAAATTGATATAAAACATCAAATGAAATTCTATGTTTGTATGTATCCCATATTCCTTAATTTTTAGAAGGTGGATATCTTTTAAAAAAAATAAACCTCCGATGAATAAATTGATAAGTTCACGATTCATTAAAATTAATGGCCATGCATATTTCCTTAAGATTTTATAAGTATTTTACTTAATATGTATATGGTATATTGATTAAAAATTGACTTTTTATAAACTATGTGTTTTAATTAATCTTAATTTATATTTTGTCTAAATTCATCCTATTTTTTGAATAATTAAAAATAGATTAACTATATTAGGAAAAGCTGACTAATTTTATATGATGATTTAATTCATATTATTTTGAATTTAGGGAACATTTGATTCTTTATAAAAAAAATGTATTTTAATCAACCTTAACTTATATACTTCTAAATTTATCATATTTTTTAAATAATTCAAAATAAACTAATTATATTAGGAGAAGTTGACTAATTTTTTTGTGATGACTTAATTCATATTCTTTCAAATTAGATGAAATTATTTCTATATGTGTGATTGAATATATATTACTTATATTGTGATTATTTGATTCTTAATAAAACATATGTTTTAATTAACTTTAACTTATATTTTTTCTAAATACATTCTATATTTTAAATAATTAAATGGATTGGGATCTTGCACTAAAAGCCAACAACAAATGTTGGGCAAGTATCCTACGTCATTTTGATCTTTTTATTGTGTTTTACACATTATCTTTTGAGTATAGTAGTAATACTATAAGTCTTTTTTAAACAATACTACTTTGAGTACCCATTCTACCACAATATAATATTTGGTATCAAAATACAATAAGCATAGAGTTCATGTCCATCTTATTAATGCAATTAAATTTCTAAATTAAATTAATGTAAAAAAAATGAATATTATTTATAATAAATTAAGAAATAAATATATATTGATTACTACGAATTTATCATATTTACATAATAGTATGATTTGATATGAAAATTAATATTATTTAATTAGAAAAATATAGAGTAAACAAGTTGCACCGTGAACAAATTTAGAAGTTACTCGTTGTTTCACTAAATGATATTAATTGGTTCAACTGAAGGGTATTAGTTGTTTCACTAAAATGTATTCATGTAAGTTATTAATTGTTCTCCCTAAAGGGTATCGGTTGACCTCATTAATGGTATTAGTTGAAAATTTTACGGCGAAGTTTGTTCACATTATAAATACTCTATTTATTAGTTTAAATATGAAATCTTCCATACACATATATAAAAAAATAATACAAAAATTTGTGTGAGACGGTTTCATAGTGAGACGATTCACAAACTAACAAAAATTAACACTCACCTCTTCCAAAGTATTAATGTGTCATGCTTAACTTTTATTTCGTTTCACTGTTATACAATCTCACGCAAGACCTACTCATAAAAAAATATTAGGTGGAAATTAAAATAAAAAAGATTTTATTTTTTAATAATAACATACGATAGTGAAAAAGCAAAAAAAAAAAAATTACTAAACTTTCATTTGTAAAATGCAATAAAAGATCAAAATGGTGTAGTTTATTCCATAGCATTTGTTGTTGGGTTTTAGTGCACCGTTGAGGATCAAAATCCTAATTAAATATAGACTAATTATATTTAAAAGTTAATTTATTTTATTGCATGACTTAGGTCCACATTATTTCGAATCAATTAACTTATTCAATTTTATCTATTAATTTAACTTAAATATTATTTTATGAATATGCCCTTAATTTAAACTATACTAATTTAATTTTAATTGATCAAATTTATGTTCAATTATGTTACACATGTTAGTTTAATTTTTGACATCTTTTTGATGTACAATTATTCATATATCAGACATCTAATAAATTTTATTGTTAATTATTATATTTTGAGAGATTAAATATGTCAATCATCATATTTAAGACTATAATATTTGACATGGTCTTTTTAGTATTATTGTGCATATATTATTTTTACCTAAAACTTAGGAATAATATGTCTTGCACATATTAACACAATTTGAATGATTTTTTAAAAAAATATTTCAATAATTATTTTTTGTTGTGAATAAATATTTCAATAATTATTTTTAATTGTGAATATATATTTTTCACGAAAATATAAAATTATTTAATATGTTTTAACATAGTCTAATATTCTATGTGTGAATTCCACATTCTTTAATTTTTGGATGGTTGGTATCTTATATAAAAAAAATGATTATGTTTTCATAATTGATATATATGCATTTAAATTGTAGAAAAAAAATTTATTAATACATTAAGAAAAATAAATTATTAATACATTAACTTTACTTATATAATTGTATACATAGTTTTCACTAAATTGGAATGCATAAAGAAAACACTTCACCTTCACTAAGTCAGACGACATGTTCAGGTAAAATTAAATTAAATTTTAAAATATTAGGTACAAAATGCTACTAATATTTTCAGCATTTGATTCATTTTAGATTATTGATACATTAATAATTAAAATTTATTTTATATTAATATGTACAGATATAGAATATGCAGGAAGTATTCACAAAGGTGTGTTATTTATTTCATTCTAAAATTATAGTTTTACATTTTTTAAATTTTATTTATTTGAGTGAGTTTAAATATATTTATGTAGGTTAAGTAATTATCCTAGATACTTTATTAAATTCTATTTACTTTTATTTGTTTTCATTGCAAAAAATTGTGTTAAGCATACTAGAATGTTGAGAAGATCTGTGATTTGTGGAAAACGTGGTGTTTTGAATGAAATTGATTAGATTTATTGATTAGGCGTGAAATTGTCATGATTCGTCATTTGAAATACCTTAGTTTTGGTCAGTTTTGCCGAGTTTTTAGAGTCAATTGAGCATTATTTCTTTACATTGATGAATTTGTCTCTTTGATGCTCATAGGTGAATCGAGGACGAAAAACGGAGTTTGTAGGACTTTGAATCGACTCAAATGGATGCCCGGATGAGAAGATATCGAAGAAATACAATTGGTATTAGTGCGGAAGAAGAAAAATATTACTTTGGGAAATTCTGGAGTCATTCGAGTGGCTCAGGTCGAGCACTAGCGCTCGAGCACGTTGCTCGAGTGCCAAAAATATACAGAAGATTTCTTGCGCTCGAGCAGCTCGAGCGCCACCGCTCAAGCGTGTTGCTCGAGCGCCCCAAAAAATGCAGAGGATTTCGAGCGCTCGACCAGCTCGAGCGTCACCGCTCGAGCGATTGCACCATTCGAGCTACACTGCTCGAGCGCCACCGCTCGAGCAGGTGTGATTTCGTGCTTCCGGATGCGTTTTTCAGCCCACGAGTTCCCGATTCGGCCCAATGCTTATATATACTCGTCCCGAGCTCGTTTTTACAGACACTTTTTGACACCTAGAGACCTTGATACCACTTGATACGTGATTACTTTTAGAGTTAGATTTTGGAGAGGAAGAGACGAGCAAGCTTTACTTTATGTTTAATCGAGGTTTTAGTACGAATTCTTAGTTTATTTTCGTTTCTTAGTTTCTTTTCATTAGTTCGATTATGTTAAAACACTTTAAACTTCGTTTTTATTAATTAAATTTCAGTTCTTTGCAAGTATTTCTTTAAACCCTAGTTTATGTTTGATCTTTTATTCATTCAAATTATTATGTTTATTTTTCCTCACTTCTTCTATTGCTTTTATTATTGTCAAAGCCATGTCTGGCTAAAACCCTTGCATGCTTAGGTTAGGATGAACTCGTAGAAGTAGGATGTGGGTACGTAATTAGGGTAATTCGTGACGTTAGTTTTAATTCTCTTAATTAATGAATTCTTAAAATTAACCTTAACTTTCCTTTGAACTTCGTTTGAAAAGTGTTAGACAGAGGACGACCGTATCACTCAATAACAACGAGTAGACGTAACTAGGAGGTTTAGAAGAGATTAATTAATCTACCGGTTTATCAAGGAGGACGACCGTATCACCATTAGTTAAATTAGGGTCTCTTTAATTAAGCACAATCTATTAATTCGTTAGTGGATTAGTGAAGTCGATTGCTAGGATAAAGTATTAGGGTTTTAATTCTTAAGCTTTCATCTTACAATCTTTTACTTAGGTTATTTCTTGCGCGTCACGATTATTTTGATTATGTACCTGCTCTGTTAGTATACGTAGGGATTCCTATCCTAAGCATCACCATCACTTATTTGAATACAAACCTTTGTTAATTCGTTTCTTCCGTTATTTAGTTTAATTAGTTTATTTTAGTTGCTTTTAATTAATTCTTCAGAAAATCCAAAAACATACATTCATATTAGCTACGACGCGTAGATCTTCAGGGATCTATTCGCATACATACCTTCCCTTGGGTTCGATAATACTTGGTCCCTATACTTACTTATACTACAGTGAACCCGTACTCTTGCAGGGAAACTACTAGTCGAAAGCTTGTATTTTCGGATTCAAGTCAATGGCGTCGTTGCCGGGAATGGCGTTGTATGTATTTTTAATAGGACTTGTAGATAGTTTAGTAGTTAGTAGTGAGTGATTTACTTTTCTGTTTACGTATTCGGCAGTTGCGTTTTTATTTTTTTTATTAGTATTTCAGGTTTATGAAAACACGCTCACAAGGTGCTACGAGCGAAGAGAGATTACTGTTGGATCCTGAGACAATAGCAAGAAGAAACCGAGCCTTCTTAAGAAGGATGAACGCTGCCGAAGGAGGGAAAAAACCAATGGACATTACTAATGAGTTGGATGATGTCGAGAATGAGTTTAATCAGACTTTGAACCGGGCTGACGGCACTGAAGGCAATTCCAGTAAGAACCAAGATCCGTCAGGGGACAGCCAGAGCCAAAACCCGGGTACACAGCACGTGAACAATCCAGCTCATAATCTTGTCCAACATCCTCAGAACAACCCTGCTTACCCATATCCTAACTTACCACAAAACAACTTACCTTACCCTTACCCATACCCACCTTATCCATATCCACCATACCCATATCCTCCACCGCCTGTTTACAACTAACCACCAGCTTATCAACCACCACCACCCCAACAAGTACCCGTACCAGCTGCTAATCCTCAACACGTTCCTCAGAATGCAGATCAGAACATAGCTATTAGAGGGAGGTTCGCGGCTCAACCGCAGAGGTACTATGATGGAGTGGCATTGCCCCCTGTAGAGGCAAATAACTTCTCGATTTTCCCAGGAATTCTTAAGCTGCTTACCGAGAATCAATTCAAGGGGGAGGTTGGGAAGGAGAATCCTCATACTTATCTAAGGAGTTTTCTGATGATCGCATCAATATTCAATTATAACGGCATGTCTGAAGATGCCAAGAGGCTCAGGCTGTTCCCATTCTCTTTGACGGGAATAGCCAAGGAGTGGTACGATAACACGCTCCCACGGGGAGGTGTAACCACATGGGCCGAGCTCGAGCGTCTGTTCCTCGAGCGATTCTACCCTCCATCGAGAACTATTAAAGCAAGGATAGAGATCTCTTCTTTCCGCCAGAAGCCAGGAGATGATTTACGTCAGGCTTGGAAGAGATACTCAAATATGTTGATTGAATGCCCGCAGCACGGGTGCAATGAGGGAGATATCATGTCATTCTTCTATAGTGGAGCCAGCAAGGCTGGCCAGGCCCATCTCGATGCATGTGCCAGTGGAGCTTTTCTGAACTAAGGGATAGCGAGATGTAGAGAAATTGTCGACAACATTGTCACGAATGCCGGGGCATAGAATGAGGATCCGAAATTTCAGCGAGCGTGCAAGTTGGAGGAGAATGAGGGTACGAGGAAGCTGTTGATGGCTATGATGGAGAAGATTAGCAACCTTGAGATGGGGCAGAATCTGGTTGGAGGGAATTTAGCAGTGAGCGAGAAAATGGACCCACCCACGAGTCAGCAAGAAGAGGCCAACTATATGGGAAGGCCTAACTATCCACAAGGCGGGTATCCACAAGGTGGCAATCAGTTTGGAAGACCTTCTTATGGCCAACCATTTGTACCTCCAGGTCCTCAGCCGCCTCAAAATCAATAGAGGAACACACAAGGATATCAAGGAGGACAGCAGCCTCCTCAAAACACATGGAGGAAAAATGAGAATTTTTCGTATGCTAATCCAAAGGTTGGTATTACAGTCCCTCCAGGTGTTGACCCAGGTTCAAAACCTCCGGGTGGAGAAGGCGGTACCTCAACTGAGGAGATGTTGAGAGCTATCCTTCAGAAGGTGGAGAAAGGTAGAAAGAGGTTGTCCTCTTTGGAGTATGACGTTAAAGAGTTGCATAAGAAAGGTGATCAGCGTGATCAAGAACTCCAGAAGAGAGATGTACAGCTGAATCGAATTCAGCAAGAGAACAATAGGCGGTTCACTTTGATAGAGTTTTAGATGAGCCAGATCGTAAAAACATTGGGTAGAGAGTCGGGTAAGTATCCTTCTATGCCGGAGGGAAACCCGAAAGAACATTGCAAGGCAATCCAGCTTAGAAGTGGAACCAACTATGATGGTCCTCAGATGCCTGCTGATTTTGAGATGCCCCAAGGAGAGGTGGAGATAGAAGGAAAAGAGCCTGAGGCAGTTAGAGATGAGATTGAAGAGATGAGAGTTGAGAAAGGAGTTGAGGGTGAAGGCATTCAGAAGAGCAAAGATGAGGATGAGTCCAATGAGAGCAAAGAGCCTGAAGAGGAAGGCATTGAGAAGGTTGAAAGAGTTCCTAAGTGGAAGAAGACAAAAGAAGCAAGGGAGAAAGTGAAAGAGACCGAGCGTGATGAATGGGGGGTACCCAAATCTGTGATACCTGTCCCGTATCCACAACGCTTCATGAAGAAAAAGCTTGATGAGAAATTCGCTAAATTCCTTGATGTTTTTAAGAAATTGCATATTAGCATTCCTTTTTATGATGCTTTGGAACAGATGCCGAATTATGCCAAGTTCCTGAAGGATTTAATTGCGAAGAGACGGCGAGTAGATGAGCCCAAGTTGGTGTAGCTGAACCATGAGGTAAGTGCATTAGTGCACAAAGCGCTTCCACCGAAGTTGAAGGATCCCGGGAGTTTCACGATCTTATGTGATATTGGAAATGGAGTTAAGAAGGGAGCATTGTGCGACCTTGGGGCGAGCATCAATCTTATGCCCTTGTAGTTATTCAAGAAGTTGGAGGGTGGAGAGCTCCAACCGACAATGATGACGCTTCAACTTGCCGACCAGTCTATTACTCGACCTCAAGGTGTAGTTGAAGACGTTCTCGTGAAGGTTGGGGATCACATATTTCCAGCAGATTTTGTAGTGCTTGACATGGAGGAAGATGAGCACGTTCCATTGATCTTGGGAAGACCGTTCTTAGCAACGGCCGGGATGGTGTTAGATGTGGCAAACGGGAAGATCACGTTGAAAGTTGATGATCAAGAAGTGAAGATTTCCCTATATGAAGCCATGAAGCACCCGAAGGAGGATGAGAGTTGTTATTGCATGGATGCCATTGATCCTTGTGTTGAAGACACACCTCCTATCCATAATCTTTCTTTTACTCATGATTTTGATAATCCTTCATTTGATGAGTTAACCCATGAGCATTATGATCTTGATTATGTTGATAGGGATAAAGTGAAGAAGTTAAAGGATGAAGAAGTGAAAGGTGAGGACGTGGTCCAGTTGGAGAGGAAAGGAGGAGTTAAGAAGAAAAAGTCCAAGCGCAAGAAATTGCTTAGTAAGATTTCTCCAGATAAAGGTGAGAAGAAGTTGAGACCCCCACCACTTGAGGTGGAGAAGAAAGCAAAGGAGCTCATGATGGAGGGGCATCAAGGAAAGAAATGCAAGCACCACTCTTATGAGAGTAAGGGAGGTAAATTTGGGTATCATGTCCCATAAGCTCCTTTGAGCTCGGTCCGGCATTAGGACCTTAAAAATAGCGCTGAATGGGAGGCAACCAATTTTTTATTTGTTTTTCAGTATTTTTATGTTATTAGGGTGTTGTTGAATCGTAAGTTTTAACCTCGTACATGAGAGTTTTATTTTGTAGGCTTGTCTCGAGAGAGTAGAGGAATCATGGAGTTATCCAAAATGGAGGAACTCAAGCAAAAGAGTGTGACACGTTGTTGAGAAACTTGAATTATTTGGATGAGGTATCCCACAACCCCAAATTTAGACCTCTTCACAAGGTCGAAGTTTGGGGGGTGGTATTTTTATATGTTTTCTTGTTACATTGCACCGGTGCACACGTCTCTTTGAGTTGAGTTTGGTTATTTGAGTCTTGAGATGCTCCTTGAGCTGATATTGGTTTGATTTACTACTACTTATTTCATGCCTATCAATCATCTTATGCTTGTTGATTGCTATATTTGAGTATGATTTGATGAGTAGGGTGAATTGTGAGGTTGAGTTAGGAGTTTTGTTGTTTGAGTGTTTGAGTTAGAGTGGATTTGAGAAAGAACTAGTATGCTTGTGAATTTTCTTTGTGAGTACTTGTGTGATGAGAGTGAGAATTCACTAGGACTAGCATGGATGTGAAAGCCGTGAGATTTGAGCCTTTTGAGATTTGATGCATGAAATAATCTCTTCGTTTGTGAGTGGATCGTCACCTTAGAGGATGCTAGAACTTGTGTGTGCTCTTGCTTCTTGATTGTGTCTAGTTTGATATGCCGAATGTGATCTTAGGCCATCTTTGTTTTGATTGAGTCACTTAGCCTAAATTTTCCCTACCATTGACATTTGTCCCTTGTTATTCCCTTTGAGTTTTAAGCCTATTTCATTTGCTAGCACATATGAACACTATTCCAGTTCCTAAGCCTTTTTGTCCCAATTTGAGTGGAGAATAGGAAAAGTGTGAATGTGAAGGAATTGAATTGAGTTGAAAAAGGAAAATGTTGTTTGTTGAGTGAGTATGAGAAGAAGGTGTGATGAAGTTTTGAGTTGTGGGAAAGAACAAAAAGTTGAGAATGAGCAAAAGAAAAAAATGAGCTCATGTGTTTGTGGAAAAAAGAAAAAAAAAGTGAAGTGATTGAGAAAAGTGAAAAAAATGAGAAAGAAAAAAATTGAAGTGTTGAGAGTGTTGGAATTGAAAGTGTGTTTATTGAATATGTTGAAGTAGTCTGTTCCTAATCTCGAAGTACCGAAGTGTGATTTTCTATTCTCCATTCACTTGAGTCACTCACCTATATTGTTATCCCACCTGTCCAAAGAGCCTACATTACAACCTTGAGAAAAGTCCTTTTTGATTCGGCATTGATTTCTAGAGTATGGTCGGAGTTGAGAGTGCTTACAAGCCTATGGCTGCCGATATGTGTGATTGATTGTTTGAGTGAGTCCCTTTATCATTGATATACACTTGTGAGGGAGTGAAACACATCGTTGAGTGCACATCCATGTTTGATTTTGGTGATTCTTGTTGTTGTTGCATGAGTATGATGAGGGAATGTGAGTGAGTATACTTGTGATTGATCTTTGAAGCCCGAGTTCATTCGCTTACATGATTTGATTCGTTGACTCATTCCTAATAATTTCACTTGACTTATTATTTCATTGCTTGATGTCGAGCAATATGGTAAGTTTAGGGGGGTTGATTAGGCGTGAAATTGTCATGATTCGTCATTTGAAATACCTTAGTTTTGGTCGGTTTTGCCGAGTATTTAGAGTCAATTGATCATTATTTCTATACATTGATGAATTTGTCTCTTTGATGCTCATAGGTGAATCGAGGACAAAAAACGGAGTTCGTAGGACTTTGAATCGACTCAAACAGATGCCCGGATGAGAAGATATCGAAGAAATACGATTGGTATTAGTGCGGAAGAAGAAAATTATTACTTTGGGAAATTCTGGAGTCATTCGAGTGGCTCAGGTCGAGCACTAGCGCTCAAGAACGTTGCTCCAGTGCCAAAAATATACAGAAGATTTCTTGCGCTCGAGCAGCTCGAGCGCGACCGCTCGAGCGTGTTGCTCAAGCGCCCCAAAACATGCAGAGGATTTCGAGCGCTCGACCAGCTCGAGCGCCACCGCTCGAGCGATTGCACCATTCGAGCTACACTGCTCGAGCGCCACCGCTCGAGCAGGTGTGCTCGAGCACTTCCAAATTTCGTGCTTCCGGATGCGTTTTTCGGCCCACGAGTTCCCGATTCGGCCCAATGCTTATATATACTCGTCCTGAGCTCGTTTTTACAGACACTTTTTGACACCTAGAGACCTTGATACCACTTGATACGGGATTATTTTTAGAGTTAGATTTTGGAGAGGAAGAGACGAGAAAGCTTTACTTTACGTTTAATCGAGGTTTTAGTACGAATTCTTAGTTTATTTTTGTTTCTTAGTTTCTTTTCATTAGTTCGATTACGTTAAAACACTTTAAACTTTGTTTTTATTAATTAAATTTCAGTTCTTTGCAAGTATTTCTTTAAACCCTAGTTTATGTTTGATCTTTTATTCGTTCAAATCATTATGTTTATGTTCGTCACTTCTTCTATTGCTTTTATTATTGTCAAAGCCATGTCCGGCTAAAACCCTTGCATGCTTAGGTTAGGATGAACTCGTAGAAGTAGGATGTGGGTACGTAATTAGGGTAATTCGTGACGTTAGTTTTAATTCTATTAATTAATGAATTCTTAAAATTAACCTTAACTTTCCTTTGAACTTCGTTTGAAAAGTGTTAGAGAGAGGACAACCGTATCACTCAATAACAACGAGTAGATGTAACTAGGAGGTTTAGAAGAGGTTAATTAATCTACCGGTTTATCTAAGGAGGACGACCGTATCACCATTAGTTAAATTAGGGTCTCTTTAATTAAGCACAATCTATTAATTCATTAGTGGATTAGTGAAGTCGATTGCTAGGATAAAGTATTAGAGTTTTAATTCTTGAGCTTTCATCTTACAATCTTTTACTTAGGTTATTTCTTGCGCGTCACGATTATTTTGATTATGTACTTGCTCCGTTAGTATACGTAGGGATTCCTATCCTAAGCATCACCATCACTTATTTGAATACAAACCTTTGTTAATTCGTTTCTTCCGTTATTTAGTTTAATTAGTTTATTTTAGTTGCTTTTAATTAAATCTTCAGAAAATCCAAAAACATACACTCATATTAGCTACGACGCGTAGATCTTTAGGGATCTATTCGCATACATACCTTCCCTTGGGTTCGATAATACTTGGTCCCTATACTTACTTATACTACAGTGAACCCGTACTCTTGCGGGAAAACTACTAGTAGAAAGCTAGTATTTTTGGATTCAAGTCAATGAAGTTAAGAAGGGAGCCCAAGTTGGTGCAGCTGAACCATGAGGTGAGTCCATTAGTGCACAAAGCGCTTCCACCGAAGTTGAAGGATCCCGGGAGTTTCACAATCTTATGTGATATCGGGAATGGAGTTAAGAAGGGAGCATTGTGCGACCTTGGGGCAAGAATCAATCTTATGCCCTTGTCGTTATTCAAGAAGTTGGAGGGTGGAGAACTTCAACCGACTATGATGACGCTTCAACTCGCCGACCGGTATATTACTCGACCTCAAGGTGTAGTTGAAGACGTCCTCGTGAAGGTTGGGGATCACATCTTTCCAGCCGATTTTGTAGTGCTTGACATGGAGGAAGATGAGCACGTTCCATTGATCTTGGGAAGACCGTTCTTAGCAACGACCGGGATGGTGCTAGATGTGGCAAACAGGAAGATCACGTTGAAAGTTGATGATCAAGAAGTGAAGATTTCCCTATATGAAGTCATGAAGTACCCGAAAGAGGATGAAAGTTGTTATTGCATGGATGCAATTGATCCTCGTGTTGAAGACACACCTCCTATCTCTAATCTTTCTCATATTCATGATTTTGTTAGTCCATCATTTGATGAGTTAACCCATGAGCATTGCGATCTTGATTATTTTGATAGGGATAAAGGGAAGAAGTTGAAGGATGAAGAAGTGAAAGGTGAGGACGTGGTCCAGTTGGAGAGGAAATGAGGAGTTAAGAAGAAAAAGTCCAAACGCAAGAAATTGCTTAGTAAAACTCCTCCAGATAAAAGTGAGAAGAAGTTGAGACCTATACCACTTGAGGTTGAGAAGGAAGCAAAGGAGCTCATGATGGAGGGGCAACAAGGAAAAAAATTCAACCACCACTCTTATGAGAGTAAGAGAGGTAAATTTGAGTATCATGTCCCATAAGCTCCTTTGAGCTTGGTCCGGCATAAGGACCTTAAAAATAACGCTGAATGGGAGGCAACCCATTTTTACTTGTTTTTATGTGTTTTGTTTATTTCGTCATTTAGTGAATCGTAAGTTTTAACCTCGTATTAGAGAGTTTTATTTTGTAGGCTTGTCTCGAGAGAGTAGAGGAATCATGGAGGTATTAAAAAGGGAGGAACTCAAGCAAGGGAGTGTGCTGCATTATTAAGAGAAACTGAATTATTTGGATGAGGTAACCCACAACCCCAAACTTAGACCTCTTCACAAGGTCGAAGTTTGGGGGGTGGAGTTTTTATATGTTTTATTGTTACATTGCACAGGCGCACACGTCTCTTTGAGATGAATTTGGTTATTTGAGTCTTGAGATGCTCCTCGAGCTGATAATGTTTTGAGATGCTTATTTCATGCCTATCAATCATCTTATGCTTGTTGATTGCTATCTTTGAGTATGATTTGATGAGTAGGGTGAATTGTGAGGGTAAGTTAGGAATTCTTTTGTGTGAGTGATTGAGTTAGAGTGGATTTGAAAGAGAACTAGAATGCTTGCGAGTTTTACTTTTGAGTACGTGTGTGATGAGAGTGAGAATTCACTAGGACTAGCATGGATGTGAAAGCCGTGAGATTTGAGCCTTTTGAGATTTGATGCATAAAATAATCTCTTCGTTTGTGAGTGGATCGTCACCTTAGAGAATGCTAGAACTTGTGTGTGCTCTTGCTTCTTGATTGTGTCTAGTTTGATATGCCGAAGGTGATCTTAGGCCATCTTTGTTTTGATTGAGTCACTTAGCCTAAATTTTCCCTACCATTGACATTTGTCCCTTGTTAGCCCTTTGAGCCTAAAGCTTATTTCATTTTCTAGCACATTTAAACATTATTCCAAGTTCCTAAGCCTTTTTGTCCCAATTTGAGTGGAGAATAGAAAAAGTGTGAATGTGAAGGAATTGAATTGAGTTGAAAAAGGAAAATGTTGTTTGTTGAGTGAGTATGAGAAGAAGGTGTGATGAAGTTTTGAGTTGTGGGAAAGAACAAAAGGTTGAGAATGAGCAAAAGAAAAAAATGAGCTCATGTGTTTGTGGAAAAAAGAAAAAAAAAAGTGAAGTGTTTGAGAAAAGTGAAAAAAATGAGAAAGAAAAAAAAATTGAAGTGTTGAGAGTGTTGGAATTGAAATTGTGTTTATTGAATATGTTTGAAGTAGTCTGTTCCTAATCTCGAAGTACCGAAGTTTGATTTTTCTATTCTTCATTCACTTTAGTCACTTACCTATATTGTTATCCCACCTGTCCAAAGAGCCTACATTACAACCTTGAGAAAAGTCCTTTTTTATTCGGCATTGATTTCTAGAGTATGGTCGGAGTTGAGAGTGCTTACAAGCCTATGGCTGCCGATATGTGTGATTGATTATTTGAGTGAGTCCCTTTATCATTGATATACACTTGTGAGGGAGTGAAACACATCGTTGAGTGCACATCCATGTTTAATTTTGGTGATTCTTGTTGTTGTTGCATGAGTATGATGAGGGAAGGTGAGTGAGTATACTTGTGATTGATCTTTGAAGCCCGAGTTCATTCGCTTACATGATTTGATTCGTTGACTCATTCCTAACAATTTCACTTGACTTATTATTTCATTGCTTGAGGACAAGTAATATGGTAAGTTTGGGGGGGGTTGATTAGGCGTGAAATTGTCATGATTCGTCGTTTGAAATACCCTAGTTTTGGTCGGATTTGTCGAGTATTTAGAGTCAATTGAGCATTATTTCTATACATTGATGAATTTATCTCTTTGATGCTCATAGGTGAATCGAGGATGAAAAATGGAGTTCGTAGGACTTTGAATCGACTCAAATGGATGCCCGGATGAGAAGATATCGAAGAATTACGATTGGTATTAGTGCGGAAGAAGAAAAGTATTACTTTGGGAAATTCTGGAGTCACTCGAGTGGCTCAGGTCGAGCACTAGCGCTCGAGCACGTTGCTCGAGTGCCAAAAACATACAGAAGATTTCTTGCGCTCGAGCAGCTCGAGCGCCACCGCTCGAGCGTGTTGCTCGAGCGCCCAAAAACATGCAGAGAAATTTGAGCGCTCGACCAGCTCGAGCGCCACCGCTCGAGAGATTGCATCATTCGAGCTACACTGCTCGAGCGCCACCGCTCGAGCAGGTGTGCTCGAGCACTTCCAAATTTCGTGCTTCCGGATGCATTTTTCGGCCCACGAGTTCCCAATTCGGTCCAATGCTTATATATACTCGTCCCGAGCTTGTTTTTACAAACACCTGGAGACCCTGACACCACTTGGTACCTTATTACTTTGAGAGTTTTTTTTTGGAGAGTAAGAGACGAGCAAGCTTTACTTTACGTTTAATTGAGGTTTTAGCACGAATTCTTAGTTTATTTTCGTTTCTCAGTTTCTTTTCATTAGTTCGATTACGTTAAACACTTTAAACTTCGTTTTTATTAATTAAATTTCAGTTCTCTGCTAGTATTTCTTTAAACCCTAGTTTATGTTTGATCTTTTATTCGTTCAAATTATCATGTTTATGTTCGTCACTTATTCTATTGCTTTTATTATTGTCAAAACCATGTCTAGCTAAAACCCTTGCATGCTTAGGGTAGGATGAACTCGTAGAAGTAGGTTGTGGGTACGTAATTATGGTAATTCGTGACGTTAGGTTTTAATTCTCTTAATTAATGAATTCTTAAAATCAATCTTAACTTTATTCTTGAATTTCGTTCGAAAAGTGTTAGAGAGAGAACGACCGTATCACTCTTTAACAACGAGTAGACTTAATGAGAGGGTTTAGAAAGGGTTAATTAATCTACCGGTTTATCTAAGGAGGACGACCGCATCACCTTAGTTTAAATTAGGGTCTCGTTAATTAAGCACTATCTATTAACTTGTTTGTAGATTGTGAAGTCGATTGTTAGGATAAAGTATTAGGGTTTTGAATCTTGAGCTTTCGTCTTGCAATCTTTTACTTAGGTTATTTCTTGTGTGTCATGATTATCTTGATTATGTACCTTGTCCGTTAGTATACGTAGGGATTCCTGTCCTGAGCATCACCATCACATCTTTGAATACAAACCTTAGTTAATTCGTTTCTTTCATTTTTAGTTTAATTAGTTTATTTTAGCTTAGATTTAATTCTCTTTCAAAAATCCAAAAACATACACTCATATTAACTACGACGCGTAGATCTTCAGGGATCTATTCGCATACACTTCATCCCTTGGGTTCGATAATACTTGGTCGCTATACTTGCTCATACTACAGTGAACCCGTACTCTTGCGGGGAAACTACTAGTAGAAAGCTGGTATTTTCGATTCAAGTCATTTAT
This sequence comes from Ballota nigra, assembly GCA_947034835.1. Classification (NCBI taxonomy): domain Eukaryota; kingdom Viridiplantae; phylum Streptophyta; class Magnoliopsida; order Lamiales; family Lamiaceae; genus Ballota; species Ballota nigra. The sequence continues at coordinate 50,002,070 of OX344728.1, read as the reverse complement.
CATAGTAATTAAATGTACATATATTTATATTTTTTGCTTATAATATATTTTGTGTTAATATATTTTTTATATTTTATTGTTAAGATCCTAATCTGGAAACCTTAAAGTGTAAGAGTGTAAGATTGTTGAGAAAAATATCATTTCAGATAAACGTCGAAGAATTTCATCAGGTTCAATTTTTTACGGTGTATTACATTTCAATATTATTTGTGTTTAATATGTAATGATATAATGTGGTTTAATCTTTTAAAAAAAATTAATTTAATTGTTTTTTTAAAAGTATTATTAGATAATTTTATATCTCACCGATCAAAAAAAGATAATTTATATCTCAACAAGAATTGAAGACATGTAATCGTCGTCAATATTAATAAACGATTAGCTTTCTACTTTTAAATTAACAATATTATTTACATATTCTATATATGTTATTAATTTTTTATGTATTTAACTCTTATTAATTTTTTGTACATAAATTACTATCAAATATTGGAAGTTACTACAAACTCAATGATATCAGGCCTGACTAATGAACTACTTTAACAAACACGGGAAAGCACAACTAAATTGTTGGGATATGCTTTAGTTTTGATGATTTTCCAAAACAACATGTAATAGGTTTGAAAGCAGTCAGGATAGTATCCTTTAGATCAGGTCAGGCTAGGTTAGCTCTCAGTAGAATAGGTTGCTCAGTTGAGGGGGAACTCAGCGAGGGGGAACTTCTCAACACAGCCTGAAGATATCAAGATGACAGCCAGAAGAGCTGACTGAAGACATGCCATCAACCTGAACCAATGGAGAAGCCTGAAGGCAGTCCCACTGAGTGTAAGTCAGGCTGATCTAAGCCAAGTCTGGTGGACCACTCAGTGAAGAGCCTGATCAGGTGGATCAGTGCTGCACCAAGTAGGCCCTGAAGGAGTCAGGCTACTGTGGTCAGGGAAGTTTGTCATTCAGCCTTATGACAAACTTCTTGGAGTGATCTTCAAACAGTCCTTGAAGGACAACTACACTGAGGACGAGTCAGTCCAACTGAAGATCATCTTGTCAGTGAAGGAGAAAACTACCTAAAGTCAGTGGGTCTTAGTCAAACCCACTGAGTCAAAGATCCGTGAATCCAGGCCACGTGGACCAATCAGCACGAGGCAGCAACTCTGACACTAACAAAGGCCGCATTCCAAGAAAAGTGGTTGAAACCATTTAATGCTGGATTCAAATGTATTTCCTCTCCAACGGATACATTTGAATCCCCATTATAAATACAAGCTCATAGCTTGTTGTTAGAGTGTGTTGTTTTGTTTAAGAGTTGTATTGTTGTATCTTGTAAGAAAAACAAACACCTACGAGCTGAGAGTGTGAGTTGTAGCATACGTGCATGGGAGATATAAGGAGGCTCTACTCATATCTATACACTGAGAGTTCACAAACATATACATAAGAGTGCTCAGCTTGTAACTCTAGGCTTAGAGAGGTTTTCCCTATCTTAGCTATTGGCTAACACATTGTAAAGGGAAAACCTCACCTAGTTGGAGAAAATCTAACTGAAACCAAAACCCTCTAGTCAGGTTTGTTGGTAGTAAGTGAGGAGAAGGGCAGCCCAGGGAGTGGCGTGAGTCCAGTTGTAAGTGCACCTTGGCACGTTAAAAACAAGAATCCAAAGGAGTGGATTTCCTGTTAAATCAGGCCGTGGATGTAAGAGCTTGAGTCTCCGAACCACGTTAAACCAAGTGTTATTATCTGGAATGTCTTTTCTTCTAAAGTATTGCGAAAATCTGCTCACTGAGAGCATTGTTTAAAAAGGAACTTTAGTTAAGCATTTCAGTCAGGGAGATTCATCTCACTGACTGAATCAGGCTAGGCACTCGAGAGTTCAGTCTCTCGAGTCACTGCCTTGTTGAGAGCCTGAGCTTTCAAGTCTCATCACTGACTTGATAGCTCTGACTCTCAGCAACGCAGTGACTTGAGTATTTCGTCACTGAACTTGTTCAGGGTGCAAGCTGTGATTTGATAACGCACTCGAGAGTTCAGCATCTCAAGCCACTGTCCTTGCTCAGAGCATGAGTCTCCAAGACTTCTCACTGACTTGGCAACTCAGCCTCTGAGCAGAGCAGTGACTTGAGTATTTCTCACTCTTGCTGAACTCCCTGAGGAAAAAGGTTTTTTAAAAAAAAAAATTTGTTTTGTGCTCTCGAATTCCCATTTTGCCCTTCGAAAAACGGGACCATCATAAATGTTTCGTCACTTATTTTGTTTAATGCATTTACTACGAAAACTGCTATACTTATATGAATTGGAAATTGTATATATTTTTTATGTATTTATATAGTGATATTTTGTTTTTCAGAAACTGAATCATCTTATTCAATTGTTCGTAATCCACTCTCTGATATGACAAATTGTAAGAATTTCTTGAAAACTAGCTAAACTTACAAGAGAAAAAGTAATTATACTAATATTTTTATGTAACAGTGATATCAATTCAAAATTGTTCCGGTGGTACTAAAAACATATATCATCTTACATACACACCAAATATACATTTTGCATCTCAAGGTTTGTAAGTTTAAATTTAATTATTTAGTATGGTAATTTATTTAATATTGTTAATATATATTTATATTTTACACTATTTTTTAAATAATATTTATTTTACAGATAGAGTAAAGACTCCAATTACTGATTTTCAGTATAATACTCGAACGCCTGATAATTGAATATCTAAGAGTGTTATTTCATCTTTAGCACACCAATTGCATTTTGAATATGAGAAACATATTCAATCTTAAAAAAAAAATTGGAGAAAGCTCTTCTGGCCATGGTATTATATTTTTATCTTTAATGTTGCACTATTTTTTAATTTACAAATATAATAATCTATTTGTCCAAATATAAATATAATTAACTAAATAGTCATGATTTTCTAGGAAATTAAAAATAGGAGAAGTATTGTTGTTGTGGAAAGGTCAAAAGAAAGAAATACTCGTGGTGAATATGGTAGAAAATTTACAATTTATTATAAAAATATCTCTTTTTATTAGAATTTTTATAAAAAAAAATTATTATATTTATAGGGTATGTTGATTTTGGAGATGCTACGTTTGTCTGTGTCTATTGCAATGCGTATATGTGGCATGACGAGAGAAGTAATAAAAAGTTGAATGAAAATTTACCAAAATTTCCATCTTGCTGTTTAAATGGCCAAATACAACTTCCAATGTTGAAACCTCCTCCTTCTACATTGACCAATCTTCTATCGGGTCAAGATGAAAGGAGCAAACATTTCATAAAAAAAAAATTAGAGCTTACAACACGATGTTTAACTTTATATCCATGGGTGGAAAGGTTGACAATTCAATCAATAATGGAAGTGCTCCTTATGTGTGTAGATTGCATGGTGCTAATTACCATCAAATTAGAAGTCTTTTGTCAATGCCTGGTAATAAGCCTAAATTTTTGCAACTATACATATACAACACTGAAAACGAAGATTAGAATCGAATTGATGCTCTCGGGTTAGTTCATTAATAGTCTTATAATTATTAAATTAGATTTTTTTTACTAATTAAATTTTCCATTATTTAAGATATATCTTACTATATATTTTATATTTTGTATTATTTTAGTTGAACAAATCATATAATATAATAATTTTAAAATATTTTATTAATCAATTCAATTATTTTATTTGTACAGGAGGCGGTCGAAGGATAAAAATAAAATGTTGAATGATATAGTATTGTTCGTGAAATTAAGAGGATGGTGGATACTTTCAATCCATTTGCAATGCAATATCGCAGTGCAAGGAAATGTATTATGTCTGGAGCTGAGCCAAATTTGAGATTTAATTTGCTAGAAAGAAGGAGTTCTGATGGAAGAGTTTATAACCTTCCTACAACTTCTGATGTTGCAGCTCTTATTCCAGGGGACATTGATGTAGCTATGGAAAAAAGAGATGTGATACTTAAGACGTGTAATGGTGAATTGCATCTATCCTATGTTCCATTGCAGTATCCTTTATTGTTCCCGTATGGGATGGTTATAGGATTGATGTGGTTCATAATGATGTTGGTTTTACAACAAGGAAAAGAATCAAACTTATAATGCGAGAATTCTTTTCCTTTGGATTACATGAGCATAATAATGAACCCGATACTCTATTCCTGTCTAGGAGACTTTTCCAGCAATTTTATGTGGATTTTTTTATACTATAATTGAGTCGGAAGGTTGTCATTTATAAAATTCAATCAAGTTTAACTGAGGTCTGGCAGAGTGGATGATATGAAAATTGCAGTTGATAGAGGTGATGAAGATAATGCATGCGTCCTTCACAGGCAGTCCTAGGTATATGATTCAAAATTTTCAAGATGCCATAACAATCTGCATGTATTTTTCTTACCCAGATTTATTTATCACAATTACTTGCAATCTAAAATGGCCCGAGATTACAAGAGTCTTCTTTTCATACAGATATGGTGGAACTAGAAAGACATTCATTTGAAGAACAATCTCCGCAGCAATATGTTCGGAAGATAATATTGTTCTTAATATTGCATCAAGTGTAATATCATCTCTACTTCTACTCGGTGGACGTACTACACATTCAAGATTTACTGTACCACTTAATATTAATGAGACATCCATGTGTAACATAAAGTCGGGGACACATTTGTCCGAACTATTATTGAAGACAAATTAAGCTTATTATATGGGATGAGACATCAATGATTAACAGATCCAACTTTGAAGCTTTGCATAGAAGCTTGAGGGATATTGTTAGGTCTCCAAATGGAACCATAAACAATATGCCTTTTGGTGGTAAAATCGTTGTGCTTGGAGGAGATTTTAGATAGATACTTTCAGTTATACCAAAAGGAAGTCGAGAGGATATTGTGCACTCAACTATCAATGATTCATATTTGTGGGATCACTGCAAGGTACTTTATGCATCTTTTATTAAATAATAATATATTTTTAAAGAAATAATTATTCAAAAAACTAAATACATCTCATTTGTTTTCAATTTTAAGGTTTTAAGATTGACGAAGAGCATGAGATTACAAAGTTTTGATTCCAATGCGTGGTAATGTTTACTTCTCGAGGTGGACTTTGGAAGTTGGTGATGGGAAAATTAGAAATAGGCAAGATGGTGTCGCTAAGATTGAGATTGCGAAAGATAATTTGATTTATGATGTCGTTGATTCGGTTGCATCTATAATCGAAAGTATTTATCCATCCTTGATTGATAATTAAGGACACATAAATACTTTGAGGATAGAGCAATACTTGCACCTACTCATCGAGATGTGGAGTCTATAAATGATAAGATTCTATCTATGATTTCGGGTGATACTAAAGTATACTTGAGGTTAGACAGCGTTTGTGCCTCTGGATTTCGAGAAGGAGGTAATGGACAGATGGTTACAGTTGAATTTTTAAATTCTTTTAAGTGTTCTGGAATGCCAAATCACCGTTTGATCTTGAAAGAAAGAGTGCATATAGTGTTACTAAGAAACATTGATCACAAATCTGGTTTGTGCAATGGAACAAGATTGATCGTCACCAAACATGACAACCACATTCTCGAGGCTGAAATAATACCCGGAAGGAATATTGGAAATAAAGTCTTCATCCCAAGAATGACATTGACAAATTCTGATCCTACAATGTCGGTGAATTTTACAAGGCGACAATTTCCAATTCTACTGTGTTAACCTATTTTCTACTCATAGTCATCCTTATGTTGCAGTATCCAGAGTTAGATCGAGTAGATGATTGAAAATTTTGTCACTTGATTCTAAAGGAAATCCTTCCAAATATGCAACAAATGTTGTTTATATGGAGATTTTCCGCAATTTGTAAGAATTGTTTTCTAAATATATGATTAATAATAAATGTCATGAATTTATAGTTTATTGTCCTTGGAATAGAATTATTTATAATTAACTAACATTTTTAAAAATACAATAAAATTATTGATTAAATAAAATAATAATAGTAACAAAATTTATATAAATTAAAAAAAAAATTATTAATAAATTTACCATAAATTTTCTGTAAAGCTCCGCGATAATCGCGGGGTTAGCACTAGTTGTAACCTATATAATAAAGTACTATCATTTTGCAACCTAATTATATTTCTCTAAGTATTTTAGACCACACAAGGATTATAATTGTCCATTAATATTATATATATTGATTTTTTGTTATTTTTAATTAAAACTTTTACATTTACATATTATATATATTTTTCATTCAATCATTGAATTTAGCATTTTTTGTTGCATCAAAGTGTTAATAGATCACACTTATATTGATATATATTATATATAATATAAATGAACAATTATAACCTTGATATGGTGATTAGGCGTGAAATTGTTATGTTTTGGTGCCCGATTTGCCCATGTTTTGAGTGTTTTCGATGAGTGTTTGGAGTCAAATGAGTATTATTTTTATAAAATCATTAATTTGTCTCTTTGGATTTCATAGATGGATAGAGGGCGAAAAGAGAAGTTCGTAGGACTTTGAATCGGCCAAAACGGACTCCCGGTTGAGGAGATATGAAGATTTTACGAACAAGTGTACTGCTGCTGAAAAGTGCTCGAGCGAGAGCACTCGAGCGCCAGCGCTCGACCGATTGCACCATTCGAGCTACATGCTCGAGCGCCCCTGCTCGAGCTGCTCGAGCACTATCCTATTTTTACCTCCGGATGCATTTTTTTTCGGCCCATGAGTTTCCGATTCTGCCCGACGCTTATATATACTTATTCTAAACTCGTTTTTTAGGATAATCAGAGACCACTTGATACAATATCACGTTTATAATTAGTTTTTGGAGAGAGGAAGAGAAGAAGAGACGAGCAAGCTTAAGTTTTACATTTTCGAGGTTTTGTTTACGAATTCATAGTTCGGTTTTGCTGTTTAGTTTCGTTTCTTTAGACTTTTGTTCTTGAATACATTGAGACTTCGTTTTAGTAATTTAATTTGAGTTCTTAACATTTATTTCTTTAAACCCTAGTTAATGTTTGATAATTTATTCGTTAAAATCATTATGATCATGTTCGTTACTTCTCCGATCGTTCTTGTTTATGTAAAAACCATGTCTAGCTAAAACCCTTGCATGCTTGGGGTAGGATGAACTCGTAGAAGTAGGCCGTGGGTATGTAATTAGGGTAATTCATGACGTTTAATTTTAATTCTCTTAATTAATAAATTCTTAAAATAAATCTTAACTTTACCTTTGAATTTAGTTCGAAAAGTGTTCGAGAGAGGACGATCTTATCACTCTTTAACAATTAGTAGACTTAATGAGAGGGTTTAGAAGGGTTAATTAATCTACCGGTTTATCTAAGGAGGACGACCGCATCACCTTAGTTTAAATTAGGGTCTCGTTAATTAAGCATTATCTATTAACTTGATAGTGGATTAGTGAAGTCGATTGCCAGGATAAAGTATTAGGGTTTTAATTCTTGAGCTTTCATCTTGCAATCTTTAACTTAGGTTATTTCTTGTTCATCACGGTTATCTAGATTATGTACCTGCTCCATTAGTATATGTAAGAATTCATATTCTGAGCATCACCATCACGTATTTGAATACAAACCTTAGTTAATTCATTTCATTCATTCTTTAGTTTAATTAGTTTACTTTAGTTTAGAATTAATTCTTTAAAAAAATCCAAAAACATACATTCATATTAGCCACAATGCGTAGATCTTCAGGGATCTGTTTGCATACACTCCTTCCCTTGGGATCGATAATACTTGGTCGCTATACTTATTTATACTACAGTGAACTCGTACGCTTGCGGGGAAACTACTAGTAGAAAGTTAGTATTTTTCGGGTTCAAGTCATATGGCAAAAAAATAAAAAATAATGTTGCAAATGATAATTTTTATAATATAGGTTGCAAAATATCAAGTTTTTATAGTATAAGTTGCAATTTGATAAAAAAAAATTGTACATCTTGTAAATTAGTATATAGTCAATAGTGTATATAAGTTGCAATTTAATATTAATCCAAACTTAAATTTCAAAGAGGGCAACTTCTCACAACCCCGCCACCTCCCTGCAAGTTGCCGTTCACTAACTCGTATCCTGTTATTATTATTGAGATTTTTTTGTTTATTGGTGTAACACTCTCTACAAAGTTTTACCTTATTTTTCCTTCTTAGAATTGCAACTACACATGCAAAATTTGTAACACTTTTAAGGGGTTAATTGAAAATAAAAATCTTTTATCAACTACTATCATTGCACTTTTAATACACCAATTTTAATATAATTTACAATTTAAAAGATTTGATCATTTTCCATCACCAATTAAATGGTACGATTGTCGAATATACCATATAGAGCCCACGTAAATGCCAACAAATAAAATTATAATAATTTTATAATGATAACGCACTACAAGAAAATATCTTTTTTGTAACGAATTTATTTGTAACCAATGTTTATATGGTTACAAAAAGATAATTTATTGTAACAATATATTATTTTTGTTACAAAAAGATAACTTATTATAACGATATATTATTTTCGTTACAAAAATATAATTTATTGTAACGATATATTATTTTCGTTACAAAAAGATAACTTATTGTAAGGATATATTATATTTGTTACAAAAAGATAACTTATTGTATCATTACAAAAAGTCATATTTTAAATAACAATAAGACAAAGTATAGAGTGAAATTGTTTTATAGATAAACTTGGATCCACATTTTAAACGGATCCTTATAGGTTCATATATATATACCATTTCTTTTACCTATTTTTTCATTTCACATTCAGTTCCAACGCTTTCTTCTTTGCTCAAACCCTACCTTCCACCATGTCTCTCATTTCCGCTATCGGTAAGTTCTTTCTTCTTCGATTTCTCTCTTTCTTCTTCATTTTCACTCTTCCGTGTTGTGTGCGTCTCTGTTTTCTTCTTCTTATGATATTATGTTTGTGATTTCGGTGGTATTGTGGTGGTTTTTGTGGCGGTGTTCATGGTGATTTCACGGTAATTTTATACTTTCACGACGGTTTTGTGCCGATTTGCGGGGGTTTCACGGAGCTTTTGTGGCGCCTTCACGATGTTCTATTATCATGGCGGATCTGAGAAAAGTACTTGTTTTTTATGCATACTACAGTTTTTACATATACTTGTGGGGTAAATTATTTTTAAGGACCGTAACTTTGAGGGGGTGGCAAAACAAGGACTGTAACTTTTCGGGCTGGCAAAACAAGGACCGTAACTTTAAAAAGTGGCAATTTAAGGACCGCAATTTTTAAAAATAGCAATTTGAGGATAAATTAACCCGGATTACTCTCTTTCGGGCTAATTAGATTGGATTTCGGGCTCAAATCGCCAACATTGATATTATTTTGAATGAAACTATTTAAAAAAAATTCCACTTCATTTTTTTCATTTATTTTTTGAATTAATTTCCAACTCATTCATTATTCTCAAAATACTCTAAGAAAAAAAAATGAAATGAATATTTTTTTAAATAATGAAAGTATTTTATTTTTTTAGTATAATGAAAGTATTCTATTTTTTGAAATAATTTCTAACTCACTCATTAAACGTATAGTAAGTATTAATTTACCTAGATTAAACATTTAACAGTAAGTATTATTTTATTGCAATGTGTGTGATGTGTTAAACGTATAGTAAATGAAATAATATTTAAAAAAAATCCACTTCATTTTTTTAAGTATAATGAAATAAGTTGGAAAAAAAAATTGAGGTAGAATTTAAAAAAAATTATTCAAAAGAATATCCACGCTAGCGATTAGAGTCCGAAAGAGAATAATACGGGCTAATTTGTCCTCAAATTACTATTTTTAAAAGTTGCGGTCCTTAAATTGCCACCTTTTAAAGTTATTGTCCTTGTTTTACCAGCCCAAAAAGTTACGGTCCTTGTTTTGCCAGCCCGAACAGTTACGATCCTTGTTCTGCCACCCCCCCCCCCAAAGTTACAGTCCTTAAAAAAAATTACACTATACTTGTGTAATTAGTTATTTTTTCATTTTTAAATTTGAAGGATTTTATGAGATGTCTCATGAGAGTTGCAATTACTGCTGGCTTGATCTTATCAAATTTGAATGAAGTTGGAGGACAATTTATTGAAAAAGCTCTTCAATTTTACAAACACAAGTCAGCCTTGATAACATAACTTACTGAGAATAGGAAAGAAAACGCTTAGAAGATAGCTGAGAAGAAAAAAAAAACTGATGAGTTGTTGATTAAACTCAATGAAGTTCGCTTGATGAAAAGGGAAGTTGGAGGATGTTTAAGAAAATGAATGAAGTTGTAGTTGATGTTTAAGTAAAATTTTAGGATTTTAGTTTTTTTCTTCTTTTTTGGTTGTGGTGATATTGGTTTATGATGACCTCATTTTTGTTGTGGTTTACGTTAGCTAGATGAATGACTGCAAGTGGAATGCATCTCTTGAATGTTGGCTAATAGTTTTAAGAAGTTTCTATATTGAATATTTTGTTGCAGATATAACAGTTTATATGCTTTGCATATTGATTACTATATTGTCAAAGGGTATTAGTCATGATAATTGAAGCGTATCAGTTCCCTAGACTGAAGAGTATTAGTTCTCTTAACTGAAGAGTAGTAGTTGTTACTTAACTATATAATAATTTAACAGAGTATTAGTCCCCTTCATTGAAGAGTATTAGTTCCTAATACTGAAGGGTATTAGTTCCCTTCATTGAAACTGTAGTAGTTAGTAGTTAACTGTATAAATGATTGCACATAGTATTTTTCCCTTCACTGAAGAGTATTAGTTTCCTCCACTGATGGGTATTAGTTCCCTTTACTAAAGGGTACTAGTTTTCTTTATTGAAGTGTAGTAGTTGGTACTTAATTGTACAAACGATTTGATAGAGTATTAGTCTCCACCACTGAAGGGTATTAATCCCTTCATTGAAGAGTATTAATTATCTTCACTAAAAGATATTAGTTCCCTTTACTGAAGAGTAGTAGTTCTATTTACTAAAGAGTAGTGGTTATCTTCATTGAAGAGTATTAGTTCCCTTCACTGAAGAGTATTAGTTATCTTCACTAAAGGGTATTAGTTCTATTTACTAAAGAGTAGTGGTTGGTACTTAACTGTACAAATGATTTAACAGAGTATTAGTCTCCACCGCTGAAGGGTATTAATCCTTTCAATGAAGAGTATCAAAATCCGCCTACTGGTATTAATTCCCTTCACTGAAGAGTAATAGTTGGTCTTTAACCGTGTAAATGATTTCACAAAGTATTGTCCCATTCACTGAAGATTATTAGTCATCTTCACTAAAGAATATTAGCTCACTTCACCAAAGGGTATTAGTCCCTGACATTATAAAAGGTTATTAGTCCAAATAAGCAAAGAGATTAATGGTGATAAATAAAAGGTATTAGTAATGATAGGTGAAAGATATCAGTCATGCTAACTAAAGGGTATGACCTATTTTACTGAAAGGTGTCTATCGTGTATAATTAAACTGTATGACTTGTTTTACTAAAAAATATTAGTCCTTACTAAAGAAAAAACACAAATAGTAAAGAATAATTGTTCAATATGCTAAAAGCCATTGGCTAGTCTTGCTTAACCATTCAACTTCACACTGAAAGAATTCTTGATCTAGAAAATTCTCCACTCGTATCATATCAAGGAATATTTGGGCATTATGTTCATCGTTATTAGAGTAACACAGATTATATTATCCCTCAAAGTTTGACTGATAGTAACACTCATTGCATAACTAGTAACATTTTTTAATGAAACATCTAATGTTAGCAAATCAATTTAACTCCTAACAATACTTATACTTTTAACTGGTATATAAATTTTTGTCAATGCATTCAAGAACAATTGGTATATAAATTCTACATATTGTAAAGAATTTGATAACTAGGTAAAATCCTCAATTCTATAACTATTAAATGTGGTTTTTCATATCTTATTTTCTTTTAAAGGGTGGGTAGGGCCCAGGAATAGCTTAAGTTAAATAGTAGATGGAAGTGGATATAGACTTGGCACAAGTTATTTGCACTAATGTTAAATACACTATCAGGATGAATACACTAATCCGTGTTCGAAAATTTATTTTGAATTTTTTTACCTTTTTGGAAGAAAAAAAAAATTCGAACATAGTGTAATTAAAAAAAATCGGAATTTTTTTTCAAAAATTTTGCATATTTTCGAAAAAAAAAGTCGAAGATAGTGTATTTAACAGAAAAAAAAATCAAGCATGTTATGAGGGTGGGGTATTGTGGAAGTTTGACTAAAACATATCCATGTTGGGTCCATTTTCTAACTAGGCACTGGTAGTAATGATGTTGAGTCCATTTTCTAACTAGGTACTGGTAGTAATGAGTTGTTTAGCAGGTTCTATTTGGATCTTTATTTTTTATATGGATCCAAATTTATACATAAACCTATTCCATTAGTAATGAGTTGTTTAGCAGGCTCTATTTGGATCTTTACTTTTTATATGGATCCAAATTTATACATAAACCTATTCCATTGTCTCGCAATCACCACAAGAGGGGGACCACCCGAACCACAACCGCACTGCAGCCGGAACCGCAACCACCACAAGAGGGGAACACCACCCCACCACAAGAGGGAAATAAATTCTCTCTCCATCTCTCGAACCCAAGACCTCTAGGGTCTTAGGTGGTGGCCTCAACCAATTGAGCTACCAACACTTGACAAGATTTTTATTTTAAAAGCTGAAGTATGAGTGAATTAAAAATTCAAAATTGCGAATAAGTCTGGAGATAATTTTGAATTCCTTATTCATTAAATTACTAACGCTAACAAAAAAGAAAGACAAAAGAACAACCCCGATTCTCAATTTCTCATAACCCTAATTTAATTCCTAATTCATAATTTCAGAGGAAAAAGAAAAACTCCTACATCATGTCTGACGCCCCCATCCTCTGCGCGTCCGCCCTCTGCCGATGCCACTTGCGTTTGTGTCGCCCGCCCTCTACCAATGCCCTTTGCGGTTGTGCCGCTTGCCTCTTGTTCTTACAAATTCTCGTTTATTATTGCTTGAGTTTTTCTGGTAATTCGGTAAGTATAGGTTAGTTATATATATTTGTGATTTGAAATTAAATTAACGTTGATTCCGTTGATTAATACGATTCTACTGATTTATACGTTCTTACACTGGATATTTATAGGTTTATACTAATTTGTATGTTTGTGATTTTTATTTACACCAGTAGTCTAGAGATATAAATTTGTGCTCTATAATACTAGAGATATTCAGTAGTTTGGAGAACCCAGCTTACCAAGAGGAATCTGGATAATTTGAATCTATACAATTAAACTAGAAGCAAGCAACTTTTATTTTTTATCATTCGAGTTTCTGCCTTCATTTGTTGAATATCGGCCAGAGATGACCCATATGAATAAATCCACAAGATTGCTCAAATATATATAAATCGACAAGGGATTGATCATTATACCTGATTTTTTTTCTAATAATAGTTTCAACCATGGATTGGTGAAGGGATAGTTTAGTACTTGTGATCAAATTTAATTGATAGGATTAGTGACTGTTTTAGTTCGGTTTAAGATCACCAATCAATTTTGTGTGATTGATTGGCCAATTTGTTGGTGATCAAATTTAATTGATAGGATTAGTGACTGTTTAGTTCGGTTTAAGATCACCAATCAATTTAGTGTGATTGATTACCACCGTAAATGGTAAATCGAAGATTCGGGTTATGAAATCGAAAATACGAAAGTCGAAATTGCATTAATTTCGTATGTGTGCACGTTTAGGTGTGTTAGTGTGTGTTTTGGGAGTATTTATGAATTTGAACTTGTAATTCTTAGCTGGAGAACAACTATTTATAGAGACTAACAAGCATGAGGTGTCTATGACTCTTGGTCTCCCTAGCCTGCATGCTTTACAAGTGTCCTATTGACCTTTGTTTGACCTTATCTAAGCTGAATTTTAGTTACAAAGTCTTCTTTGGTCTTATCTCGGGCTCATTGTTGTTCGTCTAGGTCGGTTTAGTTGATCCAGAATGGTTCTTCCATAGAAGTTGTTCGCCTTTTGAGGTTATGGCTCAGAAGTTGTTCGCCTTTGTGTTTTACACAGATTGACTTTGAGATCTTGGTCCTTTGTTCGTTTCCATACACCTATTAAACTGGTAAATGCACCATCTTTCATAATGTTGTTCGTCATTATTGACTTGGTGGAGGGTCCATATTTGGCTTCGGGTCTCTAGACCTGTTCGCCAATATGTTGTTCGTCGGTAGAGTTGTTCGTCAGTCTATACACTCCCTGGATTGATTTATGCACCCTAACTTGATTTTCTTTGTTAATCATCTTTGATTTGGGGTTGGTTCTTCATAATCCTCTTTTAAGGCTTTAATCCTTGTTCGCCCAGCAATGATTGATGTTCGCCTATCAACAATTGCCCCCTATCCTGACTAAATGTTATCTCAGACGAGCAACTTTGTGGCGAGCAACTGTAATTAGAATACTATACTGGTGTGGATTCGGACGAACATCATTGAAACTAGCGAGCAACTCGGGGTTCACCATTTCGTCTTCCCACGATCTGGGGGACGTACGAGGATAACGTGGGCGGTATGATTGCGCGCCGCCCACGCGCAAGCAGTCCCGAGGCCACGCGCCCCTATATTTGCATATAGGCCCTCCGATTTTCAAACTTGCTCGAAATTCACCCCATTTTTCTTCATTTTGGACCACTTCTTTGGGGTAATTACGGGTTTTACCCCATTTTTCCATGGGATATAAATAGAAGTGGGAACTGAAATTTTCCCACTTCTTTCAATCCTGCTACAGTGCTCCGTCGTCGTTCCCCAATTTCCGGCGAATTCAAGTTTTTTTTCGATGAGATTTTCTTCAGATTCTTGCTTCCGGTTTAGTTTCAAGGTAGTATTTTTGTTTTAATCTCTTGATTTCCTTTTTATTTCTCTTTTTCTCCCTCGAAAACCTCCATTGCTGCCGTGTGGAAGTTAGCGCCGCCATCATCTCCGAAAGTCGCCGCCGTCTGTATTTTTCCCTTATTTTTCTATGTCTTCTCATTCGAGCAATAAATCTAAAGAGACCCTTGATCCCCTCTTCCCCATTGCGACACACGGAAATCAACCCCACTTTGAGATTTTTTCGGCATCGGACCCCCACGCAGACTCGGTTGTTCGATCGGCGGAAGATACTGGTGCTCACCCGTCAGGGAGGGAGGTGGTGGTCGTTGCAAATAGGGATTCTGACGAGGGCTCTTCGTCCAGTACTGAGTCGGAAGAGGATCACGAGTTTGACGAGTTGACTCGTGAATTTTTGGAGGGGATAAACTTTCCATCTCCAAAGATGCTGGAAAATGAGATTCCGGTTGGAGCGCCTTTCGAATGGCGAGCATATGTTGAGGAATACGCGAACAGCTTTGCTTGTCCACAAAGACAAATAATGGACTTGGTGAAAACTGACTTCCAGGCGAGCAAAATCAAGAGTGTTGTCCTCGAGGAGGATCTTGATCTAATCCGGGAGACCTACAAGATTCCTTATGACATTCACATGTGGGCCCCTGGGAGAAAAGAAAGAGTTGATCGCCCACCTCCAGGATGCACAGCGATCAACATTGATACACTGATCGCTGGCTTGAGGTTGTCGCTACCCCCAGTTGTTGGTCGCTTCCTCGAGGCAACCAACCTTGCCATTACACAGATCACGCCGATTGGATGGATGAATTTGCTCGGCGCAATATGCTTGTTTGCTTTAGAGGGATACGTTGATCGTCTTACTGCTGAGGAGATCAACTATCTTATGACAATTGCCAAGTGCCCAGTAGGTGAAGAAGGTTACTACTATCTCAAGGCCAGAACCGGACTTAAGATGGTAGAAGGAGTGCCGAACAAGATTAGGGACTGGAAACAGCACTTCTTCTTCATTGGGGGTGATTGGCGAGCATCTTCCGATCCACACGGTGGCATTAGGTGAATTAACTCTCCTGCTTCTTATGGAATAATTAAGCATAAGTTTATCTTTGTTCGCTTTTGAACTATATTGTTCTAATTTAACTTTTCTTGTTCGTTCGCAGGTCCTCGATTGCCCAAGTGGAATTCAGAAGAGGAGGAAATTGGCGCGGAGTTCCTGTTCACTTCTTGTTTGGTCGGCTTGCGCAACAAAGCGGATAGGACCATCCAGTACTTGAGCGAGGAGAAGTGTCAGAAAGTTGCTCGCCTACTCACCTTTCCTCATCACCTAGAGGCCCAGGCTGAAGTACCCCCAGGTATAGAAAATTTCTAACTTTTCCTTTTACAAGTTTATTCGTCATTTGTTTCTCAAACTTGCTCGTCTAATTTTTCTTTTTTTTTTAGCCGAGCAAGTTACCGTTTCCGTCCCTCCCTGCTTTGGACTCTTGGAGAAGAGAGTATTTGAAATGGCACCACCGAAAGGACGAAGGAAGTAGGGTGACCCGCCTTCCAAGGTGTTGGCGATGACCAACAAGGCCTCTGCTACCGAGCAAGCCCATCGGACAACTCTACCGCCGAGCACATCGCCTAAACCGGCCCCTGCCTCCTCTCCTCACGGTCTCAAAAGGTTGAAGAAAGTTGATGGCTCATATGTATCCCAACCACCCCCCACCACTGATAAGGGAAAATCCAAGGTGGGAGGATCTGGTCGCCTGCCCTTAGTCGAAGCTGCTCGCCCTCCTGCAACTGATGAGAGAGGAGGAAAATCGAGCAAAGATAGGCACACTCCTCCTCGCGGGCCTGAGGACATCACCTATCTTAGGTGGGATGGAGCTAAATTTGCCGAGTAAGGACTTTTTTTTTAAACTTGGAACCAAGGACCATAAGTTAAAAATTCCCTAAGTCTCGAAACTTTCTTGTTCACAGGTACCGGGCCAGTGACCATCCAGGGCGAGCAGATATGCTCCATCAATACGCATGTTCGAATACCCCGGGGAACATTCGTGACATCGCTGATGATCATGTTCGTCGGGCAACTGAGATAGTTGCTCGCGCCTGGTCAAAGCCACTGAACAAGACCGTTCTTGCCCAAGGGGCTATTGATAACTTTCATTTATCAATGGTGCAGACTGCCAACTCCCTCATGTCTGCTCAACGGGGAATGGCTCAGGTGGTGGAATTAGAAGAAGCTGCTCGCCATCACGCTGCTACTGTTCGCCAACTCTCCGAAGAAAAAGATACGATGGCGAACAACTTTAATGGCCAGATTGCTCGGCTCAATAACCAGATCTCCCTCTACATTGATAATGAAAAGAAATACCTTGAAGAAATTCAAGGCTTATCTAGTGAATTGGGAGGCAAAGATGCCATGCTCGGCGAAGAGAAGAGCAAACTGTCTGCGGCCGAGCAGAAGATTGCCGAGCTTGAGGTGGAGGTCACCCGCCTTAGAGAAGTGGAGGCCAGTACCTTTACCCGCGATCAACTCGAGGCAGAGCTCCAAGCCCGGTCTGCCCCCATCTCAAACCTGAGATACATCTGCGCTTATGCCGATTGCATCCGCATGGCTGACGCGTATGATTTTAGAGATATGGTGGAGGAGATGGGCAAGGACCTGTCCGAATTTCTGGAGCCCTATCCCCCGTCGAACAACATTGAAATGCAATTGGGGGATATCGCCGAGCTGGGGGTTAAAATTGACTGTCTCGACCCTAGCATCACCATTACTCGCCCTCCACCTATGGTCGATGAGGGCGAGCAGGAAGAGGAGCCGGCCGCTGCGGATGAGCAAGCCGAGAGGGAGCAAAAAGCTGCCGAAGATATGGCAAGAGATATAATCGTCGACCCATCGGCCGACCAGGCTCAAAGTCCTACTCTTGCCGATCAAACTCAAGATCCTCCTCCCGCCGAGCAGCAATAGACTTAGGACTAGTCTTTATTTTGTAATAGTTGCTCGCTCTTTTTGTAGTACACTTCTTCTAGAATCCTTGTACTATTTTTTAGGCTCAATTCCTTTTATTTTAATAAAATGTCTTTCTTTTGTTCGCTCATTTTCTTTATATGTTAATTGCCTTTACATTTTTGTCAATGTTTTTGCAATTATAACATATAATTTTGGGCTTTGTTTGATTTGAACTTTGCCTTAATGGAATTTGGGTTTAGCCTTAGGTTCTGCTCATCTTAAAAGACGAACAACCTTTAATTGGCTTTGGTCCTCAAAATGGACTTGTACCTCGAGCTTTTGGACTTTTCTCTTAACGAACAACTATGTATACATAATGAAAAATTTACAAGTGTTGTAAGTCTGCTCATCACTAACATATACAACCTGATGAACAACTTTGAACACTAACTGTTGGGACACTGTCAGTTTAGATTAAGATCCCAAAGCCCCTGAAAAGATAATTTGCCTATCTTTGTCAGGCTAGTCTTGGTTAGGTTTTATACTTAGTCATTTTACATTTCACAGGTACTCAGTAAGAGGAGCACTTACTGATGACGATCAAGACTTAGAGCCTGAAGACGGTTTTACCATCCTGAACTTATGGCAGTTTCCTGAGCTGGCTGAGTAAGTCTCAGTGATGAAGAGTATGACCCTGAGGTCATTACTACTCAGTCCTGAAGGGAACAGGATGATACTGAGTTTATGGGAAGACTTGGAGTAGAGCCAAGCAATGCAAAAGGAATGTCAGCGTTAGGATAAGACTGGTGAGCTCAAGACAAAAAGAACTTAATAAGACAAGCCTGAAGCCAGGAATAAGTTCTGACATTCTCACCAACCTGATGACGTGGACCAATCCTGGAAGGACACGCACGTACGGAACCTGACAAGAAGACTGACTTCAGACTGCATTTTCAACGGGCAAGCATTTAATGTGCATTTAATACAACTACCTAATTCCATGCAAAGGACGGCTGCTGCACGAAGATATGTCCGTTTGAAGCCACTCTACATAGGTGACAAGAAAGGCTATCTCTCCAACGGATAGTTTTTCTCAAATCACCTATAAATACAGAAGGCCTTGAACCCATTCAAGGTTACGGGAAATTTCCAAGCCAGAAATTACTCAAACTCTCAAGCACTCAAAGCATTCAGTCTTTAGAAGAAGCACTCGAAACCCTCTAAATTTCTCAAGTGTTTCTTAGCAACTGAGAGTTAATCTGTATTCCAAGAGCATACAAGCAATATCTTAAGCTTAGAGAGATTATCCAATCCTTAGCATAGCTTTGTCTTGTAAGGATAATCTCAACCTAGTTGGAATCCAAACTGAAACCAAAACCCTAAGTTAGGTTTGTTGGGAGTAAGTCAGTTAGTGAGTTAGTAAGGAAGTTTGTATAGATCAGTGAGGTTAGCTGGTCTTGGTGCACCTTGGCACGTTAAAAACAAGAATCCCTTGAGTGGATTTCCTGTTAAATAAGGCCGTGGACGTAGGTGCTTGAGTCTCTGAACCACGTTAAACTTGTTGTGTTCTTATTGCTTTGATATATTACTTACCTGCCACTTCAACAGTTCATTCATTGCATAAGTTTTATCAGGTCTGAATCAATCAGCTTGATCCATTAAAAAGAGCACTGCCCTTACTAAACACTTTTCAGTGGAGTAATCAGTTTTCAGAAGCAAACTAATCAAGACTTTAAACTATCAGGGCTCACGCATTTCCGCACTGAACTTGAACTGATAGTTAGCCAACTGACCCTCACCACTGTGTAGTCAGTAGGTGTATTATCAGCTCTTAGTTCTTCATCACTCTGAGTGAAGGGGACTTAGTAAGGTTTTAAGCTTGAAAATTGGTATACGTGTATTCCCCCCCCCCCCCCCATACACGTATTCCTCAGTCTTGTACCGGGACCAACAAGTGGTATCAGAGCAGTGGTTCAAAAGACCACTGACTTTGAATACTAATAGTTTCAGAGGAGAAACTATTGGTGGTCACTGAACAGGTCTGAGTTTGCTTTTCATAAAACTTGCATCATCATGACTTCGAGGAGACTTGAAGCTTCGTTACCTGAATTCTCTGTATCTAACTTTGTCTATTGGAAGTTTAGATTAGAAGCGCATCTTGATGCCATCCATGACCAGATGCCGCGTGTTCTCAGTGAGGGACCGATC
Source organism: Ballota nigra (assembly GCA_947034835.1). Taxonomy (NCBI): domain Eukaryota; kingdom Viridiplantae; phylum Streptophyta; class Magnoliopsida; order Lamiales; family Lamiaceae; genus Ballota; species Ballota nigra. The sequence continues at coordinate 49,982,009 of OX344728.1, read as the reverse complement.
AAGATCACTATTCCCAATGTCAGAGGACTGGGATATGAGCATCTTGAGATTGGCGTGCAGGTTCTGAAAGAAAGGAAATACATGACCAACGATGAAATCAATATGTTGGGGCTGGACAACATTGCCAGAAACATCATTTTGCATACGGTGCCCTTCGAGGAGTCAGCTAGGCTGATGAACTTAAAGATGGCAAAGGAGGTTTGGGATGAGCTGACCAGGATGTGCGAGGGGTCAGAGAAGATAAAGGAGAACAAGAGAAATATTGCCATTCAGAAGTTCGAAGCGTTCGAAATGCTACCTGATGAGACAATCGATCAGATGGAGTCAAGGTTCATCAAGTTGATGAATGAGTTGGTGATGCTGGACAAGGATGTTCCAAAGAGAGATGTTGCTTCAAAGATCCTGAATGCCCTTCCTAAGAGATGGGACAACAGTGTAATTATGCTTAAGAACACTCAGGATATGAGCAACATAACTTCTGCTTTACTTTTTTCAGAGTTGAAAGCACTGGAATTTGATCTTAACAAAAGAAAGAAGAAAGTTCAGCCAGAAGAGGAAGAAAAGGAGAAAACTCCTGAGAAAAGTGTGGCGTTCAAAGCCAGGTCTGAACCTGTTGAGTCTTCATCAAAGTCACTGATGGAGATGAGCAAGGAAGAACTTGCTGAGGAGTACAACCTGATGGTCAGACACTTTGATAAGCTTAATTCCAGGTTTGGTCGTTATAAGAAATTTTATCAGGACTCACGTGACAGGAAACCTGAAGGAACCCACCAAAGCTCAAGGAGATATGAGGAAAGGAGAAACACTGACCAGAGGAGAGATCGTGGCGATGAAAGAAGATATTCAGATCCAAAGCCCGATCGTAGAGACGGATAGAGACGTACTCATGATGACAAGCACTCAGGGAAGACTGAAAGCTCATCAAGACAAAGGAAACCCGACTCAAGAAGGAACCCTGAACCAAGGAGAGAAAGAGGAAATGAGCAACCAACATGTTACAACTGTAACAAGAGCGGACACTACCAGTATGATTGTCCGAAGCTGAGTGCAAGGGAAAGAGAGGATAGGAGGGCCAAGAGAGACCAGAGACTTGCTGACCGGAGAGCCATGCTCGCTGAGGATGCAACTGACTCTGATGATCCTGAGGAAAGGTCACCTGAACTCTTTTCTGATGATGAGTACGATGATGTTTGCCTGATGGCAAGAGAGGAACCTGAGGTAACATCTAACCCTGTATGTGGTTCCTACACTGGTCAAAATCCTGAGCTTAGCTCAGAGTCAGTCAGAGAAATGAACCTTCAGATCTGCCTGGATCAATTGATGGTTGATTTCTCCAGACTGCAGGAGACTAATGTCTTCTTGGTAGAGGAGAACAAGAAATTGAGTACTGAGGTTCAAAACCTGAATGATCAACTCACTCAGTCTGATCTTAAAGAATCATCTCAGATTGTGAGACTAACTCAGGAGATTGATTTAATCAATGCTGAGCGTCTTCCAAGAGAGAAAATTTTGAAGGAACTGGCTGATGAAGAGTTGATCAGGAAGGAAGAACTGAAGGTACTTAAGAGTAAGTTTGATGGCCTCTTTACCAGACATGAAATCCTGAGAAAGAGTGAGGACTCTCTCAAGAAAACGGTTGCAGCAATATATAAATCCTCAGTGGCTAGAGAGGAAATAAATAGTAGCCAGATGCTTGGGAATGAGAAAAAGGGACTTGGATATGTTCCTAAGAAATCCTCACAAGGTCAATCTCATGTTGCTTCAGGGAGCAACTCTGAGAGGGTATTTGTTCAGGCAGGCCAGAGTACACCCAAGGTTGTACTCCAGGCCCGTTAAACAGGTAAGGGCAAGGAAACTGTTGACACAGTCAGGGTTGCCCCTAAGGTAGCTAAGCCAAAACCCAAGGGAAAGGCAAAGCAACCTAAGGAGGTCCCTGAGAGCTCAGGCCAGGGAAAGTCTCAGCGAAAACAGAGGAAGACTCAGGCCAAGAGCCCTCCGACTGGTCAGCAAGGGTACCATCATGCTTGGCAATACCAACATGGAAGGCCAAATATGATGACACCCTCATGGTTTTGGCATCCTGAGGCCTTTAACTGTTTTCCATTCCCTCACTTGCCTAGGGGGAATAGAACACAGGGCCCTTATCAAGAATAAGGCCCAAGACCTGCTGCACCCAGACCTAGGAAGAACAGGAAGCCAGCCCAAAAGGCACCCACTCAGGCTCCTGTGAAGCCTAAGTCTAGCACTCATACACCATCTTCCTCTCAGGCAAAGAAGAAGAAAGTTGTGTATGTCGATGTTTCAGGGAGACAGATTTACCACTCTGAGGTAATCAGGGTTGTTAAGCAAGTCTGGATCCCGAAGGGTACAACTGACACAATAGGACCCAACACACAATGGGTACCTAAAGCCTGATTTGATTGCAGGCGGCTGTGGATCACAACAAGAGGAGAGAAGACTCAATCAAGGTTTTTTGGTACCTAGACAGTGGTTGCTCAAGGCACATGACTGGAATGATGAGTCTTCTCCAAGAATATCAAGCTAAAGATGGTCCACAGGTAACCTTTGGTGATAACTCAAAAGGTGTTACTAGAGGTTTTGGTGTCTTAATAATAGGTACAGTCAGAGTGGAAAATGTGTCCTTTGTGGAAGGACTGAAGCATAACCTGTTGTCAGTAAGTCAATTCTGTGACAAAGGTTTCAGTGTTGAGTTCTCATCGAGTATATGTTCAGTCAAGGACAAATCAACACAAGTGCTTCTATCAGGTATCAAGAAAGGTAACGTTTATCTCGCTGACTGGAGCAGCACTATTCCTAATACTTGTTTTGTTTCTAAAAGCTCTCTAGAGCTCAGTTGGTTATGGCATAAGAGATTAAGCCACCTGAACTTCAAGATTCTTAACAAAATTTCTAGACAGTCACTCGTTGAAGGTCTACCTAATGAAGTTTTTAGCAAAGATCATGTGTGCAAGGCTTGTCAGGAAGGGAAGTAGGTCAAAGCATCATTCAAAGAGAAAGCTTCTCATTCCACTGACAGGATTCTTCAGCTCTTGCACATGGATTTATTTTGTCCCATAACACCTGTGAGTATGAATGGTAGAAAGTATACCCTTGTGGTTATTGATGATTATTCTAGATATACTTGGGTTATTTTCTTGTTGAATAAGAAGGAGACACAGGTGAAGCTTCCAGAGTTGCTCAGGAGACTCAGCAATGAAAAGAATCAGTCCATTACTAAGATTAGATCTGACAAGGGCACTGAATTTATAAATTCATATATTTCTGACTTTTGTAATGAACTTGGTATAGCTCATGAGACTAAAGGAAGCAGCTAGGACCATGCTGGCAGAGTCAGGATTGCCCAAGAAGTTCTGGGCTGAGGCAATCAACACTGCATGCTACACTCAGAACAGATACATGCTGAATAAACAACATGCACAGACCCCATATGAGACATGGAATAAAAGGAAACCTCGTATTTCTTATTTTCATGTATTTGGTTGTAAGTGCTTCATCCTCAACAATGGGAAGACCCAATTGAAAGCTTTTGATAGAAAATCTGATGAAGGAATATTCTTAGGGTATTCTGAAGTTAGTAAAGCCTTCAGAGTTTACAATTGTAGGACCCTTGTTGTGGAGGAATCACCACACGTTGTTTTTTATGAATCTGCTAATGAGTCTAGGATAAAAGTGATGAATCCTGACACTGAGGAGATCACAAGGAGAGTGACAAGGCTGAGCTTGAAAAATCAACCTGATCCAAAGGTCAAAACTGTGCCAATTCCAAGATGGGATGATGACGACGATCAGGATGATGAATCAAGTGCCACTCCTAAGCCCAGCACATCAGGGATTGTTGAGCCTCAGACCGAGGAACAGGCTCAACCTGAGGTAAGTACCGTCTATGAAGATGTTTTCACAGCTGAGACGGTTCCCGAGTCACCTCATCAAGGGGAAATCAATGTCCCTGACATTGAGCTTGTTAATCCCTTTGGTATAGACTTAGGATCATCCCCTTCAGTTCAATTTCCTGAATTTTATGAGCCTGTAGACACTAACATTGCAGGTACTTCAGGAACAACTCCTGGCAAGAGAACATGGCTAGAGGATCATCCCATTAATCAAATCATTGGTGATCCAACTGAGGGAGTCAGGACCAGACGGTTCCATGGTGAGAGTGCATTGTTTTGTTGCTTTCTCTCTGAGCAAGAGCCTCAGAACATTGAAGAAGCTCTCACTGACTCGAACTGGATCATTGCCATGCAAGAGGAGTTGAATCAGTTCACAAGGAATCAGGTTTGGGAACTGGTAGATAGACCTAGACATCAAGGAGTAATTGGTACCAAGTGGGTCTTCAAGAACAAGAAGGATGAGAATGGTGTTGTGGTAAGGAACAAGGCTAGACTGGTTGCAAAAGGGTATTGTCAATCTGAGGGAATAGACTACGATGAGACTTTTGCTCCAGTGGCTAGGTTGGAAGCTATCAGATTGTTCCTTGCATATGCAACATATAAGAAGTTCAAGGTGTATCAAATGGATGTCAAGAGTGCCTTCCTGAATGGTGTACTCAATGAAGAAGTTTATGTTGAACAACCTCCCGGGTTTGAGGTTGGAGATAGAGTATACCATTTGAAGAAAGCACTCTATGGACTTAAGCAAGTACCAAGAGCTTGGTATGATACCCTCTCTCAATTCCTGACAGACCATGAGTTCAAGAAGGGAACTGTGGATAGGACATTGTTAAGGATCACTGAAGGTGATGACATTCTCTTGGTCCAGATTTATGTGGATGACATAATATTTGGATCACCAAATCAACAGCTCTGTGAGAAATTCTCTAAGCTGATGACTGGTAAATTTGAGATGTCAATGATGGGAGAGATGAACTTCTTCTTAGGATTGCAGGTCAAGCAGACTGATCAAGGTATCTTCATTAATCAGGCCAAGTATACAAGAGACTTGATTCATAAGTTTGGTGTTTAGAACAACAATCCAGCCAGGATCCCTATGAACACAAATTGGAAGATGGATCCTGACACTGAAGGGACTTCAGTAAATCAGACTGAGTACCGAGGGCTGATAGGTTCTTTATTGTACCTGACCGCAAGTAGGCCTGACATTACATTTGCAGTTGGTGTGTGTGCTAGGTATCAGTCTGATCCCAAGAGAAGTCATTTGGAGGCTGCTAAGAGGATACTTAAGTATTTGAAAAGAACAGTCAATTTGGGACTATGGTATCCTTCAGATGACAACTTAGAACTGACAGGTTATTCAGATGCAGATTATGGAGGTTGTAGGATTGATAGGAAATCAACCTCAGGGACATGTCAGTTTTTGGGAAGTAAGTTGATCTCGTGGTTTAGTAAGAAGCAGAATTCAGTGGCTACATCCACAACTGAGGCTGAGTATATGGCTGCAGGTAGTTGTTGTGCTCAGATTTTGTGGTTGAGACAACAGTTGAGGGACTACCAGGTATTTGCTAATGAGGTTCCAATCTATTGTGACAACAATAGTGCAATAGCAATTACTCAGAACCCAGTGCTTCACACAAGGTGCAAGCATGTGGATATTAGGCATCACTTTATTCGAGATCATGTGGAGAAGAAAGATATTAGGATGGAGAAGATTCACACTGACAGGCAAAGAGCTGACATCTTGACTAAGCCTCTGGCTGAAGCAATGTTTATGGAACTGTCAGTAGAGTTAGGACTCTTAGATCCGGGAGAGCAGTCAGTATAGGGTTCTAGGGGGAACTCAGGCCAAACTCGACTCAGCGAGGTATCAGGGTGATACAATGTCTCTCTGACAGGTATGAGTTCTATCCTGACTCTTGTGAATACCAAGCGTCTCCCTGAGTCCTTCGTCCTGAAAATCTTTATTAAATGCATTCCGTTTTCATTAAAAGCGCTCATTTTCATATTTAAACCCACGCGCAATGGAGCATTTAATGCTTCAGTCACTTTTTCATATACGTGTCTGTTTTATACGGAATATGACTGACTTGGGTACTTGATTGAAATTGAGATTAATCCTGGCCCTTCATTTCAAAATCTTTCGAATTCAGGAATTAATCCCAACCCCACGTCTGAGTAACTGACTTAGTATTATCAATCAAGAATGCCATTCGAGGTTTTTACGCAAACACAAAGCACTTCTGCACACTGAGTATTCTCTTACTCAAAATTTCCACAAATTTTCCTAAAAATCTCTACTTCTTCAAAATCAATGGCACTTCTTGATTCCAACTGGACAACCGACAAGCTCGAGAATGTTGTCGATAACAAGCTCGTACACATGGAGCAAGTCATGTCCATGGAAGGTACTTGTCTTACAGTAGAGGAAATCAAGCCTGTTTTTAAGTGGATTTCCAAAGCTGGGTTGGAAACATATTTCACCACTCGCCCTATCTCCGTGCTTCCAAGAATGGTCGTGGAAGCCTATTTCAACATGTTCCTGCATAGGGGGGAACTCTTCACGAAGGTGACGGCTCTCAAGCCGACAGGGGAGAAGGACGGCGACGACGAACCTCTCTACAACTTAGAGGTGGTCACCATTGACATTAGGAGGGCGGTTAAGGAGGTTTTTGGGTTTCCATCCTCAGGCATCAACCCAAAGTTCTACAAGGAGAACTCGGAGGGAGAACTCCTGGGTAAGTGGACCAAGGCAGGATCGTCTGAGTTCAAGGCTCGTCAGAACAAGAATACTCTGAAACCTGAATATAGAGCTCTTGTGGACCTTGTGTCCAAGGTGGTGATAGGATCCACAGGATCTCATGAGCAACTGAGCCTGCCCAAGCTGAGGCTATTGGGGGCTATAGTTGATGGCGTGGAAGCAAACTGGGAGCAGTTCTTCCTGGATCAACTTCATCAGACTGGTCTGAACAAGCTAAAGCGAGATAAGGAGAAGAAGCACGTCTCCGTTAGTGCCATTCTGCCATTTGGAACCAGACTTTCAGTCCTAATTGCTCATGCTAGCCATGGGTACACCTTCGACTTCAAGGATAGTCTTTCCTCAAAGAAGGTGATGTTTACCTCACTGAGTGATACCTACTCAATGCTAGGGCTAACTGATCCCAATGCTAAGGCAAAGGGTCAGGCTAAAAGGCCAGCTGGTAAGGCCAAAAGGGTGGCTACCAGTCTCATTGAAAGGGTAGATGACCTCCTTGAGAGGAGCAAGGAGATGGAGGAGGATGTGGCGTCTGAGAAGGTGGTGGATCAACCTGCATTGGAGGAGGCTGAGAAGAAGAAGAGGAAGAAGGTGAGAGTTGTGCTGTCAGGAAAGAGCACTGTGTCTGGGACTGAGTCTGATCCCAAGAGAGCCGTATCTGAGGCTGGGGGAACTGACGATGACGTCAGAAAGGAGAGTGATCAAGGGGAGAGGCCACTTAAACGACTTAGGAAGGGACCTAAAAAAATCCCCCGCTAAGAGCCTGCCTGTACTGAGTGAGAGGGAGAAGTCAAGCTCTCCGAGAGCCTCTGACTTGGAGGAGGTGAGAAAATCTATCGAGACTGCTGAGTTGTTGCAGCTTGAGATAGTACCCCAACAATCACCCACTAACCCTGAAACCCAAACTCAATCCAACCCTGATCCCTCACATCAACCCACCCAATCCCCCAAAACCTCAGAACCAAATGATCAAACTGAGTCAGTGCCACCAACCTCACCCACGAATGAGCCTGATCAATCATCCGAGCCAAACCTTCCAAATTCCACAGACTTTCCCTCTTACCCCAACCCCAAAGATTGCCCCAAATCCTTCCACACTGAAGAGGATGATTTCCTTGTAATGCAGGAGGAGGAGGAGCTAGATGAACATATGATGGGTGGTGTGCTAGAGAACACCCTTAGGGGAAATGCCACAGAATGGCAGCTAAGTGCTGGCCCGGGCTGAACAAGTACAAGGAGCTGCTGGCTAATGTTGTTGAACTTAAAGTTTGGTTGGAGTTCAAGCAATCCAACATGCAAGAACAACATTTGCTGGTGGATGCTGGTGGATGCTCGTGGCTGGGAGCACTGGGAAACCGAGGAGGCCAGGTTATGCTCTTACTTCGGACTGACTAGCTGGCTCCAACTGCTCAATTTTGAAAATCTGAAGGAGCTAGTAAATAACTTGATGTCCAAAAGTAAGGCTGATATCCTATCTGAGGATGAGGAGGATGAGGATGATGAAGATGCTCAGGGTGGAGCAATGGAGGAAGTCGTGGAGGAGACGGCAAGGGAAGTTGATAGTATGATCTCTGAGCCTCAAGCTCAGGGGGAAGGTGTGAAGGACACTGGTGCCAAGGGTGGACCAGTGGCTGAGGATATTTTGAACATCTCAGCCGCCGATGAGACATCTTTCGATGAAGGGATTCCCTGCCCTGAGACAAGGGAGAAAGATGTTGAGGCGTCTAAGGAGAATCCCAGTTTCGAGGGACAAGTTCCCAAGGTTCGAGATGGCATGGTTGAGCCTGAGCAGGCGGCCATGACCACTCAACAACTGCCTTCAGTGCACCCTGAAGAGGGGACTGAAGATGCAGGGGCTGATAAGGGAAAGCAGCCAATCATTGATGAGGCCGTTGATGATGATGAGGATGTGATGATAACTGGGGTCGGCCGTGCTGAATTCACAAGCATTGTGGAGGTCAAGAAGGAGAAAACCACTGAAAATCTAGCTGAACTTCAAGAGGAAGTGATGAGGCTACGCGCTGAAAAGGAAGAAGACTCCAAGGCCCTGGCAAAACACATCAAGTGGACAAAGTCAGCTTACAACACCCTTGTCAACAGGGAGTTGATTTTGTTAAAAAGGACGATGACTGACACGGCCAAATCAATGAGAAACGAGAGAAAGCTCACAAAGAAGATGCTGAGGAAGACTCTCAAGCAACTTGAGGAGAGGGACGCGATCAGGGATGACAAATTAAATCAGGCAGTGGACAGGCTTGCAGTTCAGACTGGGGCACTTGTCACTCAGGCCATGAAGGGCTCAGCGACCAAACTAGAGCTGGAGTCAGGGAAGTTGGATCGAACCTCTCAGTCAGTTGCAGAAATTTTGGCTAAGGCCACTGAGGAGTCGGCAAAGATACTTGCTGAAGCTAGCAGAGTCAGCGGTGAGTCCTTGAAGGTGGAGGAAAGGATCACCAAGGCTGAACAAAGACTCCAACTCTCTATGGAGGTCTTTGAGAAGAAAGTAATTACTGCTATCAGCTCGGTCTCGTTTGCAGGGACTGGAATCTCGATGGGAGTTGAGTTAGTGAAGGAGGGAATCAATGATGTCCATTCCTTAGTGTCTTTCGTAATCAACAGCGGATCTTACGCATTCCCATCCGAGGCCAATGATGATGCCAAAAAGGGGGGAAAAGAAGAAGAAAAGATCCCGCCCTGAGGCATCTGAGGCTGTCAACCAAGGCGAAACAATTCAAGTTGATCCTGAAGCCAATCCTGAAGGGAATGTGCTAAGGGTAAGGAAGTCAGCAAGGTTGGCGGCTGTAGAGAAGGAATGAGAAGAAATTGTTGCCAGGTTGAAGGCGGAGGCAGCAAAGGCAAAGGCTGATGAACGTTCTAAGCAACCTGAGCCAGTTCAGAAGTCTTCTCCCATGAGCTCAAGGAAGAACCCCATCACTTACTCGGCTGAGGCGGTGGCGGAGTTATGCGCTGAAGCGTGGGGAGATCCTTCTGAGAAATCTGAGGTTGTGCGCAGAGCTGAAATTGCACAAAAGGAGAAAATGCGCATCTTGGAGAAGAAGGTTGAAAAGCTGACTGACATCACTGAGCTTCAACAAAGAGAACTCGATGATGCGATGATCAGTCTGCTGAGGAGAAAGAAGGCGAAGCCTGAGCCTATGAAGTACAGAAAAAGGCCTACAACAAGGAAATCAACGATTCTTCAAGTCAGAAGGCCGGAATCAGGATTAAGGGGAGCATTTATCGACGAGTTCATCTCCGAGGTACTGAAGGAGTTTTGGGCTGACGCGAAGGATGAGTTTGTGAAATTGTGGTATGTTGTGAAGAAGTGGGGCGACACTGATGATATTAATGCTCACTTCACTGACTACATGATGGACAATCATCCTGAGCTGATCCAAAAGATCCTGGAGGAGGCTGAAGCAGCTCAAGTTCAGGTGAAGGCTCCTGAGTTCACAATTCGAGCTCCTCCCTTAGTTCCTGGAACTCAGAAGTACAATACAAAGGCCATTATGATGGAAGTTTTGAAGATTGCCAAGGCTGAAGGGTACGTGAATCAACCTAGCAGAGTTGACGAGTTAAAGGCAAGGGTCTATGCAGGATATGGACTTGAACCTGAAATGAGATTAGTCTAGGTGTTCACAGCTTCTTGTAATAGATTAGATTCATTGTAATCACTTCCAAAGTTATCAATGAAATCTATTACTTTTGCCCACAGACAAAAACTCATTGTCTTTTTGGCTACTATTTAAATTCTGTACTTTATCAAGAATTGCTCTAACACTGCCTTATCTTATAAATAGATTCTTATATTTCCTCTAAGTGTTTTGAGGATCTTTTCAGTGTTTTGACATCATCAAAAAGGGGGAAATTGTTGGGACACTGTCAGTTTTGATTAAGATCTCAAAGCCCCTGAAAAGATGATTTGCCTGTCTTTGTCAGGCTAGTCTTGGTTAGGTTTTATACTTAGTCGTTTTACATTTCACAGGTACTCAGTAAGAGGAGCACTTACTGATGACGATCAAGACTTAGAGCCTGAAGACGGTTTTACCATCCTGAACTTATGGCAGTCTCCTGAGCTGGCTGAGTAAGTCTCAGTGATGAAGAGTATGACCCTGAGGTCATTACTACTCAGTCCTGAAGGGAACAGGATGATACTGAGTTTATGGGAAGACTTGGAGTAGAGCCAAGCAATGCAAAAGGAATGTCAGTGTTAGGATAAGACTGGTGAGCTCAAGACAAAAAGAACTTAATAAGACAAGCCTGAAGCCAGGAATAAGTTCTGACATTCTCACCAACCTGATGACGTGGACCAATCCTGGAAGGACACGCACGTACGGAACCTGACAAGAAGACTGACTTCAGACTACATTTTCAACGGGCAAGCATTTAATGTGCATTTAATACAACTACCTAATTCCATGCAAAGGACGGCTGCTGCATGAAGATATGTCCGTTTGAAGCCACTCTACATAGGTGACAAGAAAGGCTATCTCTCCAACGGATAGTTTTTCTCAAATCACCTATAAATACAGAAGGCCTTGAACCCATTCAAGGTTACGGGAAATTTCCAAGCCAGAAATTACTCAAACTCTCAAGCACTCAAAGCATTCAGTCTTTAGAAGAAGCACTCGAAACCCTCTAAATTTCCCAAGTGTTTCTTAGCAACTGAGAGTTAATCTGTATTCCAAGAGCATACAAGCAATATCTTAATCTTAGAGAGATTATTCAATCCTTAGCATAGCTTTGTCTTGTAAGGATAATCTCAACCTAGTTGGAATCCAAACTGAAACCAAAACCCTAAGTTAGGTTTGTTGGGAGTAAGTCAGTTAGTGAGTTAGTAAGGAAGTTTGTATAGATCAGTGAGGTTAGCTGGTCTTGGTGCACCTTGGCACGTTAAAAACAAGAATCCCTTGAGTGGATTTCCTGTTAAATAAGGCCGTGGACGTAGGAGCTTGAGTCTCTGAACCACGTTAAACTTGCTGTGTTCTTATTGCTTTGATATATTACTTACCTGCCACTTCAACAGTTCATTCATTGCATAAGTTTTATCAGGTCTGAATCAATCAGCTTGATCCATTAAAAAGAGCACTGCCCTTACTAAACACTTTTCAGTGGAGTAATCAGTTTTCAGAAGCAAACTAATCAAGACTTTAAACTATCAGGGCTCACGCATTTCCGCACTGAACTTGAACTGATAGTTAGCCAACTGACCCTCACCCCTGTGTAGTCAGTAGGTGTATTATCAGCTCTTAGTTCTTCATCACTCTGAGTGAAGGGGACTCAGTAAGGTTTTAAGCTTGAAAATTGGTATACGTGTATTTCCCCCCCCCCCCATACACGTATTCCTCAGTTTTGTACCGGGACCAACACTAACCCAAATCATGCTCGCTTATAATATTTTTGCCGAGCAAAACTCTGTCTAAATTAAAAAAGATGAAACAGCACTAGACTATACAATGTGCCGAACAACTTTTCATTCTACACTTAGCAAAATTTTCAAAAAATTAGGCAAGTTTTTGGTTTGCCTTACTCGGTTCATTTGCCCCCCAAGACATTTGTTCGCCCAATCAAGAACTTGTTTGCCTCATTGATAGTACTTCTTTAGATGTACAACATTCCAGGAGTATTGGGCCGGCTTGCCTTCCATATCTTCGATATCGTATACACCATTAACGAATTTTTCCGTTATACGATACGGGCCCTCCCAAGTTGGTCCCAATACACCTGGAGGTTGGGCGAGCAACTTTCTTAGAACCAAATCTCCAACTCTGAACTCCCTAATTTTAACATGGGAATTGTAATATCGTTCTGCTCGCTGCTTGTAGGTAGCATTTTTTAGCTCGGCACTTAATCTTTTTTCTTCGAGCAAATCCATCTCAGTAGCTAGAGCAGAGTTGTTCGCCTGCTCATCAAAGTTGGTTGTTCTGAACGTGTTGGCCTTTAACTCGATTGGTATTACAGCTTCTGTTCCGAAAGCCATTGCAAAAGGTGTCTCTCCGGTGCTCGACCTGGGAGAAACTCTATATGCCCACAGGAGTTCCGGGAGTTCTTCAGACCAACTGCTTTTGCTTTCCGCTAGCTGTACTTTTAATGTATGCTTGATTATCTTGTTCACGGCTTCGACCTGTCCATTTGACTGGGGATGATAGGGCATAGAGTAATGTTTTTTGATTCCCCACTTTACACAGAAATCTCTCAACTCTTTCCCATCAAACTGCGGACCATTGTCTGTTACGATGGTTTTTGGAATCCCAAAGCGACAGACAATGTTCTTCCAAATGAAGTTGATCATTTTCTGCTGCGTGATCTTTACCATGGCCTCTGCTTCCGCCCATTTCGTATAATAGTCGACTGCCACGACGGCAAATCGAACATTTCCAACTCCTGCTGGGAAGGGACCAATAATATCCATTTCCCATCTTGCAAATGGCCACGGGCTATAAACTGATACGAGCTGTTGGGCCGAGGTATGAATGTTTGGGGCAAAAATTTGACATTGATGGCAAGTCTTTGCTTTCTTGATTGCATCCTGGCGTAAAGTCGGCCAATAGTAGCCTTGTCTGATAGTTTTGTATGCCAAGGTTTGCCCCCCGGTGTGATTTCCACATACTCCGGCATGTATTTCTTCGAGTATTGCTCGTCCTTGCTCCCTAGGCAAACATTTGAGAAGTGGGATTGATATTCCCCTTTTGTAAAGATGCTCGCCCACCAGAGTGTATCTGGCGGCTTGCTTTGTTAGCTTGGCAGCTTTAAAAGTGTTGCTTGGTTTTTCCCCACTTTTCAAGTATTGGACTATACTTGTTCTCCAGTCTTCTTCTTCACTTGCTTGTTCGTCAAGTTGGTGGACATTATAACTTTTTGTTGATGGATCATTCATTTTTGTAATTATAATGTCTGCCAACTCTGCAGGTCCTTCGCTTGTTGCTAGTCGGGCCAATGCATCTGCTTGCGTGTTGCTTATCCTTGGAATTTGTTCAATGAAAACTTGTTCTAACAAGGACATTAGGTAAGCAACAATCCGCTGATACTCGATCATGTGATCGTCTTTTACCTCGTATTCACCTCGGACTTGGTTCACGATTAATTATGAGTCGCCGAAAATTTGTAACCGTCTAACACCTACTGCAAGGGATAGGTGGAGACCAGCGATGAGAGCTTCATACTCAGCTTCGTTGTTGGTTGCCATGAAACCAAATTTGATCGCCGAGGTGAATACTTGTCTATCAGGGTTGATTAGAACCACTCCTGCCCCCGAGGCTACATTAGTTGAAGATCCATCAACGTAAAAATGCCAGGGGTGATCAAGTCCTCTCGTCGGATCTGGTGGGAAAGTTAGTTCGACAATAAAGTCGACTAACGCTTGCCCTTTGATCGTTGTTCGAGGAGTATAGGTCACCCCGAATTGGCTAATCTCTAGTGACCATTTTAGTAGAGGTCCAGCTGTGTCGGGGCGATGGAGAATTTGTCTGAGTGGGAAAGTTGTTAGTACTTCAACTTGATGATCAAAGAAGTAGGGTTGTAACTTCCTCACACTCATGACAAGTACGTACGCCAGCTTCTCGGTTGGAGAGTATTTGATCTCCGCTTCGTGCAAAGCTTGGCTGACGTAATAAATGGGTTGATGGAATTTGCCGTCTTCCCGTACTAGAACAGAGCTGATTGCCACTTCTGACGCTGCCAAGTACAAGTATAGCTTTTCTCCTGGGACGGGTTTTGATAGAATTTTGACATCTCCCAGGTAGTCTTTAAGTTGGTCGAACGCCTTTTGACAGTTGTTAGTCCATGTAAACTGTCATTTCTTGATGGCTTCGAAGAATGGACGACATTTGTCCCCCGATCTGGATATGAACCGATTCAATGCTGCTAGGCATCTCATGAGTCTTTGCACTTCTTTTATCGAACGTGGTGGTTGCATGTCCATGATAGCCTTGACTTTTGCTGGATTGGCTTCAATCCCTCGTCGACTAACAAGATGGCCCAGGAATTTTCCGGAATGGACTCCAAAACTGCTCTTCTTCGGGTTCAGCTTCATATTGTAATGCCGAAGAATATCGAATACCTGGGTCAAATGCTGAAGATGGTCTTCCTTTCGGGGGCTTTTAACTACGATATCGTCTACATAGACTTCTAACATATCTCCGATTTATTCGTCGAACATCTTGTTCACCAATCTCTGGTACGTGGCTCCGGCGTTGATGAGGCCGAAGGGCATTCTCTTCCAACATAACAAGTTTTTGTTCGTATAAAATGTCGTGTTCTCTTGATCATCTGGATGCATTGGGATTTGATGATACCCGGCAAAAGCATCCATGAATGTTAGCATTTCGTGACCTGCAGTGCTGTCCACCAACTGGTCAATGTGAGGGAGAGGAAAGTTGTCCTTCGGGCATGCTGCATTCAGATCTGTAAAGGTTATGCATAGCCTCCAGGTCCCGTTTGGCTTCCTCAAAATGACTGAGTTTGCTACCCATTGTGGACAGAGGGCTTGTCTAACAACTTTTTTACTTCTTCATTCAAAGCCTGATACTTGTCTGGGCCATATTTTCTTTATTTTTTATGGACAGGCCTTTTTGCTTGATTGATGTTGAGCTTATGGCAAGCATGTTTTGGATCTATCCCCACCATGTCTCCATGAGACCAAGCAAAAACATCTAGATTTTGGCTGAGGAACTCTTTCATTTGGGATCTGTAAGGCTCAGGGAGCTCAGATCCTATGTATAATTCGAGATCCTGGTTTTCAGGATTAACTTTGAACGCCTCCAGTTCTTCAACTGGAGTTGCTCGTCGTTTCTGTCCTTTCCAACGAGGATCAAGTATTGGTCCCTCAGGGTTGAAATCATTTTCGATGCTCATGGGCTCTGCTCCCAGGCGGGGATCTAGATCGTTTGTTGGCCCTGATTCGTTGTTGTTTGTCAACACCTGGCCATCCAAGTCATCTGATAAATGTTGCTCGTCACCTCCCTTTTGTTGTTCGTCAGATGGAAGTTCTCCATGGGAGGTGATGAGTTGTTCGTCCAATACTTGTTCGTCAGAATATTGCTCGTCAGTATCCATGTGGTCCTCTATGTCCATCATGTTCTCGAGTATTGATGGTTCATCAGCATGATAGCTAGTCGTGGCCTCCATCATGGACACTAATGCATGTTTGGCTTGCAGCTGTAGGAGACATTCCCTGGCCTTTCTTTGATCTCCTTTCACTGTGCCTGCTCCGCTTGTTGTAGGGAACTTTAAGCAATAATGGTAAGTTGAACACGCAGCTTTGAATTCATTTAGAAAAGGTCGACCAAGAAACCCGTTGTACGTTGATTCCTGATCGACGACCAAGAAATCAACCATTCTCGTTATATTTTTCTCGGGTTCCTCGACCGTTACAAGCTGAACGGACAACCTAATTTCCCCTAACATGACTGTTACAGCATTTCCGAAGCCTAAAATTCTGTGATTTGAAGGTCGGATGTAGCCCGAGTAGTCTCCAAGCTGGTCAAGCGTCTTTTTGAAAAGAATGTTGGAGTAGGCTCCGGTGTCCACCAACAATCTGTGCACTTTGGTCTCCATGATCTTAGCACAGATCACGAGCGAACCGTTATGGGGGGTCAAGATTCCCTCCAAATCCTTCTCAGTAAAGGTCAATTCTACTGTCTGCATGATGGATGACTTAACCCCCATTGCTTGTACTTGATCGATCGCTCGCAATTCGGCTTTTCTTTTTTGGTTGGAGATCGGCGGCCGTCCATCAGAATATTCTCCCGCTAGTTCCGCGGGTTCCATCATGTCTAGGTCTTCAGGTGGACGTGCAGCAACTGCCGGAACTGGTCGTCCTGGTTTATTATTCTTCTGAGGTTGATCATCCTCATCCTCAGAGTTGCTCTACCGGACTCTCTTTCCAGGTTGTCTCTTAACAAAGTCGGAGAGCTTCCCCTCCTCATAGAACCGCCAAAGTTGCTTGAGAAAATCTCTACACTCACTCGTAAAGTGCCCCACGCTTTGATGGTAGGCACAATACTTATTAGGGTTGAGTTTGCCGGTGTCTTGACGGATTTTCCGTGGAGGGGAGAGCAACTTCTTTTCTTTCACGTTCTCATAAACAGTATCGACTGACACTATTAGCACCTGATTCAACTTTTCCTTGAGCTCCGTTCCTTCAGTGAATGCCTTCATGTTCTTCGGGACTCGATAGCCGGTTGTGCCAGGTTTCTTGTTATTCTCCTTGGGATCAGCTTTGTTCTCCCCCAAGTTTGATTGCAAGGCCTCGTGCATGGAAACAAATATGCCAGCTTGATTTCTAAACTCGGCATAACTTCTTGGGTACTTCAGACATACCTCCTTCCATAGCTTCGATCCTTTTTTCAACCCGGCCATAACGGTAACAATTTTCGCGTCCTCGCTGACGGGTTCACCTTCCAACAGCACCTTGTCGAACCTTTCCATGAACGCCCGATCGGACTCGTCATTATTTTGTTTTAGGTCGGACAATCGGTGCTTTTGGGACAAATATGATCCTGATGTAGAGAAATGGGAAAGGAACTCTCGCCTCAATTGAACGAACGAGTGGATAGATGCTGGTGGCATCGCCGAAAACCACTTGTGCGCCCGGTCCCCCAAGGTTAACGGGAAGTTTCGGCATTGGGTGGCATCGCTGGCTCCCACCGAGACCATATAATCTGAGTACTTTGTTAAATGGACCCTGGGATCAGCAAGGCCATCGTACTGGATACTTGCTGGGAATTGGACCTTCTTTTGAATCGGGGCTTTCAGAATGAGAGATGATAACGGTGAGGATGACAAGCTGGTCGTCCCTACTCCTCTTTGTTGGTCCAATTGTCCCTGCATGCTCTCCACTGCCCTTCTTAGGCTTGATAGCTCATCCAAAGATGCCCCCTGACTTGGAGGCTGTTCGGCGAGTAAAGGTACAAACCTTTCTGCTCGTCGCAGTCCCTCACTTGGAGTGGGCAAATCCTGGAGCTGTTTTCTAGGGTTGCTCGCCGCATTTGGCCCTAGACGCCTGAAGGCAGACTGGGAGAGTCTCTCATGAACTGAGGGGCATGGTTGTTCAAATGTTGCTCGCCACGCTCTGCTTCCTGGCGAGCAACTTTCTCCTGGAGTTGGGGTTGACCAAGTCTATCCTGGGCACTGGAACGAGTTGTTCCATGGCTCGACACTGTTGTTCGCCCTCGAGCAGACTCAGCTTGGCCCTCTCTCGGCTCGACCACCTTGGCTTTGCCCTTATCCCGCCTGGCTTGGGCACTATTCACTTCGTGTTGTTCGCCCCTACCTGACCTGGCCCTAACAACTTCCAAGGGTCTATCCCTAGGCCTTGCTTGTGAAGGCCCATTCTGTTCTTGCTGTCTCTGAAATGCCTGGAGAGCAGCAATGGTCTTGGCCAGTTCATTAGGGTTGTTCGCCAGGGCCTCCGTTTCAAGTGGGAGATTATGAGTTATGGCTGTGTGTTGCGATCTGTTCGCATGCCTGGGATTACGATCCTGTTGGTCAGCCGACGAGGCTCGGGTAGGAGATGCTCTCCTTGATAAACGTGTACCTTGGGTTTCCTTTGATTGATGCATTTCAAATTAAATTCTTCTAGTTTTTATGATGAAGAACACCAAGAACACTTTTGCTTGAATCTTCAAATGTTTCTTGAGGTTTTCTTCAAATCTTCAAGTCTTCAACTTGAAGTTCTTAACTAATTACACTAAATCGAAGGTTCGAACCCTCCTTCTAGCGCCAAATTTGTTGGTGATCAAATTTAATTGATAGGATTAGTGGTTGTTTTAGTTCGGTTTAAGATCACCAATATATTTCGTGTGATTGATTGACCAATTTGTTGGTGATCAAATTTAATTGATAGGAGTAGTGACTGTTTTAGTTCGGTTAAAGATCACCAATCAATTTCGTGTGATTGATTACCACCGTAAATGGTAAATCGAAGATTCGGGTTATGAAATCGAAAATACAAAAGTCGAAATCGTATTAATTTCGTATGTGTGCACGTTTAGGTGTGTTAGTGTGTGTTTTGGGAGTATTTATGAATTTGAACTTGTATTTTTTAGCTGGAGAACAACTATTTATAGAGACTAACAAGCATGAGGTGTCTATGACTCTTGGTCTCCCTAGCCTGCATGCTTGACAAGTGTCCTATTGACCTTTGTTTGACCTTATCTAAGCTGAATCTTAGTTACAAAGTCTTCTTTGGTCTTATCTCGGGCTCATTGTTGTTCATCTAGGTCGGTTTAGTTGATCTAGAATGGTTCTTCCATAGAAGTTGTTCGCCTTTTAAGGTTATGGCTCAGAAGTTGTTCGTCTTTGTGTTTTACACAGATTGGCTTTGGGATCTTGGTCCTTTGTTCGTTTCCATACACCTCTTAAACTGGTAAATACACCATCTTTCATAATGTTGTTCGTCATTATTGACTTGGTGGAGGGTCCATATTTGGCTTCGGGTCTCTAGACCTGTTCGCCAATATGTTGTTCGTCGGTAGAGTTGTTCGTCAGTCTATACACTCCCTGGATTGATTTATGCACCCTAACTTGATTTTCTTTGTTAATCATCTTTGATTTGGGGTTGGTTCTTCATAATCCTCTTTTAAGGCTTTAATCCTTGTTCGCCCAGCAATGATTGATGTTCGCCTATCAACAGTACTGAACACATTTTAAGTGTTGAATCTTTTATTTATTTTTCAAGGTAAAACACTAAAATTATTTTCTCCTGCAATAGTTGTCGAAATATAAAGAAAAAGAAATTATTATTGAAGTCAAAATGGACTTGGTCTTGAAAGAATTTTGCGTGATATGGTGAAGAAGGAGAGAGTGACAATATTTGAGTAGATTTTGTAAGACTGACTCACAGTGATACGGAGTATAATTTGGGGAATTACCTTTTATTTCTTTGAAAGAGGGTGAGTGTAAATTTGTATTAGATTGTAAACCATCCCACACAAGTTTTGCAATTATTTTGGTATTTATACACACTTGTTATATTTTGATATATACCAAGGTCTTTTGCAGTGACGAAGGAATTCTAATTTCTGAAAAAGCAAATATTTTTTGTTTTGGAAATCTGTATTGAAGCGATTGATGTTTTTATTATTTTCTTTTTCATGTTTCTTGTTCTCTTTGTTGTGTTTATATTGCTTGAGTATGTCTTGTATGAGACCGTCTCATGACATGAGACAATGGGAATTGGTATAACTAGGGCATTGACTCATTAACACTTTGGTAGGGGTGAGTGTTAATTTGTGTTGTCTCATGCCATGAGACAGTCTCATACAAATTTTTGTTATATTTCTTTTATTATTTCACATGATTAATTTATATCATTCTACATTTTCTTCAGCTCTGCTTATATTCCAAGACTAGTTACCATCGATTTTGTTTTCTTATCCTAATTATTAAAATTTATTTTGTTGTTCTTTATGGTCTTTTAGATATGGTTTCCATGGAAAGCTACGTTAATGTCATAGCTACCGTTAGTTTATCAGTTTAAGTTTTGAAATAGGTGTTTTTCTATTTCTGTTCCACAGGTTACTTACAATTTTAGAGAAAAAATAGAATATGATGATCATTATTCTTATGAATTACATAGAGGAACTTGGTAATGCATAATGAGTATGAACGAGGTATGTTTTATTTATGTAGTAAAATTATATTTGTGCAATTTTAAATTCTTAATCTTATGTTATTTTTTTATTGTGTACTTTTATAGAACAGTGAAATTTCAATTTGATCGTGGATAAGAAGACGACAAATCAAAACTTCAAAGATTAACTCAACACTTTTGATTGATTTTTTTTGTTCATCATATTATGTGCATTGAAGTGTTTAAATACATTTGCAGTTTTTCTTGAAATATAATTATTGCATTATGATCATTTATTTTTAAGGCTACTCGTATGAGAATGACCCTTTGTTACAAAGTTATTTATATATTTTTTTTCTTTTGGAACTAAATGAGATAGTAAATGTGATGAAACATTAGTGACAAATTAACTATTTAAGCACCAAATTTATAACTTTATGTAACAGTTTATTCGTAACAAAATTAATTTTTAGTAACGAAACTATGGTAATCACTACTAAAGTTTTTGTAACAAAAGAGGTTTCGTTACAATTGTATTGGTAACGAAATTAAAAAAAAAATCGTTACAAATTTTTTTTGCGACGGAGTTTAAATGACCAACTTTTGTAACCAAAATTTTGTTACAAAAAGATTTTGTAACCAAAAAGGATTTTTTTTGTAACCAAAATTTTCGTTACTAAAAGTGTATTTTCTTGTAGTGACGTTCTTTCGATATGTTTTAACTTTAGAAACATAACTTTAATATGCACTAGGGCAAATCCCGCGTATTACGCGAATTACTGTGGTATACTTTTCAAATGTATATTAATGAAAAAATTGAGAAACTTCCTTTATTTCATACTTGATTATTCATTAGTTTTTAACATCGTGAGATTTAATGTGAGGATTGTTTATTAGTATTTGAAGAATAAAGTAAGAATATTTTTGTCATTTTAGTAGATATTTTTTTATGGGTAAAAGTAATGATATGAGAAATAATTTTGAGATGTTGGGAGAATATAGTTGAAAAATGGTGTAGTTTGTTTTATTGATTTTTGGCCCAGGCTAAATACCCCTCCAACTAATGGAGATACACCTCCATCAATATTTTAATATTTTATTAAAATTATAAAATTACATATATAACCTTAATATTTAAACAAAAAGAAAATCTAAGACTACATGCACCCCCATGTCATTCTTACGCAGAAAACGTTAAACAATATACGTGTGAAGGGAAAAAAATAAATTTATCTTGTTTCCATCATAATACGATCAGACGACACAACAACGATTAATTCATGTTTTAGAACTAGATTCTGGTTAAAATGGGAGCATTTCAACCCTCCTACATATGTTTTTTTGTCCCTTATTCCATAGATTTTCTCTTTAATATATAAACCCTAGTTTAAAATATTGAATGTTGTTAGTTGTTTATATTGTGTGTATTTGTGTATGAAATATTAATATTTTAGGCATTGAACGACGTTGAATGTTGAATGATTGTCGTTTGCGCATTTTTTCTTTTCAAATTTCCGTCAAGCCAGTTTTCGAACCTGGTGAAGTTCTACATGTTTTCTAACACCAATTGCCAAAATTTGAATGATTTACGAGTATCTGAAATCTGGTTAATTTTTTAGAAACATTTTGCCGAAATGTTGGTTTAATTTTTGGAAACAATTTGCCGAATACTACTTCTCATAAAAAAAATTCTTTTATATCTACTAATACCAATTAAAATGAGTAGGTGAATTTAGAAGGAGGTGTATCTCCATTAATTGAAAGGGTATTTAGCCTGAGCCTTGATTTTTTTGTGGTACGATCTAGTATAAGATAAACTTTTTGGTCAAATGGTCAATTGATATGGGATGGAGAGAGTAGTAAATATAAATTGATTAAACATTTTTCAATTGACAAAAACATATATGAAAGGTTAAAATTTATTAAATAATTATAAAATTATATATTTGATATAAAAAAAATTATGAGAATGTATTATGTGATTCATTTAGTGAAAAAAAACTAATAATATTTCATAAAACAACTAATATCTTTCAAATATATTTCACGGTGAAACTTATTCTACACGATACTTTGTCAAAATACGATTAACAGCACCACTTAATATTATTCACTTTTATTTAAATGTAAAGTTGAAGTCTAAATCATTTGAATATTTATAAAAAAATATAAAGTATATATTGATACTATGTAGATTAATGAGCAAATTTTGATAAAAGTAAACAACAATTTGTAGATTGGATAATATAGCATCGTGTTGTTAAGTATGAATCTTATTGTTAAGTAAGAATCGTGTTGTTTGGGAAGAAAAGGCTATCACAAATCTGAGCAAAGGAAAAACTAATTATCTGTCAACCATAATAAATATTCAAATCAAACAAACACCGGAACGCCCTAAACGCCATCTCATCGGCAAAGACGGGCTCACATGTGTTCTTCACAGATTTCAAATATTCATTATAGGCCAGTTAAATAGTTCTACCTCTCAGATTCAACCCAACTTATTGATTCAAAACCTAACGTATTGATTCAATACTCAACTTATTGATACAAATCCTATTATACATATTTATGTGTATAAGAACATAACAATAGTTATCAAAACATGGTACTCATGATCTTATTTAGTTCGGACATAATTTTAACACTTAAGGATTTAGCCTATTAGGCTCATCCTTAAACACAAGTATAGAATAATAATAATAAAAAAAAAACAGTAATTAAAAGACTTACAAGTGTTGAAGCCTTCCGTATATACAAATGATTCTTATTTCACAATATTGATTACAAGAGAGAGATTTTACAAGAGGAGAAAGAAGAGAAAAGGGGGAGTCTGAGCTCTGCCCAAAAACAAAAGACAAGCCTCACTATATATAGAAGAGGAGACGGACGCGAAATAAACATTCAAAAACAAAAATTTACAAAAGTCAAAAAGTATACAGTAATTTACTGTTTAAATAGTAAAAGTGAATAGTAATTTACTGTTCAAATAGTAATTCTACTATTCTTGTCCGTTTGTTGTACAATTATTTTTTACTTGAAGAGGACGATTCTCCTCGAGGCTCCCATTTCTTGATGATTCGTGCATAATCTTCATCCGAAATCAAATCCTCATTAGGATCTTGTGCATCTTGTAACAATTCTTTTGATGAGGCACTACGAATTGAAGTCATTTCTTCATCATCCTTATCATTTTCATCAAGATCATGTTGTAATTCTTCCTTCATTTTTTTAAGATAAAGGTCAATCATTTCTTGTTTAGACAATTTGTCTACACTTTGCATTAACTTCCTAGAAATATTATTTCTAGTAGTTTCTTCCTTAGCTTGTTTTCTTTGTTTGCTATAAGCCATTGTTTTTTCAAAAATCTTTTGAAAAGTATCATTACCAAAGCTTTCTCCGGTAGACGGATCAGTCTTGATCAATTTTTCCCAGAATTTTGTATAAAAAATTCTTTTGATGCAAGGAATTTTGTTGGTATTACCAACTTGATGGTCCCGTTTTCGAAGGGCAAAATGGGAATTCAGGAGTAATTTTTTTTAAAAAAACCTTGTGTTGCGCTCTGAAAGAGTTCAGTGAGAAAACACTCAAGTCACTGCGTTGCTACGAGTCAGAGCACTCAAGTCAATGCAGCTGACCTTCGAGCTCAGGCTCGTAACAAGGCAGTGACTCGAGAGACTGAACTCTCGAGTGCTAGCCTGATTCAGTCAGTGAGTTGGATCTCCCTGACAAATGCTTAACTAAAGTTTTCTTAACAAAGCTCTCAGTGAGCTGATTTTCACAATACTTTAGTAAATACTTTGAAAGATAAGTACGCTCAGTTTAACGTGGTTCAGAGACTTAAGCTCTTACATCCACGGCCTGATTTAACAGGAAATCCACTAAAGGGATTCTTGTTTTTAACGTGCCAAGGTGCACTTACAATTGGACTCACGCCACTCCCTGGGCTGCCTCTCCTCACTCACTGACAACTTACTCCCAACAAACCTAACTAGAGGGTTTTGGTTTCGGTTTGGTTTCTCCAACTATGTGAGGTTTTCCTTTACAATGTGTTAGCCTCAGGCTAGGATTAGGAAAACCTCTCTAAGCTAAGAGTTACAAGTTGAACACTCATTTGTGTATATCTATGAACTCTAAAGTTCAGTGTACAAGATGTGAATCGTGCCTCCTTATAACTCCCAATACCATGCACTAAACACTCACACCTTCACAGCTCGTAGGTGTTGATTTTCTTACTTCACACACACATTACAACGAAGCTATGAGCTTGTATTTATAATGGGGATTCAAATGTATCCGTTGGAGGGAAAATACATTTGAATCCAACATTAAATGGTTTCAACCACTTTTCTTGGAATGCGGCCTTTGTCAGTGTCAGAGTTGCTGCCTCGTGCTGATTGGTCCACGTGTCCTGGATTCACGGATCTTTGACTCAGTGGGTTGACCAAGACACACTGACTTTAGGTAGCTTCCTCCTTCACTGACTGATGATCTTCAGTGGACTGAACGTCTTCAGTGTAGTTGTCCTTCAGAGACTGTTTGAAGATCATTTCCAAGAAGTTTGTCATAAGGCTGAATGACAAACTTCCCTGACCACAGTAGCCTGACTCCTTCAGGGCCTACTTGGTGCAGCACCGATCCTCCTGATCATGCTCTTCACTGAGTGGTCCACCTGACCTAGCTTAGATCAGCCCGGTTTACACTCAGTGGGACTTCCTTCAGGCTTCTCTTCTGGTTCAGGTTGCAAGCATGGCTTCAGTCAGTTCTCCTTGGTGTCATCTTGATATCCTCAGACCGTGTGGCTGAGTTCCCCCTCGCTGAGTTCCCCCTCAACTGAGTGTTCCCTCAACCGAGTTCTTCTCAACTGACAGCCTATTCTCTAGGAGCTAACCTGACCTGACCTGAAATAAAAGATACTATCCTGACTGCTTTCAAACCTATTACATGTTGTTTTGGAAAATTATCAAAACTAAAATACACATCCCAACACAACTTTTAGATCCCATTTAAAAATCCATGGGATAGAGAACTCAATAAAAAAGTTCATTGGTGCTTCCCATAGGACAAATATTTCCGTCCAGGGAACAAAAATATTGCTATTAGCAATTTCTTCAAGTTTAGGGCTAACCATCTTCCAGTTCAAAAAATCTTCAGCCCATAATTCAGGAAGAATATCTTCCAATGGCCCGAATATCTGTCACCATTTCTTAAACCAATTTGGTATATCAGAGTTATAAACTTTGTCACATACCTTTATTAACCAAGTATGTTTTCTTTTTTCATTATTATAGAGAAACAATTTTTCAAATGCTTGGATATAATCCCAATAATTATATTTCATGGTAATATTATTACCAATCACGAAAGATCTTTCTCTGAATGGTGTAGTACCCCATTCTTCAGCTGTAATTAGCTGTTTAATTATAATCTTTGAGAAGTTATAAACTTCATCTCTATTACCACTTGTCATGTGAGTAATTTCACATGATTGACAACTCATGAGTAAATTCTCATAATAAGCTCGAGATTTATAAACCTCCACTGGAAATCCTTGTCCGGAAATATATCTATCAAATATTTTCCATGGGTCTTTTACCCATTTCAATTCATCATTTCCTATTAGGAAAATAGTTTTTTCTTTCTCTTTCTTTATAAATCCTTTATTAGGATCTTTTTCATCAATATCAAGGACACTAGCATATGATGCTATGTTTGAAGATTCAGCTGTTTTAGAGGTATCACTTCCTTGAGATTTCTTCCATTGAAGAAATTCCTGATAAGATTTATCATCAGTAATATTACTGGCAATTAATTTTTTATTGCCATGTTGTACTAGAATATTATTCTGGCCTCGACCTCCTCTTCCCCTATAAGGGAAAGATCCACGACCTCGAGCCTGCATTTCTGCAAAATTCATTGTAAATATTCTCGGGTTAGGTAATCAGGGAGAGAATTTTCTTCCCCTTTTTTTATAAATTATCTCAAAATCGAATGGAGCTAAATGAGCCTGCCAATGAGTAAACATTTGCTTTGATACATCATGTTTAAAGTCTTTATTAAACATAAACTTAGCAGCTTTGCAATCAGTTTTTATTATAAACTTCTGATTGTATAAATCATCTTGAAATTTTAAAACACATTTTACTAAAGCTAGAATTTCTTTTGCTATAGTAGCATAATCTTTTTGACTATTAGTCCATTTTCCAGAATAAAATCTTATAAGATAATCTTGTTTATCAATTGGATCAATTTGTTTTAAAATTCCTCCATAGCCAATATCAGAAGCATCTGTTTCAATAATTTTTTCCCAATTTGGGTTGGCAATAGATAAACAAGGCAAATATTTTACCTTTTCTTTAATTTTTCTTAAAGCCTCAGTATGCTTATTAGTCCAAGAGCTAGGATTTTTCTTAAGTCTATCATATAAAATAGCTGTATCAATAGCAAGATTTTTATAATAAGGAGAAATATAATTTAAACTTCCTAAAAATCTTTGTAATTGAGTTTTATCATAAATTTCATCAGGAAATTTAGAAGCAAAATCAATACTTCTATTAATAGGTATAATATTACCCTTTTCAATAATATGACCCAAAAATTTAATTTTTGTTTGGAAGAGGACCATTTTTGGCTTAGAAATAACTAAACCATTTTGAATAACTAATTTTTTAAATATATCAAGATGTTTAAAATGTATCTCAATATTTTTAGAGAATATAAGAATATCATCAATATACACCATTATGAATTCGCTATAAGGAGTAAAAATATCATTCATAATTTTCTGAAATTTAGAAGGTGCATTTTTCAAACCAAATGGCATTACGTTCCATTCATAATGTCCAAAAGGCACATTAAAAGAAGTTTTATAACGATCTGCGAAATTAACTTGAATCTGCCAAAATCCAGATTTTAAATCAAATTTGGAAAATATAACCGAATCGTATAATCGATCAAGAAGATCCTTCTTATTTGGGATTGGATGCCTAATCCATTTTAAAATTTTATTAAGAGGTTTATATTTTATAACTAGTCTAGGAACACCTCTGTCTTGTTCCGAATGTTTATTAACATAAAATGCGGTACAAGACCAAGGAGATTGGGAGTGTCGTATAATACCTTTTTCTAAAAGAGTTTTTATCTCATTTTTATATAATTCTAAGTATTCGGAATTCATCTGACAAGGTCTTGCCTTAGTAGGAATTTTATCCTCTGTAAAATTATCTTCATAAGGAAGGGAAACAATATGTTTCTTTCTATCCCAAAATGCATTCGGTAAATCATTGCAAATTTCTAAGCAAAGTTGACTATGAATCAATTTAATTTTGTCCTGTAATTTAGGGTTTTTCAAATTATCTTCTATAGATAGAATGTTAATTTCTTGTTTTAAGAAATTCAATTGATTTTCTTTTATCTTAATATTATTAAAAATATTGTGAAGAATCTTTTGAAAAGGTTTTTTAATAAAATTAAGAACAATTGGTTTATTATTATAGGTACCAATTATACCTTTATTATCAATTTTTATAAAAGGATAAATATGTTGGATAAAAGGTGTTCCAAGTATAACTTGATTAGTAATATTTTTAACAAGCAGAAAACTTGTTGAAATGCATTTTTTATCAATGCAGACAAAGGCATTTGGTAATTTGAATTTAATATCCAATTTCTCACCTCCAGCGTGTGATAGAGTGTGAGTAGTTTTTTCAAAATATCTGGTAGGAATTAATCCTTCTTGTATAACATTTAAATCTGCACCACTGTCAATTAGTGCAATTAATTCTTTCGTATAAAAATTATCTATAGAAAGAACAATTTTAACATGCCATTTTTGGGAAATAAACCTTTCAATGTTATTAAGAAAATTTTCATTTACCTCATTGTTTTCAGGAATGATAGCAAAATTTTTATCTTTCAATTTTTCAATTCTTTTTCCTAAAATAGTATTATTTTGTTTGAGAGTTTTAATTTCTCTTTTTAAATTTTCAACTTCAATTGTTAAATCATTTAAAGAAGTAGGAGTTTTAACTTCCTGTTTTTCTTTTAGCATTTGATAAAATTTACTCATTAAATATGGTTCATCAGAAACTTTTATAGGAGTATTATCTCTTCCTATATTAGTACTAGTAGAAGTACTGGTATGTTTTCTAATTGATCTATAATTTGAGATCTTAAATTAGAATCTTTAATTAATTTTAATAATTCTATGGTATTATTATTATCTAAAATATTTATTTCTAAATTTTTCATTTGATAAAGAAGTTTATATTCTTCATCAGTATTATCAGAGATATTACATTTACAATTATTATCAGATGAGTTAGAATCGGATATTTCTGATGTTTGTTCAAAAACCTTAAGTTTATCATACATACTAGAATCATCAGAAGATATTTCTGATTCACTGAATTTATCTGAATCATCAGATAATATCTTAAATATTGTGTTTTTGATATTATCATCTATCTGAAGATTATTAATTTTTTTCTTGACCCAACAATTTCTGGCATAGTGGCCTTCTTTACCACATTTAACACATTTAATTTTTTCTTTTCTTCGTTGTTTCTTATCATTTTCTCTTTTCTCTTTTCGAAGAGCATGTCTTTCTATTTTCTTTTTAGAAGGATTTTTCCTTCTTTTATAAAAATTATTATTTTTGTCATATTTATCTTTATCTTTATATCGACTGGTTTTACTAGTACTAGGAATAACCATAGCAAATTGTTCACAAAATCTTCCTAATTGTTTCTTTTCTGACAAATTTTGTATTTTAATTTGCTGGTTTAATTTTATTTCATTACATAAATTTAAACCTTCTTGAATACACATATTAATCAACTTACCATAAGTATAATTATCATAAGGAATGTGAATCTCATTTCCCCTTAACTTATTACAGACTTTTTCCGCAAATAAATATGGTAACCCATCAATAAATTTTGAAACTATTACTCTCAGGTAATTCCATAACTCTACTAAGAAAAGTATCTTTATACCATCTAAAATCAGTAAGTGTTTTACACTTTAGATTTTGTAAAAGTGTACGAATTTGTTCACTATTATCAGAATATCTACCAGTAAAATGTTCAATAATATTTATTATTAGTGTATAAACTGCATTTTCAATGGTTGTGCCATCTTCTTGTTTAGTAGTATTAAGAATTTGATCTTTATCATTCTGACTAAAATAATGATCCCACCAGCCTTTAAGTTGGTCAGTAAATCCTGCAATGATCATTTTTGCAATGACCTTATCTGTATTACCATTATTTTTACAAATAGTAGAATACATCAGCATTCTATGAACAGTATTATGAATTTGTTTTTTAGTATAACCATCAATATTCCATTCATAAATATTTCTACCATTATAGCTATTATTAATAATATATTCTTGTTCTTCATTAAGAACATCTAAAGGAGTAGGTCTTTGGTAGTAATAATATCTATTAGTAGGTTTATCAGCCCATTTACCAAATTTATTAATTTGGTCATTAACAACTTGTTCATAGTTAGAATGTTTATTTATATTTTTAATGAATTCTTCTTCTAAAGTATTAATAGAAAATTTCGAGAATTTTTCTTCTAATAATATTTCTAACTCAGATATTGATTCTAATTTGAAATTTTTAATTTCAGGAGGAGGCTGAATGCTGGGAGTAGCTATACTAATCAATTCTTCATCAGATTTATTAGGAATATTTTGTAATTTGGAATTCATAAGACTTATTACCTTATCAACCTTGTCATGTAAGGAAAGAATTTGTTCTCCTAGAACATTTAGGAATAAATTAGCATAATTATTTTGTTGTATTAACAAATTAATTTGTTTGCAAGTTACTTGTAAAATATCATCATCAAATAATTTTGAAAATGCTAGAAAATTACATACACCATTATTCTTTTCAATTTGAAAAGGGCCTAGAGGTGGAAATATTTATTAACAATCTGTCCATTTAATAACTTGTAATTTCTTTCTAATACAGAAACATACTGATCTACATAAGTAGATACAAACCAAGGAACAAAGAAGATAACAGTATTTTCTTCTTCACATTTTTTATAAAATTCTTCTTGAATAATTTGTTTTTCAGTATTATTGAAATTTTCAAAAAACCAGTTTTTAAACGGTTCCCATCTTGGTAACCTAAATTCTTTTGAAATAATTTTTCTGGCTTCTGAGCCAGGTCGAAAATCAATTTTTTTAAATTTTTTATCCATAAGTTAAGGAAAACTTAATTCAGACATTGTCTCCATATTTCGGATATTATTAACACCTTTGACTATATTATCTTTGCCTATATGCAATTCATCAATTTCTGAGAAATCATTTTCTTTATTTTCAGTTTTTTCTCTTATTTGAGAAGTAGAAGCTCTAGAAGGAGTCTCAACAATATAATCGATTGGAGAAATATATGAATGAGAAGAAGATCTTAAAGACCTAGAAGACAAAGATTGACTTCTAAATGCATTATCAATCTGTATATTAACAGTTCCATCTGAAGTTTGTATAACATCTAGTAATTTAGATGAAGTATCAGGTTGTGGATTGACAGCCTTATCAATTACCCAATTTTCTGGGAAAGTAATTTCTTCCCATTTAATTGTTCTTCTAGTGACAATATTAGATCTGTAACGCCCCGAATCCAAAACACATAAATATCTCAGATTCGAGGTGCCACTTGTAACTAAAATACGAACTATAAAATTTTTGATATAAAAAAAAAGAATAATAAAATGAAAGACGAGTTTTATGCAGCGGAAGAAATGAGTAGAATAATATTTATAATATATCTCACACACATATATAAAGTTTATTATCAATAGTATCATTTTAAATATAAAGTTTATTATCAATAGTGTCATTTTATTTAAGTGGGGAACTCCGTGTCGTCTCTATTACTGTCCTTGCTCCGCAAAATCATAATCTGCAAGGGTTGTAAAAAGGGGGCGTGAGATTTGAATTCTCACGTATGGGTGATTTGCAACGTCATGGGATTGGTAAATCCGAAGTATATTAAATTATACTCATTGATAAAGTATTTAATTTATTTAAGCAGTTGACATATAAATACGAATAACATATATCACCAAAGTAACAAACTCACGTAATAATTAATTGGGCATAGCAGGTTTCACATCATATAATTGAAACATCACAAGTTGATTCACATTAAGGAGCAAAGCCCAAAACCATTTTCAAATAACGGCCTAATCTGCCAAAATCGTTTTTCACATATAGTAAATCTCCCCCAAACCATTTCTCACCAACAATTCATCCATTCATGTGACCATGAATCTGATTTATTATTATCACTCATGGTCACCACAAATAATATCAGCGACCATGAATCTGATCTATTATCACTCATGGCCGTACGTGTCAATCCACAAACAAAACTGTTGCACATCAAATCAATGATTACTCGCTTTCCTCTTTCCCATAACACTGTCATTTCAAATTGTGGGGAGAATTCACATAATTCACACTTAAATTGGTTCATGCTTAGATAATGCCCTTAATCATGCAATGGTGATTAATTAGAATAAAAACAATAGACATTTTGCATCATATATAAATATATCACGTAATTCGAATATTTATATTATAGGGATACATTTATGTTGGATTAGTTGTTTTAGATTTATTTGGTCGAGTTCAGAGTAAACCAGCACAACGTATTATAAGCAGATCAATCAACAGATCATCACCCACCTGTTTGCTCCGGGTCCCGTGAACGATGTTCAAACAGATGGTCGGATCCCTCGTACGTATTCCGATTAGCACAGAGTTCTAATACGAAACCATTTGATTAAAAGTTGGCTCTCGAATTAATGAAAGGCCTAGGAGTTCGTGTTACAAGAACGAGGAAGTTGTTATCTTAAAAACTCATTGAAAAGGGCCTACTTAAGAACACACACTAATCTGGTAAATACACCACTTTCAAAAGGGTAGTGCATAGGGGGTGTATTTACTAATATTCATGTTGTATGACTATTTCGACTCTCATAAAAACGATCTTTTGATTTCCTTTGTTCTTTTATAAAATCTTTTATAATTTTAAAAGTATAACTATATAATTCTTTTCTTGAAAGACTTAAAAATCTAAGTAATTTATTTAAAAATAATATTAATATAATATAGGTCCAAATTAATATTTTTCTTGAAAATAATTAAAAGAATAAGAAAGTTATATAAATAATATTAATATAATTAAAACCTCAATTTAATATTTTCTTTCTAAAATTTATATTTTATTTTAAAAGAGCTTTGAATATAAATTATACTTTATAAATAAAATTCCCTTTATTAAACTTATTTTGTTTAAAGAATTTTATATAACTAGTTGTATACACGTGCGTTGCACGTTGTATGTAATTTAGTTGAAAAAATAAAATAAAGATTTAAAAATCAAGATTTCCATATTCTAATTTTTCAAGAAAACTGTATAGAGGCTTGCTTATACACATATATGTGATTCACAAGATTTTTTTAATGAATTTAACATAAAAATAATATTTACGAGAGATCGGAAAATCATCTGTCACGTGATCTTCTACATTCGGGAATAATTTTTAGGTTGTCAACTTCTTCATGGTATCTTATTTGATGTAGGCGTGTTCTTAAATTTTATTTGATAATTTTTTAAACAATTTATGAATTATAAATATTTTGTTTAGACTTTTTTAGTTTTTAATACAAAAAAAACTCTAATTTTTATATCATACTGGTTTTAAATTTTGTTTTTATAATTTTAAAATTTAAAGATATTTATCATAATTATCATTTATCGAATGCTTTTCTTGATTAAAGAAATTAAGCAAGTTTCATTGATTCTTAATCAAACATTTTAGATACATCTATGATTGATCTTGCCAAATTTGTTAGTATATATGAAAAGTCGGAGAATTGAAAAATAGAATAGTTGATTTAATAATACTTTCCTTGGATTGGAAAAAAAAAAGTTTTTTAAGCATCAATAACAATGTCAATTTTAATAACACTATATGAATAAATTAATTTGTAGAATACTCTTCCTATATAAATTAATAGTTAAAATAATCCAAAGTTTGTAATTAATAATTTTCAAATTTAAGCTCTCCTCTCGTTTTTCATTCTCCGAGCTTCTGTCATGAATGTATAAGAGAAGTTGCTTTGAAAATTACCCTTGTCAAGTGTATGTGACTGTTAACATCAAAATTAAGAAGAATAATATTTTGTTGTCTTATAGAAAACATGTAATATTTGAATTTTGAACTTGAGGCCAATAATAATCCACTAATAAACATATATTCTGCAACTAATTAACTACAGCCTCCTTGTTTCTATTACATCTCTCACCAACCCCCCCAGTCTTTTTGATATGATTGTTGCTTAATTATTATGACACCTTGTATCAGAAGAAGTCTTCATTTTATCTTTTTTTTAGCACATTATGCAACTTTATGAGTTTCTTCATCGTTCATTAGTCCATCTCCTTACATTGGTTGCACTTAAAACCAAACACTTCACTGGGAAATCAGAGAACATAACAAATTAACATTTATTGTGAAATTAATCAAATTGAAGAGAATTATTCGACATATTTTGCAATTGAAAATAGAGAGAATTAGAATTTCTAAATATATGAATGAACAAACTCAGATTCAGAAAAATTAAATTCGAGTTTTGAATCATTAATTGCTACCGCTCATGACGAATTAACATTTACTGTGAAATTAACCAAATCAAATAGAACTATTCGACATATTTTGCAACTGAAAATAGAGAGAACTACAATCTCTGAATATATGAATGAATGAATTCAGAGTTAGAAAAATTAAATTCGAGTTCTGAATCGTTAATTGCTACCACTGATTGTATTATGATAGTCTATGAAATAGATAAACAAAATTTGTATTATAATTACAGAAATAGAAAAATATTGAGCTGACTTTATAGGGAAATGGAGGAGTACCCGACAAAAATGGTCTTAGGGCTTATTAGATTACTGCAAAGACTATATAAATAATATCAATTATAATTTTTATGTAAGAATTTCAAAGGTTGTAAAACAAATAAAATAGATAGTTATGAGTCAAGATTAAAATATATCATGACTAATTTATTGTAAGAATTCCAAAAGTTATAAATATAAAATAAATGAATATAGGGAGTTGGGGTGTAATAGTAAAGATTAAAATGTGTTAAGGACAAAATTGTCCAAAAAAATTTCTCAACCTCTTGTCACTTTTTAATATAGTATAG
Source organism: Ballota nigra (assembly GCA_947034835.1). Classification (NCBI taxonomy): domain Eukaryota; kingdom Viridiplantae; phylum Streptophyta; class Magnoliopsida; order Lamiales; family Lamiaceae; genus Ballota; species Ballota nigra. The sequence goes on along the minus strand of OX344728.1, from coordinate 49,947,522 downwards.
AATAAAATAAATGAATATAGGGAGTTGGGGTGTAATAGTAAAGATTAAAATGTGTTAAGGACAATCTTGTCCAAAAATGTTTCTCAACCTCTTGTCACTTTTTAATATAGTATAGATAAATACTGAAAATAATATAATATATACACTTTTCTTTATTGTTAGTAATACTTGTTTTAAAGAAGTTTTCATAACAAATAAAATAATAGAATAAATATTTTTCCTATATTACTAGTATTACTAACCAAGTTGATTTGTGTCATTTTCAAAACAAAAGAGTAGTATTATTTTCTAAAAGTCATTTTCCATTTGTTTCAAACATTTGAACAGTAGAAGACGAGTTTCCCTTTGTCTTTAAGAATTCAACTAATATTACTAACAACTAATTTCATCATTAATCAGCTAATTCAATAATACTAATCCATTCACCCAATAATATTAATAAGTCATTTTAGAAATACTAAACTGCTAAATCAACATACCAACAGTCCATCCAACAACACTAATCATCTTAACCAATAATACCAAACACCCTAAACAAGTAACAAAACCCAAATGTTTCAAAGGGCCAATACAACAAATTAAATCAATAAAACCAATACTATCAAGCCAAACAAACTAACACTATATAACAATTTTAATAATACCAATCCCAACAACACCAAAACTCCATCTACCAGTTCTACGGGCTTCAATCAAAATGAACAATACTCCAAAGTACTCCAATTTTTTACAAAACTTCAACAGTTGGAAAAAATAACAGTCTATTTATATCTAAATTATTGATGAAGAAATCACGAAGAACAAGACTGAAGGAGGATAGCAAATTCTTACGAGTCCTAGTTCAAACAGCCTAACGGCGTCGTTCGGAATTTTTTGGAATAAAACGGGCAGCAGCAAATCGGAGAGGCGTCATCTCGATCGGAAATTTAAACGGAAAAGGTTACGGGATGGAATTGAAATTAATCGTTTAAGGAAAGAAATTGAAAAGGGGGTTTCTTCGATACTTACTGGAAGGGAGAAATAGAGGCGGTGTTGGCTAGCGGTGGTCGAAGAGGCGTGGCGGCGACGGCGTCGTGCGAAGGGGAGCGGCGGTGCTTCGCTGGTGGCGCTGGAGGCGGCAACGGGCGGAGCTGGGCGGAGTTGGGGGCGCTTTCTGCGTCTGGTGCACGGCGGTGTTTGGCGGCGTCGATCGGCGTGAAGCACGGCGGCGACGCGAGCGGTGGCTGGGCTGAAGGCGGTGCGACGGCTGAGGGCAGCGGCGCACGGCGACGGCTCTGCTCCAGCGGCATCGCGACGGCGGCCGGGTCGGAGCAAGGAGGCGGCAGGAGAAGGCGGGCGGCAGTCGATCGGCGAGGCTGGGCGAAGACCGGCGTTGCCTCGCCGGGAAAACGAAGATGGGCTCGGCGTTGTTCGCTATTCGAAGAGGAGAGAGAACTGAGTGAATTTGGGAACTGACTTGGGATTTCTGGGATTTGAGGGAGAGAGACGGTCCTTATCTTATAGAACAAGTTTTAATTAATTAATTGAAAATTAAAAGGAAGGTGAATTCAAGGAATAATTTATGTGGCTAGGAATTATTCTTGTAGTTCTTGATATTTTCGTTCCCAATTGATACGGTTTAGGGATCGATTGATTCACGAGTTTAACCCCGATTCGTAAATTAATACAGTTTTAGAACTCAATTAATATTTTAAAGTATTTTAATTATTCTCAACATGTTAAACGGATCGAAAATATAATTTTAAACTTTAATAATTAATTTCTCGTAGTCCCTTATCCGTTTGAAATATTCGATTTCTTTCTTCGAATTCGGGAATTTGAAAATAGATTATATATTTAAATTACACGTTAGCACACAAAATAATAAAATTAAAAGAAATAAGGATAATAATAATATAAAATTATATAATTAAGGTTTCTAGCAAAATAAAAGGTATAAAACGGGACGGGGTATTACATCCTCACCCCCTTAACAGGAATTTCGTCCCCGAAATTCGACTTCTAGGTATTACTCGACTAGATCTCATATGTTCATCTTCAAGTGGTTCTTCCTCTACATGTCAAAGTTTATTGAACTAACACAATGAGTGACGAGACTTGAAATCGTATTAGGGTATGTAGAGTATGGTAGAATTTTCTAACTATTTCAACTTTTGGAATTAGGTCCCATATTTTTTTTTCATGAGGTTTAATGGTCCTATATCACCTACTACGTGGTGTTTGTCTAATTGTCATTCTATTGGAGGTTCTGAAGTGAAAAGAATAATATTGTTACGTCATATATGTATGAAAAATTATAAAAACAGAATCGAATTACGTAAGCAACACAACGCTAGTACTGATATACACGTGAGTATGTAGTTCACCGCAACGCATTGCGGCCGCAAAATGGTACAGTGATCACATACACACTGTATAATAGAAACCAGTGACGTATCATTTAACAATAATTAGATAAAATATAACAGTTAATATAGAACAAGTAACACACATTGCCAAGTAGCAATTTCGTAACACATATATATTATATAAAAGTCTCAAGTTCTATGTAGGTCAGTCTACTTACGTCATATCTGAAAATAAGTTTTCTAGGTACCGAGCTACTACTATCTTAGGTGGATTCTAACATGGAAAGGAAATTTCTAGTCAAAATTTTAGTTATGCAGAAATATAAATTAAACAATTAAAGCACATAATTTAACCAATTAAAACACATAGTTCAAATAGTCATATAATAGCATTTATGAAATATAAATTTAAACAAACATATTCATATATGTAAATTCACAAAATATTTTATTTTAATTGAATATAAATGGCATTTCGTAGTTCCTTCCACACCACGTAGGTGTTGTTTTGAGTTCTCGATCTTTTGATTTGAGTTTTGTTATGAAAGTCAACTTATCACAAGTTTATAAACTTATAGGCACTTTTGATAAATAAAACAAGAACATACCTTCGAGGAGCTTCAGACGGTAATAGGAGTCACATTTCCCCTCAAGTGATTTAATTAATGATCCAGACTTACATGATAAGAAAATTTTAATTAATGAAAAATAATTTTGGTTTGATGAAAACAATGATTTGGTTTTAGGTCCGAAAGTTTTGAACATAAGCTCTGATACCACCTGTAACGCCCCGAATCCAAAACACATAAATATCTCAGATTCGAGGTGCCACTTGTAACTAAAATACGAACTATAAAATTTTTGATATAAAAAAAAGAATAATAAAATGAAAGACGAGTTTTATGCAGCGGAAGAAATGAGTAGAATAATATTTATAATATATCTCACACACATATATAAAGTTTATTATCAATAGTATCATTTTATTTAAGTGGGGAACTCCGTGTCGTCTCTATTACTGTCCTTGCTCCGCAAAATCATAATCTGCAAGGGTTGTAAAAAGGGGGCGTGAGATTTGAATTCTCACGTATGGGTGATTTGCAACGTCATGGGATTGGTAAATCCGAAGTATATTAAATTATACTCATTGATAAAGTATTTAATTTATTTAAGCAGTTGACATATAAATACGAATAACATATATCACCGAAGTAACAAACTCACGTAATAATTAATTGGGCATAGCAGGTTTCACATCATATAATTGAAACATCACAAGTTGATTCACATTAAGGAGCAAAGCCCAAAACCATTTTCAAATAACGGCCTAATCTGCCAAAATCGTTTTTCACATATAGTAAATCTCCCCCAAACCATTTCTCACCAACAATTCATCCATTCATGTGACCATGAATCTGATTTATTATTATCACTCATGGTCACCACAAATAATATCAGCGACCATGAATCTGATCTATTATCACTCATGGCCGTACGTGTCAATCCACAAACAAAACTGCTGCACATCAAATCAATGATTACTCACTTTCCTCTTTCCCATAAAACTGTCATTTCAAATTGTGGGGAGAATTCACATAATTCACACTTAAATTGGTTCATGCTCAGATAATGCCCTTAATCATGCAATGGTGATTAATTAGAATAAAAACAATAGACATTTTGCATCATATATAAATATATCACGTAATTCGAATATTTATATTATAGGGATACATTTATGTTGGATTAGTTGTTTTAGATTTATTTGGTCGAGTTCAGAGTAAACCAGCACAACGTATTATAAGCAGATCAATCAACAGATCATCACCCACCTGTTTGCTTCGGGTCCCGTGAACGATGTTCAAACAGATGGTCGGATCCCTCGTACGTATTTCGATTAGCACAGAGTCCTAATACGAAACCATTTGATTAAAAGTTGGCTCTCGAATTAATGAAAGGCCTAGGAGTTCGTGTTATAAGAACGAGGAAGTTGTTATCTTAAAAACTCATTGAAAAGGGCCTACTTAAGAACACACACTAATCTGGTAAATACACCACTTTCAAAAGGGTAGTGCATAGGGGGTGTATTTACTAATCTTCATGTTGTATGACTATTTCGACTCTCATAAAAACGATCTTTTGATTTCCTTTGTTCTTTTATAAAATCTTTTATAATTTTAAAAGTATAACTATATAATTCTTTTCTTGAAAGACTTAAAAATCTAAGTAATTTATTTAAAAATAATATTAATATAATATAGGTCCAAATTAATATTTTTCTTGAAAATAATTAAAAGAATAAGAAAGTTATATAAATAATATTAATATAATTAAAACCTCAATTTAATATTTTCTTTCTAAAATTTATATTTTATTTTAAAAGAGCTTTGAATATAAATTATACTTTATAAATAAAATTCCCTTTATTAAACTTATTTTGTTTAAAGAATTTTATATAATAAATACTGAAAATAATATAATATATACACTTTTCTTTATTGTTAGTAATACTTGTTTTAAAGAAGTTTTCATAACAAATAAAATAATAGAATAAATATTTTTCCTATATTACTAGTATTACTAACCAAGTTGATTTGTGTCATTTTCAAAACAAAAGAGTAGTATTATTTTCTAAAAGTCATTTTCCATTTGTTTCAAACATTTGAACAGTAGAAGACGAGTTTCCCTTTGTCTTTAAGAATTCAACTAATATTACTAACAACTAATTTCATCATTAATCAGCTAATTCAATAATACTAATCCATTCACCCAATAATATTAATAAGTCATTTTAGAAATACTAAACTGCTAAATCAACATACCAACAGTCCATCCAACAACACTAATCATCTTAACCAATAATACCAAACACCCTAAACAAGTAACAAAACCCAAATGTTTCAAAGGGCCAATACAACAAATTAAATCAATAAAACCAATACTATCAAGCCAAACAAACTAACACTATATAACAATTTTAATAATACCAATCCCAACAACACCAAAACTCCATCTACCAGTTCTACGGGCTTCAATCAAAATGAACAGTACTCCAAAGTACTCCATTTTTTTACAAAACTTCAACAGTTGGAAAAAATAACAGTCTATTTATATCTAAATTATTGATGAAGAAATCACGAAGAACAAGACTGGAGGAGGATAGCAAATTCTTACGAGTCCTAGTTCAAACAGCCTAACGGCGTCGTTCGGAATTTTTCGGAATAAAACGGGCAGCAGCAAATCGGAGAGGCGTCATCTCGATCGGAAATTTAAACGGAAAAGGTTACGGGGTGGAATTGAAATTAATCGTTTAAGGAAAGAAATTGAAAAGGTGGTTTCTTCTATACTTACTGGAAGGGAGAAATAGAGGCGGTGTTGGCTAGAGGTGGTCGAAGAGGCGTGGCGGCGACGGCGTCGTGCGAAGGGGAGCGGCGGCGCTTCGCTGGTGGCGCTGGAGGCGGCAACGGGCGGAGCTGGGCGGAGTTGGGGGCTCTTTCTGCGTCTGGTGCACGGCGGTGTTTGGCGGCGTCGATCGGCGTGAAGCACGGCGGCGACGCGAGCGGTGGCTGGGCTGAAGGCGGTGCGGTGGCTGTAAGAGTTTAACCCCGATTCGTAAATTAATACAGTTTTAGAACTCAATTAATATTTTAAAGTATTTTAATTATTCTCAACACGTTAAACGGATCGAAAATATAATTTTAAACTTTAATAATTAATTTCTCGTAGTCCCTTATCCGTTTGAAATATTCGATTTCTTTCTTCGAATTCGGGAATTTGAAAATAGATTATATATTTAAATTACACGTTAGCACACAAAATAATAAAATTAAAAGAAACAAGGATAATAATAATATAAAATTATATAATTAAGGTTTCTAGAAAAATAAAAGGTATAAAACGGGACGGGGTATTACAAGATCGATTGAAATTTATTTCTATTAAAACCGTTTCATTTATAGGTTTGTCCTTTATTTTACAATGAGGATTTAATGTAAATAAAGGTTTATAATAAATTCTATAACAAACACACATAACTTCAGATCCTGAAGCATAATTATAACCATGTGTTTTAACATTTAATGTTAAGGCATCAAGAATATTAATATCAGTTAGAGATAACTGTAAATCTGGTCTAACGTTAAAATAAACTGGACCATGTACTAAGCTGGATTGTATAATTCCCATTAAAGATTGTTTCCAATTTAGATTTCTACCATCCCTCAAAGCTGCAATAAAGCTTTCTGGTAGTCCTTTTAAAGTTAATGGTTTAAAAGCAATTTGAATTAAACCAATATGTAAAAATCTAGTCTTTCTTATAAGGTAAAATATATTTTTTAGATAGTAGTTTAATAACTATTTCTTCATTATCTAGAGAAACAGATTGTTCAGTTGTTTTGACAATTAACCTTAAACCCATTTTTTCAAAGGTTCCTAGTTTATAAATTTCTTTAGGATTAATTTTTGGAATTGTCCATTTATTTAAAAGTTCTAAGTCTTGGGGTATATCATACTCCATACTTGAACTATTTTTGACAGTATTATCAAACATTTTAATGTTAAGTGTTAAAATTATGTCGTTCCTAAATAATACCACTTTCCCATGGCTCTGATACCATCCATGCCTGCCCAGACATACACAACTATAGTATTAATAGGATAGCATCGTGTTGTTAAGTATGAATCTTAATGTTAAGTAAGAATCATGTTGTTTGGGAAGCAAAGGCTATCACAAATCTGAGCAAAGGACAAACTAATTATCCGTCAACCATATTAAATATTCAAATCAAACGAACACCGGAACGCCCTAAACGCCATCTAATCGGCAAAGACGGGCTCACTGTCAAAAAATTATTAGATATTTTAAAATTGCATAATTAAAAAAGGTGGTATGTTAAACTGTAAAGAATAAAAAATTATGTTATAACTAATAAAAACAATAAAGTTCGTAAAAAAATTAATTAACCCCTTCAATAAAGCGTTGAGATAGCTAGGAAAGTAAATAAATGAATTGATTTCATACCTTTCTATAAATGTGAATTTATATATAATATGAAATTTTTTCATGTTATCAAAGTCAAAATTCATGGCCACTGTGTTAGGGAAGTAAATAAATAAATTGATTTCACAATCCCAATTACAATTTTTGAATGAAATAAAATTCTCTCAAAGATTTATAAATTTTAATTAAATATCATAATCTAGATATGATTTCCTATATGACAGTAATTACATTACTTTATCTTACATATTGTTCGCCTACCCGCAATAATTTAAAACAACAATTTTTTTATGAGATCGTTTTATGGCATAAGACAATACAAATTAACTCTCACCCATTATAAAAATATTAATGAGTCAATACCCTAATTATATTAATCTTCATTGTTTCATGTTACGAGATGGTCTCATATAAAATTTACTAAAAATATTTATACTAAATACAAGATTTCAAATAAGATAAAGTTGAAAATAAATAAAAATATATTTTCCTTTTAAGTTTGTCAGATATATTTCAAAATTTCAAGAACGCCATATACCTTTTCATTTCCTATTTTTATGTTGTTTACTTTATTATAATTTTGTTTAAATTGCAATGTAAAGGTCAGTTTCATATAAAATATGAATTAAATCTGATTTCCTTTATCAATTAATATCATATTTACTTAATATAGAGAAACATAATTAGAAGCGATAATTACTGATAAATTTAAAATTATAAATATATGTAATAATTAATATAATTTAATTATTAATATAATTTATTATTTAATTCTATTAAATAATAATTATAACAAAATTAAAAAAATGTTAATAATTCGTATTAAAATTTATAAAAATTAAATAAATTCAACTAATTGCATAAAAATTTATTTGTTGAAAATCCAAGTCCATTTATTAATCAGAGAAGTACATAAAATGTATCTGTTTTTCATTTAAATTACTTCAATCAAATTTTCGTTCAAATATTATCGAGTTCTTGTCCCTTGAGCACATGGAAGAGAATGTAGAGATTATCACATGCGGGCCCGCATGGGCATAGTTTAGTTAGTTCATGGGTGGCAGATGTTGTAGAAAATAGGATTTGACTGTGAAAATAATAATTCAAAAAAGAAAAAGAAAAATTCAACTCGAATTACTTATTACAATGAGGGGAAAGAAAGAGAAACAACAATAAAGGTGACGAGTCGAGGAAGCCCTCTTCCCGCAAGACAAAATTTTCCCGGTACTGCTCTTCGGTCTTGGAAATTTGTCCCCAAAGGTAAAACGTCACTATCGTCTCCAAGAGTGTAGCACTACAGGTCTTGGAGCTCCGGCGAACAAAATGAGTGTTTCGAACTGGACTGGCTCTTAAGACTCTATATGCAGAGAGACTGAGGGAGAAGAGAAGATTTTCTGAGTGTGTAGCCAGGCAAATGCATGAGGACGCTATTTATAGGCGAACCTCTACTCCACGCAGAAGGAAAAACCGTGTGGGCATTAAATGCGGACGCGTTTTCGTTGGTGGCAAGAGTTGACCCAGAACGCGTTTCCACAAATCACGCTGGTAACGTCCCACGAATTTAGCACATATGTTTTATGTGCTCTTATGAAGTATCTGACGATCCGGTTTGACCTTTCTAACCGGGTGGGTCTCTGAACCGAATTGACCCAAACTCTGTGGACCTAGTATCCTAATTTTTGTTCTCCAAAGAATTAGATACCCACTGGGCCCAAGGCCCAAAGTCCACCCAAAGTCCAATTGCCAAGAACCAAGACCAAGTCCTCGGGCTCGGGCGCGGCTCGGCGCGCATGTGGCAACTTTGATTGACTAGCAATCAACTATAATTTATTATCAACTATAATTTATTATACTTCATTATTCTCATACCAATATCATGTATATTAGTATTCTAAAATTCCAATGTGGGATGAATTAAATGACTCATTTAATTCCCAAAATTAGGTGTTGAACCTTTCGACTTCCGATTCAATTTCTCACTCACCGAAAAATCGATTTTGCGAGTATGAATACACCAATCTCATCTACTCCGAGAGAAGAACGCTCATGTAACAATTAATTTCCGAGAAATTAATTTCAACACCCAAAATTAATTGGTCAACTATTAAAGTCTCAATTAAACTTTAATACCAATTAATTATAAATTAATACCACCAACCATTTTCTCTAACAGCAGATTGCTACAAGGACGCAGGACCGAGTCCTGGCAGCCGCAGTGTGGGAGTTTTATCCCTCCAATGTGGGGGATAACTCCTTGTGGGCACCACACACTAGTTCTCCCACCTAATGGGCCGCTGAATCACCATGATTTACCACCTCCACCATTCCTGTCGGGCCAGGAGGTGAGGGCCATGGAGGCGAAACCTACAGTGTGGGAGTTCTATCCCTCCAATGTGGGGGATAGTTCCTTGTGGGCACCAGACACTAGTTCTTCCACCTATTGGGCCGCTGAGTCAACATGATTTACCACCTCCACCATTCTTGTCGGGCCAGGAGGTGAGGGTCATAGGGGCGAGGGTTTCGCCTTTTGCTACAAGAGATTATCACATGCGAAACTTATATCAATAAGATTTGGATTAGTATCCAATATTTTCTCAGCATCATCCAAAAGTCCTTCAACTAAAAAAAGAACCAAAAAAGAGAAAGAAAACATAATGGATATAAAATAACATTTAAACTATTTTTTATTTTAAAATCTTATTATACTATATTTCCAAACCTCTCCAAGATGATGTGTCAGCACCACATTTCTTCTAAAATGATGTGGCACCTCTCAAATCATTTATTTCGAAATCCTGCATTCTCCTTAAAAGTTATTTTAGGTATATTTTAAATCATATTAAGACTTAATCTACACCATATATTTTATACTTTTAATCTCAACCGTACATTTCATTTTTCATTTTCTATAAATGTCAAATCTCACTTTAGTTTTCATTCTGATTTACAACCCTAATCATCTTCAGTTCTCTTTATTTTCTCATTCATTGTTTGATTTTTCTTTATAGGTATAATATTGTTTTTTTTTCTCTTCTCTTCTTCTCTAACGTTGTCGTCTCTCTTCTCTCAGGTTATTCACGAACTGCCGTCTCCAAGTGGATTTTTTCCCTCGGACCACCGCGGCCTTGAACCGCATCGGAATACCGCAAACCACCACATCGGGTAAGAGATCAATTTTATTTTAATCTAATTGAATCGTCATTTTTTTTCTTGCATAAATATGAATAAATATTTGGTATGACGATCCAACCCCGGAGCATCACTGTAACAAAAAGGGTCTCACGACCCCTGTGTATCGGGATAATTTGGAAATCGACGGATGAAGATTTTTTTTTAGTTTTTTTAGGAATTAATTATTTGTAAAATTTAGAGTTGTTATTCTCTATAGTATACTATAAATCTAAATAAAATTCAATCAATGTAACAAAATATATATGTATAATATGAAATATTCTTTTAAACAATAAATTAATGCAAGCAATTATTTTTTTCATTGTTGGATGTTTTGTTTTTAGGATTTATTTTTTGCAACATATTGATATATGTGAAATTTGTAGGAGAGAATTCGAAATATTTTGGAAAAGATATTTTCACCGAAATAGTGTATGATACTAAAAAAATCTTGCAACCAAATAAAATATATTTCCTTCAATAATAGATTGTAATAGAAAATTTTATTTTTGGATAAAATTATACGGTCAAAATAGATTATTAAATTGCAAAATATAGATATTCTTTTATGGACTAGGATTTTGATATTTTTTTTTAATATTTTTCAACATACAAATATTAAAAGAGTATTGTAATTGATAAATAAGTAAAAGATTGTTAAATCTTATATAATTAATGTATATGTTTTTTCTTAAAATATGTGGAATAATTTTTTTATGGATTAGTAATGATAGTGATGACAAAAAAAAATTGATTTACTAATGGAAATAAAATATTTACGAATAATATGAAATAATATTTTAAATATTATATTAATGCAAGCAAGTTTTTTTTTTCACGGTTGAACAAAGTTGAATTATTTCAAAAAATATATTGTCACCGAAATAGTGTATGATAATAATATCTTGCCTTCAATAAAAAAAATATTTATGTAAAATATGAAATATAATTTTAAATATTATACTAATGCAAACATATCTTTTTTCACAGTTGAACGATTTCTTTGCTTATATATTTTTGGAAGTTATTTTTGCAAAATATGATAGATTTGAAATTTGTAGGAGAAAATTGAAATATTTAAGAAAAGATATTGTTACCGAAATAGTGTATGATACCAAAAAAAAAAATGCCACCAAATATAATATCTTGCCTTCAATAATAGATTGTAATACAAAAGTTTATTTTTGGATAAAATTTTACCGCCAAAATAAACCATTAAAATGTAAAATACATATGTTCTTTTCTAGACTAGGATTTCAATTTCTCTTTTATAATGTTTTAACATGAAAATATTAAAATTGTAACGCCCCGAACCCAATATATATTAATTATATCGAATTCGAAGTGTTATTGTGATCAAAAGTCCGAACTATAAAATTTTTGAAGGAAATATAACGGAAATGAGAGATGATGAGTTTTATGCAGCGGAAGAAATGAATAGAATAAATTTTAGTAAGTATCTTACACACATATATGTGTACATAAAACATAGTATCAACAGTAATATTTTATTTAAGTGGGGAACTCCGTGTCGTCTCTATTACTGTCTTTGCTCCACGAAATCATAATCTGCAAGGGGTTAGGAAAATGGGGCGTGAGATTTGAATTCTCGCGTATGGGTGATTTGCAACGTCATGGGATTGGTAAATCCGAAATATATTAAATTATACTCATTAATAAAGTATTTAATTTATTTAAGCAGTTGACATATAAGTATGAAATACATATATCACAGAAATAACAAGTTCACATAATAATCAGTTGGGCACAACAAGTTTCACATCATATAATTGAAATATCACAAGTTGGTTCACGTTAAGGGGCAAAGCCCACAATCAATTCCACATATAACAAATCTCATCTCAAAACAATATAAATAATTCCCCGTGACCATGCACCTGATCTATTATCAAACATGGCCACGCACCATTTCCACAAAGTGATCCTTTTCAACTCCAACCATCAACAGCCTTGATTCCGAGGGCGTCCAACGACAGCGTCCCCGGAGACCGGAAAATAATCAACGACCTTGATTCCGAGGGCGTCCAACGACAGCGTCCCCGGAGGTCGGAAAACAATACCCAAAACACAACTCCGTACTTACTGATTTTCCATAAAACTGATACAACAACCTCACTGAGAAAATACTTGACTGATAACTGAACAGATTCATGCTCACGTAAGGTGTTTACTCATGCAGTGGTGATCGATTCACAAAACAACAGGCTAATATATAACATATGTAGTTATATCACATAATCCAAACAGTTATATAGATAGGTGTTACATTTATGTTGGATTAGATACTTTTGATTTAATTTAATTTAGTCGAGTTCAGAAAATACCGGCACGACGTTATTTATAGCAGATCAATCAACGGATCATCACCCACCTGATTGTTTCGAGTCCCGAGAATGATGTGTAGGCAGAGGGTCGAGTCCTCGGTGCGCGTTCCAACTAGTACCGAATCCTAGTAGGAAGATATTTAATTAAAAGTTGACCTTTGAAAACGTTTAGGAAAACTTGAGAGTTTGTGTTACGAGAATCGAGAAAGTTGTGGTCTTATAAACTCAAAAAGGACTTGCTTAAGGGTCACACCTTATTTTGGTAAATACACCACTTCTAGAAAGGTGAGTGTATTGAGGGGGTGTATTTACTAGTATACTTGTGGTATGACTATCTCGATTACTACAAAAACAATCTTTTGATAAGTACACCCCTTTTTAAGAGGAGGTGTATTAGGGGGGTGTATTTACTAAAAGCAGTAGTGTCACAGGGGGGTGTATTTACTAAAAGCAGTAGTGTCACAGGGGGGTGTATTTACTGAAAGCAGTGGTGTAACAGGACGGTGTATTTACTGATTTCTGTGGTGTAACAGGGGGGTGTATTTACTGAATTTAGGGGTGTCTTTAATAAAGGACCTTTAAGGAAGAAAATATAAGAATTCATCTTGGAATTACTTAGAAAAATATTAATAAAATTTAAGAAAAGGTTTTTCTTTCTTAAGAATTTTATTTCTCATTTTAAAAGAAATCTTGAATATAATTAATCATATTTTATAAATAAAAACCCTTTATTAAAACTTATTAATAAACTTAGATTTTTTAAGAAGTTTATAAAAAGTACTTTTCTTTTCTAATATTAATGACACTTCTAAAATTGAATAGTGTTACTTTCAAAACAATAGAATAATACTATTTTCATTTGTTACTAAATTTTGAATAGTAGAAGACGAGTTTCCCTTTGTCTCCAAAAACTCAACTAATACTAAAACAAACTAATTTCATCATATTAGACAACTAAATACAATAATACCTAACTACAAACCAACCATACTAAACCCACCAAACTAACAATACTAAATACCAAAATCAATAATACTAACCAATTAAACTAATAACACTAAACAACTAATTCAACAATATTAATCAATAAACCCAATACTACCAAGCCTAACAACTAACACTAAATAACAATTCAATAATATTAATACCAACAACGTCAAAAACCATCTATAAGCTCACAGGCTTCAAACTAATAAATATTCTTAACTCTCAAAGTCTCAACAACGAACTAAAATTGAACAATTCCTGTCTCAACTAATACAAGAATTTGAAATAAGGTTAGCAACCTTACGAGTCCCAATTTGGGCAGTCTAACGGCGAAATTCGGGAATTCGTCGAATAAAAAGGACGGCCTAACGGCGTCGTTTGGGATTTTCCAGAAATTTCGGCGGCATAACGACGTCGTCTCGATTCCTCCAAAATTAAACGGGCAGCAGTACGACATTTCGGACTTCATCGGAAAAAAACAGAAAGGGCAGAAGAGACACGGCGTCTCGATTAACACAAAATGAACGAAATTGGAACCGACGTGAATTAAACCGAAGCAATAATGAAACCGAAAGAATCGAACTGAAGAAAAAGGAACGAGACTCACTGTAAGAGAAAAGAAGGGGAGGCGGCGCGACGGTGAGAGGGCAGCGGCGCTGGAGTGATTCCGGTCTGGAAGCGGGACGGTCGCGGCGGCATGAGAGGCGCGACGGCGGCGGCGTCTGAAGCGACGGCGCTTCGTGAAGCGCGACGCCGTGTCGCGACGGCTGGAGACGGAAGGGCGGCCGTCTGGTTCGAAGGGGCCGAGGCGGTGGAGGGCGGTGGTCGGAGCTGGGCCGTGGCGCGGCGGTCGCTGGTGGTGGAGAAGGCGGCGTCGCACGGCGGCGTTCGGAGGGGGGAAGAGGTGTGGCTGGTTCGCCGCACGACGGGGACGGCCGTGCACGGTGGTGAGCGGCGGACGGCGGTCGGCACGGCACGGAGGAGAGAGAGGCGCGACCGATCGGCGAGAGGGAGGAGTGTTTTGTGCGACCGAGAGAGAGAGGATAAGAGTGAAATTGGGAAAAAGAATTGAGAGTGAATTTGGAATTGGCAAGGAAAGAAACCGTATGCGGTTTGGGGATAAGAGAGAGGAAGAGATATTTTTATTTTAATTTCTTAATTAATTATTTTAAAAAGGGATAATAAACATGTGGATGTGATAAATACCTTAATTAAAATTAATTCAAAAAGGAAAGTATATTATGTGGATGAACTTAATCCACTCCAATTCTGATATTTTCGTTCCCACTTGATACGGTTTAGGGATCGTTTGGTTCACGAGATTAATCCCGATTTGAAAATTAATACAGTTTTAAGATTCGAATAATATTTTATTGTATTTTAATTATTCTCAATAAATTAAACGGATCGAAATCCTAATTTTTAATCTTGGGTATTTAATTTCTCGTAGTCCTTTATTCGTTTGAAAGATTCGATTCTTTCTACGAATTTAGGAATTTGTAAAAAGGGTATATATTTAAATTACACAAAAGCACACAAAATAATAAAATAAAAAGAAATAAAGATAAAAATATAAAATAAGGGTTCTAGGAATATAAAAGGTATAAAACGGGACGGGGTATTACATCCTCACCCCCTTAACAGAATTTCGCCCCCGAAATTCAGCTTCTAGGTATTGCTTAGGTATTGAGGGTATTTGGTTAGGACTTCATCCTCTATTTCCCAAGTTGTTTCTTCTTCCTCGTGTCGGCTCCACTGGACTAGAACTAATGGTATTTCTTGATTCCTTAAGAAGTGTAACTTCCTTCCTAGGATAGTAACTGGAACTTCTTCATAAGTCAGGTCACAACTTAAACCTAAATCTATACGACTAATAACAGGGTTTTGATCGCTTATGTACTTCCTGAGTGTAGATATGTGGAACACATCATGCACTCGCGGTAACTCTGGTGGTAGTGCTAAGCGATAAGCCACATCCTTGATTCTATTCAGGATGTCAAATGGCCCATTGTATCGCGACTTTAGCTTACCTCTTTTACCAAAACGGATTAAACCTTTCATTGGTGTCACTCGGAGAAATACTTTATCGCCAATGTCGAATTGTAAATCTCTTCTCCTAGCATCCGCATATGACTTCTGACGGTCTTGAGCCGCTTTGATTCTTTCTTTAATCTTTGCGGCTATCTTAACCGATCGTTTAACTAGTTCGGGTTCGAGAATCTTTCGAATTCCGACTTCATCCCAACAAACTAGTGATCTACACCTTTTCCCGTAAAGTGCTTCGTACGGTGCCGTTTGTATTGTCGCCTGATAACTGTTGTTATATGCGAACTCTACAAATGGCAGGTGGCTCTTCCAACTTCCTGCAAGATTTAGAGCGCAAGCTCTCAGCATACCTTCGAGTGTCTAGATAGTTCTTTCCGATTGTCCGTCAGTTTGCGGGTGGTATGCGGCGCTGAATTTCAATTCAGTACCCAAGTCTCGTGGCAGACTTCCCCAGAACTTAGAGGTAAAACGGGGTCTCTATCGGACACTATCGAGACTGGTACACCATGCAGTCTGATTATTTCAGCTATGTATAGTTGGGCGAGCTTGTCCAACGTATACGTCATATAACAGGGATAGAGTGGGCAGTTATCGTAAGTCTATCTACGATAACCCAAATGGCATCGTGATTTTTCACCGTTTTCAGAAATTCGGTGACAAAATCCATAGTGATGTTCTCCCATTTCCACTCTGGCATCTCCAGAGGATGCAACAACCCTGGAGGTCGTTGGTGATTTGCTTTAACTCGTTGGCAGGTTAAACAACTCCTGACGAATTGAGCTATCGATCTCTTCATACCCTCCACCAAAAGTTCTCTTTCAATCCTCGGTACATTTTCGTCTCTCCGGGGTGAATGGTGGTATGGAGTGTTATGTGCCTCTTTCAGAATTTCATTCCTCATTCCTTCATCCTTAAGCACACAGATTTTGTTATCGAACATCAAAGCTCACTCAGTATTCAACACGAACCTCTAAATGGTTCCTTCCTCAGCGCGCTTACGTATTCTTCTCAAGAATTTATCGTTCTTTTGCGCTCCTAGGATCCTTTTACGTAAGGTCGGTTATAGGGTGAACGCGTAAACCATGGTATCTGCACAATACTGCGTGGAGAATTCTAGGTTTAGGATGAACTGGTACTATATATTACTCCACTAAAAGTAGTTTTGTCTTACTACTTACTCTAAAACTTCTGGTTCAAAAGAGGTGGTAAACCTTAGTGGGGAGGTTTGGTTTTTGAAAGCTTTCTCATTAGTTAAACCCAAAATAACTTCTCGGTTTTCTTGGTCGACTAAGCTTGTCGTCACTCTACCTGATTTAAGACTTAGAAGGTTTTCTAATCCTCAAACATGCAAACTTTTCTTCCTACATAGTTGCAAATTTCCTCTACTTCGAAGTCCACTATGTATCCCATAGATAAAAATCAATTGTCCTTTCTCTTTCAACTAAAGTATTCCCATAACATATAAATGTTAATTCTTAACACGTAAGACTAAGGATTACGTCTAGCTTACTCATTTCACAAAAAGGCTCTACTTAAGCTTAAAATCTTACGTTATCCCAAAAGAAAGTAACTATGCCCATGTTTCATATTTCTTCTTATGCACAAAACTAGTTCGTTCTCAATAACGCCTAACTACTCAACTTAAGAACGTGCAGTTCAGTTTCTATTTGATGTCCATCCAAGTCTATCTCCAATCAATTCACTCGACGTTGGGTTCTCATTGTATTCCTCAAAAGTTCACTTTCACTTAAGGTCTATTCTTCTATACTCTATATCCTCAAATTTTTCTTAAATTCTTAGACACAGGGGAGTGAGATGCTCTAGTACTAATCGATACATAAGCAGTTGATCCAAAATTCACACTTGCTGAATTTGGAATAAAACTTCTCTAGTCTCATTGTCCTTAAGACTGCTTTGAGATGTTCTTCGTGTTGCTCTTTGTCCTTAGAGTACACAAGTATGTCGTCGATGAAGACGATGACGAATTGGTCCAGGTACGGATGAAACACTCTATTTATCATATCCATGAAAATTATCGGAGCGTTTGTTACTCTGAAAGGCATCATGGTGAACTCGTAATGTCCATACTGAGTCCGGAATGCTGTCTTCGGGATATTCTCGCTCTTGACCTTTAGCTGGTGGTAACCAGACCTTAGATCGATCTTTGAGAATATAGTAGCATTCTTCAACTGGTCGAACAAGTCTTCTATCCTTGGAGAAGGATATTTGTTCTTAATGATCAGTTGATTGAGACCTCAATAGTCTATGCACATACGGAAAGTTCCATCTTTCTTCTTTACGAACAACACGGGTGCTCATGGGAATGCACTAGGCCTAATGAACTTCTTTTCAAGCAAGCCTTGCAGTTGTTCCTTCAGTTCTTCTAATGCCTTTGGCGCCATTCAATAGGGTGCTTTAGATACTGGTGCTGCCCCAGGTATCAAGTCGATGGAGAACTCTATCTGACGATCTGGAGATAACCCGGTTAATTCCTCGGGAAACACGTTAAGATATCCATCCACAATTGGCACCTTGATGCGCAACTTGTCGTCTTTCTCTCCTACTGAGATGTGGACGAGGTAAGCTTGGCATTTCTCCTTTCGTAATATTACTGCAGCTTGGATTGCTGATATTACTCGGGTTTCCTTCTTGGTCCTAATTTCACGAAATGTGAAGCATTGAACATTTCAGGTTTCGAAGTTAATCTCTCATTCTGCGCATTCTATTATCGCTTCGTCCTTTGTTAAACAGTCAAAGCCTAAGATTATACCAAAGATTTTCATCTTAAGGATGAGAAGATCGGATTCTACTAAGTAATCGCTTAGCGTTAGGGGTAAACCTCAAATTCGGTCCTTAATTTCCATAGTAGTTCCAGACACTTCCTAGCGCGGCCTGCTGAGGTGGCTTAGGTTCAGCCTGAGAAGGTGAGTTCTGTCCTATAGGATTCACTGATATAGGAACGGGGTTAACGTGGGGTCGTCCACGTCTACGTTCTGGTGCCATTCTAAAGGTGGTTCTGATCGGAAAAGAATAATATTTTTACGATATGTATAGGTGCGAGAAAGTTATAAAAACATAATCGGACTAACCAAAATTAACACACAACGTTCACTGAGAACACGTGTGGTACATAATTCACCAGCTGCGCATTGGGGCCCCAATGGTACAGTGCTCACATTCGCACAGTATTCTAGGAACAACTAATGTGTCATTAAGTGATAATCAGATAAAATATGACATTTAATATATAAAGCAAGTAAAACACATTGACAAGTAGTGAGCACATAATAAGTATATATATCTAAAAAGTTTTGGTCCTACGGAGGTCAGTCTCCTTACATTACGTCATAGAACACAAAAGGTTTCTAAGTAATGCTAAAGCATCGTATCCTTGCATCAGAACGGTCCACAGGCGACAAAAGGAGCGGGTTAGAGCTATGCTGCTACGGTCTGAGTAAAACGGTCATACGTCTGACTACTACTATATGTCAGGAAAGGGTGGCACATCTAGGGTGTATGTATTTGTGACTACAACAAAAAGGATAACTGTTTAAAAGGATTTGATCACTCTGAATGATCACTACTATCAAATGGAAATACCCATCGCCGACTTCTTTCTAGGTATGTCTCCAAGTGAATGTGGGGCCTTTGTACTGGGTCTTCTATTCTCGTCCGTTCGAGTAGTCTTACTGCGATAGGACGGAGAACAACTCAGTAACCCTTCTGGCAGAACGAATCACGACTGTCAAATAAGTCTAATCGTGGGATATTGGAGTGGCTATTGCCTTTGCACGCAGTCTCTCAAACTGGGTTATAAACACACTTACAAATTCTAAGGTTAGCTAAGTGTCTTCTAATTATCGGGATATAACTATCTTAGGTGGATTCTTATATGGAAAGGAAATTCCTAGTCAAAATTTTAGTTATTCAGAAACATTATTTAAACAATTAAGGCACATAGTTCAAATAATCATATAACATCATTTATGAAGTTTGTAAATTTACACAAATATATTTGTTTCTATCATTCACTAATTATCTGCATTTCAATAGTAATATAAACGACATTTCGGTCGTTCTACACCTCGTAGGTGTTGTTTCGAGTTCGCGATCTTTTGATTGGAGTTTTGTTATGAAAGTCAAGTTGTCGCAATTCTATAAACTTTTAGGCAATAAAATAAGAACATACCTTCGAGGAGCTTCTGACGGTAATAGGAGACACATTTCCCCTCAAGTGATTTAATTAGTGATCTATACTTACATGATAAGAAAATTTAATTAAAGAAAAAGAATTTTGGTTTGATGAAGACAATGATTTGTGTTTTGGTCCGAAAGTTTTGAACATAAGCTCTGATACCACCTGTAACGCCCCGAACCCAATATATATTAATTATATCGAATTCGAAGTGTTATTGTGATCAAAAGTCCGAACTATAAAATTTTTAAAGGAAATATAACGGAAATGAGAGATGATGAGTTTTATGCAGCGGAAGAAATGAATAGAATAAATTTTAGTAAGTATCTTACACACATATATGTGTACATAAAACATAGTATCAAGAGTAATATTTTATTTAAGTGGGGAACTCCGTGTCGTCTCTATTACTGTCTTTGCTCCACGAAATCATAATCTGCAAGGGGTTAGGAAAATGGGGCGTGAGATTTGAATTCTCACGTATGGGTGATTTGCAACGTCATGGGATTGGTAAATCCGAAATATATTAAATTATACTCATTAATAAAGTATTTAATTTATTTAAGCAGTTGACATATAAGTATGAAATACATATATCACAGAAATAACAAGTTCACATAATAATCAGTTGGGCACAACAAGTTTCACATCATATAATTGAAATATCACAAGTTGGTTCACGTTAAGGGGCAAAGCCCACAATCAATTCCACATATAACAAATCTCATCTCAAAACAATATAAATAATTCCCCGTGACCATGCACCTGATCTATTATCAAACATGGCCAAGCACCATTTCCACAAAGTGATCCTTTTCAACTCCAACCATCAACAGCTTTGATTCCGAGGGCGTCCAACGACAGCGTCCCCGGAGACCGGAAAATAATCAACGACCTTGATTCCGAGGGCGTCCAACGACAGCGTCCCCGGAGGTCGGAAAACAATACCCAAAACACAACTCCGTACTTACTGATTTTCCATAAAACTGATACAACAACCTCACTGAGAAAATACTTGACTGATAACTGAACAGATTCATGCTCACGTAAGGTGTTTACTCATGCAGTGGTGATCGATTCACAAAACAACAGGCTAATATATAACATATGTAGTTATATCACATAATCCAAACAGTTATATAGATAGGTGTTACATTTATGTTGGATTAGATACTTTTGATTTAATTTAATTTAGTCGAGTTCAGAAAATACCGGCACGACGTTATTTATAGCAGATCAATCAACGGATCATCACCCACCTGATTGTTTCGAGTCCCGAGAATGATGTGTAGGCAGAGGGTCGAGTCCTCGGTGCGCGTTCCAACTAGTACCGAATCCTAGTAGGAAGATATTTAATTAAAAGTTGACCTTTGAAAACGTTTAGGAAAACTTGAGAGTTTGTGTTACGAGAATCGAGAAAGTTGTGGTCTTATAAACTCAAAAAGGACTTGCTTAAGGGTCACACCTTATTTTGGTAAATACACCACTTCTAGAAAGGTGAGTGTATTGAGGAGGTGTATTTACTAGTATACTTGTGGTATGACTATCTCGATTACTACAAAAACAATCTTTTGATAAGTACACCCCTTTTTAAGAGGAGGTGTATTAGGGGGGTGTATTTACTAAAAGCAGTAGTGTCACAGGGGGGTGTATTTACTAAAAGCAGTAGTGTCACAGGGGGGTGTATTTACTGAAAGCAGTGGTGTAACAGGACGGTGTATTTACTGATTTCTGTGGTGTAACAGGGGGGTGTATTTACTGAATTTAGGGGTGTCTTTAATAAAGGACCTTTAAGGAAGAAAATATAAGAATTCATCTTGGAATTACTTAGAAAAATATTAATAAAATTTAAGAAAAGGTTTTTCTTTCTTAAGAATTCTATTTCTCATTTTAAAAGAAATCTTGAATATAATTAATCATATTTTATAAATAAAAACCCTTTATTAAAACTTATTAATAAACTTAGATTTTTTAAGAAGTTTATAAAAAGTACTTTTCTTTTCTAATATTAATGACACTTCTAAAATTGAATAGTGTTACTTTCAAAACAATAGAATAATACTATTTTCATTTGTTACTAAATTTTGAATAGTAGAAGACGAGTTTCCCTTTGTCTCCAAAAACTCAACTAATACTAAAACAAACTAATTTCATCATATTAGACAACTAAATACAATAATACCTAACTACAAACCAACCATACTAAACCCACCAAACTAACAATACTAAATACCAAAATCAATAATACTAACCAATTAAACTAATAACACTAAACAACTAATTCAACAATATTAATCAATAAACCCAATACTACCAAGCCTAACAACTAACACTAAATAACAATTCAATAATATTAATACCAACAACGTCAAAAACCATCTATAAGCTCACAGGCTTCAAACTAATAAATATTCTTAACTCTCAAAGTCTCAACAACGAACTAAAATTGAACAATTCCTGTCTCAACTAATACAAGAATTTGAAATAAGGTTAGCAACCTTACGAGTCCCAATTTGGGCAGTCTAACGGCGAAATTCGGGAATTCGTCGAATAAAAAGGACGGCCTAACGGCGTCGTTTGGGATTTTCCAGAAATTTCGGCGGCATAACGACGTCGTCTCGATTCCTCCAAAATTAAACGGGCAGCAGTACGACATTTCGGACTTCATCGGAAAAAAACAGAAAGGGCAGAAGAGACACGGCGTCTCGATTAACACAAAATGAACGAAATTGGAACCGACGTGAATTAAACCGAAGCAATAATGAAACCGAAAGAATCGAACTGAAGAAAAAGGAACGAGACTCACTGTAAGAGAAAAGAAGGGGAGGCGGCGCGACGGTGAGAGGGCAGCGGCGCTGGAGTGATTCCGGTCTGGAAGCGGGACGGTCGCGGCGGCATGAGAGGCGCGACGGCGGCGGCGTCTGAAGCGACGGCGCTTCGTGAAGCGCGACGCCGTGTCGCGACGGCTGGAGACGGAAGGGCGGCCGTCTGGTTCGAAGGGGCCGAGGCGGTGGAGGGCGGTGGTCGGAGCTGGGCCGTGGTGCGGCGGTCGCTGGTGGTGGAGAAGGCGGCGTCGCACGGCGGCGTTCGGAGGGGGGAAGAGGTGTGGCTGGTTCGCCGCACGACGGGGACGGCCGTGCACGGTGGTGAGCGGCGGACGGCGGTCGGCACGGCACGGAGGAGAGAGAGGCGCGACCAATCGGAGAGAGGGATGAGTGTTTTGTGCGACCGAGAGAGAGAGGATAAGAGTGAAATTGGGAAAAAGAATTGAGAGTGAATTTGGAATTGGCAAGGAAAGAAACCGTATGCGGTTTGGGGATAAGAGAGAGGAAGAGATATTTTTATTTTAATTTCTTAATTAATTATTTTAAAAAGGGATAATAAACATGTGGATGTGATAAATACTTTAATTAAAATTAATTCAAAAAGGAAAGTATATTATGTGGATGAACTTAATCCACTCCAATTCTGATATTTTCGTTCCCACTTGATACGGTTTAGGGATCGTTTGGTTCACGAGATTAATCCCGATTTGAAAATTAATACAGTTTTAAGATTCGAATAATATTTTATTGTATTTTAATTATTCTCAATAAATTAAACGGATCGAAATCCTAATTTTTAATCTTGGGTATTTAATTTCTCGTAGTCCTTTATTCGTTTGAAAGATTCGATTCTTTCTACGAATTTAGGAATTTGTAAAAAGGGTATATATTTAAATTACACAAAAGCACACAAAATAATAAAATAAAAAGAAATAAAGATAAAAATATAAAATAAGGGTTCTAGGAATATAAAAGGTATAAAACGGGACGGGGTATTACAAAAATTGTTAGTGTTAGTGTCCTAGAGACAATCCATCGAAAGGACATAATACTAAGATAATATTCAGATTTGGTTTAATATTATTATTGATTTAATATTAAATGTATGGCGTTACACTTATCTGAATATGATGTTTGATTGTTTGTATATATTCTTATTTGTGTTCCCATGAATCACTACTGTCATTGAGTGAGTGAGAACTCAGATGACCTAAGTATGATTCTTAAATAGCCCCGATCAAGGATCATCAAGAATGGGATATTGATGATGCAATTGAGATTGGTGTGCGATCTGCATCATACTCTTAGAGAGTGTAGTAAGATCTCACTTACTACGAGATACCGGGTATCTCATGATGGATGCACAGATACCTTAGAGGGTATTGGTATACCCATCTGAGAAACCGTTTGATGTAATTCCACATAATGTGTCTACAGGTGTCTCGGTTAGTGGGAGCGATGTGATACTCCTCTGACTTGAGGTCAATACGCACGACATGTGTGGAGTGGTGAACTTTGACCATGACCGACGCTTGCACCCTTCCACGGGTAGATATGGCATGGATTGGGTTCATCACGAAATGCATGTGCGTGGTAGTTGAGCCAAGAATAGGATTCATTCCTCAATGTGGGTTTAGAGAGAATACTCGTCTTCTCATCATAATTGGATCTAAGTCGTCGGCCGACGCACATCAACTTAGACTTTGTGGCTAAGTGTGATATACTTGATCAATTAGTGATTGGAGATAATATGATTAAGTTATTTGAATAGACACTTCATCATGTTCAAGGCTTAATCGAGTATTCGTGAATGAAAGGAAGATATCACAATAGCCTACAATATTACAGGTAGTTGCAGATTTCCTCGCAACGTACCTCGTATATTGAGAATGTCTGATTTATTGTCTAGGGTTCAATTAAGACCGTTAGTTTGACTAATCGCTCGATATACGAGGGCCTATGGGTCACACAACAAGTAATGACAATTTACCAATTATAGTTGGTTGATTAAATATTGTATTGGATATAATATTTAATTTATGGAGAATATAATAATAATTATATTTGGAATTAATTATTATTATTATTTAATTAAATTAGATTTAATTAAATATGAAATCCCAATAATAATATTTGGAATATTATTATACAAGAATAATAGATATGGTAAAGATATTATTCGTAGGAACGTATCTAGGGAAATATAATCCGTAGAGATTATATTACGGGCTAGGCCCGATATCTTGCTTAGGAATTAAGCCAAGTTAATCCCTATAAATACGTGTCATGGGAATTCAGAAAATACGAGATACAAGAAATATAATTTCTCCATAAAATCTCAGTTTGAATTTTCCTAGCAAATTCGTCTCGAGATTCAACGCTGGCATATCGGTGCGGGTTGGTAGAAAGTCGTTACGTGGATACCATAGTTGAGGATTCCGCGTACAAATCGCTGTAAGGATTTATATACGTATTATTTATCCTTTAATTGTTATGTTATACAACCATGTTTGAGATTCGTTGTTGGTGAATCGTAATCTTCCGCTGCGCCGAACATGGTGTTCGTGCCTCTAAAACCCAACAGTGGTATCAGAGCTTCAGGCTCTTTTATTGGTTGTATACATTAATTTATGTATTTTTCGTAGGTAAATTATATGTGCATAATTTTAATTTTATTTGCCCATTGAACGTGTATACGTAAAGCACAAATCTTGAATTTTTGGTTAGACTAAAAGTTAGATTTGTATTATATAAACTCTTTGATTTTAGATATCAATGTTTTGATGTTCGGTATTTTGGAAATAGAATTTTGATGATTTGGAGTTATCAAATTATATTGAGATGTTGATTTTAGAAATCAAAATAATCTCCTTGGTCAATCAAGTTTGATGGGTATCTATTTCCTAGGAAACTAAACATCAAGGTAATGAATTTTGATTTATCTTAAATAAAAAAAAAAAAGGGGGTAAAGAAAGAACTGGGTTCTTTTTCCTTTATTGCCTAGTATAATTGGAACTGGGTTCCTCTTAAGTAATTGCCCATCAAGCCGATAGTTTGAACAAACACTGGTGCGTATTAGATACGCTACCAGGATTCCGTGAACGGTGAAATCAAAGGGTGTACGAAACCTGCCCTGCCTCTAGCGGTGAACACTGGCACTCACGCGAGGTCGTGTTCGGGATCGGAGTTCGTTCGCGAACGTCATCGACGGAGTTCGCTGGGCGTATCTGGCCGCGGCGATACTGGACGACTCCACCCCCCGGCTATTCTGAGATGGCTGGTGAAACACGACCGTCGATGGAAGGGGCAGCGCCCCGATCGCGTTGTCGATCCCAGCCGTGAGGTTTCGTCTAAGAAAGCGGCGCCAGGAAATTGAAGGACGGACGCTGGGCGTCCGGGGCTGAGCGTTGATCATGATTGGTTCGAAAGCCTTCTCCAGAGTCTAGCGCTGATTCCGATGAATTGGATTCAGATCATGACTGGTGATGACCGCCTTCCCGTGATTCAAATCGACAATTGATTTGGGCCTGGGTTGAGAATTTGATTCTCCCCAGGCCCTTCAATGTAAATATTGAATAATTGTAATATCAGTCACTTATAAATTTTAAATTCTGAAAAGTTCCTAAGGCATGTTTGGCTAAAAGTATTTAACCCAATAACAGCTAAGGGCTGTTTGTTTTGACTGAATTCAAAAAAAAAAAAAAAAAAAAAAAATTCTGATTTTGATAATAAGGCTTTGTTTGGTTTGAAGAATTTTAGAAATTCTGAATAATAAAATAAAGGCTTGTTTGGTTAGACTAAATTTTATAAAATTTCTGCAAATTAAAACATGGAATTATTTGGTTGGACCAAATACTAATTTTAAGGGGCATATTTTGGTTGGACCAAAATTTTGATTATTTTTATAAAATAATTTTGAAAGACTTTAGAAATTGATCAAAGGCTTGGAGCTTGTTGATGTTTCTAATTTTAGCAATATTTTACCTACGAATAATTATTGTTAAGCACGTTTATTTGATTTACGTGTTATTTATAAATGTTGATTATTTATAAATATTAAATATTTTGCATGTTTATTTGACTTATGTGCTAAATATTTAATATATGCTTTATTTAAGCAAATTTAATTTTTGAAATAAAGCATGAGAACTTGATTAGTTGCTCCACACTTGTATAACTGTTTATGTGAAGCAATATTTACATTATTAGTTATAGTCCGCATTAAATTGTTTGGGTAGGCGGCACCCAATATTTGTCGGACCGTATTGTATGTTTGGGTAGACGGCGCCCAATATATGTTTGTCCGCACATGTCGTGTTTGGGTAGGCGGCGCCCAATAATTGCTCAAATGTGACGTAGTTATCATGTTGGATCTCGATTAAGCAATTAATACCCCACCTTTAAAATGATCCTCACTAAAATATGGTTTTTCATTGGATTGAAAGATGTCTTCCATTAAAATTAAAAGTAAACCGGAGATTTCGTTCCAATGAGTATTTAAGGCCCAAGTCTTTTGCTCGGATCTACATCTAACGGGACTTTTATAGGGACATGATTATCGCCGCTTAATGGTTGTAAACCAACTTAATTCTGTTTCACCAGCCCAAGCAGGGAAACGAGAATTAGGTGACATCCGATTGAACTAGGTTCAATCAACTAGGAATTGCGTGAGGCAATTGGTTTAGAGACCTACCAGTTCTGCTATTGCATTGTTCAGCCCAAGCAGTCATTGTAATAGTAGGAATGTGGATCCTAGTCCATTACAATTTATATTAGATATAAATTCGTACTCTTCCGATGAGGTCGTTGAGTATGTGAAAATAATGGAGACAAAATAAATTAAAAGGCCATGTTTATTTTTGCTGAATATTGATCGTAGGAATTATGTGTTTAATTCCCATTTTAGTTTATTTCTCTATAATTGTTGAAATTAATAACTTGTCATTGAGAAATGTTTTGGAAACGAACAAATTGGCTGGGCCAAAATTTTCTGGACTAGCACTGAAACGTGCGTTTGGTGCTAAGGCAAGAAGAGATTGAGTATGTGTTAGACACGACAATCCCTTTACCCATGAGGCTGGTTCAGTTGAGGCTGCATCGTTTGACGTTACAGCTCAGAAGAAGCATCAAGATGATGTTTCCCAGTTCTATGTTATGATTGCTCGGCATGACTCCCGAATTGCAAGACAACATGAGAAAATGGATACCTTCGAGATGCTTAAGTGTCTGAAGGATTTCTTTGATTCTATATCTCGTTTGAGATTTATGAAGTGATGAGAGATCTGTCCAGATGTCGATTAGCGAAAGGAGGGAAGATTTCACCTCATGTGCAATCCTCAAGTCGCTCCCTGATTCATATTCTAGTTTCGTAGTAAATTTAATATGAAGAAGACGGAAGCGACAATGCCGGAGCCTCATAACATGCTTAAGACTTTTGAGTCTTCCACTGTTAAGGAAAGGCCCGTGCTCATGGTGAGTGCTTCTACTTCTTCTGACCCGAAAGGCGAGAAGAAGTGAAGGAGTAAGGCTAAGAGGGCTCCAAGCCCAACTTCCTGAAGGCAAAAGGTGGAGTTCAAAAGTAAGAGCGGGTTAATAAGGATGTGTGCCCCACTGCAATTGAAAGGGGTATTGGAAGAAAGACTATAAGGTTCTAGCAACTGAGAAGAAAACACAAGGTGTTTCAGATGCTAGAACAAGTATAGTTGCTGTTAAGATAAACATGTTCACTGATAGTTCAAACTGCTAGGCATTTGTTGAGTTATGGACATGATGTTCTTAATGTACAAAGTAGAGAAACAACTTGGTAAGAGTATCAAGACTCTTCGATTGGATCGAAGAGGTGAGTACCTTAGCCATGAGTTCATGGATTACTTGAAGCTTCATGGGATCCAGTCGCAATGGACTCCTCCCGGAACACCTCAGATGGACGGTGTGTCCGAAAGGAGAAACCAAACCTTGTTAGACATGGTAAGGTCCATGATGAGTTTTTCTCTCTTCCAACATTCTTATTGGGATGCGCATTACAAACCTCAATCCACATTTTGAATAGGATTCCATCCAAATCAGTTGAGCAGACTCCATACGAGCTATGGCATGACAAGATGCCATCTTTTCTACACATTAGAATGTGGGGTTGCCCCGCAGTTGTGAAGAAAATGCTAACTAATAAGTTGGAATCCGAAGGTGAAAATGGTTATTTTGTGGGATATCCTAAGGAGACAAGAGGATATCACTTCTATCTAGCGGAGAAACAAAAAGTGATTGTTTCTAGGCAGACTAAGTTCCTAGAAGACGAGTACGTTTATAAGGAACAAAGCCGTAAGAAGATAGAACTTGAAGAGATTCAGGAACCACAAATTAACATAGAGACTGATGATTTGTCAAAGCAACATGACAAAGAATCAGTGGGAGCATTCAGCGACTCTCATGGTGGAAGTTTATCACTAGGTGATCCTCTTTCAGCCAGTGAGAGCGTAATTGGAGTTGTATTGCCTTCGCAACAACCTCCAAGTGGGCTGAATGAGGAATAACATAGTTCAAACTCCCGCCCAAGAGACATATGAAAATGTCGCTCTTGAGGACTCTCCGGTCAACGATGAAGTCGCTACACCACAAAATTTTCACGATCAGAATGTACAGCCTGCACAACCACAACTCCGTAAGTCGACTAGGATTCGTAATCCAACCACTAGGTATTATGGTTTCCTCGTGGAGGAACATGATGACGTGGAGATTCCGGATAAAGACGAACCTAGAACTTATACTGAAGCAACATTAGATGTTGACTCAGAGAAGTGGCATAAAGCCATGAAATCCGAGATGGACTCGATGTACACCAATTAAGTCTAGGACTTAATTGAGTTGCCAGAAAGGGGTTAGACCCATAGATTGCAAGTGAGTCTTTATGAGTAAGACCGATGCAAATGGCAAAGTACAAACCTATAAAGATAGGTTGATGGCGAAAGGTTATAGTCGATACGAGGTATTGACTATGATGAGACTTTCTCGCCAGTTGCTAAGATCAAGTCCATTCAAATTTTACTTGCGATAGCAGCACACCACGATTATGAGTTTTGGTAGATGGACGTCAAAACAGCTTTCCTCAATGGTAACATTGATAAGGAAGTGTTTGTGACTCAACCGGAGGGTTTTATATCTAAGCCAAAGTATAATCTTGTGTGCAAGCTTAAACGATCCATCCATGGATTGAAGCAAGCTTCTAGGAGTTGGAATATCCAATTTGATGAAGCTGTCAAATCTTTTGACTTCATCTGAAATTTGGAAGATCCTTGCGTTTATCGTAAACGCAGCGGGAAGAGTATTGTCTTTATAGTCGTATATGTTAATGACATATTGATTATAGGAAATAACATCCCGCCAATGCAGTCCATGAAAGATTGGTTATCAAAGACCTTCATGATGAATGATCTTGGTGAAGCATGCTACATCTTAGGGATTAAGATCCATAGGGATAGATCCAAGAAGATGGTAGGGCTGTCACAATCCACCTACGTAGATAAGGTGTTGAAGCGTTTTGTGATAGAGAACTCTAAGAGAGGGTCTCTACCAGCAAATCATGGGATATGGCTAGCGAAGCAGATATCGAGCACATGAAGGACATTCCATATCCATCATGTACGCCATGACTTGCATCATGCCAGATGTGGCCTACGCTGTCAACATCACTGGTACATACCAGCAGAATCCAGGTGAATCTCACCGGATTGCTGTCAAGAATGTTATGAAGTACCTCAGGCGTACTAAAGAACATGTTCTTGTCTACGGTAGGCAGTCAGAGCTAGTCGTTGCAGACTATGCTAATGAGAGTTTCTAGTCAGACTGTGAAGATTATAAATCACAGTCAAATTATATATTGAATCTCAATGATGAGGCGGTAAGTTGGAATAGTTCCAAGCAAGATCTCACCGTGGATTCAACAACCGAAGCTAAGTACATTGCTGTATCAGAAGCCTTAGAGGCTTTCTGGATTTTAAGGTTCTTGGGAGAACTAGGGGTAGTTCCGAGTGCCAGTTGTCAAATAGAGTTGTATTGTGA
Organism: Ballota nigra; assembly: GCA_947034835.1. Classification (NCBI taxonomy): domain Eukaryota; kingdom Viridiplantae; phylum Streptophyta; class Magnoliopsida; order Lamiales; family Lamiaceae; genus Ballota; species Ballota nigra. The sequence continues at coordinate 49,916,551 of OX344728.1, read as the reverse complement.
CAACATTGGTGCGATTGCATGAGCAAAGGAACCGAGATCTGATAACAGATATAAGCATGTACGGAGGCATTATCATTTGATCCGAGAGATCATATCGATAGGAGAAGTGAAATTAAAACATTTCCCATAAAGGATAATCTTGCAAATCCTTTTCACTGTTCATGTACACACTAGACATTTGATGGTCTAGGGGTTAGACATGTAGGTGATTGGCTCTAGTCCAAGTGGGAGATTGTTAGTGTTAGTGTCCTAGAGACAATCCATCGAAAGGACATAATACTAAGATAATATTCAGATTTGGTTTAATATTATTATTGATTTAATATTAAATGTATGGCGTTACACTTATCTGAATATGATGTTTGATTGTTTGCATATATTCTTATTTGTGTTCCCATGAATCACTACTGTCATTGAGTGAGTGAGAACTCAGATGACCTAAGTATGATTCTTAAATAGCCCCGATCAAGGATCATCAAGAATGGGATATTGATGATGCAATTGAGATTGGTGTGCGATCTGCATCATACTCTTAGAGAGTGTAGTAAGATCTCACTTACTACGAGATACCGGGTATCTCATGATGGATGCACAGATACCTTAGAGGGTATTGGTATACCCATCTGAGAAACCGTTTGATGTAATTCCACATAATGTGTCTACGGGTGTCTCGGTTAGTGGGAGCGATGTGATACTCCTCTGACTTGAGGTCAATACGCACGACATGTGTGGAGTGGTGAACTTTGACCATGACCGACGCTTGCACCCTTCCACGGGTAGATATGGCATGGATTGGGTTCATCACGAAATGCATGTGCGTGGTAGTTGAGCCAAGAATAGGATTCATTCCTCAATGTGGATTTAGAGAGAATACTCGTCTTCTCATCATAATTGGATCTAAGTCGTCGGCCGACGCACATCAACTTAGACTTTGTGGCTAAGTGTGATATACTTGATCAATTAGTGATTGGAGATAATATGATTAAGTTATTTGAATAGACACTTCATCATGTTCAAGGCTTAATCGAGTATTCGTGAATGAAAGGAAGATATCACAATAGCCTACAGTATTACAGGTAGTTGCAGATTTCCTCGCAACGTACCTCGTATATTGAGAATGTCTGATTTATTGTCTAGGGTTCAATTAAGACCGTTAGTTTGACTAATCGCTCGATATACGAGGGCCTATGGGTCACACAACAAGTAATGACAATTTACCAATTATAGTTGGTTGATTAAATATTGTATTGGATATAATATTTAATTTATGGAGAATATAATAATAATTATATTTGGAATTAATTATTATTATTATTTAATTAAATTAGATTTAATTAAATATGAAATCCCAATAATAATATTTGGAATATTATTATACAAGAATAATAGATATGGTAAAGATATTATTCGTAGGAACGTATCTAGGGAAATATAATCCGTAGAGATTATATTACGGGCTAGGCCCGATATCTTGCTTAGGAATTAAGCCAAGTTAATCCCTATAAATACGTGTCATGGGAATTCAGAAAATACGAGATACAAGAAATATAATTTCTCCATAAAATCTCAGTTTGAATTTTCCTAGCAAATTCGTCTCGAGATTCAACGCTGGCATATCGGTGCGGGTTGGTAGAAAGTCGTTACGTGGATACCATAGTTGAGGATTCCGCGTACAAATCGCTGTAAGGATTTATATACGTATTATTTATCCTTTAATTGTTATGTTATACAACCATGTTTGAGATTCGTTGTTGGTGAATCGTAATCTTCCGCTGCGCCGAACATGGTGTTCGTGCCTCTAAAACCCAACAAAAATAGTATTGCAAATGATAAATAAGTAAAAGACTGTTATATAATTAATGTATATTTCTAAAAAATTATGTGGAATAAATTTCATGGTTAAAAACTTACAGTGTTGACCAAAAAGAACTTTAAAAATATGTGGAATGAATTTAAGTATTAAAATTTTAAGAAATGTCTTACTCTAAAGTACAGTAATTATGAATATATTTTAATCAATGGAAACAAAATATTTACGTATAATATGAAATATTATTTTAAACATTAAATTAATGCAAGTAAATTTTGTTTCACAGTTGAACGATTTCTTTTCTAAGATATTTTTGGAATTTATTTTTGCAAAATATTGATAGATGTGAAATTTGTAGGAGAGAATTAAAATATTTTGGAAAAGATATTGTCACTGAGATATCATATGATTCCCAAAAAATATTGTCACCATGTAATATTTTACCATGAATAACAGATTGTAATACACACTTTTTTTAATAAAATTCTAACTGCAAAATACAATTTGAAACTGTAAAAAGTTTCAGACCGCGAAATTCGCGGGGGTGCACCCTAGTAATATATATTTTTGTTTCATAAGACACCTTATTATAATTTTTTTTTTTTTTATAATACATGACCTCCCTTTATTTTATTTGAGAGGTATGTAAGAGTAGACAATTTAAGACCTTCCTCTATTTTATTTGAGAGTCTAAAGTAAAAAGACTATTTTTATTTTAAAAAAGAAATATTACAAAAGGACCTTCTAAATAAAACCATCCTCGTTTAAAAGGAAGGTTAATGAGAATTTTTATACTATGCTTTATACCTGCCATTTCTGACCATGACTATTATGAATCTGTATTCTCTGTTCTAAAAGGTACGACAAAACCACAAAGGCAATAAATTCTAGATAGAATAATCAATACACATATTTCCAGAATTAAATTGATACGAACCATGTTATTATTATCAAAATACGAAACACAATCCATTTACCCTTTGATTCAAACTCAAACCAAACAATGATCAAACGTCTCTAAAGATCATCCACAAACATAACAAAGGATTCGCCACACACAAAAGAAAACAAAAGTAACTTTCTTTCAGGGCCTAAAAACCATGAATCTTAATCTGATCCTTCTTGACGAGCCCAGCGGTGATCAGAAAGTGAGAAACATTCTTGCGCTGGTCGCCTTGCAGCTGAATCACTTTGCCCAGCTCTTTGTCCTGGACCACGTTGCCGTTGCAGCAAAACTCCTTTTTCAGATCTTTCAGAATCTTCTCGTAGCTGAACTCCTTCCTCAGCCCCTGCACAGTCGTTAAGCTTTTCTTCCCATTCCTCTGCTGGATACGGATATGCACATACTCTTTGGCCCCTGGGGCTCCTGATTCCTTGGCCTCGGCGAAAGGATCGAATGCTGATGGGATTTGAATGTCTAGCTCAACCATGAAATTTAACTTTAACTCGATTACCGGAATTCGAACGCGCTTTAATCACAATAGCTGCACAAATTGCATATACTCATTAGAACTACATAGAGAGAGATGAAGAATTACACAGGGGATATAACAGATCATGTGTAAATTGATTACGGAGATGTTCACAGAGCAAAATCAATTTCAAATTCTCACGTTCCAAATTCCAATTAACCTAACTTTCCAACGAAGAAGGCGACAATTGTAAAACAATCAAAATCGCATGATTAAATCAGCCGATCCCGTGTAATTTGATTACAGAGATGTTTACAGAACAAAATCAATTTAAAATTTTCACGTTTCAAATGCCAATTAACCGAACTTTTCAACGAAGAAGGCGACAATTGAAAAAATCAAAATCGATTGATCAAATCACCCGATCACCGATCACGTGTAAATTGATTGCAGAGATGTTCTGAGAACATAGCTCAATTTAAAAAGCCTACAAACTCACAATCCGAATTCCAATTGACCTAACTTTCCAACGACGAGTAAGGAGACAATCGAAAAAATCAAAATCGTTTAGACGAAAACATGATTAAATCACACGGATCATGGAAGTAAGCGCTGCAATCTAAATAAAAAATTCATAAAAAGGACCGGATCAACCAGAGAAAAATACAGAAGGAGGATCTCAATCACAAGAATGAAAAGGATGTGCAGATGGAGAAACGCACCTTGAAGAATGCTGATGTGAAGAAGAATGGAACGTTGGGGGTGAATTTATAGGCGAAAAGGAGAGGCGGTGGCCACACAATTTTTTAAGTAAAACCATGGTTAATCTAGGCCCTCTAAACCAATGGACAGAATTGAACCCAATTCGGTAATGAAAAATTTCGCGTAGATTCAACGCAACTGCGAGTAAAGGGTTTGGGGCATATATCCCTGACCTGAGTGGGACCCACTGCCGAAGCATCCAGATGCGCCGTTTGCCTCACGGAAACAGAAATTAAGCCACGCGCTATTGGGCTGACGTCATGCACACTTTATTTTAAGGTTATTTTAATGAATGAAAAGATGAGGACAAGCTCGTTTACTTAACCGACGATCATTAGGAAACCTCATAGTACATTAGAAATTAGCAGATGATAGTCACTTAAATTAAATATATAAGTATTTTTTTATTTTTTAAAGGGTAAGTATTTCATTTTTTGAAAAAAGCTTTGTACGCGTTCGCTGCAGCAACTCCAACATAGCACGCATCCCCGACCGCAAATCCACACAATTAGGGATGTAAATTTATTATTTGTTTAATCGGGGAAGGAAATTATATTAATCAACAACCGTTTTAAGATTATCCACACCCATAACTTCCCCTCAATCCCATCTAAAATAAAATATTAATTTCTCACTTATTCACCTAAATAATCTTCCACTCAACCTAACTTTCTTTTTTGTCTTTTTCTATGCGAAGGGGTAGTCTAAAGGTTACAAAGGTGCGAGATACACCTGCTTAACAACAGCTATAAGTTCCACTAATTCCAAACATTCTCCAAGCCTTTTACAAAAAAAAAAAAAAAGTTAACATAATTTAGGCTCGCACTACAGAGTCTCAGGTACAACGGCCAAAATGTATCTATGTGTTGATCTCAAACGTTCAATCTTTCACCTCACATGTCTAGTCATCACCTTGTTTTGCCTACCTCTTCATCCTGTTTTCCCATTTTTCTGTAGCAGTCAAAGCAATGATTGCTTCTTCATACCCTCTGCACGACCTTCACACCCCCTTCACACTCGAGAGCCAAAACTTTTGCTTCTTCTTCAATCAAGCGTCATTCCTGTTCTTCAAGCTCGAACGTCATTTTTCTGCAAATTTAAAGAATCTAATTAATTTTTTTCCTTTCCAATTATTCGCTCCGTATAATTATTGTTGAAGTTTTTTGTTTCTTATTCCTAGTTCCCACTATCCTAAAACTAAGTGCCGTTTTCCGACGACCAGCAGCAGCAACGGCGCGATGCCGACGAATTTAAAGGTCCATAAATTCCGGCAGCACAAAAGGCGATTAAACCATCAATCCAATTTTTGATACTCTGTAATTGCATTTTGGATTATTGATTTTCTTGTTCATGTTTTCGTTTTATGATTTGGTAATTGAGATGCAATGTTCATATAAAGCTTTATTGACTGGTCGTTTACATTTTATGTTGGATTAAGTTGGTTTGGGTGTACCTGCTCGAGTTTTCATCTTTGACTTACAATGGTGAGTTTCTTATATTTACTTTCTCTCTCTTCATGTGATTTGAAGATGAAGCAAATTTTCCTTTTTCTAAAAATAAATGTGGGTCCGCTGCTTTTCTCCTCTTCTAACTAATCATATAAAATAAAAATAAAATATATGCAAATTATTAATTCATATATTAAATTATTTTGCCTGATATTATTAATTAAAATAAGAATTGTGTCTAATGTTGTGCTCAATAAATAAAATTAGGGGTTTTCCCCAAATCTGAAAAATCCCGAATTTGATAACTAAAAGAAGACATTAGAGAGAGAAAAATGAATTTGGGGAGATGTTTTTGAGTCCACGACAAAGCAATTCGAGTAATCTTTACTGTCACACCTCAAATTCCGCCATGGCCGTTGTTGAAGGATTTTTTGGCCGCTGGTGAACAATGAACCGGGAGAAGGCTGTGGTTTTAATAAATGAAAGAATTAATTTAATATTTAATTATTTTCTTTGTCAAAAATAATGTTTTTAATTATTTCTTCCTCTTTTTTTTGAATCGATTTTCAATTATTTCATATGGGAATATGGAACTATTCTTACGGGAGTTATAAGGTAGTGGAGGATTTTAGGGGATTACTCAATTCAAATATTTTTACTTTTTATAGTTGATTTACTTTTCTAAAAATCTTTTAAATTTTGGTTTACTTCAAAATTTAAATTTTCTTTCAAAAAAAAATATTTTAAATTTGATTTTTAATATTGTATGGCAGTAAAATTTTGATTTATTTTTCTAAAAAAATCTTTTAAAATTTTAGATTTGATCAATTTTAGTTGTCGTCATTATCAACTGAATTTTTTTATGGTAAAAATTAATATATTTTCATTAAATACTAAAAAACACATTAGTATTCATTTTTTTAAAAATACATTAATATTCTATGATTTAGATATATGTATATGGATTGTCATCAATGAATTTTTTTAGAACTTATTTCTTATCTATAAACTAAACAAAAAATTTAAATATTAGATAATTCAAAAGATATACTAAGCTTTTTTTTATACTCAACCAATTAATACGGGGAACTCATAACCTACTGTCCACAAATAGGTTTTAATGAAAATAGTTTATGATAAACTTATCATGAAACTGTTTTGAAATATATCGAATATTTGACCAGGAGTATCGGTAATCTCATCAAGAGTATCATTAATTTGGTTCAATTTTTTTTACAACAATTATAATATAATACCACCGATTCAGATTAATGATACTCCTAATGAGATTATCGATATTCCTGGTAAAATATTTGATACTTGATACTCGATTCGGTTTCAATACGGTTAAAGTAAAAAAGTCAGTGAATTTTTCGGTTCGGTTCGGTTCGGTTCTATTTCGGTACGAATTCAGTAATCTCCAAAGTCCGTGAACAACTCTATCCTTAAGTCTCAAGTCTTCACCACTAGAATCTTATCTTATAATAATATATTCTCAAACCTCTACAAGATAATGTGTCAACACCACCTTATTCTTAGGCTGATGTGGCATGTCTCAAATCTCTCCATTTTGAAATACTGTGCTCTCATTAAAAGTTGGTTAAACTTTTAATCTCGACCCTTCGTTCTATATCAGTAAATCGAAACCATTAATTTATATCTGCATAATTAATGCAAATAGATATTTTTTCCATTTTCTTATTTAGTTATTTTTAGAATTTATTATAAATCATATTTTTTTCCAAACCTTAATGTAATTAAATATAATCTACTTATTGAACGAATCTAAATTTATCATTTCTAAGTTTGAGTTAGTATATATAGTATAATATAATGTTTGATTAGTTTTTCCTAAAATAAAAGGTATATAGTTATATATTCCAAAGAATATTCTTATGTGATATATTCTTATTATAGACAAGATATAATATTGCATGTATTTTTTTTTATTATAAATAAGAGCATATTGTATTTCATTTTTTCACATCAAAGTTTCATTTATTCCACTCTTTTGCTGAGATTTCTACCATCAATTGTTGGTTAGTTATATATCTATTGTTATTAGTATATTTATTTTATAATTAAATTCATCATTTTAAGTGCTCGCAATTTGATTAGATTTAAATATCAATATCAATATGAATGTAATAATGATTGTTGATTTATGCTCTACATCGTTCAGTTTAAATATTCTTCATGTGCACAAATAATAAATTTAACTATACCATGTATTTTTATCTGAATAATTATGATGGTTTAACTGTTGTAATTTAAATCTCATTTTAGATTTCAAGAGTATGACACCTCAATTTTCTCTGATTTCTAATATCAAGAGTGAGAGCCAAAAATTTACCGTTAAAGTTAGGATTGAAAAAGTTGGACAATATTTTTTAATGATTTTAATAGAGACGAGTTCTACTTGGAACTCATTTTGATCGATGAACGGGTATTTGTAACTTTAAAGTTTATTTCAAATTTCGTGTTGTTTCTTATATAAATTAATTTTTTACCGTATACTCCCAATAACTAATAATGTTGATTAATTTATAAATTATTCAATATTGAAATGGAAATTGATTATTATTAAATTATTAGTCTAAGTAATGTGATTCCATAATTGTTATTAATTTATGTGAATTTTGATTTTTTTTTTTTAATTATTTAGTTTGTAGGATATACCTACAGAGTTTAGTGAAGGGCACGGGCCACAGCTAAACAAACCTCATAATTTATTGTATATACCTAAAAAAATTTTAAACAAAAATACTCTTATATTAAATTTCTACAGAAAATAAATATAATATATTTTTTCAGTACGCGAAATTCGCGTGGGTACACTCTAGTATAAAATAAATTAACAAACTAATATTTTTCAATATCATTAATTTAGTAAGATAACTTTTATTAGAAAATCATAAGAATAGAATATTCTTAAAAATAATACATAATCCATTAGTCTAATTAAATTTTAAAATAATAAATACATTTTTAAATTTTCTCAATAATTATAAAATTAGTCTAAAAGTCAATCAAAATGGAACATTATCTTCAAACATATACAAATTATTAGTCCATTTGATGGTTAATTGGTGAGATTTGCATAAAATCTTGGTCGATTTGGATCTGTGCAGTTAGGTCTACCCGTCATGATTAGTGAAGTCAATCTTACAAAACTGAAATTCAATCAACTTGGACTATGATGCACATATTCTTCTAAAAATATAACTATGCAGTATCGAATTCGCACCCGCCCCCTAAAAGGGGTGCGATTCTTGAATTCACGAATCGGATTCTCCACGTGGCGAATTCAGCTGCCACGTGGCGAATCCACTAACGGATACTCGAATCCTTCTCGCGAATCCTATTTATTAAGCATTTTTCAATTGAAATTTATTATATAATATAATTAAATTGACAATGTGACACTTGTTTTATATTGAAATCACTCTTATGACGTATAAATTAGGTTAATAGAACTTTAATTGATTTTTGGTTACTTAATTATATTAAATTATTGAATATGTTTAAGTGTTGAGTCAGAGATAATATGAATTATACACATTCAATTTACAAAATTTCAATTTTTTTTAAGTATTATATATAATAAAATATAAATAAACAGACGTATCCTTGACGAATCGCACCCTAAGTTTTTTGAAAAATCGTATCCCCGTACCAGTATCGTATCGTCCCCGCGCTCCCGCACCCGCACCTGTGCAACATAGAACTTGGACCATTTGACGGTGAATTGATGGTATTTGCAAGAAAATTCTACTAAGTTTGGATTGTTATATGAATTAGAGGTTTATAATTAGGGTTATCCTCTCCATAAGTAAATTGAGACTCACAAACTAAAATTCAATCCATTTGAATAAAAAGAAATTCAAACATTTACAAATTCAATTTTCAATCAATTTGACAGCAAATGGTGAGATTTGCAAAAAAGGAAAATCCTACTCGATTTGGGTTCGTCGAGTTGAATGGAATTTATTAATTTGTATTGAATAATATTACTCACTTTTATGAATAGTATTATTCGTTTCACTGAATAATTTACTATTTTCGTTGAGTATTACCCATTTTACAGAATAATATTAATATTTTCACTGAATATTATTACTTGTTTTAATAAATAGCATTACATGTTTCGCTTAGTAATATTATTAATTTTCAATGAATAATAATATTTTTTATAAATAATATTACTCATTTCACTGAATAATATTACTATTCGTCACTAAACTTTATTTTTCAATTTATCTAACTAAATTTCATTTCATGCACTCACTATTTTAAATTATCAAACACTAAATAATAAACTACAAATGTTATCATACAACTCGGAAAAAAAAATCAAACTACAATTCTATTTGAATTGTAATTTGGGTATGCAAAAATTAGGTAAAAAATTAGTAAGTTTTTAGAATTATTTATATTTTTTAAAGAAAAATATTATTTTTTCATTTATCTTAAATTCACATATTTAAAATATATATTTTTTGAATGACAGTTTATATCTTTCACTTTAATTCTACATTATTCAACATATATTTTAGAGAGTTTATTAATTTATAGAGATTTTACTATATATATTATCACAGAGAATGTGAAAAGTCGTCATTTGGCCCTGAAACAAAGCTTGTGTTGTTTTTTAAATTTGAAAATATCACGGGTATTTTGGGGTTCCAAGTCTTCTGACTAATTCAGCGTCGCTACTTATTTGGGAAAGAGAACTGGAAAAAATATTAGTTTATTTTATCTTGTTCACACGCTTATCAAGCAAGTGTACCTCAACGGAACCCTCCCCCGGCGAGTGTTATTCACTGCATTCCTGAGATTTTGCTTGCTAATGTTGTTTTTATATACTCCCATCGATTCGATTTAGATTGACCCAAAGGAAATGACACAGATTTTAATAAAACAGTTGTTTATTAGTATTTGTAGATATAAATTTGATAAAGTAGTGTTATGAATACAGTGCAAACCCCGAATATTACGCAGCGTTGAAAAAAAAATTAAAATTAAAAATTTTAAAAATATACATTTTATAACATAATTATAAATTTATATAAAAAAAATATGTATATGTTAAATTTAATTTATATTATTTCAATTTTGTATTGTAGATGATAGATGTCATCGTGTATGATAAATAATTTTAAAGGATTAAATGATTCTGTATTTTCTTGTATATATGGATTATTTTAGTGAATAAATTAGTGGTAGGTTTGATGTGAACCGGTGTGAAAATTAATAAGTGTATAACAACTTTACAAGGGAATGGGGATAATTACAACTATACAAAATTTGTAGAATATTTACATCAATTCAATTGATTTGAATTGGTTTGCTCATATCATTTAGAATATTCTCTATTAAAATCAAATGATCGTTTCCATGAAACATAAAATTTCAAATTAGAAAAAGATTCAATTCAAGCAAAGTTAAAATTTCGCTCCAATTAAAAAAAAAAAAAAATTAACCGTAGAGCGAAAGAAACGGGGAATTAACTACGAATTAACCGACAAGAAAAAAAATTGGAGAGGGGAAGTTAAAATTCCAAATACATAGCCTAATTTGGAGGAAAATCAAATTTGAATTTGAACAGTGAAGTTTATGTCAAAGCCACGTACGAAATTAAAAGGAGGTAAGTTATTAAAAAAAATAGAATTAGGAGAAATAGAGCAATTTTAATTGCGGTGTTTATGTTAGGCCAAGTAGGATTTGAAAGATTGTGAAATAGATAGTAAGATGATGTTCATGTTAGGTCAGGTAGAATTTGAAAATTTGTGAAATAGATAGTAAGGGGATATAGATTACTTTTTCCATGTGAAGTTTTGGGTTACTATTTTCGCTTATAGTAGGTAGGTTTATATATATTCTTTTGTTTTAATTTTCTTATTTATTCTTCTCTTTTTTTTTTTGCCTTTTATAGTTTACTTAATCATTTTAATGCTTCATAAATTTTTACTTTTAATCCCTTCTCGAATTGATTAACAATTCTAACTTCTTGTATTTCTGTTGTTGATTTTCAAATTAAATAATTTCGACTTTTTTATTTTTTTTATTATTGTTCCTCTATTATTTTATGAATAAATCTTGTGTGGGATCGTGTCATAGTTAAGCACAAATGGTAAAACTAATGTAAATAAATGCAATAAATTCAATTAAATTTAGCAAAAATAAGTGCACGAATTTTAAATAATTTTCACACTAGTCACCCGTCTAATTAGTTTCAGTGTATTGGGCATATAATGTGGAGTATATATTTTCAATTAATTATTGCTAGTTTAATTTTTTTTATTTCATATATGTAAATGTATATATTTTTTAAATTTGAGCTCGATTAATTAAGATTTATGTTATTACTAAGATGAATGCTAATTTTTTTTTAAATTTGAGCTCGATTAAATAGAGGTCCTCCCGAGTTTTAAAATTACGTTTTTCTCTGGAAAAACACATCGACCCACGAATTAGACAGCTCGGCTAAGGTTATTTAATAAAAAAAAACTTTGATGAAATATTATTAAATTCGAGTGAAATCAAGTAATTTTAAGCGAAATTAGTCTGGAATGGTATGAAACAAAAGAATTTGAGTGAATGGAGGTCCTCCCGAGTTAAAAAAAAACATTTTCCTCTGAAAAACACATCGTCCCACGAACTAGACAGTCCGACTAGGGTTATTTAATGAAAAAATAAACTTTTGATGAAACATTATTAAACTCGAGTGAAATCAAGTAATTTTAAGCGGAATTAGTCTCGAACGGGATGGAATGAAAGTATTTGAGCGAATGAAGGTCCTCCCCAGTTAAAAGAATTCACGTTTTCCTTTGAAAAAATGCATCGTCCCACGAACAATACAAACCGGCTAGGGTTATTTAATAAAAAAATAAACTGTTGATGAAACATTATTAAAATCGAGTGAATCAAGTAATTTTAAGCGGAATTAGTCTGGAATGGGATGAAATGAAAGTATTTGAGTGAACAGAGGTCCTCCCGAGTTAAAATTATATTTTCCTCTGGAAAAACGCATCGTCCCACGAACTAGACAGTCCGACTAGGATTATTTAATTATCTTGACTAAGAAAAGTTATATGCTTTTTTTTTTGTGTTAAATGTGTAAGAAATAATTATTATCTATAATTTTTTATATCTTCTCATTTTTATATATCATAAATCATCATTATTTGATATGATGCTCTACTTGTCAACCATTAGTATTTACTACATTAGAACATTAATATTATCTTGCATAACACACTGTTTCTCACTAAAATAAATTAAAATATTTCACAATTGCAAGTAATACTATTTAGTACAACCATTATTACATACAACATTAGAACATTGATATTATTTTGCATTATACACTATTTCTCATTAAAATGAATTAAAACATTTCACAAACGGAAGTTAGTGGTTATATTTGGTGGGAACATGAAAATTTAGAATTAATTGATGGTAGTTTAAATATTATTGTATGGGCAAAAATAGTAATTTTATGTTTCCAACCTTTTTGGCTTACTGTTTTTGGAAAGTACGACTATGCAGTAAAGACTATTGACATGTGTACGCCTATATGTATGAATGAGAGAAGTTGGTAGGTCTTCTATGCACCCATTACAATCTAAAAATTTATTTCATTATTTTTAGATTTAAAAGAATCTAAGTTGGTAGTTGTGTATTTAGATTTCATTATCATAGAAAGACTATTAGTTTGAGACATAGTACGTTAAAAGGTGGATTTAAAAAAAACGTACAACAAAATATAAAGCAATGTGACTACACTTGCTAATGTATATATTTAACTGTGATAAAATAGATGTTAAACAATGTTAAAAAAAAAATTGTGATAAAAAGGATTCACATCAACATCCCATCCACGTAGCTCATGAATCAATGTAGGCCTCATTATCAGTAACTCAAATCACACCCTATGTCTAAGTCAAGAGTTAAAATGAGTCTCGATCACTATTGTACCCATCATGACTATATTTTGTCAAGGTTTCGCAACTATTTCTATACTTGAAGATTACTCCTTCCGTTCCGATATTATTTGCATAGTTGAAACGATACATTTTTTAATACAAAATTATTTTTTTAGTGAAATAGAGTAGTATCATATGGGTAAATATATGTATATTATTATAAAAGAAAAATTAAATAAAAAACAAAATACAATTGCAAAATAACAAATAAATAAAATGGATGAGTATCCATTTTTTATTCTAGCAACTTCTCTCATTGACACATGTGGACCGTACACATGACAGACAAATGGAGTATATTACTGTGTAGGAGCAGTTTCCAAAACAGGAAGCCAAAAAGGTAGGAAATAAAAATTTACTATTTTGCCCATTTCCCACCAAATATATTTCGTCTTCCCACCATATATTGCGGGGCCTATATTTCGTCTTCCCATCAATTAATTCAAAAATTTCTTAATCCCACTAAATATAACCATCACTCACTCAATCACCCATGTTTAAAAACTTCTTGGTCTATTTATATATTGACACGGTTGGTAAACAAAAATTGAGGATAATTACAAGCTTTTTTCGTATCTAATTTGACAGTTTACTAAGCTTATTTTCCGCTAAATATTAATAAAAATAATATCCAATTTTAATAAAAATAATTTATTTAGCAAATTTTATCAAGAATTAACAAAATAAAAAAACTATAATTATAATTGCTACCTGTTAAATAAAAATATTGTTAAGATTAAAAAAATGGAAGAAGTAATTTAATAGTATTTAGTACAACCATTATTACATACAACATTAGAACATTGATATTATTTTGCATTATACATCATTTCTCACTAAAATGAACTAAAATATTCCACAAACGGAAGTAATACTATTTAGTGCAACCATTAGTGCAACTATATTGGAACATTAATATTTTTTTGTATAATAAACCATTTCTCACTAAAATAATTTAAAATATTTCACATTTGCAAGTAATACTTTTTAGCGCAACCATTAGTACAAAATACATTGGAACACTGATATTATCTTGCATAATACACTATTTCTCACTAAAATGAATTAATATGTTTCACGATTGTAAGTAATACTATTTAGTGCAATCATTATTACATACTAAATTAGAACACTAATATTACCTTGCATAATACATCATTTCTCACTAAAATGATACATTTAATGTTTCACAATTGCAAGTAATGCTATTTAGTGCAACCATTAGTACAAAATATATAGGAACATTGATATTATCTTGCATAATACACCATTTTTTACTAAAATGAATTAATATGTTTCACAATCACAAGTAATACTATTTAGTGCAGTCATTATTTCATACTAAATTAGAACACTGATATTATCTTGCATAATACACCATTTCTCACAAAATGATACATTTAATGTTTCAGAATTGTAAGTAATACTATTTAGTGCAACCATTAGTACTAAATTCATTGGAACATTGATATTATCTTGCATAATACATCATTTCTCACTAAAATGAATTAATATGTTCCACTTTCGCAAGTAATACAATTTAGTGCAACTGTAACGCCCCGAACCTAGAATATATTAATTATATCGGATTCGAAGTGTTATTGTGATCAAAAGTCCGAACTATAAAATTTTTGAAGGAAAAGTAACTGAATTGAAAGATAAGTTTCATGCAGCGGATAAGTGGGAAGAAATAATATAATAGAGTATTGCACACATAAGTGCATCTGTATCTATATATATAAGGAAGGATAAAGGATTCTGTATCTTTATGATAATACACACTGAGTTTTGATGACTGAAACACACGGTAAGAAGTAGCGTCTTGCATAGCAGTAGCGACAGCATTTATTTATGAATAGAATAATATGCATCATTGTATTATTAATAGTGTATTAAGCAAACGGAAAAATTTGTGTCTTCTGTATCACTGTCCTTGCTCCCCGTAATTGTAATCTGCAAGGGGTTAGGAAAAGGGGCGTGAGAATTGAATTGTCACATGTGAGTGATTTGCAACATCATGGGATTGGTAAATCCGAAGTATATTAAGTTATACTCATTGATAAAGTGTTTATTCCATTTAATCAGTTGACATATAAACAAGATTACGAAGTTCCGTATAAAAAACAGTTTATATAATATTTTAATCGGCATTAAACATATTTCGCATAATATAATTGAAGTAGCACAAGTTGATTCACATAAGGGCAGAGCCCAAGATATATTCACGTATTGTCACAAACTGTCAAACCACATTCGTACGACCATTCCACTTCCAGCAACTTACTCCATCAAACCACAACAACCCACAAAAGATAAGCAAACCATCAATGACCTTATTCCCAGTGCGCACGTAGACAGCTGACCGGGGACCAGATCTAATCTAAATCAACAGCCTTGATTCTGAGGGCGTCCACGACAGCGTCCCCGGAGACTGGAAAATAAATCAACAACCTTGATTCCGAGGGCGTTCAACAACAGCTCCCCGGAGGTCGGAATCTAATCTAAATCAACAACCTTTATTCCGAGGGCGTCCCCGACAGCTCCCCGGAGGTTGGAAATAAATACCCACATCACAACTCCGTACTTACTGACTTTCCATAAAACTGACACAACAAACTTCACAGAGAAAAATACTTGATTGACAACAGAACTGATTCATGCTCACATAAGGTACTTACTCATGCAATAGTGATCGACTTACAAAACAACAGGCATTATATATCATATATAGTCATATCACATAATTCAAACAATTATATAATAGGTGCTACATTTATGTTGGATTAATTGTTTTAGATTGATTTAGTCGAGTTCAGAAAATACCGGCACAACGTCATTATTAGCAGATCAATCAACAGATCATCACCCACCTGATTGTTCTGAGTCCTGAGAATATTGTGTAGGCAGACGGTCGAGTCCTTCGTGCGTGTCCCGAAGAGTACAGAATCCTAATAAGGAGTATTCCGATTAAAAGATCGACTTTTGAATTTGAAAAGTTCATGCGTTTGTATTTCGAGGATTGAGTAGAATTGTTGCCTTTAGAAAACTATTGAAAACTAAAGTTTTCAAAGGTTGATTTCTATTTGATAAGTACACCCCTTTTTAAGAGGAGGTGTATTAGGGGGGTGTATTTACTAATTTCAGTGGTGTCCTTAGCAAAAGCCTTTTAAAGAAAACATAATTATTATTATTCTTGGAAATACTTAAAAGAATAAAATAATTATTTAAGAGTATTAATAAGAAATAAAAAAAAGAGTTTTTCTTTCTAAGATTTCTATTTCCCATTTTTAAAAGAATTCTTGAATAAAACTTCTCT
This sequence comes from Ballota nigra, assembly GCA_947034835.1. Lineage (NCBI taxonomy): Eukaryota > Viridiplantae > Streptophyta > Magnoliopsida > Lamiales > Lamiaceae > Ballota > Ballota nigra. The sequence continues at coordinate 49,899,815 of OX344728.1, read as the reverse complement.
TTTAAACTTATTAAAAGACTTGGACTTTTCTAAGAAAATTACATTATAACTAAAATAGTTTATAAAAAGGTATTCTTCTTTTTCTAATATTAGTGATACTTCTAAAGTTGGTTTGTAATACTTCTAAAATAAAGGATTATATTAAAAGGCTTTATTTTGCGTTTCTAAAATTCTAACAGGGGTACGAGGAGAAGACGAGTTTCCCTTTGTTTACGAAATTTACCCAATAGTGTTTAACCAACAAGTTTCATCACCAACAACTATACTAACTCATTAAAACAAGGATACTTAATGGACTAAGCCAAAAATCACCATATCACTAAAATAGTGATACTAAACATCCACAAGAATAATACTAGTCCACTAAGTCAAAGATACCATACATCTAAAACAACAATACTTCATCATTCAAACACTAATACTAAAACACTAATCCAAAGTCCAACTCATAGCTAGTGAAGAAAAGAAACAGGGGAATTAATATGTTAAAAAATTCTACTTCTAAAGAGTGATACAAAGAAAACAAAATAACAATACTAAACAAGTCAACTAATGACACTAAAATACTAAACCAATTCTAACAGTAAGTTTGCCTTTCTCTTTTGCTTCCTCGTAATCGTTTTAGAACAACTCATCCATAATCTAAAATTTACGAATGAAAGAATGAAAAAAAATAGAGACCTTACGAGCCTCGGTTCGAGGTGTTAAACGGGCGGCCTAACGGCGTCGATTTGGAAATCGATGATTCGTTTGAAAAATCGGGCAGCCTAACGGCGTCGTTTGGGAATTCAGAAAACGGATTTGAACAGCCTAACGACGTCGATTGGGATTTCCAGAAATTTCGGCAGCAGCGAATTGGTTTAACGACGTCAATTTGATCGGAAAATTAGACGAAAAGGAGGTCTCGGTTAGAAATTGGAATAAATCTTCAAAGAGTGGAATTGAAAGGGGGCTTTTTGAATTGACTTACTGGAAACAGAATAAAAAGCGGCGGCGTTGGCTTGAGGAGGCGGCGGCGCAGGGCTGAGATGACGGCGGCGCTGGGCTGAGATGACGGCGGCGCTGGGCTGAGGCGACGGCGCTGGGGCTTCGAGGCGGCGGCGCTCTCTGGTGGTCTGCGTCGCGACCGAAGGAGAGAGAGAGGCGCTGGGCGGAGCTTCAGCGGCGCGAAAGAGGCGGCTGAGCACGGCAGCGCTTCGTCGTTCGCCGGAGGAGGAAGAAGGAGAGGCGGGCGGTCGTGGATTCGCGACTGGAGTCGCTCGGCGGCGCTGCTTCCGAGTGGTGGTGAGCGGCGGCCGACGGAGGAAGAGGCGCGACGGCTGGGACTTCGTCGGCGTGAGGCACGGCGGCGCTTCGCCGGAAAAAGAAAAGAGGTGGAGGCGTGGAGTAGAGAGGAGGAAGAACTGATATGCGTTTTTTGTGAAATGAGAAGAATGGGGAGAGAAAGAGACTTTTTCCTATTTATACGGATTCCTCTTAAGGAAACTTAACAATTCCATATTAATCTTTCAAATCCGGATTCAAACATTATCCTTTTAATAACTTTTATTAAAAGAAAATTTTAATTAAAAGAAGGAAAAGATTAGTGGTTGAGAATTAAAGATAGAGATTTTCATGAGATTTTAACTTAATTGCTAGGAATTTAATTAGGGGCTCGTTTGGTTTTCGAGAATTTAATTTGAGATTAACAGTATCTTTTAATTAATTAATTAATTACTGAAATTTTGATTATCCACAAAATTACACGGATCGAAATCCTTAATTTGATTTAAATATTTAATTTCTCGTAGTCCTTTATTCGTTTGAAAGATTCGATTTCTTTTTTCGAATTTAGGAATTTATAAAAAGGGGTATATATATATATATATATATATATATATATATATATATATATATATAAATTACACAAATAACACACAAAATAATTAAAATTAAAAGAAACAAAGATAAGAAAATAAAATAAGGTTTCTAATTAAAGAAAAAGGGTATAGAACGGGACGAGGTATTACAGCAACCATTAATACATACTGCATTAGGATATTGATATTAATTCAAATATTACTTTTGGGGAGTTCCACTGTCCAATCACTAATTTTAAATCACTTATTCTTTCTTTATATTAGTATTTGCAACATACTTGAAAAATTAATTAAATTAACTCAAACTTCAAAATAAATATAAAAAAAGATTGAAGAAAATATTTAATATTGATTATTCATTGATACCTCTAGTGCAATTCACTAATACAGTATAATCAAGTTTCACCGTAAATATCATACACATAATGCATTCCCTTTGAAATTAATATTTTCTAATATATCTTACAAAGTACAATATGCTATTGTATAACCATATCTTTTAAATATTTTTATTTTTACAAAAAATATTATTTTAAATTTATCAATATTTTTAATTTTGACATTCAAAGATTCCATATTCGAATCATATATTTTTTATTGCATAGAATTGAATCTATATATATATATAAAAGGAAAATGCTTCTTGTGGTGATTCACTACAATTTACCACAGATAGTTGGCATTTTAAGGGTGTATGCACTGTTCATTTTGGCTCCAATATAAAAAAAAAAAGGTAGTTTTTCTCTCTTTCTTTCCAACGGTGCCTAAACATTTTCCCCATTTTCCCAAAAATAATTCCCTCTTTATACAAGCTCTTTTTTTTAATCAATATCTATGTATACATCTGCATACTGGTTGTACGAGCCCTTTTCTTTCTTTTCTACTCAAGCTATGTTCGTTGCAAGAAATCAACAATTTGCTCTTGGGAAATAGCTCTTTAAAATTCAGTCAATCAAAAATTGAAGAAACTCAGGGCCTTTTTTGGATTCGTGATGCGATTCAGCATAAGAATGTTATGTTTGGATAGGTTGTCTAGTTGATTTTCACGGGGGAGGAAATTTGAGAGGTCTTATTGTGGTCTCTGTTCTCTGAAGAAGCACTATTACTTTTTTTTTTTTAGAAAATTAATTTGGGGGAAATGTTCATGAGACCAATGTGAAGCAATTAAGACCAGTCTCGCTGCCACACCGCCACCATTTGTATTTTTGCCATGGCTGCATCTGAAGATTATTTAATTGAGGAAGATGAGATGGGGAAGTTGGGTGGAGGAGGGATTGTGTGGATGAAAATAACTCTATTCCGCAAGATTTTTGCAGAGGGGTTGAGGTGGTGGAAATTTAAGAAAGAACGGTAGGGAAAACCGGGAAGGTATAGATTGGGTGGGGTGTTTGGAGAAGACGATGGATTAGGGTAGAGTAGGGTAGGGTGGTGTGGGGCAGGGTAAGAGAGTTGAGTGAGAAGTATTTCTTGTATTTATTATTATATTTAATTATTTAATTAAGATTTTATGGCGAGATCACAAGATTTGACCACATTATTGAATTATGAATTATGGATGATGGGCATTCAAATAATATAAATATTTATGATTTTTATAAATTTATTTAATTTTTTAATTAATTATTAACACATTTTAATTACTTGAAATATAATAGGATTTATGTGAATGCGTGTTCATGATAATAAATTATTATTCAGATCTAAAACTATTGGGCAAATATTTACTCTAAAAAAAATTATTGGGTAAATATTTACTCTTAAAATATATTATTGGACAAGTATTTAATACTTTAAATATTTTTTTTAAGACTTGATATTTTTACCTTAAATGATACAATATTCTGTGTCTTGCATTAAAAATGAGTAATAATAAATTAAATAGCGTGAAATTATACATATTTTTTTAAAAATATTTTTTACTTACATAGATTTTATTAAAAATAAATTAGTGTGGAATAAATTTTATCATCATCTTCTTCAATAACATTAATTTGACTGTTATTAAGATTTATTTAATTAAGATTTTATATTTGAGTGGTATTATGACATTTGATCGAAAATTTTGTATACTGATCTTTCAAATATTTTAAGTAATTATAAATTTATTTGTTAAATATTGAATACTTTAATATTTTCTTTTAAAATTTTAAATATTACTATATTATATTTTTTTGTATTAAAATGAGTAATATACGCAGTAAAATAAATATTGTTGTCACTACTCATTACCAATAATATGATATCAACTCGATTTTTGATATTCATGATAAGATTTTAAATACTGGATATTTTAATTTTTTTCAAGTTTAAGTATTGTATATAAAATTTTCAAGATAATATAAATTTTCTAATGTAATATGTATTAATGGTTGCACTAAATAGTATTACTTGCAATTGCGAAACAATTTAATTCATTTTAGTGAGAAATTATGTATTATGCAAGATACTATCAATGTTCCAATGTATTTTGTACTAATGGTTGCACTAAATAGTATTACTTGCAATTGTGAAATATTTTAAATTATTTTAGTGACAAATGGTTTATTAGAAAAATAATATCAATGTTCCAATGTAGTATGTACTAATAGTTGCACTAAATAGTATTACTTCTGATTGTGAAATATTTTAATTCATTTTTGTGAGAAATGATGTATTATGCAAAACAAATTCAATGTTCTAATGTTGCATGTAATAATGATTGCAATAAATAGTATTACTTGTGATTTTGAAATATTTTAATTCATTTTAGTGAGAAATGATGTATTGTGCAAGATAATATCAATGTTCAAATGTATTTTTGTACTGATTGTTGTACTAAATAGTATTACTTTCATTTGTGAAACATTAAATGTATCGTTTTAGTAAAAAAAAAAGGGGTATTATTAATGATAATATCAATGTTCTAATATAGTATGTAGTAATGGTTTTCACTAAATAGTATTATTTGTGATTGTGAAATATTTTAAATCATTTCAGTGAGAAATTATGTATTATGCAAAATAATATCAATGTTCCAATGTAGTATGTAACGCCCCGAACCCAATATATATTAATTATATCGAATTCGAAGTGTTATTGTGATCAAAAGTCCGAACTATAAATTTTTTGAAGGAAATATAACGGAAATGAGAGATGATGGGTTTTTATGCAGCGGAAGAAATGAATAGAATAAATTTAATAAGTATCTCATACACATATATGTGTACATAAAACATAGTATTATCAGTAACGTTTTATTTAAGTGGGGAACTCCGTGTCGTCTCTATTACTGTCCTTGCTCCACGAAATCATAATCTGCAAGGGGTTTAGGGAAATGGGGCGTGAGAATTGAAATCTCACTTATGGGTGATTGCAACATCATGAGATTGGTAAATCCGAAATATATTAAGTTATATACTCATTGATAAAGTGTTTATTTTATTTAATCAGTTGTAAATTTAAAGATTATAAAGATTTAAACGGTGATTAAGCATATTTCGCATGATATAATTGAAATAGCACAAGTTGGTTCACATTAGGGCAAAGCCCAAAGTCATATCACACATTATCACAACTATCAAACCATAAACGTACAACCATTCCACTGCCAACAAAGTTACTCTTTTCAACTCCAACTATCAACAGCCTTGATTCCGAGGGCGTCCAACGACAGCTGTCCCCGGAGACCGGAAAAAATAATCAACGACCTTGATTCCGAGGGCGTCCAACGACAGCTGTCCCCGGAGGCCGGAAAAATAATCAATGACCTTGATTCCGAGGGCGTCAAACGACAGCTGTCCCCGGAGGTCGGAAAACGATACCCAAATCACAACTCCGTACTTACTGACTTTCCAAAAACTGATACAACAACCTCATCGAGAAAATACTTGACTGATAATTGAACTGGTTCATGCTCACGTAAGGTGTTTACTCGTGCAGTGGTGATCGATTCACAAAACAACAGACTAATATATAACATATATAGTTATATCACATAATCCAAACAGTTATATAGATAGGTGTTACATTTATGTTGGATTAGATACTTTTGATTTGATTTAGTCGAGTTCAGAAAATACCGGCACGACGTTATTATTAGCAGATCAATCAACAGATCATCACCCACCTGATTGTTTCGAGTCCCGAGAATGATGTGTAGGCAGAGGGTCGAAAACCTCGTGCGCGTTCCAACTAGTACCGAATCCTAGTAGGAAGATATTTAATTAAAAGTTGACCTTTGAAAACGTTTAGGAAAACTTGAGAGTTTGTGTTACGAGAATCGAGAAAGTTGTGGTCTTATAAACTCAAAAAGGACTTGCTTAAGGGTCACACTCTATTTTGGTAAATACACCACTTCTAGAAAGGTGAGTGTATTTAGGGAGTGTATGTATTTACTGATTTCTGTGGTGTAACAGGACGGTGTATTTACTGATTTCTGTGGTGTAACAGGGGGTGTATTTACTGAATTTAGGGGTGTCCTTAATAAAGGCTCTTTAAGGAAGAAAATATAAGAATTCATCTTGGAATTACTTAGAAAAATATTAATAAAATTTAAGAAAAGGTTTTTCTTTCTTAAGAATTCTATTTCTCATTTTAAAAGAAATCTTGAATATAATTAATCATATTTTATAAATAAATTTCCTTTAATAAAACTTATTAATAAACTTAGACTTTCTAAGAAGTTTATAAAAAGTACTTTTCTTTTCTAATATTAATAACACTTCTAAAATTGATTTGTGACACTTTCTAAACAAAAGAATAATACCATTTTCTACCTTTTTTCATTTGTTTACTAAATTGGGTATTAAACGACTTATCTTTTCGTTCCAAAATTTCTAACAGTCGCACAAAGGGAAGACGAGTTTCCCTTTGCCTCCAAAAACTCAACTAACACTAAAACAAACTAATTTCATCACCATATCATCAGCTAACCAACCAAACTAATTCATCTATTCACTAATACCCTCCAACTAAAACAACAGTACTAAACAGCTAAACCAACAATATTAATCAACAAACCCAATAATACTAAACAACTAACTTAACAATACTAATCGATAAAATACCAAAAGTCCATCTACGAGATCAATAACAAGCTCACAGGCTTCAAATCCAAAAACTATCATTCTAAACTTACAAAATCAACGAACTAAAATTGATCAATTCCTATCTCAACTAGTACAAGAATTTGAAATAAAGTTAGCAACCTTACGAGTCCCAATTTGGGCAGTCTAACGGTGTAACTCGGGAATTCGTCGAATAAAATGGACGGCCTAACGGCGTCGTTTGGGATTTTCCAGAAATTAAAAGAATAGCGGTTCGATCGGGCTTCATCGGAAAATACGAAGAGGGCAACAACACCTCAATTTCAATTGAAAGGAAAAACAAAATTGTGAGAATAAATCGAAAGGGGGTGTTAATCCGAAAACTGGGAATGAAAAGAATTGAAAGTAATTCGAACACGGAACTCACCCAAAAGAGGATGGAGGTCAGCGGCGTTGCTTCGATCGGTGGCCGGAAAGAGGCGGCGGCGCTAGGCGAGGGCCACGGCGGCGGTGTGGCGTCTGGCTGGGAGCGGTGGCGCGGCTGTGCTCGGCCGACGAGAGAGGACGGGGTTGCGTCTGGGCGGAAGGCTGAAGGCGTCGCGGTTGCTGGGCTGTGCGGGGCGAAGAGACGACACTGGCGAGCGGGAGGCGGAGGTCGACGGTTGACCGGAGATGGAGGAGAGGCGGTGGAGATTGGCGTCGCACGGCGGCGTGCTCAGAGGAGGAGGGAGGCGTTGGCTTCGTTGGCCGGAGAAAATTGAAGGAGGAAGGAAGAAAGTGTGAGGCGTGAGGAGAGGAAAGAAGCAGAGAAGAAAATTAGAGAGAGGAAAGAGAAAATTGGTAGAGAGAGAGAGAGAGTAACTGAGAGTGAATTTTTTTTTGGAAAATGAATTGAGGATAGAAGGGTATGCGTATTGTTTTTGGGAGGAGGGGATAAGAGATATTTTAATTTTCAATTTCTTAATTAATTAATTTAAAAGGAAGGAGTAATTATGTGGGTGAGAATTAATTGTGTAATTAATTTAATTCTAAAAGGAAGTAATTTATGTGGATGAAAATTAATCCACCCTAATTCTGATATTTTCGATCCCAATTGATACGGTTTAGGGAGCGTTTGGTTCACGAGATTAATCCCGATTTGAAAATTAATACAGTTTTAAAATTCGAATAATATTTTATTGTATTTTAATTATTCTCAATAAATTATACGGATCGAAATCCTGATTTTTAAACTTTGAATATTAAATTTCTCGTAGTCCTTTATTCGCTTTGAAAGATTTAATTCTTTCGACGAATTTAGGAATTTGTAAAAAGGGTATATATTTAAATTACACAAAAGCACACAAAATATTAAAATAAAAAGAAACAAAGATAAGAAAATAAAATAAGGGTTCTAGGAATATAAAAGGCATAAAACGGGACGGGACATAGTATGTACTTATGGTTGCATTAAGTAGTAATATTTCCGATTGTAAAATATTTTAATTTATTTTCATGAGAAATGATGTATTTTTGCAAATGATATCAATTTTTTAATGTAATATGTAATAATTGTTGCACTAAATAATATTAATTGCAATTATAAAATATTTTAATTCATTTTTGTGAGAAATGATGGATTATGCAAGATAATATCAATGTCCTAATGTAGTATGTACTCATGGTTGCACTAAATAATATTACTTTCAATTGTGAGACATATTAATTCAATTTAGTGAGAAATTGTGTATTATGCAAGATGATATCAATGTTCCAATATTTTTTGTACTAATGATTTTACTAAATTATACTCCCTCCATCCCACAAGTGTTTGCACCATAGTTTGGGCACAACTTTTAAGACAAAAGTGTAATGAGTAGTGTTTTGTGGGGTATAAAGTGAAGAAAGTGGTTGAATTGAGTGTATTGTGGGCCCAAAAGGTAAAAAGTAATGACAATTTCTGTAAATATGTGAATATTGTGAGGGTGGAGTTTATAAAAATGTTTCCTTTTATGGGTATGCAAACAATTGTGGGACGGACGAATAAGGAAAGTGTGCAAACAATTATGGGAAGGAGGGAGTATTATTTGCAATTGTGAAACATATTAAATCATTTTAGTGAGAAATAATGCATTATGCAAAATAATATCAATGTTCTAATTTAGTATGTACTAATGGTTGCACAAAATAGTATCACTTCCATTTGTGAGATATTTTAATTCATTTTAATGAGAAATGGTGTATAATGCAAAACAATATCAATGTTCTGATGTTGTATGTAATAATGGTTATACTAGATAGTATTATTTGCAATTGTGAAACATTTAATTCTTTTTAGTGAGAAATGATGTATTATGCAAAATAATATTGTAACGCCCCGAATCCAAAACACATAAATATCTCAGATTCGAGGTGTCACTTGTGACTAAAATCCGAACTAAAAAATTTTTGATATAAAAAGGGATAACAAAATGAGAGATGAGTTTTATGCAGCGGAAGAAATGAGTATATTATTTGAATAAGTATCTCAGACACACACACACACACACACACACACACACATATATATATATAGATATAGTTATATGAATATAAAGCTTAATATTTAACAGTAACATTTTATTTAAGTGGGGAACTCCGTGTCGTCTCTATTACTGTCCTTGCTCCACGAAATCATAATCTGCAAGGGTTGTAAAAAGGGAGGCGTGAGATTTGAATTCTCACGTATGTGTGATTTGCAACGTCATGGGATTGGTAAATCCGAAGTATATTAAATTGTACTCATTGATAAAGTATATCATTTATTTAAGCAGTTGACATATAAATATGAATAACATATATCACAAAAGTAACGAGCTCACGTAATAATTAATTGGGCATGACAGGTTTCACATTCACATAATTGATATATCATAAGTTGATTCACATTAAGGGGCAAAGCCCAAAACCATTTTCACGTATCGGCCCAATCTGTCAAAATCACTTTCCACATATTGTAAATCTCTTCCAAACCATTTTCGTACGACCATACTCGACTTGTTCCACTTCCAAAAACCTTACTCCTTCCAACCACTGACAACACGAAACAAAGAAAACCATCAATGGCCTTATTCCCAGTGCGCAACGTAGGCGTCTAACCCGGGGACCAGATCTGTTTGAATCAACAACCTTGATTCTGGGGGCGTCCTCGACAACTTCCCGGAGGTTGGATTTAATACTCGTACCACAACTCCGTACTTACTGACTTTCCGTCCTTTTATAAAACTGACATTTTGAACTGAGGAGAGAAATTTACTCGGTTTGAAATTGAATTGATTCATGCTCACATAATGCCCTTAATCATGCAATGGTGATTGATTTGAATAAAACAACAGGTATTTCGTATCATATATAATTATATCACATAATTCAAACAATTATATAATAGGGATACATTTATGTTGGATCAGTTGTTTTAGATTTAATTAGTCGAGTTCAGAGTATACCAGCACACCCTATATTGGTAAATACACCCCCTTTCTAAGAGGTGGTGTATTGGGGGTGTACTTGTTGGTGATCAATTTTTATCGGATGGATTAGTGACTGTTTAAGTTCGGTTTAAAGATCATCAATCAATTATGTGTGATAGGTTACCACCGTAAATGGTAAATCGAGGGTTCGGGTTATGAACTTGTAAATGTTAAAGTCGAAATCGTAATAATTTCGTATGTGTGCACGTCTAGGTGTTTAAGTGTGTGTTTTTGGAGCATTTGTGAATTTGAACTTGTATTTCTTAAGCTGGAGAACAACTATTTATAGAGACTAACAAGCATGAGGTGTTTATGACTCTTGGTCTTCCTATCCTGCATGCCTGACAAGTGTCATTTGACCTTAGTTTGACCTTATCTAAGCTGAATCTTAGTTACAAAGTCTTCTTTGGTCTTATCTCGGATTTCATTGTTGTTCGTCCAGGTCGGCTTAGTTGATCCAGAATGATTTTTACATAAAAGTTGTTCGCCTTTTGAGGGTATGGCTCAGAAGTTGTTCGCCTTTGTGTTTTGCACAGTTTGGCTTTGGGATCTTGGTCCTTTGTTCGTTTCCATACACCTCTTAAGCTGGTAGATGCACCATCCTTCATAATGTTGCTCGTCATCAGTGACTTGGTGGTGGGTCCATGTTTGGTCTCGGGTCTTAAAACCTGTTCGCCAATATGTTGTTCGTCTTTGTAGTTGTTCGCCATTTTATACACTCCCTGGATTAGTTTATGCACCCCGGCTTGATTTTCTTTATTGATCATCTTTGATTTGGGGTTGATTTCTCATAATCCTTATTAAGGCTTTAATCTCTGTTCGCCAATCATCGACTTATGTTCGCCTATCAACAGTACTTACTAATTTCTTTGTTGTATGACTATTTCGATTTCTAAAAAAAACAATCTATTAATATTCTAAGACTTTTATTACTAAAAACTTTTATACTTAAAAGTATCACTATATAATATTTTTTCTCAAAATTAATTAAAGGAAAGATATTTATTTAAATAATATTAATATAATAAAAGTCTCAATTTAGTATTATTCTTTCTAAAATCTATATTTTATTTTAAAAGAACCTTTGAATATAATTATATTTTATAAATAAAACTCCCTTTGTTATTAATTATTAATAAGCTTTGTAATGAAGAACTTTGTATTATACAACTAAAATAATATATAAAAATATTCTTCTTTTCCTAATATTAGTAATACTTCCAACGTTGATTAGTGTTACTTTTAATAAAAGGATTATATTAATTTTCTAAAAGTACTCTTTTCATGTATTTACTGAATTGGATATAAAAACTTATCTTTTTCTCTCCTTTTTCCAACTCAAAGAATTTGACAATTTTGATAACCAAAAATACTACTTTTAAAATCTAATGGTATTAGTCTAATCTCCTAAGGAAAAAAGTGTTAGTGTTAGTGTACTAGAGACAATCCATCGAAAGGACATAATACTAAGATAATATTCAGATTTGGTTTAATGTTATTATTGGTTTAATATTAAATGTATGGCGTTACACTTATCTGAATATGATGTTTGATTGTTTGCATATATTCTTATTTGTGTTCCCATGAATCACTACTGTCATTGAGTGAGTGAGAACCCAGATGACTTAAGTATGATTCTCAAATAGCCCCGATCAAGGATCATCAAGAATGGGATATTGATGATGCAATTGAGATTGATGTGCGATATGCATCATACTCTTAGAGAGTGTAGTAAGATCTCACTTACTACGAGATACCGGGTATCTCATGATGGATGCACAGATACCTTAGAGGGTATTGGTATATGATTAGGCGTGAAATTGTCATGATTCGTCGCTCGAAATGCCCTAGTTTTGGTTGATTTTGTTGAGTAATTAGAGTCATTTGCGTATCATTTTCATAAACTAATGAATTTGTCTCTTTGATGCTCATAGGTGAATAGAGGGCGAAAAGAGGAGTTCGTAGGACTTTGAATCGACTCAAACGGATGCCCGGACGAGAAGATATCGAAGGAATACGATTGGTGTTAGTGTTGAAGAATAAAAGTACTAATTGGAGCAATTTTGGGAGTCATTCGAGTGGACCACTCGAGCACGTTGCTCGAGCGCCCAAAACTTACAGAAAAATTCGAGCATTCGAGCAGCTCGAGCGTCACCGCTCGAGCGTGTTGCTCGAGCGCCCCAAAACTTGCAGAGAAATCCGAGCGCTCGACCAGCTCGAGCGCCACCGCTCGAGCACTTGCACCATTCGAGCTCCACGCTCGAGCGCCACCGCTTGAGTGGGTCTGCTCGAGCGCCTTCATGTTTTACGCTTTAAAAGTCGTTTTTCGGCCCATGAGTTCACGATTCGGCCCGTTGCTTATATATACTCGTCTCAAGCTCATTTTTGGGAGAGACCACTTACCATCATTAGATTCAAGAGCGTTTTAGAGAGTTAATTTTTGGAGAAGAAGGAACGAGCAAGTTTACTTTATATTTTTGAGGTTTTCTTACGAATTCACGACACGATTTTACTTTTTTTAGTTTAGTTTCTTCATATCTTTGTTCTTGAACACGTTGAGACTTCGTTTTATTGAATTAATTTCAGTTTATTCCTTTATATCTTGAAACCCTAGTTTATGATTTATCTTTTCTTCGTTATAATCATCATGTTCATGTTCGTTACTTTTTCAATTGTTCTTGTTTACGTAAAACCCATGTCTAGCTAAAACCCTTGCATGCTTGGGGTAGGATGAACTCGTAGAAGTAGGTTGTGGGTACGTAATTAGAGTAACTCGTGACGTTAGATTTTAATTCTCTTAATTAATGAATTCTTAAAATTAATCTTAACTTTACTTTTAAATTTCGTTCGAAAAGTGTTAGGGAGAGGACGACCGAATCACTCTTTAACAACTAGTAGACTTAACTAGAGGGTTTAGAAGAGGTTAATTCATATGCCGGTTTAGCTATGGAGGACGGCCGCATCACCATTAGTTAAATTAGGGTCTCATTAATTAAGCACAATCTATTAACTTGTTAGTGGATTAGTGAAGTCGAGTGTTAGGGTAAAGTATTAGGGTTTAGAATCTTGAGCTTTTACCTTGCATTTTTTTTTACTTAGGTTATTTCTTGCGCGTCACGGTTATTTTGATTATGTACCTGCTCCGTTAGTATACGTAGGGACTCCTATCCTGAGCATCACCAACTCTTACTTGAACACAAACCTTAGTTAATTCGTCTTCTTTAGAATTTTAGTTTCCTTAGTTTATTTTAGCTTTAATTAATTCTTCTCAAAAAATCCAAAAATATTACACTCATATTAACTACGACGCGTAGATCTTCAGGGATCTATTTGCATACACACTTTCCCTTGGGTTCGATAATACTTGGTCCCTATACTTACTCATACTACAGTGAACCCGTACTCTTGCGGGGAAGCTACTAGTATAGCTAGTATATTTGCATCAAGTCAATGGCGCCGTTGCCGGGGATGACGTTGTATGCTTTTTGAATAGGACTTATCGATAACTTAGTAGTTAGTAGTGGGTGCTTTACCTTTCTGTTTTATTTTTATTTTTATTCATTTGGTAGTTGCGTTTTGATCCTTCTGCTAGTGTGTCAGGTATATGAAAACACGCTCACAAGGCAATACGAGCGAAGAGAGAATCCCGTTAGACCCTGAGACGATAGCTAGAAGGAACCGAGCTTTCTTGAGGAGAATGAATACTGCCGGAGGAGGAAAAGAACCAATGGACATCTCTAATGAGTTGGATGATGCTGCGAACGAGTTCAATCAGGAATTGGGCTGAGTTGAAGGCACTGGAGTTAGTGGTAGCCAGAATCAAGTTCCGTTAGGGGATAGCCAGAGCCTAAACCCGGATACACAGAATGTAGGTGATTAGGCGTGAAATTGTCATGATTCGTCACTTGAAATACCCTTTTTTTGGCTGATTTTGTCGAGTATTTGGAGTCATTTGAGCATTATTTCTCTAAATTGATGAATTTGTCTCTTTGATGCTCGTAGGTGAATCGAGGGCGAAGAACGGAGTTCGTAGGGCCTTGAATCATCTCAAACGGATGCCCGGATGAGAAGATATCGAAGAAATACGAATGGTGTTAGTGTTGAAGAAGAAAAGTGCTATTTGGAGGAATTTTGGGGAGCATTCGAGTAAAGCACTCGAGCACTAGCGCTCGAGCACGTTGCTCGAGCGCCCAAAACGTACAGAAGATTTCTAGAGCTCGAGCAGCTCGAGCGCCACCGCTCGAGCGTGTTACTCGAGCGCCCCAGTTTATGCAGAGAAATTTCGCCACTCGAGCAGCTCGAGCGCGAGCGCTCGAGCCCGTGTGTTATTCGAGCTATACGCTCGAGCGCGACCGCTCGAGCAGGTCTGCTCGAGCGCCTTCTATTTTCGCGCTTTCAAAGATATTTTTCGGCCCACGAGTTCACGATTCGGCCCGTGCATATATATATTCGATTTAAGCACGTTTTTGGGAGAACACACACGGAGAGACACACGAGAGAGAGAGTTTTGAGAGTTTTAGAGTTCGTTTTTAGAGAGGAAGAAGAGAAGCAAGTTTACGATTACATTTTTGAGGTTTTCATTACGAATTCTAATTACGATTTTACTTTTGAGTTTTGTTTCTTTATATTTTCGTTCTTGAACACGTTGAGACCTAATTCCTTGAGTTAATTTAAGTTTAATTTTTCAATTAGTTAAACCCTAGTTTATGTTTGATCTCTTATTCGTTTTAATTATCATGTTCTTGTTCGTTACTTATTTAATCGCTATTACTTACGTTAAACCTATGGCTAGCTAAAACCCTTGCATGCTTGGGGTAGGATGAACTCGCAGAAGTAGGTTGTGGGTATGTAATTAGGGTAACTTGTGACGTTAGGTTTTAATTCTCTTGGTTAATGAATTCTTAAAATTAATCTATACTTTACTTTTGAATTTCGTTCGAAAGGTGTTAGAGAGAGGACGACCGTATCACTCTTTAACAACGAGTAGACTAAACTAGAGGGTTTAGGAAGGGTTAATTCATCTACCAGTTTAGCGAAGGAGGACGACCACATCACCTTAGTTAAATTAGGGTCTCATTAATTAAGCACAATCTATTAACTTGTTAGTGGATTAGTGAAGTCGAGTGTTAGGGTAAAGTATTAGGGTTTAGAATCTTGAGCTTTCACCTTGCATTCTTTTACTTAGGTTATTTCTTGCGCGTCATAGTTATTTTGATTATGTACCCGCCCCGTTAGTATACGTAGGAATTCCTATCCTAAGCATCACCACCCCGTACTTGAAAACAACCCTTATTTAATTCGCTTTCTTTAGTATTTTAGTATAATTAGTATATTTTAGTCTTTTAACCAATCTTTCAAAAACCAAAAAAACATTACACTCATATTAGCTACGACGCGTAGATCTTCAGGGACCTGTTCGCATACACCCCATCTCGTGGGTTCGATATACTTGGCCGTTATATTTACTCTTACTACAGTGAACCCCGTTCGCTTGCGGGATAGCGACTAGTAGAAGTTAGTATATTCGCTTCAAGTCAATGGCGCCGTTGCCGGGGATGGCGTTGTATGCTTTTTGAATAGGACTTGTCGATAGCTTAGTAGTTAGTAGTGAGTGATTTTATTTTCTATTTTTTTATTATTTCGTGCATATTCGGCAATTGCGTTTTGATTCTTCTGTTAGTGTTTCAGGTTTATGAGAACACACTCACAAGGCAATACGAGAGTAGAGAGGTTACCTGCAGATCGTGAGACAATAGCAAGAAGAAACCGAGCCTTCTTACGAAGGATGAATGCTGCCGGAGGGAAAGAACCGATGGACATCACTCATGAGTTGGACGATGTCGAGAATGAGTTCAATCAGGCATTGAACCGGGTTGATGGCACTGATGGAAATACTAGCAAGAATCAGGATCCGTTAGGAGAGAGCCAGAGCCAAAACCCGGGTACTCAGAACCAAAACAACCCAGCTCATAATATGGTCCAAAATCCACATAACAACCCTGCTTACCCACATCCTAACCTACCACAAAACAACTTACCCTATCCACCCTACCCATGCCCACCGTATCCTTACCCACCATACCCGTATCCTCCACCTCCAGTTTACAATCAACCACCTGTTTACCAACCACCACCACTCCAACAAGTATCCGTACCAGATGCTAATCCTCAACACGTTCCACAGAACGTAGATCAAAATCTGGCTATTCGAGGGAGGTTTGCAGCGCAGCCACAAAGGTACTATGATGGAGTGGCATTGCCTCCTGTGGAGGCAAATAACTTCTCGATTTCCCCGTGAATTCTTAAGCTGCTTACTGAGAACCAGTTCAAAGGGGAAGTTGGGAAGGAGAATCCTCACACTCACTTGAGGAGTTTCCTCATGATAGCATCTACTTTCAATTACAATGGCATGTCTGAAGATGCCAAGAGGCTTAGGTTGTTCCCATTCTCACTTACGGGAATAGCTAAAGAGTGGTATGACAACACGCTCCCGCGGGGAGGTGTAACCACATGGATTGAGCTCGAGCGTCTGTTCCTTGAGCGATTCTACCCTCCATCGAGAACGATTAAAGCAAGAATTGAGATCTCTTCCTTCCGCCAGAAGTCAGGAGAGGATTTACGCCAAGCGTGGGAGAGATACTCAAATATGTTGATCGAGTGCCCGCAGCACGGGTACAACGAGGGGGATATTATGGCGTTCTTCTATAGTGGAGCCAGCAAGGCTGGCCAAGCCCATTTAGATGCATGTGCGAGTGAAGCCTTTCTGAACCAAGGGATAGCGAGATGTAGAGAGATCGTTGACAACATTATCACGAATGCCGGTGCATGGAACGAGGATCCCGAGTTTCAGAGAGTTTGCAAGTTGGAGGAAAACGAGGGTACTAGGAAGCTGTTGATGGCAATGATGGATAAGATCAGCAACCTTGAGATGGGGCAGAATTTGGTTGGAGGGAATGTAGCGGTGAGTGAGAAAGTGGACCCAACCACGAGTCAGCAAGAAGAGGCCAACTATATGGGAAGGCCTAACTATCCACAAGACGGGTATCCACAAGGTGGAAATCAGTATGGAAGGCCTCCTTATGGCCAACCATTTGTACCTCCAGGCCCACAGCCACCTCAAAATCAATGGAGAGAACACACACGGAGAGACACACGAGAGAGAGAGTTTTGAGAGTTTTAGAGTTCGTTTTTAGAGAGGAAGAAGAGAAGCAAGTTTACGATTACGTTTTTGAGGTTTTCATTACGAATTCTAATTACGATTTTACTTGAGTTTCGTTTCTTTATATTTTCGTTCTTGAACACGTTGAGACCTAATTCCTTGAGTTAATTTAAGTTTAATTTTTTAATTAGTTAAACCCTAGTTTATGTTTGATCTCTTATTCATTTTAATTATCATGTTCTTGTTCGTTACTTATTTAATCGCTATTATATACGTTAAACCTATGTCTAGCTAAAACCCTTGCATGCTTGGGGTAGGATGAACTCGCAGAAGTAGGTTGTGGGTATGTAATTAGGGTAACTTGTGACGTTAGGTTTTAATTCTCTTGGTTAATGAATTCTTAAAATTAATCTAGACTTTACTTTTGAATTTCGTTTGAAAGGTGTTAGAGAGAGGACGACTGTATCACTCTTTAACAACGAGTAGACTAAACTAGAGGGTTTAGGAAGGGTTAATTCATCTACCAGTTTAGCGAAGGAGGACGACCGCATCACCTTAGTTAAATTAGGGTCTCATTAATTAAGCACAATATATTAACTTGTTAGTGGATTAGTGAAGTCGAGTGTTAGGGTAAAGTATTAGGGTTTAGAATCTTGAGCTTTCACCTTGCATTCTTTTACTTAGGTTATTTCTTACGCGTCATAGTTATTTTGATTATGTACCCGCTCCGTTAGTATACGTAGGAATTCCTATCCTAAGCATCACCACCCCGTACTTGAAAACAACCCTTAGTTAATTCGCTTTCTTTAGTATTTTAGTATAATTAGTATATTTCAGTCTTTTAACTAATCTTTCAAAAACCAAAAATACATTACACTCATATTAGCTACGACGCGTAGATCTTCAGGGATCTGTTCGCATACACCCCATCTCGTGGGTTCGATATACTTGGCCGTTATATTTACTCTTACTACAGTGAACCCGTTCGCTTGCGGGATAGCGACTAGTAGAAGTTAGTATAGGGTATCAAGGAGGCCAGCAGCATCCTCAAAACACATGGAGGAAAAATGAGAATTTTTCATATGCTAACCCAAAAGCTGGTATTACTGTTCCTGCAGGTGTTGATCCGGGGTCTAAACCTCCTGGTGGAGAAGGCGGTGCATCAACCGAGGAGATGTTGAGAGCGATCCTTCAGAAGGTGGAGGAAGGTAGCAAGCGATTGTCCTCTTTGGAGTACGATGTGAAGGAGTTGCATAAGAAAGACGATCATCGAGATCAAGAACTCCAAAAGAGAGACATCGAGTGGAATCGAGCTCAGCAAGAGAACAACAAAAGGTTCAATTCTATCGAGTACCAAATTAGTCAAATTGCAAAGTCTCAGCCGAGAGAGCCTGGAAAGTATCCTTTAATGCCCGAGGATAAGTAAGGCTATTGAGTTGAGAAGTGGGACCAAGTATGATGGTCCTGAGATGCCTGCTGATTCTGAGATGCCCAAGGGAGAGGTTGAGATAGAAGGAAAAGAGCATGAGGCAGTCAGAGATGAGATTGATGAGGTAGGAGTTGAGAAGGGGATTAAAAGTGAAGGGATTGAGAAGAGGAAAGATGTGGATGAGTCCCATGAGAGCAAAGAGCCTGAAAAGGAGATAGAGGAGATCGAGAGAATTCCAAAGTGGAAGAAGGCAAAGGAAGCAAGGAAGAATGCAAAAGAGATGGAGAAAGATGAATGGGGGGTACCCAAATCTGTGATACCCGTCCCGTATCCACAACGCTTCATGAAAAAGAAGCTTGATGAGAAGTTTGCTAAATTCCTTGATGTGTTTAAAAAGCTACATATTAACATTCCTTTTTATGATGCTTTGGAACAGATGCCTAATTACGCCAAGTTCCTGAAGGACTTGATAGCGAAGAGACGGAGAGTAGACGGACCTGAGTTAGTGTACTTGAACCACGAGGTGAGTGTGATGGTGCACAAGGCACTTCCACCAAAGATGAAGGATCCCGGGAGCTTCACCATTCTATGTGATATCGGGAACGGGATAAAGAAAGGAGCATTGTGTGATCTCGGGGCGAGCATCAATTTGATGCCTCTTTCGCTGTTCAAGAAGTTAGAGGTGGGTGAACTCCAACCCACGATGATGACACTCCAGCTTGCTGATAGGTCCATCACGAGACCTCAAGGAGTAGTGGAGGATGTTCTAGTGACGGTGGAGAATCATGTTTTTCCCGCCGACTTCGTAGTACTCGAGATGGAAGAGGATGAGCATGTCCCGCTGATTTTAGGGAGACCGTTTCTAGCTACTGCCGGGATGGTGCTTGACGTAGCGAATGGCAAAATCACGGTCAAGGTTGATGATAAAGAAGTGAAGATAGCTATTTACGAAGCTATGAAATACCCCATGGGAGATGAGAGTTGCCACTTCATTGACATAACGGACACTTGTGTTGAAGACACACTTTTAGATCCTTGCTCTTTCTATGTGCATCAGTTTGACTATCCTATCCTTGATGATCTATCTTATGATTCTTATGACCTTGATTATTTTGACAGCTTGGAAAACAATGAAGATGTCAAGTTCTTGGAGTTGAAGAAAGTAGAGGATGAGGATGACTTGGAAGCCGAGGAGTCAACCTTCGAGAAGATGTTCGATAAAGCACCACCATTGGAGGCGAAAAAGGAGTTGAAGCCACTTCCCGATCACCTCAAGTACGCTTACTTGGATGAGACCGACAAATATCCGGTAATTGTATCTGCCCTTTTATCTGATGATCAGCTAGAGAGACTTTTAGTGGTGCTTCGTAAGCACAAATCTGCTATAGGATGGTCGATCACGGATATTAAGGGGATTAGCCCCTCGATTTGCATGCATAGAATTATATTAGAAGAGGGTAGAAAACCGATAGTGCAAAATCAGCGTAGAGTTAATCCGGTAATTCAAGAGGTGATTCATAAGGAAGTTCTGAAGTTGTTAGATAGCAACATGATTTTTGCTATTTCTGATAGTCCATGGGCGAGTCCGTTACACGTAGTTTCTAAGAAGGGGGGTACCACTGTGATTAAGATGGAGTCTAATGAATTGGTAGCCACTAGATTAGTGACGGGTTGGCGTGTTTGTGTAGATTATAGGGAGTTGAACAAGGCAACGTGTAAGGATCACTTTCCTTTACCGTTCCTTGATCAAATAATTGATAGATTAGGTGGTTTTGAGTATTACTGTTTCTTAGATGGATACTCGGGGTATAATCAGATCATGATAGCCCCCGAGGATCAAGAGAAAACCACCTTCACCTGCTACTATGGGACTTTTGCTTTCAGGAGGATACCGTTTGGGTTGTGTAATGCACCCGCCACCTTTCAAAGGTGTATGATGGCGATTTTTCATTGTTTGATTGAGAGGATTATGGAGGTTTTCATGGACGACTTCTCCGTTTATGGGGAGTCGTTTGATAAATGTCTAATCAATCTTGAAGTTATGTTGAGCAGGTGTGAAGAGACGGACTTAGTGCTTAATTGGGAGAAGTGCCACTTCATGGTGAGAGAGGGTATTGTTCTTGGATATCATGTGTCCTCGAAAGGTATCCAAGTTGACAAGGCGAAAGTGATTGCTATTGAGAAGCTTCCACCACCTTCAACCGAGAAGGGAATTCGGTCGTTTTTAGGACACGCGGGTTTTTATAGACGCTTTATCAAAGACTTTTCACAAATAGCTAAACCACTTTCACGACTTCTTGAAAAAGAAATCGATTTTGAGTTTACTAATGAGTGTTTAGTGGCTTTTAATAGGTTGAAAGAAGCGTTGGTGAATGCCCCAATACTTGTGACTCCGGATTGGTCTAGCCCGTTCGTGCTGATGTGTGATGCGAGTGATTATGCGATGGGGGTTGCTTTGGGGCAAATTCGTGAGAAGCGTTTTCACGCTATTTACTATGCCTCGAAGATGCTAAATTCTGCTCAAGTGAGTTACACCACGACCGAAAAGGAACTGTTGGCGGTTGTGTATGCCTTTGATAAATTTCGACCCTACCTAGTAGGGACGAAAATAATTGTATATACGGACCACGTAGCGATTCGGTATCTTATGAGCAAGAAGGATGCAAAACCCCATCTCATTCGATGGATTTTGCTACTCCAGGAGTTTGATGTAGAGATTCGAGACAAGAAGGGATGCGAGAATGTGATAGCAGATCACCTCTCGCGATTGGAGCTCACCAAGGAGAACACCGTGGAGGATCGAGAGGTGAACAATGAATTTCTGGATGAGAAGCTCTTTGGCTTAGGAGACATCCCTGTGTATCGAGTTGAAGGGAAAGCACCTTGGTTTGCAGACTATGCTAACTATTTAGCAAGTGGAGAGTTGCCCGTTGAGATAGACTCGGTGCATTGGAAGGCATTTTTGAAGAAAGTTCGGGAGTTTATTTGGGATGATCCCTACTTGTTCAAAAGAGGGATTGATCATGTGTTGAGAAGGTGTGTACCCGAAGAGGAGTGGAGTAACATCATAAGGCATTGCCACGCCTTGCCATGTGGAGGATATTTGGGTGGAGAAAAGACCGGAAGGAAGGTGCTTCAATCTGGTTTTTATTGGCCAACTCTGTTGAGAGATTGCATGGAATGGGTTAAGAGGTATGAGAAGTGCCAAAGATTCGGCTCCATTACTAAGAGGGATGAGATGTCGATGCACGTGTTCATGGAAGTCGAGATATTCGACGTATGGGGGATTGATTTCATGGGTCCATTTCCTCCTAGCAATGAATTCTTGTACATTCTCGTATGTGTTGATTAATTCTCGAAGTGGATTGAAGCTGTCCCAACTCGAGTGAATGATTCCCGAGTGGTCATCGAGTTCTTGAGGAAGAACATCTTTGCAAGATATGGAGTTCCAAGAGCTTTGGTAAGTGATAGGGGAAGTCATTTCGTGAACAAATGGATGGAAAAGCTGCTGTCCAAATACGAGGTAAGTCATCGAATCTCTACTGCTTATCATCCTCAATCTAACGGACTTGCAGAGGTTTCCAACCGTCAAATCAAGGAGATCCTTGAGAAGACGGTGAGCATAAGTAGGAAAGATTGGACAATGAAGTTGGATGATGCACTTTGGGCATATAGGACAACTTTCAAAACTCCTCTTGGTATGTCACCATATCAATTGGTTTTTGGAAAGGCATGTCACTTGCCCGTGGAGTTGGAACATAAGGCATATTGGGCGATAAAGAAGCTAAATTTTGATAGTGCCTTGGTTGGTGAGAAGAGACTACTTCAATTGCATGAGTTGGAGGAGTTTCGAGACAATGCCTACGAGAATGCCCGCATTTTCAAGGAAAAGACTAAGAAGTGGCATGATGCACGATTGCGGAAAAAAGAGTTCAAAGTGGGAGATCAAGTCCTCGTATTCAATTCGAGGATGAAGCTGTTCGGTGGAAAGCTTAAGTCCAAGTGGAACGGGCCGTATATTGTGAGAGGAGTGCATAAAAGTGGATTCCTTGAAGTCGAGAACGACGACGGATAGAAATTCATGGTGAACGGGCATCGAGTGAAGAAATTCTTTAACTTCTCTTATGAGAATAAGGGAGGTATTTTAGATAATCAAGTCCCGTGAGCTTCTTCGAGCTCGGTCCGGCAGTAGGACCATAAAACTAGCGCTTAATGGGAGGCAACCCATTTTTACTTGTTTTTATGTGTTTTCGTATTTTTCATAGTTTTTTTTAATCGTAAGTGTTAACCTCGTGTGCTAGAGTTTATTTGATGAAGGCTTGCTTAATGGAGATTGATCAGAGCAAGAGAGCTTACAGAAGAAAGTCATGAAGTTGAACACGTTTTGGAGTTGAGGTAAGCCGAACCCCAAACATAGACCTCTTTGCGAAGTCGAAGTTTGGGGGGGTGATGTTTCTTTTCGTTCGTTACTTTGCATTGATAGCGAGTCGAGTTCATAAGAATTTGGTGTACTTAATCGTATGTACTCATTCTTTTCAAACTTTGTTATTGCGTAGCAAGAACAAAGTTTGGGGGGGTGTGTATTCGTACTTCGGGTTCGTACACGAAATTCTATGAAAAATTGGTCAATTTTTTTCGAAAAATATCGATGTTTGAGTGAGGATGGATCGAATTGAATATGATCACTTAAGTTCAGCGTGAATTGGATTGGTGAATTGCACATTTGGAAGAGACCCCAACTCCTCGGTCGAATGAGCGACCTGGCTTAAATCGAGGAGTTCTCAGGTTAGTTCATGATGTGGAAAAGTGTTTTGGTTGTTTGAGTGTGATTCGTTGGGAATTCTCGAGTCTTGAGCGACAGATTTAGAATTTGAATTTTGGTTGCGATCGAGCAGCTCGAGCGCCACCGCTCGAGCATATTGCTCGAGCACCCAAAATTGTACAGAAGAATCCGCGCGCTCGAGCGCGAGCGCTCGAGCACTTGCGCCATTCGAGCTACATGCTCGAGCGCGACCGCTCGAGTGGGTCGCGGGTTTCGGCCCAGGATTCGCTAACTCTATAAATACACCTTTCACACGATTTCACACACATTCACACACTCGGAGGTGCGATTTTGAGTGGGTTTTAGCGGTTTCGAGCTATTCCAACGAATTGCTCTCAAATTCATTCGAATTCTTCACGTATTTCACGAATTACCTCAAGAAAGGTATGTACTTTCTAACTTTTATCTTTCAATTCATAGTTTGAAGCATGATTTAGGCATGAATTGAAGAACTAGGGTTCTTGAGTGACGAATTTTGGGGATTTTGCACGTATTCATTGATTCTTGATTCCTTGTTCATGAATATGGATAATATGCTATGGGTTTGCCATTTTTGCTTTCAATTTCGTTATTGAATGTGTAGAATTGGTGAATTTCTAGAGTGAGAAAGTAGGAATTTGAGGAGATGAGATGGGCTTTGCATCCTGAGATAAAATCGTTGTGAATTGAGATTGCTTGAGCATGAATGGGTAGGAATTGAGTCTTGAGCATGTAAATTACACCATTTTGGGATAATGTTACGTCATGATAGACTCGATTATTGGCATTGTTGGGTGTGAATGATGAATTGTTTGGAATTTACTTGAGAATTTTGAGATGTAGGCATGTGATTTAAATTGAGTGAGTTAACCCAAGTTGAGATTATGAGAAAAGGGAATTGAGAGTACTACTTGAGATGTGTGAGATTGAATGATATGAATGAAGTGAAAATGCTCTATGTTGTCTCAGGTACTATGGCACCGAAAAAGAACGAGGACAGAATTTTGAGCATGGCCGAGTTGGAAGAGCTCACGAATGATCTGAGGAGAAAGAGTTTGCTGCCTTCAAGATGGAACAACCTTGACTACCAAGGTAGTTGGAGGTACATCGCCTACAGATGGAGCTTAATCACGGGAAAGGTAGAAAAGACTCGGAGACCGAGTGTTAGTTTCATGAGAGAGTTGGGGATAGAGGAAGAGATAAGGAGGATTTTCGAGAGGAACAACATGGCTGAATTCTTCAACATGCTGCAGTATATTGAGACAAACGCAGAGTTGGTTGAACAGTTTCTCGCCACTGTCGAGAAGACGGACGAGAACTCGTTCAAATTAAAGTATCAGAATGACTGGCAATACTGTGAGGTTGGAGCTGTCAACCTCGCATTTGGGCTCCCAGCGTTACCTCGACCGAACCGGGTGTCAAAGTCGTACAGTGCAAATGGCTTTTGGAAGGACATCACGGGAGGAATGGCGGGGGATTATAGAGGGCAGCATGCACGAGCATCAGCGATCCGAAATCCAGTCATAAGGTACCTCGAGCGAATCCTTGGGAACACGATCTACGCCCGCTCTGAGACGGGAACCGTGACGAGTAAGCAGCTC
The DNA here is from genome assembly GCA_947034835.1 of Ballota nigra. Classification (NCBI taxonomy): domain Eukaryota; kingdom Viridiplantae; phylum Streptophyta; class Magnoliopsida; order Lamiales; family Lamiaceae; genus Ballota; species Ballota nigra. The sequence goes on along the minus strand of OX344728.1, from coordinate 49,874,454 downwards.
TATGGGATCTGGTGTCTCTTGTACACCAAGGATCATGATTTCGGGAGAGACTTCCTAGAGCATCACTACGAGGCTCCCTTCAAGCTCGGTTCTAGGACTTCTAAGGTTCGAGGAGGAGGGCTGGTTTCAGTATTCATGAAGAGCCTTGGTTTTGTGCCCTGTTCAGGTCCTTTGCCAGGCATGGACTTAGTGTTCGAGCAGATGAACAACACTCTCATGTTCGAACATTGGCTTGGCAGCTACTACATCAGATTCAAGGATGACAACCTCTTCCCGTTGCCGAATAAAAAGCTAGTGACTCTGGTTGGGAAGAAGAAGAGCAACATAGGCATGAATGGAGAGCAGCACCTCGCTATTAGTGGTAAGTTTACGGCGGAGGTTGACAGCCGAGGACTTCGAGAGGTGAGGCCGGTGAAGAGGAATCGAAGTGAAGGAAGCAGTGGAGCCGACACGAGCGGAGCGGGAACAAGCGGAGTTGCTGATCTGCAAGAAGAGGAGGAACAAGAGTACGAAGCGGGACCGGCTGAGGAGGAAGAAGCAGCGGGTGAAGGCCCGCACGAGATGGAGATGGAGATGGAGCCACCTCATGTAGCTACTCCAGAGCCGTGGTACCCGACCCAGAGCGAGTGGGATGGTATGCGGACCGACCTTCAGGACCTGCAAACCGATGTCACAGATCTTCGTACCACTCAAAACCAGTGGTACACGGAAGCGATGAGTGTACGAGGGGAATTCCAGGAGGTTCGATCCGAGGTTTCAGATTTGAGAAGATGGATGGAGGCACTCTTTGTCTCCCATTTAGGATCGGACCACCCGAGCTATCGCCCACCACCGCCTCCTGATGCTTGAGGGTCACGGGGAAATCCCCCAGTTTCTGCTCTTTTGTTTTTCTTTTCCTTTATTTTATTTCCTTCTTCTTTTTGCTTGTGTGAGCTTAATTGTATGAGTGCTTTAAATTGATTGAGGGCTTGTGATGAATTGTATTCAGAATTTTGAGTTGTGCTTGATTGTTGAATTCAGTGGCATGTCTGATTTATTCCGTGTTTATTGACCCCTTCTGCTTATTAGTATTATTCTTGAGCATGTTTGATGAGTAGAGTAGAATTGTGAGGGTGAGTTAAGAATTGTTGTGTGTGAGTAGTTGAGTTAGAGTGGATTTGAGAGAGAACTAGTATACTTACGAGTTTTCTTTTTGAGTGCTTGTGTGAAAAGAGTGAGAATCCACTAGGACTAGCATGGATGTGAAAGCCGAGAGACTTGAACCTTATGAGATTTCGTTATATGAATGAATCTCTTCGTTTGTGAGTAAATCATCACCTTAGAGGATGCTAGAACTTGTGTGTGCTCTTGCTTCTTGATTGTGTCTAGTTTGATATGCCGAATAGGATCTTAGGCCGTCTTTGATTTGATTGAGTCACTTAGCCAAAATTTTCCCTACCAATGACATTGAATCCCTTGTTAGCCCCTTTGAGCCTAAAGCCTATTTTATTTGCTAGCACATATGAACACTATTCCAATTCCTAAGCCTTTTTGTCCCAATTTGAGTGGAGAATAGGAAAGCGTGAATGTGAAGGGAGTAAATTGAGTTGAAAAAGGAAAAGGTTGGTTGTTGAGTGAATATGAGAAGAAGGTGTGATGAAGTTATGAGATGTGGGAAAAAGAGAAAAAAAAATTGAGAATGAGCAAAAGGAAAAAATGAGCTCATGTGTTTGTGCAAAAAAAGAGAAAAAAAAAGTGATTGAGAAAAAAAAAAGTGAAAAAAAAAATTGAAGTGTTGAGAGAATTGGAATTGAAAGTGTGTTGATTGAATATGTTTGAAGTAGTCTGCTCCTAATCTCGAAGTACCGAAGTTTGATTTTCTATTCTCCATTCACTTGAGCCACTTTACCATATTGTTATCCCACCTGTCCAAAGAGCCTACATTACAACCTTGAGAAAAAGTCCTTTTTGATTCGGCATTGATTTCTAGATTACGGTCGAAGTTAAGAGCACTTACAAGCCTATGGCTGCTAATTTGAGTGATTGAATGTTTGAGTGAGTCCCTTGATCATTGATATACACTTGTGAGGGAGCGAAACACATCGTTGAGTGCACATCCATGCTTGATCTTGGTATTTCTTGTTAATGTTGCATGAGTATGATGAAAGGAAAGTGAGTGAGTATACGTGTGATTGATCTTTGACGCTCGAGTTCATGTGCTTGCATGATTGATCCTTTGTCTCATTCCTAATAATTTCACTTGACTTATTCTTTCGTTGCTTGAGGACAAGCAACATGGTAAGTTTGGGGGGGTTGATTAGGCGTGAAATTGTCATGATTCGTCACTTGAAATACCCTTATTTTGGCCGATTTTGTCGAGTATTTGGATTCATTTGATCAATATTTCTCTAAATTGATGAATTTGTCTCTTAGATGCTCGTAGGTGAATCGAGGGCGAAGAACAGAGTTCGTAGGACTTTGAATCGTCTCAAACGGATGCCCGGATGAGAAGATATCGAAGAAATACGAATGGTGTTAGTGTTGAAGAAGAAAAGTGCTATTTGGAGGAATTTTGGGGAGCATTCGAGTAAAGCACTCGAGCACTAGCGCTCGAGCACGTTGCTTGAGGGCCCAAAACGTACAGAAGATTTCTAGCGCTCGAGTAGCTCGAGCGCCACCGCTCGAGCGTGTTACTCGAGCGCCCCAGTTTATGCAGAGAAATTTCGCCGCTCGAGCCCGTGTGTCATTCGAGCTATACGCTCGAGCGCGACCTCTCGAGCAGGTCTGCTAGAGCGCCTTCTATTTTCGCGCTTTCAAAGGCGTTTTTCGGCCCACGAGTTCACGATTCGGCCCGTGCATATATATATTCGATTCAAGCACGTTTTTGGGAGAACACACACGGAGAGACACACGAGAGAGAGAGTTTTGAGAGTTTTAGAGTTCGTTTTTAGAGAGGAAGAAGAGAAGCAAGTTTACGATTACGTTTTTGAGGTTTTCATTACGAATTCTAATTACGATTTTACTTTTGAGTTTCGTTTCTTTATATTTTCGTTCTTGAACACGTTGAGACCTAATTCCTTGAGTTAATTTAAGTTTAATTTTTCAATTAGTTAAACCCTAGTTTATGTTTGATCTCTTATTCGTTTTAATTATCATGTTCTTGTTCGTTACTTGTTTAATCGCTATTACTTACGTTAAACCTATGTCTAGCTAAAACCCTTGCATGCTTGGGGTAGGATGAACTCGTAGAAGTAGGTTGTGGGTATGTAATTAGAGTAACTTGCGACGTTAGGTTTTAATTCTCTTGGTTAATGAATTCTTAAAATTAATCTAGACTTTACTTTTAAATTTCATTCGAAAGGTGTTAGAGAGAGGACGACCGTATCACTCTTTAACAACGAGTAGACTAAACTAGAGGGTTTAGGAAGAGTTAATTCATCTACCAGTTTAGCGAAGGAGGACGACCGCATCACCTTAGTTAAATTAGGGTCTCATTAATTAAGCACAATCTATTAACTTGTTAGTGGATTAGTGAAGTCGAGTGTTAGGGTAAAGTATTAGGGTTTAGAATCTTGAGCTTTCACCTTGCATTCTTTTACTTAGGTTATTTCTTGCGCGTCATAGTTATTTTGATTATGTACCCGCTCCGTTAGTATACGTAGGAATTCCTATCCTAAGCATCACCACCCCGTACTTGAAAACAACCCTTAGTTAATTCGCTTTCTTTAGTATTTTAGTATAATTAGTATATTTCAGTCTTTTAACTAATCTTTCAAAAACCAAAAAAACATTACACTCATATTAGCTACGACGCGTAGATCTTCAGGGATCTGTTCGCATACACCCCATCTCGTGGGTTCGATATACTTGGCCGTTATATTTACTCTTACTACAGTGAACCCGTTCGCTTGCGGGATAGCGACTAGTAGAAGTTAGTATATTCGCTTCAAGTCAGTAGGCAATCCAGCTCATAACATTGTCCAAAATCCTCATAACAACTCTGCTTACCCATATCCTAACTTACCACAAAACAACTTACCTTATCCACCATACCCATACCCACCATACCCTTATCACCCATACCCGTATCCTCCACCTCCAGTTTACAATCCACCACCTGTTTACCAACCACCACCCCAACAAGTACCTATACCACCTGCTAATCCTCAACACGTTCCTCAGAACGCAGATCAACATATGGCTATTCGAGGAAGGTTTGCAGCGCAGCTACAACAGTACTATGATGGAGTGGCATTACCTCCAGTAGAGGCAAATAATTTCTCGATTTCCCCAGGAATTCTTAAGCTGCTTACAAAGAACCAGTTCAAGGGGGTGATCGGGAAGGAGAATCCTCATACTCATCTGAGGAGTTTCCTAATGATAGCCTCCACTTTCAATTATAATGGCATGTCTAAAGATGCCAAGAGGCTTAGGTTGTTCCCATTCTCATTGACGGGAATAGCTAAAGAGTGGTATGATAATACGCTTCCACGGGGAGGTATTACCACTTGGGCCGAGCTCGAGCGTCTGTTCCTCGAGCGATTCTACCCTCCATCCAGAACGATCAAAGCAAGGATTGAGATCTCTTCCTTCCGCCAGAAGCAAGGAGAGGACCTACGTCAAGCGTGGGAGAGATACTCAAATATGTTGATAGAGTGCCCGCAGCACGGGTACAATGAGGGAGATGTGATTGTATTTTTCTATAGTGGTGCCAACAAGGCTGGACAAGACCATCTAGACGCCTGTGCTAGTGGATCATTCCTGAATTAAGGAATAGTGAGGTGTAGAGAGATCGTGGACAACATTGTCACGAATGCCGGGGCTTGGAATGTGGACGCAGATTTCCAGAGAGTTCATCAGATTGAGGAAGGTGAAGGAACGAGAAGGCTGTTGATGGCCATGATGGAGAAGATTAACAACCTTGAGTTGGGGAAGAATATGGTTGGAGGGAATGCAACAGAGAATGAGCAAGAGGACAAGCCCACAATTCAACAAGAAGTAGTAAATTATATGGGAGGTCCTTATTACAATCAGAATGGGTATCCACAAGGTGGAAATTTTCAAGGAAGGCCTTCTTATGGCCAACCATTTGTACCTCCAGGTCCACAGCCGCCTCAAAATCAATGGAGGAACACACAAGGGTACCAAGGAGGCCAGCAGCTTCCTCAGAACCAATGGAGGAAGAACGAGAATTTTTCATATGCTAACCCGAAGGTGGGTATTACAGTTCCTCCAGATGTTGATCCAGGTTCAAAACCTCCGGGAGGAGAAGGCGGTGCCTCAACTGAGGAGATGTTGAGAGTTATCCTTCAGAAGGTGGAGGAAGGAAGCAAGAGATTATCATCTTTGGAGTATGATGTGAAGGAGTTGCATAAGAAAGGTGATCAGCGTGATCAAGAACTCCAAAAGAGAGATGTAGAGCTGAATCGAATTCAGCAAGAGAACAATAGACGGTTCACCTCAATAGAGTTCCAGATAAGCCAAATTGCAAAATCATTGAATAGGGAGCCGGGTAAGTATCCTTCCATGCCTGAGGGGAACCTGAAAGAGCATTGCAAGGCTATCCAGTTAAGAAGTGGAACCAACTATGAAGGTCCTCAGATGCCTGCTGATTCTGAGACGCCCCAAGATAGAGATGAGATTGAAGATATGAGAGTTGAGAAGAAGGTTGAGGGTGAAAGCACTCAAGCGAGCAAGGAGCTTGAAGAAGAAGACATTGAGAAGGTTGAGAGAGTTCCTAAGTGGAAGAAGGCAAAGGAAGCAAGGGAGAAAGTGAAAGAGACCGAGCGTGATGAATGGGGGGTACCCAAATCTGTGATACCCGTCCCGTATCTACAACGCTTCATGAAAAAGAAGCTTGATGAGAAATTCGCTAAATTCCTTGATGTGTTTAAACAATTGCATATTAACATTCCTTTTTATGATGCTTTGGAACAGATGCCCAACTATGCAAAGTTTCTGAAGGACTTGATCGCGAAAAGACGACGAGTGGATGAGCCGAAGTTGGTGCAGTTGAACCATGAGGTGAGTGCATTAGTGCACAAAGAGCTGCCCCCAAAGTTGAAGGATCCCGGGAGTTTCATGATCTTGTGTGACATCGGGAATGGAGTTAAGAAGGGAGCGCTATGTGATTTAGGGGTGAGCATAAATCTTATGCCCTTGTCGCTTTTCAAGAAGTTGGAAGGTGGTGAACTTCAGCCGACAATGATGATGCTTCAACTAGCCGACCGGTCTATTACTCGACCTCAAGGTGTGGTTGAAGACGTCCTCGTGAAAGTTGGAGATCACATTTTTCCAGCCGATTTTGTAGTGCTCGAAATGGAGGAAGATGAGCACGTGCCCCTGATCTTGGGAAGACCGTTCTTAGCGACAGCAGGAATGGTGCTAGATGTGGCGAATGGGAAGATCACGTTGAAAGTTGACGATCAAGAAGTGAAGATTTCCCTATATGAAGCCATGAAGCACCCGAAGGAGGATGAGAGTTTGTATGGCATGGATGCAATTGATCCTCGTGTTGAAGACACACCTCCTATCTTTAATCTTTCTCATGTTCATGATTTTGATAATCCTTCACTTTTTTATTTAACCCATGAGCATTATGATCTTGATTCTTTTGATAGGGATAAAGTGAAGAAGTTGAAGGAGGAAGAGGTGAAAAAGATAGACGTGGTCCAGATGGAGGGAAAATGAGGAGTTAAGAAGAAAAAGTCTAAATTCAAGAACCTGTTTGGTAAGACTCCTCCAGATAAAGGTGAGAAGGAGTTGAGACCCATACCACTTGGGGATGAGAAGGAAGCAAAGAAGTTCATGATGGTGGGGCATCAAGGAAAGGAATGCAAGCACCACTCTTATGAGAGTAAGGGAGGTATTTTTGAGTATGATGTCCCATAAGCTCCTTTGAGCTCGGTCCGGTATGAGGACCTTAAAAATAGCGCTGAATGGGAGGCAACCCATTTTTATTTGTTTTTCAGTATTTTTAAGTTATTAGGGTGTTTGTGAATCGTAAGTTTTAACCTTATACTTGAGAGTTTTATCTTGTAGGCTTATCTCGAAGGAGTGTCAAATACGTGGAGATTGAAGGAACTCAAGCAAGGAAGTGTGCAACGTTGTTGAGAGAAACCGAATTGTTTGGTTGTGGTAACCCACAACCCTAAACTTAGACCTCTTCGCAAGGTCGAAGTTTTGGGGGGGGTGGAGTTTTTTATGTTTCTTATTACATTGCACCGGAGCACCCCTTATCTTTGAGTGTGTTTGGTTATTTGGTGCCTTGAGATGCTCCTTGGGGTGATTTTGATCTGATTCGCTATTGCTTATTTCATGCCTATTAATCATCTTATGCTTACTTATTGCTATCTTTGAGTATGATTTGATGAGTAGAGTTGAGTTGTGAGAGTGAGTTAGAAATTCTTTTGTGTGAGTGTTTGAGTTAGAGTGGATTTGAGAGAGAACTAGTATGCTTGCAAATTTTTCTTTTGAGTACTTGTGTGATGAGAGTGAGAATTCACGAGGACTAGCATGAATGTGAAAGCCGTGAGATTTGAGCCTTATGAGATTTTGATGCATGAACTAATCTCTTCGTTTGTGAGTGGATCGCCACCTTAGAAGATGCTAGAACTTGTGTGTGCTCTTGCTTCTTGATTGTGTCTAGTTTGATATGCCGAAGGTGATCTTAGGCCATCTTTGTTTTGATTGAGTCACTTAGCCAAATTTTCCCTACCAATGACATTGAATTCCTTGTTAGCCCGTTTGAGCCTTAGCCTATTTTATTTACCAGCACATTTTGAACACTATTCCAGTTCTTAAGCCTTTTTGTCCCAATTTGAGTGGAGAAAAGGAAAAGTGTGAATGTGAAGGGATTGAATTGAGTTGAAAAAGGAAAATATTGTTTGCTTGAGTGGTGATAAAATAAGGGTGTGAATGAGATTTGAGTTGTGGGAAAGAGAAAAAAAAAATTTGAGAATGAGCAAAAGAAAAAAATGAGCTCATGTGTTGTGCGAAAAAGACAAAAAAAGTGATTGAAAAAGTGAAAGGAGTGAGAAAGAAAAAAATTGAAGTGTTGAGAGTAGTGGAATTGAAAATGTGTTGATTGAAAATATTTGAAGTATTCTGTTCCTAATCTCGAAGTACCGAAGTTTGATTTTCTATTCTCTATTCACTTGAGTCATTTTACCATATTGATTCCCACATGTCCAAAGAGCCTACATTACAACCTTGAGAAAAGTCCTTTTTGATTCGACATTGATTTCTAGAGTATGGTCGGAGTTAAGAGTGCTTACAAGCCTATGGCTGCCAATATGTGTGATTGATTGTTTGAGTGAGTCCCTTTATCATTGATATACACTTGTGAGGGAGTGAAACACATCGTAGAGTGCACATCCATGTTTGATTTTGGTGATTCTTGCTGTTGTTGCATGAGTATGATGAGGGAAGGTGAGTGAGTATACTTGTGATTGATCTTTGAAGCTTGAGTTCATTTGCTTGCATGATTTGATTCTTTGACTCATTCCTAACAATTTCACTTGACTTATTATTTCGTTGCTTGAGGACAAGCAACATGGTAAGTTTGGGGGGGTTGATTAGGCGTTAAATTGTCATGATTCGTCGCTCGAAATGCCCTAGTTTTGGTTGATTTTGTTGAGTAATTAGAGTCATTTGCGTATCATTTTCATAAACTAATGAATTTGTCTCTTTGATGCTCATAGGTGAATAGAGGGCAAAAAGAGGAGTTCGTAGGACTTTGAATCGACTCAAACGGATGCCCGGATGAGAAGATATAGAAGGAATACGATTGGTGTTAGTGTTGAAGAAGAAAAGTATTAATTAGAGCAATTTTGGGAGTCATTCGAGTGGACCACTCGAGCACTAGCGCTCGAGCACGTTGCTCGAGCACCCAAAACTTACAGAAAAATTCGAGCATTCGAGCAGCTCGAGCGTCACCGCTCGAGCGCCCCAAAACTTGCAGAGGAATCCGAGCGCTCGACCAGCTCGAGCGCCACCGCTCGAGCACTTGCACCATTCGAGCTCCACGCTCGAGCGGTGGCGCTCGAGCGGGTCTGCTCGAGTGCCTTCATGTTTTGCGCTTTAAAAGTCATTTTTCGGCCCATGAGTTCACGATTCGGCCCGTTTCTTATATATACTCATCTCAAGCTCGTTTTTGGGAGAGACCACTTACCATCATTAGATTCAAGAGCGTTTTAGAGAGTTAATTTTTGGAGAAGAAGGAACGAGCAAGTTTACTTTACGTTTTTGAGGTTTTCTTACGAATTCACGACACGGTTTTACTTTTTTTAGTTTAGTTTCTTCATATCTTTGTTCTTGAACACGTTGAGACTTCGTTTTATTGAATTAATTTCAGTTTATTCCTTTATATCTTGAAACCCTAGTTTATGATTTATCTTTTCTTCGTTATAATCATCATGTTCATGTTCGTTACTTCTTCAATTGTTCTTGTTTACGTAAAACCCATGTCTAGCTAAAACCCTTGCATGCTTGGGGTAGGATGAACTCGTAGAAGTAGGTTGTGGGTACGTAATTAGAGTAACTCGTGACGTTAGGTTTTAATTCTCTTAATTAATGAATTCTTAAAATTAATCTTAACTTTACTTTTGAATTTCGTTCGAAAAGTGTTAGGGAGAGGACGACCGAATCACTCTTTAACAACTAGTAGACTTAACTAGAGGATTTAGAAGAGGTTAATTCATATGCCGGTTTAGCTATGGAGGACGGCAGCATCACCATTAGTTAAATTAGAGTCTCATTAATTAAGCACAATCTATTAACTTGTTAGTGGATTAGTGAAGTCGAGTGTTAGGGTAAAGTATTAGGGTTTAGAATCTTGAGCTTTTACCTTGCATTTTTTTTACTTAGGTTATTTCTTGTGCGTCACGGTTATTTTGATTATGTACCTGCTCCGTTAGTATACGTAGGGATTCCTATCCTGAGCATCACCAACTCTTACTTGAACACAAACCTTAGTTAATTCGTCTTCTTTAGAATTTTAGTTTCCTTAGTTTATTTTAGCTTTAATTAATTCTTCTCAAAAAATCCAAAAACATTACACTTATATTAACTACGACGCGTAGATCTTCAGGGATCTATTTGCATACACACTTTCCCTTGGGTTCGATAATACTTGGTCCTTATACTTACTCATACTACAGTGAACCCGTACTCTTGCGGGGAAGCTACTAGTATAGCTAGTATATTCGCATCAAGTCAGTATACCCATCCGAGAAACCGTTTGATGTAATTCCACATAATGTGTCTACGAGTATCTCGGTTAGTGGGAGCGATGTGATACTCCTCTGACTTGATGTCAATACGCACGACATGTGTGGAGTGGTGAACTTTGACCATGACCGACGCTTGCACCCTTCCACGGGTAGATATGACATGGATTGGGTTCATCACGAAATGCATGTGCGTGGTAGTTGAGCCAAGAATAGGATTCAATCCTCAATGTGGATTTAGAGAGAATACTCGTCTTCTCATCATAATTGGATCTAAGTCATCGGCCGACGCACATCAACTTAGACTTTGTGGCTAAGTGTGATATACTTGATCAATTAGTGATTGAAGATAATATGATTAAGTTATTTGAATAGACACTTCATCATGTTCAAGGCTTAATCGAGTATTCGTGAATGAAAGGAAGATATCACAATAGCCTACAATATTACAGGTAGTTGCAGATTTCCTCGCAACGTACCTCGTATATTGAGAATGTCTGATTTATTGTCTAGGGTTCAATTAACACCGTTAGTTTGACTAATCGCTCGATATACGAGGGCCTATGGGTCACACAACAAGTAATGACAATTTACCAATTATAGTTGGTTGATTAAATATTGTATTGGATATAATATTTAATTTATGGAGAATATAATAATAATTATATTTGAAATTAATTATTATTATTATTTAATTAAATTGAATTTAATTAAATATGAAATCTCAATAATAATATTTGGAATATTATTATACAAGAATAATAGATATGATAAATATATTATTCGTAGGAACATATCTAGGGAGATATAATCTGTAGAGATTATATTACGGGCTAGGCCCGATAACTTGCTTAGGAATTAAGCCAAGTTAATCCTTATAAATTTGTTTCCTATGGGAATTTTGAATCGAGCATAAGAAATATAATTTCTCCATAAAATCTCAGTCTGAATTTTCCTAGTAAATTCATCTCGAGATTCAACGCTGGCACATCGGTGCGGGTTGGTAAAAAGCCGTTACGTGGATACCATAGTTGAGGATTCCGCGTACAAATCGCTATAAGGATTTATTAAGTTAATTTATCCTTTCTATTTTATGTTATACAACTGTATTTCAGATTCGTTGTTGGTGAATCATGTTCTTCCGCTGCGCCGAACATGGTGTTCGTGCCTATAAAACCCAATAGTGGTATCAGAGCTTCAGGCTCGGTTGTATAACATAAATATTTATTTAAATTTGTAAGTAATATATTATGTGTGATTCAATTTTTATTTTGCCCAGAATCAAGTTCAGATTTATTTGGAATAAACCTGAATTGTATTTCGATTTTTTTTATGATAACTCTGAGTTATCATTAAAATTTTATTTTATATTTGGTTTTGGAAACCAATATACCACTTAAAGTAGTATGCGTTTTGATTATTAAAATTTAACTTTTTATAAGTTAGTTCCTATCAAACAATATATTTTTATTAATAATTTTAGAATATATTCCAAATAAATTTATAATTCAAAAAAATTTATAAAATGATGTACAAAATAAACGTATTTTTATTTTGGAAAAAATGGGTGAATCATATAATTATGTCAAGGAACATGCATCCTCCTAAATATGATATTCCTTAATTTGATTGATGTTTCTCCAAGTGAAATGATATTAAACACCTCAAAATAAGTTATATATTAAAATAATTAAATTACAAAAAAAGACACCTAAACTAAATTCATATCAAACACAATTACATGCCGATATATGGACAAACTAAATTCATTAAAATATTTAATAACATTGTTTGTTTATTTAGAACCAAGAATAAATACTATGTGTACAATAATTGCAATTTACATATATATACTGAGAATTTTTCATCTAGATAATATATGCATGCAAAAAAATTCGAAAAACATTATTAATTATTTTTTGAAGAATTTACCTTTTGATAGTAGTGTCTGTACTCCTCAGGTAGATAGCAAAATACCAACTAACTTTTATTTTTGTGTATATGTTAGACTGCAAATTGAGAAAAATAAATTTTAGAATAAAATAAAAAAACTGCAAAAAATTTAAAAATATCAAAATACTTACATTTTTGTGGAGATTGGTTTGTATTTTGGAAAAAAATGGTTATTTTTTCCTTGTATTTGGCTAAAATTCGGACAATGATGGATGAATTTTGAAAAGAGTACTAAAATTTTCGGTGCAATGAGGGGAGAAAGAAGAATAAAACTGAAATATTAGTGAGGGGAGGAAGAAGAAATTTTCGTGTAGCAGAAGAAGAGAAGGAACAAATTTTCGTGTAGCTTTGAAGGTGAGGAGGAAGAAGAAGAAGGAATGATCTGTTATATGCATAATCCGAACGAAAAAAGACAAAATAGAGGTCAGCGCACGCGGGAAAGCAGCAGTCGGCCATGTGCGGCCGTACGACGTGGCATTTGACTGAGATAATCGCGCCTGGGGAGCGCGATCCTGCCGTTTAGATGGCTTCTATGAGGCGCGATCAAGAGCAGAAATTACGTCCCATTATGCATCGCGCCTGGTGAGCGCGATCCTCTCTTTTGATCGCCACTCCCAGACGCGATCAACCCTATTTTCGTAAACTCTTCTGCATCAACCCTATTTTTGCAATTCAGTTTCGTTTTTGCCTTATATAAAAAAAATTTGCCCTTTTCTCGCCTGATATCATATTGATTTTTCACGTAGCCACCGTTAGAGGATGATTCGCACGTTGTTAACAAATTGAACTCGCTGAAATTTTTGTGTAACGGTTGCGCTCGAAGGCGGCCGATTGTTGGACTGACGGCAACGCCGGAAAGGAAACTCGATGGGCGAGTGCTGCCTCTCCGACGGACTGAACCTGCAACGCCAAGGCCGCTATGGATGAATTCGTGGCGGTGGCGGTCTAGAGCTCATTCGCCCGTCGAATTGCGGATGGTGGCTCGCAGCGACGGCTGAAAAGGAGACGGCCCGAGTACGTTTCCGATCTTGGCCGTGTGCCTGCAGCTAGCGCGGTGAAGCCATGGACTGGGTTCGCTTCTCCGTGATGAAGGCGGTCCGTGGGCGGTGGAGATCAGCCGATGCGGTTGATTTCCATGGGCTCGAATCTCGGATGGTCCGATACTGTTGTACGCAACGTGAAGGCCAAGGACCTGCTTTAGAGAATTCAATATCTTTTGGGGATCTCTTAGCAAATATGAAATCTGGATATTGTAGTTTGGCCCCTAGGGCTTTTCTGAAATTTGTGGATCTCATTTTAAAATTGCAAATAGAGCCCTGGGTTAAGAGTGTAAATTCTAAAAGGTAATGGGTCTTGTTTGGCTTGCAATAAATTTAAGTAAAGCCATGTTTGGCTAGCTAATTAAATTCTGGAAATTTTATAAAGTCTTGTTTGTTTTTGAAAGAATTTTAGAAATTCTGAAAAATAAAATAAGGGCTTGTTTGGTAAGACCAAATTTTATAAAATTTCTCGAAATTAATATATGAAATTATTTTGGTTGGACCAAATTTTTTATTAATATTATAAAATAATATTTTGGGCAAAATAATTTTGAAAATGACTTTAGAAATTGACCGAAAGCTTGGAGCTCGTTGGTATTTCTAATTTTAGCAATATTTTACCTATGAACAATTATTTTTAAGCACGTTTATTTGATTTACGTGTTATTAGATATTTTTCACGTTTATTTAATTTATGTGATAAATATCTAATAAATACTTTATTTATGCAATTTTTTTTTAAATAAAGTATGAGAACTTGATTAATTGCTCCCCACTTGTATAACTGCTTATGTGAATCGATATTTACATTATTAGTTATAGCCCGCATTAAAATGTTTGGGTAGGCGGCACTCAATATTTGTCGGACTGTTATATATGTTTTGGGTAGACGACGCCCAAATAAGTGTTAGTCCGCATAAAATCATGTTTGGGTAGGCGGCGCCCTATAATTACTCAAATGTGATATAGATTAACATGTCGGATCTCGATTAAGCAATTAATACTCCGCCTTTAAAATGATCCTCACTAAATTATGGTTTTTCAATAGATTGAAAGATGTCTTCCATTAAAATTAAAAGTAAACCGGAGATTTCGTTCCAATGAGTATTTAAGGCCCTAGTCTTTTGCTCGGATCTACATCTAACAGGACTTTTATAGGGACACGTTTGTCGCCGCTTAATGGTTGTAAACCAACTTAATTCTGTTTCACCAGCCCTAGCAGAGAAACGAGAATTAGGTGACATTCGATTGAACTAGGTTCAATCAACTAGGAATTGCGTGAGGCAATTGGTTTAGAGACCTACCAGTTCTGCTGCTACAATGTTCAACCCTAGCAGTCATTGTAATAGTAGGAATGTGGATCCTAGTCCATTAAAATTTATATTAGATATAAATTCGTACTCTTCCGATGAGGTCGTTGAGTATGTGAAAATAATGGAGACAAAATAAATTCAAAGGCCATGTTTATTTTGATTGCTGAATATTGATCATAGGAATTATGTTAATTCCCGTTTTACTTTATTTCTCTGCAATTGTTGAAATGAAAACTTGTCATTGAAAAATCTTCTGGAAACGAACAAATTGGCTGGGCCAAATTTTCTGGACTAGCACTGAAACATGTGTTTGGTGCTAAGGCAAGAAGAGATTGAGTACATGTTAGACACGACAATCCCTTTACCCGTGAGGCTGGTTCAGTTGAGGCTGCAGCGTTTGACGTTACAGCTTAAAGAAGCATCAAGAAGATGTTTCCCAGCTTTATGTTATGATTGCTCGGCATGACTCCCGAATTGCAAAAGCAACATGAGAAAATGGATCCCTTCGAGATGCTTAAGCGTCTGAAGGATTTCTTTGATTCTAGATCTCGTTTGAGATTTATAAAGTGATGAGAGATCTGTTCAGATGTCGATTAGCGAAAGGAGGGAAGATTTCACCTCATGTGCTATCCTCAAGTCGCTCCCCGATTCATATTCTAGTTTCGTAGTAAATTTAATATGAAGAAGATGGGAAGTGACGATGCCGGAGCCTCATAACATGCTCAAGACTTTTGAGCCTTCCACTGCTAAGGAAAAACCCGTGCTCATGGTGAGTGCTTTTACTTCTTCTGACCCGAATGACGAGAAGAAGCGAAGGAGTAAGGCTAAGAGGGCTCCAAGCCCAACTTCCTGAAGGCAAAAGGTGGAGTTCAAAAGTAAGAGCGGATTGATAAGGATGTGTGCCCCACTGCAATTGAAAGAGGTATTGGAAGAAGGACTATACGGTTCTAGCAACCGAGAAGAAAACACAAGGTATTTTTGTTGCTAGAGCAAGTATAGTTGTTATTAAGATAAACATGTTCACTAATAGTTCAAACTGCTAGGCATTTGTTGAGTTATGGACATGATGTTCTTAATATACAAAGTAGAGAAACAACTTGGTAAGAGTATCAAGACTCTTCGATTGGATCGAGGAGGTGAGTACCTTAGCCATGAATTCATGGGATCCAGTCACAATGGACTCCTCCCGGAACACCACAGATGAACGGTGTGTCCGAAAGGAGAAACCGAACCTTGTTAGACATGGTAAGGTCCATGATGAACTTTTTCTCTCTTCCAACATTCTTATGGGAGTATGCATTACAAAACTTAATCTACATTTTGAATAGGATTTCATCCAAATCAGTTGAGTAAACACCATACGAGCTAAGGCATTGCAAGAAGCCATCTTTTCTACACATTAGAACGTGGGGTTGCCCCCCAGTTGTGAAGAAAATGTTAACTGATAAGTTGGAATCCAAAGGTGAAAATAGTTATTTTGTGGGATATCCTAAGGATTCAAGAGGATATCACTTCTATCTACCGGAGAAACAAACAGTGATTATTTCTAGGCAAGCTAAGTTCCTAGAAGACGAGTACGTCTTTAAGGAACAAAGCCGTAAGAAGATAGAACTTGAAGAGATTCAAGAACCACAAATTAACATAGAGACTGATGCTTTGTCAAAGCAACATGACAAAGAATCAGTGGGACCATTCAGCGACTCTCATGGTGGAAGTTTATCACTAGGTGATCCTCTTTCAGCCAGTGGGAGCGTAATTAGAGTTGCATTGCCTTCGCAACAACCTCCAAGTGAGCTGAATGAGAATAACATAGTTCAAACTCCCGCCCAAGAGGTATTTTTTGAAAGTGTCGTTCTTGAGGACTCTCCGGTCAATGATGAAGTCGTTGCACCATAACATTTTCACAATCAGAATGTACAGCCTGCACAACCACAACTCCGTAAGTTGACTAGAATTCGTAATCCATCCACTAGGGATTATGATTCCTCGTGGAGGAACATGATGATGTGGAGATCCCGGATAAAGACGAATCTAGAACTTATACTGAAGCAACATTAGATGTTGGCTCAGAGAAGTGGCATGAAGCCATGAAATTTGAGATGGACTCGATTTACACCAATTAAGTCTAGGACTTAATTGAGTTGCCAGAAAGGGGTTAGACCCATAGGTTGCAAGTGAGTCTTCAGGCGTAAGACCAATGCAAATGGCAAAGTACAAACTTATAAAGATTGGTTAGTGGCGAAAGGTTATAGTCGACACGAGGTATTGATTATGATGAGACTTTCTCGCCAGTTGCTGAGATCAAATCCATTCCAATTTTACTTGCGATAGTAGCACACCACGAGTATGAGTTTTGGTAGATGGACGTCAAAACAGCTTTCCTCAATGGTAACATTGGTAAGGGAGTGTTTGTGACTCAACCGGAGGGTTTTATATATAAGCCAAAATCTAATCTTGTGTGCAAGCTTAAACGATCCATCTATGGATTGAAGCAAGCTTCTAGGAGTTGGAATATCCAATTTGATGAAGCTGTCAAATGTTTGACTTCATTTGAAATTTGGAAGATCCTTGCGTTTATCGTAAACGCAGCGGGAAGAGTATTGTCTTTATAGTCGCATATGTTAATCACATATTGATTATAGGAAATATCATCCCGCCAATGCAGTCCGAGAAAGATTGGTTATCAAAGACCTTCATGATGAAGGATCTTGGTGAGGCGTGCTACATCTTAGGGATCAAGATCCATAGGGATAGATCCAAGAAGATGGTAGGGCCGCCACAATCCACCTACATAGATAAGGCGCTGAAGCGTTTTGCGATAGAGAACTCTAAGAGAGGTTATCTACCGGAAAATCATGGGAAAAAGTTGTCGAAGAAGGATTGTCCTTCTAGCAAAGCAAATATCGAGCACATGAAGGACATTCCATATCCATCATGTACGCCATGACTTGCATCATGCCAGATGTGGCCTACGCTGTCAACATCACTGGTACATACCAGCAGAATCCAGGTGAGTCTCACCAGATTGCTGTCAAGAATGTTATGAAGTACCTCAGGCGTACTAAATAACATGTTCTTATCTATGGTAGGCAGTCAGAGCTAGTCGTTGCAGACTATGCTAATGAGAGTTTTCAGTCCGACTGTGAAGATTACAAATCACAATCAAATTATATTTACAATTTCAATGATGAGGCGGTAAGTTGGAATAGTTCCAAGCAAGATCTGACTGCAGATTCAACAACCGAAGCTAAGTACATTGTTGTATCAGAAGCCTTTGAGGCTTTCTGGATTTTAAGGTTCTTGAGAGAACTAGGGGTAGTTCCGAGTGCCAGTTGTCAAATAGAGTCGTATTGTGACAACATTGGTGCGATTGCATAAGCAAAGGAACCGAGATCTGATAATAGAAGTAAGCATGTACGGAGGCGTTATCATTTGATCCGAGAGATCATATCGATAGGAGAAATGAAATTAAAACATTTCTCATAAAGGATAATCTTGCAAATCCTTTTCACTAATCATGTACACACTAGACATTTGATGGTCTAGGGGTTAGACATGTAGGTGATTGACTCTAGTCCAAGTGGGAGATTGTTAGTGTTAGTGTCCTAGAGACAATCCATCGAAAGGACATAATACTAAGATAATATTCAAATTTGGTTTAATGTTATTATTGGTTTAATATTAAATGTATGGCATTACACTTATCTGAATATGATGTTTGATTGTTTGCATATATTCTTATTTGTGTTCCCATGAATCACTACTGTCATTGAGTGAGTGAGAACCCAGATGACTTAAGTATGATTCTAAAATAGCCCCAATCAAGGATCATCAAGAATGAGATATTGATGATGCAATTGAGATTGGTATGCGATCTGCATCATACTCTTAGAGAGTGTAGTAAGATCTCACTTACTACGAGATACCGGGTATCTCATGATGGATGCACATATACCTTAGAGGGTATTGGTATACCCATCCGAGAAACCGTTTGATGTAATTCCACATAATGTGTCTATGGGTGTCTCGGTTAGTGGGAGTGATGTGATACTCCTCTGACTTGAGGTCAATACGCACGACATGTGTGGAGTGGTTGACCATGACCGACGCTTGCACCCTTCCACGGGTAGATATGGCATGGATTGGGTTCATCACGATATACATGTGCGTGGTAGTTGAGCCAAGAATAGGATTCATTCCTCAATGTGGATTTAGAGAGAATACTCGTCTTTTCATCATAATTGGATCTAAGTCGTCGGCCGACGCACATCAACTTAGACTTTGTGGCTAAGTGTGATATACTTGATCAATTAGTGATTGAAGATAATATGATTAAGTTGTTTGAATAGACACTTCATCATGTTCAAGGCTTAATCGAGTATTTGTGAATAAAAGGAAGATATCACAATAGCCTACAGTATTACAGGTAGTTGCAGATTTCCTCGCAACGTACCTCGTATATTGAGAATGTCTGATTTATTGTCTAGGGTTCAATTAAGACCGTTAGTTTGACTAATCGCTCGATATACGAGGGCCTATGGGTCACACAACAAGTAATGACAATTTACCAATTATAGTTGGTTGATTAAATATTGTATTGGACATAATATTTAATTTATGGAGAATATAATAATTATTATATTTGGAATTAATTATTATTATTATTATTTAATTACATTGGATTTAATTAAATATGAAATCTCAATAATAATATTTGGAATATTATTATACAAGAATAATAGATATGGTAAATATATTATTCGTAGGAACATATCTAGGGAGATATAATCTGTAGAGATTATATTACGGGCTAGGCCCGATAACTTGCTTAGAAATTAAGCCAAGTTAATCCCTATAAATATGTGTCCTATGGGAATTCTGAATCGAGCATAAGAAATATAATTTCTCCATAAAATCTCAGTCTGAATTTTCCTAGCAAATTCGTCTCAAGATTCAACGCTGGCACATCGGTGCGGGTTGGTAGAAAGCCGTTACGTGGATACCATAGTTGAGGATTCCGCGTACAAATCGCTGTAAGGATTTATTAAGTTAATTTATCCTTTCTATTTTATGTTATACAACTGTATTTCAGATTCGTTATTGGTGAATCATGTTCTTCCGCTGCGCCGAACATGGTGTTCGTGCCTATAAAACCCAACAACAACAAGAATAAGATTTTAAAGAGAAAAAGGTTTTCTTATTCTAACCGGGATTAGGCGAACCAAGCTAATTCAACAGATAAACCAAGGATACTAATTCAAACATTTCCAATACTACTAAATAGTCCATTCAACAATACTAATCAATAAAACCAATAATATTAAACACCTAAACCCACAATACTAAACAGTTATTCCAATAACACTAATAACAAAATATTAGTGACATAATTCCATCTACCAAACTAACTAATTCAATGATACTAACCAGCTATAACAGTAATACAAAACAGTTAACCCCATAATACTAACCAACTAATTCAAAGGTACTACACAACAAAGAATACCATACTTCTAAATAACTAATACGAAACCATTAAAACAGTAATACTAAACCACTCCATCAATAACTATTCTAAACTCTCAAAGTCTCAACAAGGAACTGATCGATTCCTATCTTAACTAGTACAAGAATTTGAGAGAAGGTTAGGGATTCTTACGAGTCCCAAATCGGCTAGCCTAACGACATAGTTAGGTGACTTGTCGAATAATTTTGAGCGGCCTAACAGCGTCGTTCAAGTTCCCTCGAAAATAAACGGGCAGCGGTGGCTTCGTCGGAAGAGCAGGGGGATGGCAACGTCTCGATTAAACACGGAACATAAAGAAATTGTGAGAATTGAAATTCAAAGAATTAAAATTAAGAACCGAGGGATTAAATTTTGAGACTCACTGTAAGAGGAAAGAAGAGGAGGTGGCGCGATGGTGGATGATCTCAGCTGAGGAGTGAAAGCGAGATAGAGACGAGGCGGCGCGGCTTCTGTGCGATGGAGGAGGGGGCTGGGGCCTCGCGATTCAGAACAGGGGAGGGCGTCACTCGGCGGCGCTCTGCGTATGGCGGCGTGAAGGAGGGCGCGGCGCGGAGCTGCGGTGGGCGATGGCGGCGTGAAGACGAGGGCTGGAGACGGCGGCGCCAGGTGGGATGCGACGGCGGTGGCGGTGAAAGGCGACGGCGGCGCTTTCATCGCGGCTGAAGAGAGGCGCGAGGCTATTTCCGGTCGAAGGAGGAGGCGGCGTCGTCGATTTCCGATTGAAGGAGGAGGAGATGCGTTCTTCTCTTCCCAAGAGAGAGAAAACGCGTTTGGGAGAGAGAGATGAGAGAGAAAGGAGAAAAATGAGCAACTATATTTGAGAATTTTGACTGAAGAAGAAATCTGCGTACACGGTTTTGGGAAAGGGCGGTTTATAGAAAATATCTTTTAATTATTTAATTAATTTAAAGGAAGAAAAAAAGTATATGGCTTGGATTAATTTTCTAATTAAATTTAATTAAAAAAGGAAAGTAATTTATATGGTTAGGGTTTAATCCCTTTTAATTCTGATATTTTCGTTCCTGTTTGATACGGTTAGGGATCGTTTAGTTTACGAATTTAATCCCAATTTAATAATTAATACAGTTTTATAATTTGATTAATATTTAATTGCAATTGAATTATTCTCGATAAATTATACGGATCGAAATCCTAATTCTAACTTTGAATATTTAATTTCTCGTAATCCTTTATTCGTTTGAAAGATTTAATTCCTTTCTTCGAATTTAGGAATTTATAAAAGGGTATAAATTTAAATTACACAGTATCACACAAAAATAATAAAATTAAAAGAAACTAGATAATAATATAAAAATAAGGGTCTAGGAATATAAAAGGTATAAAACGGAACGGGGTGTTACATCCTCACCCCCTTAACATAATTTCGCCCCGAAATTCAGCTTCTAGGTATTGCTTAGGTATTAAGGGTACTTGATTAGGACTTCATCTTCTCTTTCCCATGTCGCTTCTTCCTTCCCGTGTCGGCTCCACTGGACTAGAACCAATGGTATTTCTTGCTTTCTTAACAAGTGTAATTTCCTTCCCAGGATAGCCACTGGAACTTCTTCATAAGTCAGGTCACTGCTTCGACCCAATTCTATGTAACTAATAACATGGTTTGGATCGCTCATATATTTCCTGAGTGTAGATATGTGGAACACATTATGTACTCGTGACAACTCTGGTGGTAGTGCTAAGCGATAAGCCACATCCCCATCTCTGTTCAGGATGCCAAGTGGCCTGATGTATCGCGGCTTTAGTTTACCTCACTTCCCAAAACGAATTAGGCTTTTCATTGGTGCAACTCTGAGAAATACTTTCTTGTCAATGTCGAATTGTAAATCTCTTCTCCAAGTGTCTGCATATGACTTCTGATGGTCCTGGGCCGTCTTGATTCTCTTTTTAATCTTCGTGACTATCTCAGCCGATCTTTCGACTAGTTCGGATCCGAGAATCTTTCGAATCCCGAATTCGTCCCAACAAACTGGTGATCTACACCTCTTCCAGTACAGTGCTACAGTGTCATTTGTATTGTCGCCTGATAACTGTTATTATAAGCGAACCCTACCAATGGTAGGTGGCTTTCCCAACTTCCTTCAAGATCTAAAGCGCAAGCTCTCAGCATATCTTCGAGTGTCTGGATAGTTCTTTCCAATTGTCCGTCAATCTGTGGGTGGTATGCAGTGTTGAATTTCAATTCAGTCTCCAAGGCTCGTTGTAGACTTCCCCAAAACTTGGAGGCAAAACATGGGTCTCTATCGGACACTATCGAGACTGGTACACCGTGCAGTCTGACTATCTCTGCTATGTATAGTTGGGCGAGCCTGTCCAACGTATACGTCATTCTAACAGGGATAAAGTGGGCAGTCTTCGTAAGTCTATCTACGATAACCCAGATGGCATCATGATTCTTCACCGATTCCAAAAGTTCGGTGACAAAATCCATAGTGATGTCCTCCCATTTCCACTCTGGCATCTCCAGAGGGTGTAACAACCCTGAAGGTCTTTGATAATCTGCTTTAACCCGTGACAGGTTAAACATCTTTTGACGAATTGAGATATCGTCCTCTTCATACCCTTCCACCAAAAGTTCTCTTTCAGTCCCCGATACATCTTCGTCTCTCCGGGGTGAACGGTGTAAGGAGTGTTATGTGCCTCTTTCAGGATTTCGTTCCTTATTCCTTCATCCTTAGGCACATAGATTCTGTTATCGAACATTAGAGCTCCATCAGTGCTCAATACGAACCTCTGAATGGTTCCTCCTTCAGCGCGCTTACGTATTCCTCTCAAGAATTTATCGTTCTTTTTCGCTCCTAGATCCTTTCTCGTAAGGCCGGTTGTAGGGTAAACGCATAAACCATGGAATATGCACAACACTGTGTGGAAAATTCTAGGTTTAACCGAGAGAGTTCGTCCATTAGTGGTAACTGTGTGGTCGGAACGACGCCTAGTTTCGTATCTTCCTTTCTACTCAAAGCGTTTGCCATTATGTTTGCCTTTCCAGGGTGATAGTGGATAGTGCAATCGTAATCTTTTACCTATTCGAGCTATCTTCTCTGACGCATGTTCAATTCCTTCTGTGTGAAGAAGTATTTCAGGCTATTATGATTAGTGTAGATCTCACACTTTCTACCATACAAGTAGTGTCTCCAAATCTTCAATGCGTGAATCAATGCAGCCAGTTCTAAGTCGTGTGTTGGGTAGTTTTGTTCGTGGTCCTTAAATTGTCGGGATGCGTAAGCCATAAATTTCTTATTTTTCATTAGAACACAACCCAAGCCTGACAATGAAGTGTCTGTGTAAAATGACGAATCCTTCTGATCCGTCTGGGATGGTTAACACAGGCGACATGGTTAGTCTCTTCTTTAGCTCTTGGAAGCTTTCTTCACAAATCGAATCCCAAACAAACTTCTTAGCCTTCTTGGTCAGTTTCGTTAGTGCTTTCGCAATGCTAGAAAAGTCTTGTATAAACCTTCGGTAGTATCCTGCTAACCCAAGAAAGCTTCAAATTTCATTGACGTTAGTAGGCGCCTTCCAGTTCATGATGGCTTCTACCTTTGTTGGGTCCACTTCAATCCCTTGCGGAGATTATATGCCCTAAGAACATAACTCGGTCGATCCAAAATTTGCACTTGCTGAATTCGGCATACAACTTCTCTTCGTCTCATTGTTTCTAAGACTGCTAGAGATGTTCTCCGTATTGCTCTTTGGTCCAGGTGCGGATGAAACACTCTATTCATCAGATCTATGAAAATTGTCGGAGCGTTTGTTACTCTGAAAGGTATCATGCTGAATTCATAATGTCCATACCGAGTTCGGAAAGTTGTTTTTGGGATATCCTCGCTCTTGACCTTTAGCTGGTGGTAACCAGACCTCAGATCGATCTTTGAGAATATGGTAGCATTCTTCAACTGGTCGAACAAGTTTTCTACCCTTGGAAGAGGATATTTGTTCTTAATGGTCAGTTGATTGAGACCTCGGTAGTCTATGCACATACGGAAAGTCCCATCTTTCTTCTTCACGAACAACACGGGTGCTCCCCATGGTGATGCACTAGGCCTGATGAACTTCATTTCAAGTATGCCTTGCAATTGTTCCTTCAGTTCTTCTAATTCCTCTGGCGTCATTCGATAGGGTGCTTTAGATACTGGTGCTAACCCAGGTATCAAGTCGATAGAGAACTCTATCTGACGATCCGGTGGTAACCCGATTAATTCCTCGGAAAGCACGTCAAGATATTCATCCATGATTGGCACCTCGATGCGCAACTTGTCATCTTCCTCTCCTGTTGAGATGGCTCAGGTTCAGCCAGAGAATGTGGGTCCTGCCCTATAGGATCCATTAGTATTGGGATAGGGTTAACACGAGGTCGTCCACGTCTATGGCACGGTGCTATCCTAGTGGTGGTTTTGAAAATAAAAGAATAATATTGCTAAGTTATATAGGTATGGGAAAATTACAAAAACAGAATCGAATTACGTAATTAACACAACGCTAGTACTGAAATACACGTGAGTATGTAGTTCACTGCAACGTACTGCGACCGTCAATGGTACAGTGATCACATTCGCACCGTATAATAGAAACCAGTGACATGTCCAAAATAATAATTAGATCAAATATAACAGTTAATATAGAGCAAGTAGCACGCATTTGTTGGGAAAATAGGGGTGCCCAAAATCTATTCGGGATGAAATTTAAATACGAATTTAAATTCAATTATTACTAGCATGAATTAATCCTAATTAATTCAAATAATAATTCCAACAACAAATTTAACATCATGCATGTTGAATTAATTCACATAAAATCTAGGCGGAATAAACAAGAATTTATGTGACTTACGTACCTCTTGTAGAATTGGCCTTTGAATAAATGGGACAATCACGATCTCGCTTTATCAACCCAAAAACATTATCAAGTATTTCCCTTTCGCCTTACTTGATCACCGGTGGGAGATGCTTTCAAGTAATTTAAATAACTAAGGAAAAAGAAAAATATCTATGCTCTTGATTTTTCCAACACATGGAATTATGTACTTGGGGATGAAATAATCATCCCCTATTTATAATAGTGAAGGGGACGAAAATTGCATATTTCATGGGCAAGAGAAAATTCTTTCGTAGTCTCTAAGAAATCTTGAATATATCTCATGTTGGGATATGTTTAGTTTTGATGATTTTCCAAAACAACATGTAATAGGTTTGAAAGCAGTCAGGATAGTATCTTTTAGTTTCAGGTCAGGCTAGGTTGTTTCTCAGTAGAACAAGTTATCAGTGGAGGAAGAACTCAGCTGAGGAGGAACTCAGCTGAGGGGGAACTCTACTGAGGGGGAACTCAGTGAGGGGGAACTCACTGATAGAGCCTGAGGGAGTCAAGATGACATCACAAGGAAAATGACTGAAGCCATGTCAGAAGACCTGAACCTGAAGAGAAGCCTGAAGGAAGTCTCACTGAGTATAAACCTGACTATTCTAAGCTAAGTCAGTGGACTACTCAGTGAAGAGCATGATCAGGAGGATCAGTGCTGTGCCTAGTAGGACCTGAAGGAGTCAGGCTAGTGAGGCTGGGAAGCTTGACAAATAGCCTTATGTCAACTCCCCTGAGTGGACTTCAAGTCTACTGAAGGAAGGTATCCTGAGAGGATTACAAGTCAGCTGAAGACAAGTCGCCTGAAGTCAGGACTACCCTGATCAAGTACCCTGAACAAAAGAGCCGTTGGACTCAGTCCACGTGGACCAATCAAGTCAAGGCAGCGAATCTGACAAAAGCTGACAAGGCCGTACTTCACTGAAGAGGAGAATTTCACTCCAGAGATAGTCTGGATTTGAATGTTACTCTCTCCAACGGTAACATTCAAATCCACACTATAAATACAAACTCAAGCTTCATTTGTAAGTGTGCGAATGCGAGAGCTGAAGGTGCGAGAGTGGTGCAAGTTCAAGGGAGTCATAAGGAGGCACCATCTCCATCAAGAACACTGACCCTGAGGTCTTCATAGTCATATCTGAGTGTTCCAGTTTGTATACTCGAGCCTATCATATACATCCTAAGCTTAGAGAGGTTTTCCCAACCTTAGCTTTCAGGCTAACACATTGTAAGGGAAAACCTCACCTAGTTGGAGAGAACCAAACCAAACTAAACCCTTTCCAGATGAGTGTTAGGTGTTGCAGTGAGGTGAGGAGAGGCAGTCCTTGAGTGAAGAGGGATGTGAGGCCAGTTCGAGAGGCAGCCCAGGGAGTGGCGTGAGTCCAGTGTACCCGTGCACCTTGGCACGTTAAAAACAAGAATCCCGGGTAGTGGATTTCCTGTTAAATCAGGCAGTGGATGTAAGAGTATTGAGACTCTGAACCACTTTACATTGTTGTGCTCTTTATTGCTTTACTGATTTGCTTAAGCACTGCACTGACCACTCGTTCACAAAGCATTTCAGTGCACTACAGTGTTAAAACCAAAATTTTCTCCTAAATTCCCATTTTGTCCTTCGAAAAACGGGACCAACAATTGGTATCAGAGCAGGTTGGTCACATGACCACTGATCTAGTTTTGTTAAGAAAAATGGTCAACTGAACAGATCTTAAATGTTTTAAAACTATGGGAATTTCTGCATTTTTTCAAACTATTACCTGTACTCTGACACTATTCTTGTAATAGAAAATCATTTGGTTAGAAGTTTTGAAATCATCAAAAAGGAGGAAATTGTTGGGATATGTTTAGTTTTGATGATTTTCCAAAACAACATGTAATAGGTTTGAAAGCAGTCAGGATAGTATCTTTTAGTTTCAGGTCAGGCTAGGTTGTTTCTCAGTAGAACAGGTTATCAGTGGAGGAAGAACTCAGCTGAGGAGGAACTCAGCTGAGGGGGAACTCTACTGAGGGGGAACTCAGTGAGGGGGAACTCACTGATAGAGCCTGAGGGAGTCAAGATGACATCACAAGGAAAACGACTGAAGCCATGTCAGAAGACCTGAACCTGAAGAGAAGCCTGAAGGAAGTCCCACTGAGTATAAACCTGACTATTCTAAGCTAAGTCAGTGGACTACTCAGTGAAGAGCATGATCAGGAGGATCAGTGCTGTGCCTAGTAGGACCTGAAGGAGTCAGGCTACTGAGGCTGGGAAGCTTGACAAATAGCCTTATGTCAACTCCCCTGAGTGGACTTCAAGTCTACTGAAGGAAGGTATCCTGAGAGGATTACAAGTCAGCTGAAGACAAGTCGCCTGAAGTCAGGACTACCCTGATCAAGTACCCTGAACAAAAGAGCCGTTGGACTCAGTCCACATGGACCAATCAAGTCAAGGCAGCGAATCTGACAAAAGCTGACAAGACCGTACTTCACTGAAGAGGAGAATTTCACTCCAGAGATAGTCTGGATTTGAATGTTACTCTCTCCAACGGTAACATTCAAATCCACACTATAAATACAAACTCAAGCTTCATTTGTAAGTGTGCGAATGCGAGAGCTGAAGGTGCGAGAGTGGTGCAAGTTCAAGGGAGTCATAAGGAGGCACCATCTCCATCAAGAACACTGACCCTGAGGTCTTCATAGTCATATCTGAGTGTTCCAGTTTGTATACTCGAGCCTATCATATACATCCTAAGCTTAGAGAGGTTTTCCCAACCTTAGCTTTCAGGCTAACACATTGTAAGGGAAAACCTCACCTAGTTGGAGAGAACCAAACCAAACTAAACCCTTTCCAGATGAGTGTTAGGTGTTGCAGTGAGGTGAGGAGAGGCAGTCCTTGAGTGAAGAGGGATGTGAGGCCAGTTCGAGAGGCAGCCCAGGGAGTGGCGTGAGTCCAGTGTACCCGTGCACCTTGGCACGTTAAAAACAAGAATCCCGGGTAGTGGATTTCCTGTTAAATCAGGCAGTGGATGTAAGAGTATTGAGACTCTGAACCACTTTACATTGTTGTGCTCTTTATTGCTTTACTGATTTGCTTAAGCACTGCACTGACCACTCGTTCACAAAGCATTTCAGTGCACTACAGTGTTAAAACCAAAATTTTCTCCTAAATTCCCATTTTGTCCTTCGAAAAACGGGACCAACAATTGGTATCAGAGCAGGTTGGTCACATGACCACTGATCTAGTTTTGTTAAGAAAAATGGTCAACTGAACAGATCTTAAATGTTTTAAAACTATGGGAATTTCTGCATTTTTTCAAACTATTACCTGTACTCTGACACTATTCTTGTAATAGAAAATCATTTGGTTAGAAGTTTTGAAATCATCAAAAAGGGGGAAATTGTTGGGATATGTTTAGTTTTGATGATTTTCCAAAACAACATGTAATAGGTTTGAAAGCAGTCAGGATAGTATCTTTTAGTTTCAGGTCAGGCTAGGTTGTTTCTCAGTAGAACAGGTTATCAGTGGAGGAAGAACTCAGCTGAGGAGGAACTCAGCTGAGGGGGAACTCTACTGAGGGGGAACTCAGTGAGGGGGAACTCACTGATAGAGCCTGAGGGAGTCAAGATGACATCACAAGGAAAACGACTGAAGCCATGTCAGAAGACCTGAACCTGAAGAGAAGCCTGAAGGAAGTCCCACTGAGTATAAACCTGACTATTCTAAGCTAAGTCAGTGGACTACTCAGTGAAGAGCATGATCAGGAGGATCAGTGCTGTGCCTAGTAGGACCTGAAGGAGTCAGGCTACTGAGGCTGGGAAGCTTGACAAATAGCCTTATGTCAACTCCCCTGAGTGGACTTCAAGTCTACTGAAGGAAGGTATCCTGAGAGGATTACAAGTCAGCTGAAGACAAGTCGCCTGAAGTCAGGACTACCCTGATCAAGTACCCTGAACAAAAGAGCCGTTGGACTCAGTCCACATGGACCAATCAAGTCAAGGCAGCGAATCTGACAAAAGCTGACAAGACCGTACTTCACTGAAGAGGAGAATTTCACTCCAGAGATAGTCTGGATTTGAATGTTACTCTCTCCAACGGTAACATTCAAATCCACACTATAAATACAAACTCAAGCTTCATTTGTAAGTGTGCGAATGCGAGAGCTGAAGGTGCGAGAGTGGTGCAAGTTCAAGGGAGTCATAAGGAGGCACCATCTCCATCAAGAACACTGACCCTGAGGTCTTCATAGTCATATCTGAGTGTTCCAGTTTGTATACTCGAGCCTATCATATACATCCTAAGCTTAGAGAGGTTTTCTCAACCTTAGCTTTCAGGCTAACACATTGTAAGGGAAAACCTCACCTAGTTGGAGAGAACCAAACCAAACTAAACCCTTTCCAGATGAGTGTTAGATGTTGCAGTGAGGTGAGGAGAGGCAGTCCCTGAGTGAAGAGGGATGTGAGGCCAGTTCGAGAGGCAGTCCAGGGAGTGGCGTGAGTCCAGTGTACCCGTGCACCTTGGCACGTTAAAAAAAAGAATCCCGGATAGTGAATTTCCTGTTAAATCAGGCAGTGGATGTAAGAGTATTGAGACTCTGAACCACTTTACATTGTTGTGCTCTTTATTGCTTTACTGATTTGCTTAAGCACTACACTGACCACTCGTTCACAAAGCATTTCAGTGCACTACAGTGTTAAAACAAAAATTTTCTCCTAAATTCCCATTTGTCCTTCGAAAAACGGGACCAACATATCATATATTCTTTTCTCCATAATAAAATATTCCACAAAAATCTCACTCTCCTATTTACCTTATTATTTTCGGAAATCATTAGGGAAGAATCCAAGATTTGGATCTTCTTGAATATATGAGATAATCTTGCATTCCAAGAATACTTATCTTCCATAATATCTTTCCAAGAAAATCAACAAAATCTTTTCTCTCCTAAATATCAAATTTTCAAAAATTAAGAAGAAAAATCAGCATTATATTTTTATTTTATTTTAATCACCTTATCATTATTGGGCTACTTAATGGGCTACTTGAGGGGCCTTTAAGGAGAATTAAGATTGGACCTCCTAATGGACTTCTGAATTTCAATATTGAGCCCCAATATAATTCAATCCATTAATATTAATTATTACCACTAATAAATTAATATTGCACTATCCATCTTAATCCATATTACGATAATATGGGCTCCCGGGTATTATTTCCCGCGTTTAAGATTATCAAGTCCATTAATTAATTAAACTTATGAATAGCTCTAAATTAATTAATATATTTCACCTTGGAGTAAAGACAGCTCAACATTATTATCCGTACCGAAGAAACTAATTCTTCACTTGCAAGATTTGGTACGATAAAACTTCTGAGCCCACCAAGGGGACTAATCACACGAGCCGTACTCGCATGCGTTTCTGCGTATTAAATCTTAGCAACCGTCGTATGATTAATATTACTGCCCAAAGCAAAAGGTTTGAAGTCACGATGATTCTCACCCAACATGAATCAAAGCAGTAACCATTAAGCACACACGGTCCTATTTAAGTGATGGAGATTAAGAAATCAATAACCACAGAGGTCCAATTCTTCACATTTCAGAACAGAAGAATTTATCCTAAATGTGCTAGTGCAATCTCTTAGTCAAGACAGACCAATCTGAGACTTACACATCGACCTTTCACGGCGGATTGTTCAATTCCACCTAGGTCGTGAAAATATACGTTTAGTTACAAGGAAATTGTTAATGTTGTCTTCCGTGATCGGGTATCACCACATTAACTACAATGTAACTAGTACTATTATGAACTGTTTACAATAAATATTCAACATTCAATCATATCTATAGCAAATGCGATAAAAGAATTATTCTCATAAACAAGTGTTTGATACACGAGTTATACAAAGTAAAAGCATACTTTCACGTATAACTCCAACAATCTCCCACTTATACTTAAAGTTTACTTTTTAGTATACATCACGCATATCTTAATATAGTAGCTCTACGTGACATCTCATGTCAACCTACACTAACCTAATAATTCCTCCCACTTATACTTAAAGCAGATTGGCAATAGTCTTGACTCCCATTCCATCCACATGTCTCTCGAATGTACTCTGAGGATGACCCTTTGTGAATGGATTCGCTAGGTTGTCACCCGATGCTATCTTTGCCACCTCTATATCTCCTCTTTAACGATTTCTCGTATAAGATGGTATTTTCTTTCTATGTGTTTGCTGGCCTTATGAGCTCTCGGTTCCTTTGAATTTGCAACTGGTCCGACATTGTCACAAGAGACAGTTATCTTGTCGGGCAAATTCGGAACAACGTCCAAGTCCACTAAGAAGTTCTTTAGCCAAACTGCCTCTTTCGCTGCTTCACAAGCAGCTATGTACTCGGCTTCCATGGTCGAATCGGTGATGCATTTCTGCTTAACGCTTCTCCATGAAATGGCTCCTCCTCCCATGCAAAACACACTACCCGAGGTTGACTTTCTTGAGTCTATGTCTGATTGGAAATCCGAGTCCATGTATCCTACGGGCACAAGACTATCTGACTGGTAAATCAGCATCCGCTCACGAGTTCTTTTCAGATACCTCAAGATGCACTTTACGGCAGTCCAATGGCCTTTTCCGGGATTACTTTGATATCTTGCCACCATGCCCACGGCAAAGCAGATATCCGGTCTCGTACACAGCATTGCATACATAAGGCTTCCTACGGCCGAAGCGTACGGAACACCTTTCATGTCATCTATCTCCGCTTGCGTCTTAGGGCTCATTTCTTTCGATAGATGGATTCCGTGCCTAAAAGGTACAAAACCTTTCTTGGAATCTTGCATGCTGAAACACTTCAAAACAATATCAATGTATGAAGCTTGCGATAAGCCCAATATCCTCTTCTTGCGATCGCGAGTGATCTTGATCCCAAGGATGTGACCGGTTTCCCCTAAGTCCTTTATATCAAATTGTTTTGACAGCCATACCTTTACGTCTGACAATACCTTTACATTGTTTCCAATGAGCAGAATATCGTCTACGTATAATACTAAGAATACCACCGCAGTTCCATCACGCTTCTTATACACACAACTTTCGAACTCGTTTTGATCAAACCCATAAGACTTAATCACTTGATCAAAACGTTGGTTCCAAGTACGCGATGCTTGCTTAAGTCCATAAATGGATCTCTTAAGCTTGCATACGAGATGCTCTTGGCCTTTTTCAATAAAACCTTTGGGCTGTTGCATATAGATATCTATCCCGTCAAGACTTCCGATAAGGAAAGCGGTCTTGACATCCATTTGCCAGATCTCGTAATCTAGGTGCGCAACGATCGATAAGAGAATACGGATGGACTTAAGCACAGCTACAGGCGAAAAGGTCTCCTCATAATCGATCCCTTCTTTCTGAGTATACCCTTTGGCCACAAGCCTTGCTTTGAAGGTCTCTACCCTTCCGTCCGGTCCTCTTTTCCTCTTGTACACCCACTTGCATCCAATGGGTTCTACCCCATTGGGTGGTTCGACCAACTCCCACACTTGATTATGATCCATCAAACCCATCTCGGCTTCCATTGCCATTTGCCATGACTCCGCGTCTTTGTCTTGGATTGCCTTGTCGTATGTCCATGGGTCTGATTAATCGCCGGGAACCAAATCCGAAGATTCTCCTATCCCCATAAATCTCTCAGGTTGCCTAGCAATCCTCCCACTGTGACGGGGTTCCGGTTGTGAAGATGTGACGTGTGGTACATCATCCTGTATACTTGGTATCGAGGTTTGACCTCTCAATTCTTCTAAGGTAATTTCACTTTTAGGCTTCCGATTGTTCATATAGTCCTCCTCCAAGAATTTAAAATGTGTACTAATCACGGTCTTTTGATCCTTGGGACTATAGAACATACACCCTTTCGTTCCCGCAGGGTATCCTATAATCAGCCTTAATTCCGAACGTGGATTCAACTTACCGGCTTCCTTGTCTAGCACGTATGTCGGACAACCCCAAATCCGCAAATGTCTTAGACTGGGCTTGCGCCCGGTCCACATTTCCATTGGGGTTTTAGGAACCGATTTGGATGGCACCAAGTTTAGAATGTAAGCCGCCGTTTCCAAGGTATTACCCCAAAACGACTTGGGTAAATCCGAATAACTCATCATGGATCTGACCATCTCTAAAAGAGTCTGGTTCCTTCGTTCCGCCACACCGTTCTGTTGAGGGGTTCCTGGTGCGGTTAACTGGGATACGATCCCTTCGTCCGATAAGTAGTTCAAGAATTCATCGCTGAGGTATTCGCCTCAACGATCTGATCGTAGAAACTTGATACTCTTTTCCCTATGTTTCTCGACTTCTGCCTTAAACTCCTTGAACTTATCAAAAGTTTCAGACTTTTGCCTCATAAGGTAAATGTACCCATATCTTGAGTAATCGTCAATGAAGGTGACGAAATACTCATACCTCATTCTCACTTTGATCATCATTGGACCACACACATCGGTATGAACGAGTTCTAACACTTCCATGGCTCTATTCCCCTTGGCTCCAAATGCCCTCTTGGTCATTTTACCCTCTAAACAGGATTCACAAGTTGGAAACGGCTCGACTTGGAATGATTCCAAGGATCCGTCTTTCACCAATCTCTCTATCCGCTTTAGATTAATATGACCTAGTCTAAGATGCCATAGAAGTGTTTTGTTCATCTCCGAAGAACGCTTTCTTTTATTACTCGAAATGATCGACGTATTATTAGATTCATTATTTGAGTGGTGTGCACACTTAATCATATAGAGATTGTTTACCAACGTTCCATGACAGATAGTAACATTCTTAAAAGAAACAGTAACAACTTTATTAAAAGTAACTGAATATCCATCAAAAAACAACTTAGAAACTGAAATTAAATTCTTCCTAAAGTTCGGAACGTATAAAACATCTCTTAAAATTAAAACTCTATCTTCAAAAGATAGGTGCACGACTCCCACTACTTCGGCTGCCACTCTCGTAGCATCGCCCAAAGTGACGAGGATCTCATTCTTGCTAAGTCACCGGGTTAGCTGGAACCTCTGAAGAGTGAAACAAATATGATTAGTTGCCCCGGTATCCACTACCCAAACGTGGGCAGCATACGCCACAACATAAGTTTCAACGACTAAAGCATGAGACTTACCTTTCTTTACCGCTTTCTTAGGCTTAGAACAGGTAGACCTCCAATGTCCTTTCTCCCTGCAATTGAAGCACTTACTTTTACCGGATACCTTCACGCCGTACGACTTGAATGCTGTTTCTTTGCCACCAAGAGTGAGCCTACTGGTTTGGTTCCGATCAATCTCCTTCTTCTCAATCTTACCTTCCATTGGCCTAGATTTCGAGAAAAAGCTCTTGATCACAAAAGCCTCATCCTTACTCCCTAAGTATGACTTTACCGTTATCAGAGCTTTGAGCAGGGTATCTAAAGTGAACTTGTGTTCCGATAACACGTATTCCCAAAAGAACCCATCAAAACTGCTCGATAGCTTTAGGAGTATGGAATCGATTTGACTTTCTTCACTTTGTCCGGCACCAAGAAACTCGAGTTTTTCAAACTCACGTCTAAATTTGAGAACATGATCCCTTACAGGTGTTCCCTTCACCATTTCATTCGTGAGCTTCTCACGAATGGTGAACAGATTCGCCATGGGGTTCTGATGTTGAAACATCTCTTAAAGGCTATTCGTGATATCAGCAGCCGCTTCAATGCCTTCATGAATGCGTTTCAAATCTTCAGACATAAATGTCAAGATGATGCGCTTCATGTGCTCATTGGAATGCTTCCAATCATCGAATACCGTCCTTTCCCTATTACTTGACTTATCATTAGGTTTCTTGGGTACGTCAACGCTAAATATCCAATAGTGTTCTTGCGCAGGTAGGACCATATTCATGTTACGTTTCCAATCAACATAGTTCTCACCAACAAGTTTGTTATCTTTAAGTATACTAAACAGTAGATTAAAAGGTTGCGACATGATGAACTGAGAATAAAACATACATTCATATCAATATCTAGAAAAATACAAAATTATCACATAATTCGATCACATCAATTATATTGAAACCTTAAAACAATATAATCATGCATCAGCCAACATCTCGAAATAATTTAAATGTGCCACGAGGGGTGGTCTATACATTTAAACACATTCAAGCGGATCACAAACTTAAAAGTTACAAATCCTTAATTCAAAATTAATAGTTGGCTCCCACTTTGACCACATAAAAATTGACAGGGACTCCGAGTGGAGTAAGTTAATATCAATTTCTTATGCCTAAGTAATAACCATAATTAAATACAGGATTATTATTTTGCTTTGAGCAAGCCACTCGTGGTGAGGGTCAATACCGCCACTAGTAATAATCCACAATCATCCTTTCGGAATTTATTCATGTGAAATCCGTCCTTTTGGCCGATCCGAGGGGGAAATGTATTCCAAAAGAACTTCAAAAATTAAATTATGGAGGTCAAATTAATCCAATTTTAATATCCGAAATAAAATTGCGATTAAAAAAAACATACTTAGTAATTTTCGAAAGTAAGGTTTTTCTTGGACAATAAAATTCATGCAAACACATATTAACAAATAATAATAAGTGCACGAAATAAAACATCCATCAAAATAAAATTAAACACATTGGAGCACTCAAATCCAATTGTCACGGTTTAATTTCTTCACGGATTGATACTAAATATCGTCCTTGTTGCATTCTATCGTTTGTCTCGACACGCTCCCACTCGAACAGCAACACTTCATCAAAAACAACATCATTTGGGGTTCGGGACGACGTTTAAAATCACAAAAAAAAATGCAGAACTAAAATTTAATTTTTTAAAAAATTCCACGGCCCGAGATACGGCGCGCATCGGCCCACAGAGTGGGCCCGCGCGCCACCCGGCACAGCGCCGAGCAGCTGGCCACCGGGCGCCGCCTACATGCGCGCGCCCGCGCAATGCCGCGCAGGGTCGTGCGCCTCGCGCACCCCGCACATCGGATTTCGCCGTTCGTTCTCGTTTCTCACCCCATGCATGATTTTACGCCCATGCATGCGCCACACATACATCCGTCGTCCGGGTACGCTGCCTTTAATTCTTCGTTCTTCGTCTCGATCCGGTTACAATTTATTTTACAAAAAAAATAAATACTAGATCTAGACTAGTCTATTACAATGATCAAATCAAAATAAAAACAACTAATCTACTCATGAATTTTCTCACGAGAAAAAAGAATTCGAACGAATCGAATTAAAAATAATTAAATCAAACGCATGAAAAAATAACAACATTAAAAACCATGACAATGGGATACCTGCAAAAAAGATCTAGCAATTCTACTATCCAATTTCAATTTAATGTTAAACAATTTAAATTCCAATTTAAAGATCAGAGCCCGAAACCGTGGCTCTGATACCAGTTGTTGGGAAAATAGGGGTGTCCGGAATCTATTCGGGATGAAATTTAAATACGAATTTAAATTCAATTATTACTAGCATGAATTAATCCTAATTAATTCAAATAATAATTCCAATAACTAATTTAACATCATGCATGTTGAATTAATTCACATAAAATCTAGGCGGAATAAACAAGAATTTATGTGACTTACGTACCTCTTGTAGAATTGGCCTTTGAATAAACGGGACAATCACGATCTCGCTTTATCAACCCAAAAACCTTCTCAAGTATTTCCCTTTCGCCTTACTTGATCACCGGTGGGAGATGCTTTCAAGTAATTTAAATAACTAAGGAAAAAGAAAAATATTTATGCTCTTGATTTTTCCAACACATGAAATTATGTACTTGGGGATGAAATAATCATCCCCTATTTATAATAGTGAGGAGGACGAAAATTGCATATTTTATGGGCAAGAGAAAATCTTTTCTTAGTCTCTAAGAAATCTTGAATATATCTCATATATTCTTTTCTCCATAATAAAATATTCCACAAAAATCCCACTCTCCTATTTAACTTATTATTTTCGAAAATCATTAGGGAAGAATCCAAGATTTGGATCTTCTTGAATATATGAGATAATCTTGCATTCCAAAAATACTTATCTTCCATAATATCTTTCCAAGAAAATCAACAAAATCTTTTCTCTCCTAAATATCAAATTTTCGAAAATTAAGAAGAAAAATCAGCATTATATTTTCTTTTTATTTTAATCACCTTATCATTATTGGGCTACTTAATGGGCTACTTGAGGGGCCTTTAAGGAGAATTAAGATTGGACCACATAATGGACTTCTGAATTTCAATATTGAGCCCCAATATAATTCAATCCATTAATATTAATTATTACCACTAATAAATTAATATTGCACTATCCATCTTAATCCATATTACGATAATATGGGCTCCCGGTTATTATTTCCCGCGTTTAAGATCATCAAGTCCATTAATTAATTAAGCTTTTGAATAACTCTAAATTAATTAATATATTTCACCTTGGAGTAAAGACAGCTCAACATTATTATCCGTACCGAAGAAACTAATTCTTCACTTGCAAGATTTGGTACGATAAAACTTCTGAGCCCACTAAGGGGACTAATCACACGAGCCGTACTCGCACGCGTTTCTCCGTATTAAATCTTAGCAACTGTTGTATGATTAATATTACTGCCCAAAGCACAAGGTTCGAAGTCACTATGATTCTCACCCAACATGAATCAAAGCAGTAACCATTAAGCACACACGGTCCTATTTAAGTGACGGAGATTAAGAAATCAATAACCACTGAGGTCTAATTCTTCACATTTCAGAACAGAAGAATTTATCCTGGTTGTAGGTCCTCTTCAACACATACTAAATGTGCTAGTGCAATCTCTTAGTCAAGACAGACCAATCTGAGACTTACACATCGACCTTTCACGGCGGATTGTTCAATTCCACCTAGGTCGTGAAAATATACGTTTAGTTACAAGGAAACTGTTAATGTTGTCTTCCGTAATCGGGTATCACCACATTAACTACAATGTAACTAGTACTATTATGAACTGTTTGAAATAAATATTCAACATTCAATCATATCTAAAGTAAATGCGATAAAAGGATTATTCTCATAAACAAGTGTTTGATACACGAGTTATACAAAGTAAAAGCATACTTTCACGTATAACTCCAACAGCATTGCCAAGTTGCAATTTCACAACATATATATATATATATATATATATATATATATAAAGGTCTCAGGTCCTATGAGGTTAGTCTTCTTACTTCTTATCCCAGAAGAAACTAAGGCTTCCAGATATAATGTTAACGCATCACATCTTCTCTTTATTACGGATTGCGAGCGACAAAAGGAGTCGGGGTTAAGACTATGTTGCTATGTCCCAAGTAAAACGATCATACATCTGACTACTACTATATGTCAGGAAAGGGTGGCACACCTACGTTGTATGTATTTGTGTCTACATTAAAAGGATAACTGTTTAAAAGGTTTTGATCATACTGACTGATCGGTACTATCATACGGAAATCTCCGTCGTCGACTTCTACCAGGCATGTCTCCAAGTGGATGCAATTCCCTTGAACTGGGTCTTCTATTCTCATGCGTTCAAGTAGTCTTACAGCGATAAGACGAAGAATAACTCGATAACCCTTCTGGTAAAACGAATCACGGCTGTCAAATCTATCTTCGTCGTTGGGTATAGGAGCGACTCTTGCTTTTGAATACAGTCTCGTGAACTAGGTTATAAACACACTGATAGATTCTAAGGTTAGCTAAGTGTTTTCTAATTATCGGGATATAACTATCTTAGGTGGATTCTTATATGGAAAGGAAAATCCTAATCAAAATTTTAGTTATGCAGAAACATAATTTTAACAATTATAGCACAAAATTTAAACAATTAAAACATATAATTCAAATAATCATATAACATTATTTATGAAATTTATAAACTTACATGAAATATATTTGTTTCTATCATTTACTAATTATCCGCATTTCAATAGTAATATAAACAATATTTATGGTTCTTTCTACACCTCATAGGTGTTGTTTCGAGTTCTCAATCTTTTGATTATAGTTTTGTTATGAACGTCAATTCGTCACAAAGTCATAAGCTTTTAGGCACTTTTAAAATAAAATAAGAACATACCTTCGAGGAGCTTCTGACGGTAATAGGAGACACATTTCCCCTTAAGTGATTTAATTATTGATCTAAACTTACATGATAAGAAAATTTTAATTAAAGAAAAGAATTTTGGTTTGATGAAAACAATGATATAGTTTTTAGGTCCGAAAGTTTTGAACGTAAGCTCTGATACCACCTGTAACGCCCCGAATCCAAAACACATAAATATCTCAGATTCGAGGTGCCACTTGTGACTAAAATCCGAACTATAAATTTTTTGATATAAAAAGGGATAACAAAATGAGAGATGAGTTTTATGCAGCGGAAGAAATGAGTATATTATTTGAATAAGTATCTCACACAGACACAGACACACACACACACACACATATATATAGATATAGATATATGAATATAAAGCTTAGTATTTAACAGTAACATTTTATTTAAGTCGGAAACTCCGTGTCGTCTCTATTACTGTCCTTGCTCCACGAAATCATAATCTGCAAGGGTTGTAAAAAGGGGGGCGTGAGATTTGAATTCTCACGTATGGGTGATTTGCAACATCATGGGATTGGTAAATTCGAAGTATATTAAATTGTACTCATTGATAAAGTATAAAATTTATTTAAGCAGTTGACATATAAATATGAATAACATATATCACAGAAGTAACGAGCTCACGTAATAATTAATTGGGCATGACAGGTTTCACATAATTGATATATCATAAGTTGATTCACATTAAGGGGCAAAGCCCAAAACCATTTTCACGTATACGCCCAATCTGCCAGAATCACTTTCCACATATTGTAAATCTCTTCCAAACCATTTTCGTACGACCATACTCGACTTGTTCCACTTCCAAAAACCTTACTCCTTCCAACCACTGACAACACGAAACAAAGCAAACCATCAATGGCCTTATTCCCAGTGCGCAACGTAGGCGTCTGACCCGGGGACCAGATCTGTTTGAATCAACAACCTTGATTCTGGGGGCGTCCTCGACAGCTCCCCGGAGGTTGGATTTAATACCCGTACCACAACTCCGTACTTACTGACTTTCCGTCCTTTTATAAAACTGACATTTTGAACTGAGGTGAGAAATTTACTCGGTTTGAAATTGAATTGATTCATGCTCACATAATGCCCTTAATCATGCAATGGTGATTGATTTGAATAAAACAACAGGTATTTCGTATCATATATAATTATATCACATAATTCAAATAGTTATATAATAGGGATACATTTATGTTGGATCAGTTGTTTTAGATTTAATTAGTCGAGTTCAGAGTATACCAGCACAACGTATTATAAGCAGATCGATCAACAGATCATCACCTACCTCTTAACTTTATAGCTAAATTACAACTGTCTTGAAATCCTTTTGGAAGATAACTCGCGTTGTAGAGACGTCCCGAAAGTGATAAACAGAAGGTCGAATCCCTCGTGCGTATTCCAATTAGCACATAATCCTAATACGAAATTATTTGATTAAATAAAAGGGCTTTGGATTATCGAAAGACTTAGAAGTCCGTGTTACGAAAACGAGGAAGTTGTTATCTTATAAACCTATTGAATAGACTTACTTTCAAAGGTCACACCCTATATTGGTAAATACGCCCCCTTTCTAAGAGGTGGTGTATTGGGGGTGTACTTACTAATTTCCTTGTTGTATGACTATTTTGATTTCTAAAAAAAAACAGTCTATTAATATTCTAAGACTTTTATAACTAAAAACTTTTATACTTAAAAGTATCACTATATAATATTTTTTCTCAAAATTAATTAAAGGAAAGATATTTATTTAAATAATATTAATATAATAAAAGTCTCAATTTAGTATTATTCTTTCTAAAATCTATATTTTATTTTAAAAGAACCTTTGAATATAATTATATTTTATAAATAAAACTCCCTTTGTTATTAATTATTAATAAGTTTTGTAATGAAGAAGTTTGTATTATACAACTAAAATAATATATAAAAATATTCTTCTTTTCCTAATATTAGTAATACTTCCAACGTTGATTAGTGTTACTTTTAATAAAAGGATTATATTAATTTTCTAAAAGTACTCTTTTCATGTATTTACTAAATTGGATATAAAAACTTATCTTTTTCTCTCCTTTTTCCAACTCAAAGAATTTGACAATTTTGATAACCAAAAATACTACTTTTAAAATCTAATGGTATTAGTCTAATCTCCCAAGGAAACAAGAATAAGATTTTAAAGAGAAAAAGGTTTTCTTATTCGAACCGGGATTAGGCGAACCAAGCTAATTCAACAGATAAGCCAAGGATACTAATTCAAACATTTCCAATACTACTAAATAGTCCATTCAACAATACTAATCAATAAAACCAATAATACTAAACACCTAAACCCACAATACTAAACAGTTATTCCAATAACACTAATAACAAAACATTAGTGACATAATTCCATCTACCAAACTAACTAATTCAATGATACTAACTAGCTATAACAATAATACAAAACAGTTAACCCCATAATACTAACCAACTAATTCAAAGGTACTACACAACAAAGAATACCATACTTCTAAATAACTAATACGAAACCATTAAAACAGTAATACTAAACCACTCCATCAATAACTATTCTAAACTCTCAAAGTCTCAACAAGGAACTGATCGATTCCTATCTCAACTAGTACAAGAATTTGAGAGAAGGTTAGGGATTCTTACGAGTCCCAAATCGGCTAGCCTAACGGCGTAGTTAGGTGACTCGTCGAATAATTTCGAGCGGCCTAACGGCATCGTTCAAGTTCCCTCGAAAATAAACGGGCAGCAGTGGCTTCGTCGGAAGGGCAGGGAGATGGCAACGTCTCGATTAAACACGAAACATAAAGAAATTGTGATAATTGAAATTAAGAACCGAGGGATTAAATTTTGAGACTCGCTGTAAGAGGAAAGAAGAGGAGGCGGCGCAATGGTGGATGATCACGGCTGAGGAGAGGAAGCGAGAGAGAGACGAGGTGGCGCAGCTTCTGTGCGATGGAGGAGGGGGCAGGGGAGGGCGTCGCTCTGCGTATGGCGGCGTGAAGGAGGGCGCGGCGCGGCGCTGCGGTGGGCGATGGCGGCGTGAAGACGAGGGCTGGAGACGGCGGCGCCAGGTGGGATGCGACGGCGGTGGCGTTGGAAGGCGACGGCGGCGCTTTTGTCGCGGTTGAAGAGAGGCGCGAGGCAATTTCCGATCGAAGGAGGAGGCGGCATCGTCGATTTCCGATTGAAGGAGGAGGAGGCGCGTTCTTCTCTTCCCAAGAGAGAGAAAACGCGTTTGGGAGAGAGAGATGAGAGAGAAAGGAGAAAAAAGAGCAACTATATTTGGGAATTTTGACTGAAGAAGAAATCTGCGTACACGGTTTTGGGAAAGGGCGGTTTATAGAAAATATCTTTTAATTATTTAATTAATTTAAAGGAAGGAAAAAAGTATATGGCTTGGATTAATTTTCTAATTAAATTTAATTCAAAAAGGAAAGTAATTTATGTGGTTAGGGTTTAATCCCTTTTAATTATGATATTTTCGTTCCTGTTTGATACGGTTAGGGATCGTTTAGTTTACGAGTTTAATCCCGATTTAATAATTAATACAGTTTTATAATTTGATTAATATTTAATTGCATTTGAATTATTCTCGATAAATTATACGGATCGAAATCCTAATTCTAACTTTGAATATTTAATTTCTCGTAATCCTTTATTCGTTTGAAAGATTTTATTCCTTTCTTCGAATTTAGGAATTTATAAAAGGGTATAAATTTAAATTACACAGTATCACACAAAAATAATAAAATTAAAAGAAACAAGATAATAATATAAAGATAAGGGTTCTAGGAATATAAAAGGTATAAAACGGGACGGGGTGTTACAAATATTAATATTCTAATGTAGTATGTACTAAGGGTTGTATTAAATAGTATTATTTGCAATTGCAAAATATTTTAATTCACGCTAGTGAAAAATGATGCATTATGCAAGAT
Source organism: Ballota nigra (assembly GCA_947034835.1). Lineage (NCBI taxonomy): Eukaryota > Viridiplantae > Streptophyta > Magnoliopsida > Lamiales > Lamiaceae > Ballota > Ballota nigra. Next base: position 49,831,441 of record OX344728.1, on the reverse strand, counting down.
AATATATGTGAGTGTGTGTGGTGTTTTTCAGAGTTGTGTTAACTGAAATATTGACAACATGCGCGACAACACAAGACGGTTACGAGCAGTTATGAACATATCTAAGTAGTTCTAAGTAGCGGAAGATTAAAACACCTTGCAAACGGAATTCAAAATTTATCATAGACTTAAATGCCTCATGGCGAAAAGCTTCACTATAACCGTGTAGTGATACAAACAAAGATCTAACATAAGATCTCAAAGTGTTGGGAAAATAGGGATGCCCGAAATCTATTCGGGATGAAATTTAAATACAAATTTAAATACAATTATTACTAGCATGAATTAATCCTAATTAATTCAAATAATAATTCCAACAACTAATTTAACATCATGCATGTTGAATTAATTCACATAAAATCTTGGTGGAATAAACAAGAATTTATGTGACTTACGTACCTCTTGTAGAATTGGCCTTTGAATAAACGGGACAATCACGATCTCGCTTTATCAACCCAAAAACCTTCTTAAGTATTTCCCTTTCGCCTTACTTGATCACCGGTGGGAGATGCTTTCAAGTAATTTAAATAACTAAGGAAAAAGAAAAATATCTATGCTCTTGATTTTTCCAACACATGGAATTATGTACTTGGGGATGAAATAATCACCCCTATTTATAAGCATAGTGGCCGAAAATATTAGGAATATTGGGCCTTGGAGAAAATCTTTTCTTAGACTCTAAGAAATCTTGAATATATCTCATATATTCTTTTCTCCACAATAAAATATTCCACAAAAATCTCACTAACCTTATTTACTTGTAAATTTCGAAAATTTCATGAAGAGATCCCAAGATTTGGATCTTCTTGAATATATGAGATATTCTTGTATTCCAAGAATACATATCTTCCATAATATATTTCCAAGAAAATCAACAAAATCTTCTCTCTCCTTCAATCATGATTTTCGAAAATTTAAGAAAAAAATCAGCATATTATTTTCTTTTTATTTTAATCACCTTATCATTATTGAGCTACTTAATGGGCTACTTGAGGGGCCTTTTAGGAGAATTAAGATTGGACCTCCTAATGGACTTCTGAATTTCAATATTGAGCCCCAATATAATTCAATCCATTAATATTAATTATTACCACTAATAAATTAATATTGCACTATCCATCTTAATCCATATTACGATAATATGGGCTCCCGATTATTATTTCCCGCGTTTAAGATTATCAAGTCCATTAATTAATTAAGCTTCTGAATAACTCTAAATTAATTAATATATTTCACCTTGGAGTAAAGACAGCTCAACATTATTATCCGTACCGAAGAAACTGATTCTTCACTTGCAAGATTTGGTACGATAAAACTTCTGAGCCTACCAAGGGGACTAATCACACGAGTCGTACTCGCACGCGTTTCTCCGTATTAAATCTTAGCAACCGTCGTATGATTAATATTACTGCCCAAAACACAAGGTTCGAAGTCACAATGATTCTCACCCAACATGAATCAAAGCAGTAACCATTAAGCACACACGGTCCTATTTAAGTGACGGAGATTAAGAAATCAACAACCACTGAGGTCTAATTCTTCACACTTCAGAACAGAAGAATTTATTCTCGTTGTAGGTCCTCTTCAACACATACTAAATGTGCTAGTGCAATCTCTTAGTCAAGACAGACCAATCTGAGACTTACACATCGACCTTTCACGGCGGATTGTTCAATTCCACCTAGGTCGTGAAAATGTACGTTTAGTTACAAGGAAACTGTTAATGTTATCTTCCGCGACCGGGTATCACCACATTAACTACAATGTAACTAGTACCATTATGAACTGTTTGCAATAAATATTCAACATTCAATCATATCTAAAGCATATGCGATAAAAGAATTATTCTCATAAAACAAGTGTTTGATACACGAGTTATACAAAGTAAAAGCATACTTTCACGTATAACTCCAACAATCTCCCACTTATACTTAAAGTCTGTTTTTTAATATACATCATGCATGTCTTAGTGTAGTAGCTCTACGTGACATCTCATGTCAACCTACACTAACCTAATAATTCCTCCCACTTATACTTAAAGCAGATTAACAATAGTCTTGACTCCCATTCCATCCACATGTCTCTCGAATGTACTCTGAGGCAGACCCTTTGTGAATGGATCCGCTAGGTTGTCACCCGACGCTATCTTTGCCACCTCTATATCTCCTCTCTTAATGATTTCTCGTATATGATGGTATTTTCTTTCTATGTGTTTGCTGGCCTTGTGGGCTCTCGGTTCCTTTGAATTTGCAACTGCTCCGGCATTGTCACAAAAGACAGTTATCTTGTCGGGCAAATTCGGAACAACGTCCAAGTCCACTCAGAAGTTCTTGAGCCAAACTGCCTCTTTCGCTGCTTCACAAGCAGCTACATACTCGGCTTCCATGGTCGAATCGGCGATGCATTTCTGCTTAACGCTTCTCTATGAAATGGCTCCTCCTCCCATGCAAAACACACTACCCGAGGTTGACTTTCTTGAGTCTATGTCTGATTGGAAATCCGAGTCCGTGTATCCCACGGGCACAAGACTATCTGACTGGTAAATCAGCATCCGCTCACGAGTTCTTTTCAGATACCTCAAGATGCACTTTACGGCAGTCCAATGGTCTTTCCCGGGATTACTTTGATATCCTGCCACCATGCCCACGGCAAAGCAGATATCCGGTCTCGTACACAGCATTGCATACATAAGGCTTCCTACGGCCGAAGCGTACGGAACACCTTTCATGTCATCTATCTCCGCTTGCGTCTTAGGGCTCATTTCTTTTGATAGATGGATTCCGTGTCTAAAAGGTACAAAACCTTTCTTGGAATCTTGCATGCTGAAACGCTTCAAAACAGTGTCAATGTATGAAGCTTGCGATAAGCCCAACATCCCCTTCTTGCGATCGCGAGTGATCTTGATCCCAAGGATGTGACCGACTTCCCCTAAGTCCTTCATATCAAATTGTTTTGACAGCCATACATTTACGTCTGACAATACCTTTACATTGTTTCCAATGAGCAGAATATCGTCTACGTATAATACTAAGAATACCACCGTAGTTCCGTCACGCTTCTTATACACACAACTTTTGAACTCGTTTTGATCAAACCCATAAGACTTAATCACTTGATCAAAACACTGGTTCCAAGTACGCGATGCTTGCTTAAGTCCATAAATGGATCTCTTAAGCTTGCATACGAGATTCTCTTGGCCTTTTTCAATGAAACCTTTGGGTTGTTGCATATAGATATCTATCCCGTCAAGACTCCCGTTAAGGAAAGCTGTCTTGACATCCATTTGCCAGATCTCATAATCTAGGTGCGCAGCGATCGACAAGAGAATACGGATGGACTTAAGCATAACTACAGGCGAAAAGGTCTCCTCATAATCGATCCCTTCTTTCTGAGTATACCCTTTGGCCACAAGCCTTGCTTTGAAGGTCTCTACCCTTCCGTCCGGTCCTCTTTTCCTCTTGTACACCCACTTGCATCCAATGGGTTCTACCCCACTGGGTGGTTCGACCAACTCCCACACTTGATTATGATCCATCGAACCCATCTCGGCTTCCATTGCCGTTTGCCATGACTCCGCGTCTTTGTCTTGGATTGCCTCGTCGTATGTCCATGGGTCTGATTCATCGCCGGGAACCAAATCCGAAGATTCTCCTATCCCCATGAATCTCTCGGGTTGCCTAGCAATCCTCCCACTGCGATGGGGTTCCGATTGTGAAGATGTGACATGTGGTACATCATCTTGTATACTTGGTATCGAGGTTTGACCTTTCAATTCTTCTAAGGTAATTTCACTTTTAGGCTTCCGATTGTTCATATAGTCTTCCTCGAAGAATTTAAAGTGTGTACTTATCACGGTCTTTTGATCCTTGGGACTATAGAACATACACCCTTTCGTTCCCGCAGGGTATCCTATAAACAGCCATAATTCCAAACGTGGATCCAACTTACCGGCTTCCTTGTCTAGCCGGACAACCCCAAATCCACAAATGACTTAGACTGGGCTTGCGCCCGGTCCACATTTCCATTGGGGTTTTAGGAACTGATTTGGATGGCACCAAGTTTAGAATGTAAGCCGCCGTTTCCAAGGCATTACCCCAAAATGACTTGGGTAAATCCGAATAACTCATCATGGATCTGACCATCTCTAAAAGAGTCCGGTTTCTTCGTTCCGCCACACCGTTCTGTTGAGGGGTTCCCGGTGCGGTTAACTGGGATACGATCCCTTCGTCCGATAAGTAGTTCAAGAATTCATCGCTGAGGTATTCGCTTCCACGATCTGATCGTAGAAACTTGATACTCTTTTCCCTATGTTTCTCGGCTTCGGACTTAAACTCCTTGAACTTATCAAAAGTTTCAGACTTATGCCTCATAAGGTAAATGTACCCATATCTCGAGTAATCGTCAATGAAGGTGACGAAATACTTATACCCCATTCTCGCTTTGATCGTCATTGGACCACACACATCGGTATGAACGAGTTCTAACACTTCCGTGGCTCTATTCCTATTGGCTCCAAATGCCCTCTTGGTTATTTTACCCTCTAAACAGGATTCACAAGTTGGAAACGGCTCGACTTGGAACGATTCCAAAGATCCATCTTTCACCAATCTCTCTATCCGCTTTAGATTAATATGACCTAGTCTAAGATGTCATAGAAGTGTTTCGTTCATCTTCAAAGAACACTTTCTTTTATTGCTCGAAATGATCGACGTGTTATTAGATTCATTATTTGAGTGGCGTGCACACTTAATCGTATAGGGATTGTTTACCAACGTTCCATGATAGATAGTAATATTCTTAAAAGAAATAGTAACAACTTTATTAAAAGTAACTGAATATCCATCAAAAAACAACTTAGAAACTGAAATTAAATTCTTCCTAAAGTTCGAAACATATAAAACATCTCTTAAAATTAAAACTCTATCTTCAAAAGATAGGTGCACGACTCCCACTGCTTCGGCTGCCACTCTCATAGTATCGCCCAAAGTGACGAGGATCTCATTCTTGCTAAGTAGCCGGATTAGCTGGAACCCCTGAAGAGTGAAACAAATGTGATTAGTTGCCCCGGTATCCACTACCCAAACGTGGGCAGCATACGCCGCAACATAAGTTTCAACGACTAAAGCATGAGACTTACCTTTCTTTACCGTCTTCTTAGGCTTAGAATAGGTCGCCCTCCAATGTCCCTTCTCACCACATTTGAAGCACTTACCCTAAGCAGTTTTCTTTCCACCTCCTTCTCCCTTCGCCTTAGGTTTCGCAACGGTTGGATTTGCTTGGGTCTGGCCTTTCGTCCTCTTTCTCTTCTTCCCTCCCTTGGGACCCGAAGAGGCAGACGGACCATTTGCCACCATAGCAACAGTTTGATGATCCATTAAAGTCTCCGCCGATACCAAAGCTTGAAAGAGCTCGGGCAAACTATTTGCCCGGTCATTCATTTGATAGTTCAACTGAAACTGCTCAAAGCTCTTCGGCAGAGAATGGAGAATGAAATCGACCCTAGGGAGATCAAATTCCGCACCAAGTACTCCCAACTTATTGAGATAACCCATCATCTCGATAACGTGATCCCTTACGGGCGTACCTTCCACCATCTTCAACGAAAGCATCTTTCGCATGGTGATTTGCCTAGCTGTACGGTTCTGATGTTTAAACATCGCTTCAAGATTGAGCATTATCTCAGAGGCGGTCTCCATGTGTTGGTGTTGGTGTTGCAACACATCTGACATTGAAGCCAGAATAGTACACCTAGCCATCTCATCGGAGTCAAACCAACTCTTATGCTCTTTCTTGACCGCCTTGCTCGCATCTTCGGCAGGCTATTGGGGCTTAGGAGTAGTAAGTACCCATTTGTGGTATTGAGCGGTTAGGATAATATCAAGATTACGTTTCCAATCAACATAGTTCTCACCAACAAGTTTGTTATCTTTAAGTATACTAAACAGTGGATTAAAAGGTTGCGACATGATGAACTGAGAATAAAACATACATTCATATCAATATCTAGAAAAATACGAAATTATCACATAATTCGATCACATCAATTATATTGAAACCTTAAAATAATATAATTATGCATCAGCCAACATCTCGAAATAATTTAAATACGCCACGAGGGGTGGTCTATACATTTAAATACATTCAAGCGGATCACAAACTTAAAAGTTACAAATCCTTAATTCAAAATTAATAGTTGGCTCCCACTTTGACCACATAAAAATTGACAGGGACTCCGAGGGGAGTTAGTTAATATCAATTTCTTATGCCTAAGTAATAACCATAATTAAATACAGGATTATTATTTCGCTTTGAGCAAGCCACTCGTGGTGAGGGTCAATACCGCCACTAGTAATAATCCACAATCATCCTTTCGGAATTTATTCATGTGAAATCCGTTCTTTTGGCCGATCCGAGGGGAAATGTAGTCCAAAAGAACTTCACAAATAAATAAATTATGGAGGCCAAATTAATCCAATTTTAATATCCGGAATAAAATTGCGATTAAATAAACATACTTAGTAATTTTCGAAAGTAAGGTTTTTCTTGGACAATAAAATTCATGCAAACACATTATAACAGAAAATAATAAGTGCACGAAATAAAACATCCATCAAAACAAAATTAAACACATTGGAGCACTCAAATCCAATTGCCACAGTTTAATTTCTTCACGTCTTGATACGAAATATCGTCCTTGTTGCTTTCCGTCGTTCGTCTCGACATGCTCCAACTCGAACAGCAACACTTCATCAAAAATAGCATCGTTTGGGGTTCGGGACGACGTTTAAAATCACACAAAAAATGCAGAACTGAAATTAATTTTAAAAAAAAATTCCACGGCCCGAGATACGGCGCGCGTCGGCCCACGGAGTGGGCCCGCGCGCCACCCGGCACGGCGCCCGTGCGCCCGCGCCCCATCGTGCGCCCGGGTCGTGGGCCCGGGTCGTGCACCTCGCGCACCCCGCGCACCGGGTTTCGCCGTTCGTTCTCATTTCTCACCCCATGCATGATTTTACGTCCATGCATGCGCCGCGCATGCATGCGTCGTCCGGGTACACCGTCTTTAATTCTTCGTTCTTCGTCTCGATCCGGTTACAATTTATTTTACAAAAAAAATAAATACTAGATCTAGACTAGTCTATTACAATGATCAAATCAAAATAAAAACAACTAATCTACTCGTGGATTTTCTCACGAGAAAAACGAATTCAAACGAATCCAATTAAAAACAATTAATTCACACGCATGAAAAATTAACAACATTAAAACCATGACAATTGGATACCTGCAAAAAAGATCTAGCAATTCTACTATCCAATTTTAATTTAATGTCTAACAATTTAAATTCCAATTTAAAGATCAGAGCCCGAAACCGTTGTTCTGATACCAGCTGTTGGGAAAATAGGGATGCCCAGAATCTATTCGGGATGAAATTTAAATACGAATTTAAATACAATTATTACTAGCATGAATTAATCCTAATTAATTCAAATAATAATTCCAACAACTAATTTAACATCATGCATGTTGAATTAATTCACATAAAATCTAGGCGGAATAAACAAGAATTTATGTGACTTACGTACCTCTTGTAGAATTGGCCTTTGAATAAACGGACAATCACGATCTCGTTTTATCAACCCAAAAACCTTCTCAAGCATTTCACTTTTGCCTTACTTGATCACCGGTGGGAGATGCTTTCAAGTAATTTAAATAACTAAGGAAAAAGAAAAATATCTATGCTCTTGATTTTTCCAACACATGGAATTATGTACTTGGGGATGAAATAATCACCTCTATTTATAAGCATAGTGGCCGAAAATATTAGGAATATTGGGCCTTAGAGAAAATCTTTTCTTAGACTCTAAGAAATCTTGAATATATCTCATATATTCTTTTCTCCACAATAAAATATTCCACAAAAATCTCACTAACCTTATTTACTTGTAAATTTCGAAAATTTCATGAAGAGATCCCAAGATTTGGATCTTCTTGAATATATGAGATATTCTTGTATTCCAAGAATACATATCTTCCATAATATCTTTCCAAGAAAATCAACAAAATCTTCTCTCTCATTCAATCATGATTTTCGAAAATTTAAGAGAAAAATCAGCATATTATTTTCTTTTTATTTTAATCACTTTATCATTATTGGGCTACTTGAGGGGCATTTAAGGAGAATTAAGATTGGACCTCCTAATGGACTTCTGAATTTCAATATTGAGCCCCAATATAATTCAATCCATTAATATTAATTATTACCACTAATAAATTAATATTGCACTATCCATCTTAATCCATATTACGATAATATGGGCTCCCGGTTATTATTTCCCGTGTTTAAGATTATCAAGTCCATTAATTAATTAAGCTTCTGAATAGCTCTAAATTAATTAATATATTTCACCTTGGAGTAAAGACAGCTCAATATTATTATCCATACCGAAGAAACTGATTCTTCACTTGCAAGATTTGGTACGATAAAACTTCTGAGCCCACCAAGGGGACTAATCACACGAGCCGTACTCGCACGCGTTTCTCCGTATTAAATCTTAGCAACCGTCGTATGATTAATATTACTGCCCAAAACACAAGGTTCGAAGTCACAATGATTCTCACCCAACATGAATCAAAGCAGTAACCATTAAGCACACACGGTCCTATTTAAGTGATGGAGATTAAGAAATCAACAACCACTGAGGTCTAATTCTTCACACTTCAGAACAGAAGAATTTATCCTCGCTGTAGGTCCTCTTCAACACATACTAAATGTGCTAGTGAAATCTTTTAGTCAAGACAGACCAATCTGAGACTTACACATCGACCTTTCACGGCGGATTGTTCAATTCCACCTAGGTCGTGAAAATGTACGTTTAGTTACAAGAAAACTATTAATGTTATCTTCCGTGATCGGGTATCACCACATTAACTACAATGTAACTAGTACCATTATGAAATGTTTGCAATAAATATTCAACATTCAATCATATCTAAAGCATATGCGATAAAAGAATTATTCTCATAAAACAAGTGTTTGATACACGAGTTATACAAAGTAAAAGCATACTTTCACGTATAACTCCAATACAAAGTGAGGGTAAGGTGACAATACACCGCCTAAACAGATCTACGATGACTAGAAAACTGATCACACTCAGACCCTAATCTAGTCTATTTTCGATCCCAATACTGATAGGATCGTTGCAGCGCTCGACCAGCACAAAAGATAATAGTAACTGCCCTTCTACACTAGATGTACTTGAACACTCGATAGTGTAGCTCTCGTTTACTACTATGTGGCTTGTTTCCCCTAGTTTTTCCTTCGTCTATCATCTGGTATTTATTGATGTAGGATCCACCGGAAGTTACAATTACTAGATCAATTTGGAATGACCTAGAAACAATTTCCTCCACTAACTCCATGATTAAGAATAACCGCTCATGATGTATTTGATCTCCTCACTTGATACCCGCAGCCGCATGACCTGGAATATTCTATGTCTTCATCCTGCGAAAACAACACCAAACACAACATAGAACAAAAGTGTTAGTGTTAGGAGAAATGGCAAATTCAGTAATGTTATCCAAAATGTTGCCTAAACATTTTTTACAACACTGACATAACATTAACAATATCAATGTTCTAATGTAGTATGTACTAATGGTTGCAGTAAGTAGTATTATTTGCGATTGTGAAATATATTAATTCATTTTTGTGAGAAATGTTGTACTATGCAAAATAATATCAATGTTCTAATGTAGTATGTAATTATGGTTGCACTAAATAATATTATCTGCAATTGTAAAATATTTTAATTCATTTTAGTGAGAAATATTGAATTGTGCAAGATAATATCAACGCCCTAATGTAGTATGTATTAATTGTTGCACTAAATAGTATTATTTGTAATTTTGAAATATATTAATTCAATTTAATGAGAAATGATGTATTATGCAAGATAATATCAATGTTCCAATGTATTTTCCCGTAAAAAAATAAAATGTTCCAATGTATTTTGTACTAATGGTTGCAATAAATAGTATAATTTACAATTGTAAAACATTAAATGTATCATTTTAGTGAGAAATGACGTATTATGCAAGATAATATTAATATTTTAATGTAGTATGTATTAATGGTTGCACTAAATAGTATTATTTGCAATTTTGAAATATTTTAATTAGTTTTAGTGGGAAATGATATATTATGCAAGATAATATAAATGTTCTAATGTAGTATGTACCATTTAAACACTTCCAAATTTTCTAATTTTCAAGAAAAAGTAAATTAATTAATTTATTTTTGCAATATTCACCACATTTTTAAAAACATTTACTTTTTTTTAAAGTTATCTTACATTATCACTATTATATATATATATATATATATATATATATATATATATATATATTCAACACTTTTATAAAAATTCAGAATTTTTAAAATTATTTTACTGAAGAGCATGAGTTGAAGGGTATTGATTGTTTCACTAAATAATATTAGTTATTTTTACTAAATGATGTTAATTCTACTAAAAAATATTGTATATTGATTTATGTATGAATAAGTTTCACATTGTACATAATAAAATTAAATTGTTGATGATAATTAAAATTGATTATTATTACTAGATTTTTTTTTTACTTAAAATTTGACGTATTTAAAATATCAAATTGAATAAGATTGAACTGTTTGATCTTATCTAAAATTAATCATACATATATTTTTTTTATTTTTTTACGGACATTTAATAGATTTTATAAAAAATATAACCGCTCTTATACTAATGTAGAATAATTCTCCCCCACCTGACCACTAAAATAATTCCACTCCCTCAAATTCCAATTTATTCTCCATTAAATAAGGTCAAATTATTAATAATTTTTTTTTTAAAATTTGACTTGTTCTCCAATACATTTATTAGATAAAATCGATTTACTTTTTTTTTTTTTTCAAAATTTAACTATACATAATATTTTTTAGGTGAATTGTTTGTGTGTAATTAATGTCTAAAATTTCAGTTCGTAGACAAATTGCATTAGGTTGAGGAATTAAGTGCCTACATGATCAGAGAAATGAGTTCAAATAGTATGTTTAAATAATAAATTATAAATAATATGTTTAAACCATAAATTATAAATAATATGTTTAACCCACAAATTATAAATAATGTGTTTAAACCATAAATTATAAATAATATGTTTAAACAATAAATTATAAATAGTGTGTTTAAACCATAAATTATAAAAAATGACCCAGGTTATTGACACTACAAAATGAAGTAAATACACTACACAAAATTTAATTCCTAAAGCAAATACTTGAAATGACAATATTATCCTTCTAGCCTTCCCTCCAAAACTAATTTTAGTGAATACACTCCACCTAATTTTCATAATCCATGTTCGAACAAGGAACAATTTCGAGCAATACAAACGAACTTCATAGTTCAAGAATGTGACCCATTGTCAATCGACCACTAGGCGTTTGAAATGTGTTTTGTCGGCCTACATTGTAAGGATGAACGATATGTAAGTGTTTTGGTATTTTTTAGAAACTAGGTTTTTTAAATGTTGAATAGTATATTTTTTGTTGGTGCTATGATGTTTTTCATGCATATTATTATTCATTGAGTGTATAAAATTGTATGGGTATGATAATATTATTGTTGTTTGTTTGTTTCGAACAAATTTTTTTTTAAAAAATCGCGATTGCACTTGTTCAACTCTGGTTATCCTAACATGACCATAATGTTCGAAATTTTTTTCCGAACATGAACATAATTTTCGGAAAAAAAATTTGAACAAAAGTGTTCGAAGTTTTTTTCCAAAAATTGTGTTCATGTTTGGAAAAAAAATCTGAACATTATGGTCATGTTCGGATAACCAAAGCCAAACAACAGTCATCGCGATTTTTGAATTTGATTGACGACAAGCGGACAACAGCAGAAGACGGTGGGGCAGGAGATGAGTTCTTTGCAACGGCGATGGACGGTGGTGTTGTGTCTATGGGCTACAGTGTTGTGGCCGTGGCTATGGACGACGGCGAAGGATGTTGAAGATTGGAGTGTATTCAAAATATGTAGGGTATTTTAGGAATAAAATGTAGTGTATTCATCCTAAGTGTAGTGAGTTTATCCATGTAGTGTATTTACTCCACATTGTAGTGCCAATAACCTGGGCCATAAAAAATATGTTTAAGCTATAAATTATAAATAATATGTTTAGTAATTACTTTGTAGCCTACATGATTACATTGCATAATAATTGTATTAGAATTATAAATAAGAGAAATGAGCCAAAATAATTTAAACAATAATGACCCAAAATTATAAAATATAATGGGCCGAAAAAAATAAGCTAATGGGCCTAAAGTGTGAAGACCCAAAAAAGAAGTGTGCATTGTGTGTGAAGAAGGTGTGCAACACATGTGCACAATGCCAATCATTGGCCTCCTCGAAAACTGTGAAATCATAAAAAAAAATGGGGGTTAACGTGGGCTTGCCGGGTGACTGGACCAAGTACACCAATGTACCTAGGACTCCCTAGAAAAGCCCCATAATTTAAAACAATTGAAATGATTTGTCTCCCAGTCCATAAAACTCGCACTCTTCTCCAGCGAAAATATCTTGGTGATGCCAATTTCAAACATGATTTTTTTTAACTCTTTGAACACTTTGTCCAAGTCCACCAATTCTTCTTTGAAGATAATACAATTTCTTGCTTTCCGATGCAGTCACACGCTACATTCCTAAATGTTAGTAGACGGTTGTTTTCTCATCTTTCCTTTCTTTAATTCATGAAATTGAATAAGGTTTAGACCCAGCTTTGGCAAAAATATCATACTTAAACTCATTCAATTCGTATATTTCATCCAGAAAAGATGAGAAAACTAACATTCGAATAATGTATATCTGCAAGACTCAGGTTCCAAATTGCAAAAAATGCACAAATTGTAAACCTGTGGTGGGATAATGTTTCTTCTTTGCAAGAGATCAACCTTTGGTATGCTTTCCTTGATCACTTTCCAGACATGTACCCGAACATTTGGTGGTTCTCCACTTCTCCATATTGTCTTAAACTCTTCTCTTTGTACGTTTCCTCCACCTATCTTCATGTTGAGCAACCAGTTGTATGTTTCATTTACGTTATAAATTCCATCTCTAGTTTTATTCCATCACCACCTATCTGATTCTCCTTGTCTTGGTTTGTATCTGCTTAACAACATACAAAGATCATCAAGCAATTCGATATCTCTTCCATTAAGTTCCTTTCTCCACCTCTAGTTCCAGTCCCATCCTTCCTCCTCCACTCACTCATATCCCTAACTTTCACCTCCTTATCTAAATTTAATCTAAACAGCCTACTAAATTTATCCTTAAGAACTTCCTCCCTGCCCACTTATCCCTCCATAAATAAATCTTTCTACCCTCTCCTAATCTTTTCTCAAGACTATTAAAAGATCAACTTTCATTCTCCCCCTCCATACGTTGTAAATGAGTCGAGTCGAGATGAACACACTAGTGTGCAAGTTTGTTTGAAATATTATCGAGTTTTGATATGCATATTTGAGCTTTTTTTTATAACTTATCGAGTTGAGCTCGAATGAGCTTTAATCTAGTCAAACACAAGTCGAGCTCGAGTAGTTTGATATTTTTACACTTGTTTTATTTATTTTTAGCTATCGAGTTCGAGTTCAACCCGAGCTTTATACTATTTCGAACGTAAATTTATATTCAAGCTTGTTTGGTATCTATTTCGAATCAAGTTCAAACGGGCTTTTAATGAACGATCTCGAGTATCTAATAATTTGGTTTGATTTTCAACCCTAAACACAATCCTCCCGCAAATCCAATTTAATTAAGATTTAAGATAGTTATATTGATTTTTTTAAGACTGACAATTAGTTTAAAATTATTTTAGAGTAAATCTTGCGTGAGACCGTCTTATGGTGATATGAAATATAAATTGGACATGACACAGTAACACTATAAAATGGATGAATGTTAATTTGTGTTAAGTTTTTGCCTTGTTTGAGTAGGTCTTGCGTAAGACCATCTTATGGTGAGACATAACATAAATTGAACATTGGTGCATTAACACTTTAAAATGAATGAACGTTAGTTTGTTTTAATTTATGAACCGTCTCACTATAAGACCATCTCACACAAATTTCTGCGCAAAATATTGTGTGAAAAACTTGTTTGAAGAATTTTAGTTATTTAAATAAAGGGTATTAATTGTTTGATTACAAAATATTAATTTTGAAAAGTATTAGCTATTTCACTAAAGCATATTAATTAAAGAATATTAATTGTTTCATAGAAAAGTAATATTTATTTAATAAAAAATTAAGTATTATTTAATAAAAAGTTAAGGTGTAAACTATTTTCACGGTGAGATATGTTCTCATAGTAACAACTCTTTTGCGAAATCTGCTTCACAAGTCCATGCAAGAGAGAATATTACTCTGTCCATTTTAAATAAAATTATATCCCTTTAATTAGAATGAGACAGATAAAAAGTACGAAGGTATATGAGATAAATTGTGAAATTATCTTTATCAATCAAGTTGGATAGATTAATTTTATTTATGTTTTTTTTTTAGAAGTCTGGAGTTAAAGGAATCATATTGAAACTTACCTACAACTACAACAGATCATTTGAATCGCCATATTGTTTATACTGAAAAGTGTAGGCTGATTACATTGATTTTTAGTATGGTTAGATTACGCTGAAAAACTTACACTGAAAACCGATTTTCAATGTAATCAAATCATACTTTTCAGTGTAAACAATCTCAACTGTTGAGTGAGTGCACCATGCACCAAGTGCACAAAAGAGTTACTCAATTTGAATTTAACCTCACTCACTTTAAATTTATTTTATTTTATTTTCACTAAATAAGTGAAGCAATCTTAAAAGAAACTATCGTTTTATTATATGAAGCAATTCCGTAAACTGAATAGAATCAAGCATGTGTAAACTCAAATAGCATGCAATAATATGAAGAAAATAAAAACAAAAAACAGCTTAAACTGATTAATTCATAATCTGGGCACGGTTTCGTTGTTGTAGCATACTTTTTTTAATCAAGTTGGATAGATTTTTATAGTATGTTAAAAGGTTGGAGTTAATAGAAACCTAAATATTACCTAATACTCAACCCCTTCTTTCCCTTCTTCAATCCTTTGAATTTCTTCTACATTTGTCTCTAAACCGTGATAGAACTACAGAACAGGATCCCATTACGAAGTCAAATTTTCCAAGTCATTACGACAAATCTGTGTATCAATACTCAAGATATATTGGAACTTACCTACAACCTGTGTAACAGGAAAAATGAATGGAAATGAAGACAAAAATAATAAGATCAAGGAAGGATGCGATCAAACACATCGTAGCTGGCTAGCTAATCGAGCATGTAAATTCTGGAAGCGATGTCTTGAACCAGCCAATCGAAACCTTGGAGCAGTCCTTCCCCAGTGTACGCACTACATCCCACAATTTTCCAGTGTCTGCTATTATCCATGGCTTCCAAGTTGAGCACCTGCAACAACCACATGTAAAATCTTATAACGTGGTTGAATTTAGAAACAAAACATACTTCAAGATCTGAACATGGTAAACAAATTTTCATTTCCAAATCAACCCTTTGTTGACACTATATAATGAAAATGATGGGTTTTCATATTCTCATTATTTCCATCTCTTAACTTGCCAAACAGCCCCTTGATCTTGAACAAAAGAACACGGGTATTTATTCGATGTAAACCCTAACAAAGAGATCGGTCCCCCTAAAGTACAATGAATACGAGCAAACAACCAGTTATAACTTATAACCAACTCAGAGCCAATGGAGTGTGTAATTTTAACTTGTACAGAAGAACATGTGGAATAGTTTGTAAAAGGGAACATGTATGAACTTAAATGAATCATACACTTCCATTCATGTACATCTATTGCTGGAGGGAGTACATTGCAAAAAAGAAAATATCTTTTCCGAAAATATTACCAGAAATAAATCCACTAATTGGCCAAAAAAATTAAAAAAAATTACTTAATGCAAAATATTGAATACTTAAAGATAATTGCCACACCCTTACCTTGGCTATCTCATCGGGAGATAGTGAACCTTGTATGTCCTGTTTATTTGCAAAAATCAACAATGACGATCCTGATAGTCTCTGCAAGGAAAAAATGAAACTTCAATTAGAGATTAACAATTGTACAGAAACTGAAATGGAGAAAGTATAAACTTTTGTTCTGAAACAAGATTTCCTCTTTGCACACAAAAAACTTTAGTACCATATATAAAAAGAAAATAAAAAACATCTACACTCAGTATTCTTCATTAGGTAATAGGAATGTAATCCCATAAAGTAGTAGAATTTTATTACCTAAGTCAAATTTTGATGGGACAAACTGATATGGTATACATTTCCCCACATGTTCCCAACATGTCTACAAAAATATCGATCTTTTTTATCAAATTCTCAAACCATAAAAGCAAAGCTAGAGTTGTATTTTCTCAATTTAAAATTTACATGTGAACTTTTGTTAACACACATGATGGCAACATAAATGAGCCCCAGAGAAGAAAAATATGCAGAAACATTAGATTCTCACTTCTTTGAGAATATCTAGTAAAGATGTGATTTGATTAAGCACAACGCAAAATTTTCAATAATGAAGTGGAAACATAGAAACAACCAAACTGCAATCTTAGCCAGCATTATTCTATAAATGTCTTCCAATCATGATTTACCTATGATGAGAAGTAATTTTATTAACCCTGCATACCATAAGAATCCATGTCCATAGAACCAAGCTTGTGCATAATATGTTGTGGCTGTCATCAAACTAGATGTATAATCTAAGGTGTACTAAGATATACAAGTTCTTGAATTCATTCCACTAAAGGACACAGTAACATGACAAAGTGCTTGCAGAAAAAGAAAATGACATTATATAACATCAATTACAAAAGAACTAACACTATCTATTGATGAGGAATTTGAGATTTCAGTATTTATTTGGGTATGAAACGTGATGAGATTTAGGCACACCAAAGTTCTAACAGTAGCACCCCATTGGCTATAGTAACCTTCTAAAGCTCCTTAATAAGTCACCAGATTCAGATAACTTATATTATAGCAGCTGCGTAATATGGAAAGAGAGAATGCACCTCTTCTTTGAGAAGATTTTCCAATTCATATCTGCAATCGTCCAACCTCCTGAGGTCTGAACTATCCACCACCCAAACTAACCCATCGGTTTGCTCGAAATAGTTCCTCCAATACGACCTTATCATTTTCTGCCCTCCAACATCCCATATGTTCAAAGTGTATCTACAAGAATGCCACTAATCACATTACTTCAATCATCTCTTTAAGAAAACAAAACTACAATAAGGAACTCTTTAAGTTATTTTCAACCTTAGAGCATATATTTACTCATATTTCCTTTTCAATTATAATTACAATTCATTTGATAACCTTCTTCATCTATGAAATCGTAAGCCTGGATGATGCAAAACTCCTCTAATAAACAAGTCATGGATTTCCACAGTTAACAAACAAGTCTAACATCTCTATCAACCCACCCTAATTATTAAAAAAAAAAAAAAGAATATTATTAGTACAGAAGGAAAAAGGAAAGGCAAAGGAAACAAAAGCATACTTATCATATGCCATGGTTTTAATGTTGAATCCAAGTGTAGGGCTGATTACGCTGGTATCTTCACCATTGATCTTCATCACAATCGTTGTCTTTCCGGAATTATCGAGACCTCTACAGAAAACCAAGAGAAGTACATGAACTAGTGCAATTAAATGATAAAGGCTACATTTTCTTCAATAAAATGGAAACGGAACAGAGCTTCATTACACCATGAGAATACGCATCTCCTTCTCTTTGCGCTTAATTTTACGGATTATGCTGAGAAGACCCATCCTTTTACGCCGAGAAAAAAGTCCGGGAAAAAATGTGGGATTCTTCACTTCACCTTGAGTGCTGTAACCTCTCAACCAGGATTTCTCTGCTTACAACTGATGACGGACACAAAATTAAGAAATTAGGGATCAGGCAAGTGGAGAACTAATTGAAAATTGCAATCATTCAAAATCAGTAACAAAGACTAGGTTTGAATAATTAAAATATGGAATAGATCTATAGTTTTTACCAAGATCAAAGAAATTTCACTGCAATTGGGAGTATCCACGTATTTGGTGTGTGCGAGCGACAAGTTCTTGCAGTGAGATTTCTTATTTACAAATTAAGCTTTAAATAGGCTATCCTTAATCCGGGTTCAGGAGTTGTAATTGGGGGTTTAAGTTTTTAATTTGGGATTTTATTCTCCCCAAATTTAGTTTCCAGTTTTACGATTCAACCCAAACATTCAACGCAAAGTATTATATGAAAATATAAGCACTTTAACAGAAAATCAAGAATGGGGTGTGCTAATCAAACTGAGGAATGTATAAAGTGACGAGCAACTATTTCGACGAACAACTTATAGGCGAACATGTTTTAAGATCCGAGGCCAGACTTGACCGTTTAACCAATTCGCAGGTGACGAACAACCTTGACAAAAAGAGGTGTATGAAAACGAACAAGGAACCAAGATTCCAAAGCTCATCTCAACATGAAGTTCAATCGAATAACTTCCAAGCCACATCCACAAAAGGCGAACAACTTTTGTTGAAAGACCATACTGGATCAATTAAGCCGACCTGGACGAACAACAATGAAGACTTTGTAACTAAGATTCAACTTAGATAAGGTCAAACAAGGTCAAATGACACTTATCTAGCATGCAAGCTAGGAAGTCCAAGAGTCATGGACACCTCCTGCTTGCTAGTCTCTATAAATAGTTGTTCTCCAGCTAAGAAATACAAGTTCAAATTCACAAATATTCCCAAAACACACACAAACATAACTAAACGTACACACACACAAAATAAATACGATTTCGACTTTCGTATTTACGATTTCCTAACCCAAATCTTCGATTTACCATTTACGGTGGTAATCAATCACACGTTATTGATTGGTGGTCTTAAACCGAACTAAAACAGTCACTAATCCTCTCTATTAAACTTTGATCACCAACAATTTGGCGCTAGAAGGAGGGTTCGAACCTTCGATTAAGTGTGATTAATCAAGAACTTCAAGTTTGAAAACTTGAAGATTTGAAGAAGTCCTCAAGAAATCTTTGAAGATTCAAGCAAAAGTGTTCTTGGTGTTCTTCAATATAAAATTTGAAGATAATTTAATTTAAAATGCCTCAATCCAAGGAAACACAAGGTTCGCGCTTGTCAAGGAGAGCATCTCCTACTCGGGCTTCGTCAGCAGGCCATCAAGATCGTGAACCTAGACATGCGAACAGATCAAGGCTGACAGCTTTAGACCATAACCTTCCACCAAAATTGGAGGCCCTGGCGAGCAACCCTAATGAACTGGCTAAGACCATTGCTGCTCTCCAAACTATCCAGAGACAGCAAGAACAAAATAGACCATCACAAGCAAGGTCCAGGGCTAAACCCATGGAAGTTGTTAGAGCCAGATCTGTTAGGGACGGACAACGTGAGGTGGACAGTGCCCAAGTCCGGCGTGATAAGGGCAAAGCCAAGGTGGTTGAACCAAGAGAGGGCCAGGCTGAGTCAGCACATGGGCGAGCAACAATGTCCAACCATGGAACAACCCGTTCCAGTGCCCAGGATAGACTTGGCCAACCTCAGTATCAAGAGAAAGTTGCTCGTCAAGGAGCAGAACATGGGCGAGCAACATTTGAACAACCTCGCCCATCAATCCATGAAAGACTCTCCCAATCTGCCTTCAGGCGCCTAGGGCCAAATGCGGCGAGCAACACTAGAAAGCAGCTCCAGGACGTGCCCGCTCCGAGTGAGGGACTGCGACGAGCAGAAAGGCTTGTGCCTTTGCTCGCCGAACAGCCTCCAAGCCAGGGGGCATCTTTGGATGAGCTGTCAAGCCTGAGAAGGGCTGTGGAGAGTATGCAGGGGCAATTGGACCAACAAAGAGGAGTGGGGACGACCAACTTGCCATCTTCTCCATTATCATCTATTATTCTGAAAGCCCCAATTCAGAAAAGATCCAATTCCCGGTAAGTATATAGTATGATGGCATTGCTGACCCCCGGGTTCATTTGACGAAGTATTCAAATTATATGATCTCGGTGGGAGCCAGTGATGCCACCCAATGCTGAAACTTCCCATTGACTCTGGGGGACCGAGTGCACAAGTGGTTTTCAGCAATGCCACCAGCATCTATCCACTCGTTCATCCAACTAAGTCGAGAGTTCCTCTCCCATTTCTCAACGGCGGGATCATATTTGTCCCAAAAATACCGGTTGTCGGACCTAAAGCAAAATGATGAAGAGTCGGATCGGGCGTTTATGGAAAGGTTCGACAAAGTGCTGTTGGAGGGGGAGCCCATCAGCAAATATACAAAAATCATCGCTGTTATGGCCGGGTTGAAGAAAGGGTCGAAGTTATGGAAAGAGGTACGTCTGAAGTGCCCGAGGAGCTATGCCGAATTCAGGAATCAAGCCGGCATATTCGTTTCCATGCATGAGGCCTTGCAAGCAAACTTGGGAGAAAACAAAGCTGATCCCAAGGAGAACAACAAGAAACCTGGCGGAACGGGCTACCGAGTCCCGAAGAACATGAAAGCATTCAATGAAGGGACGGAGTTTAAGGAAAAATTGAACCAGGTGCTAACAGTGTCAGTTGATACTGTATATGAAAATGTGAAAGAGAAGGAGTTGCTCTCCCCTTCGCGAAGAATCCGTCAGGATACCGGTAAACTCAACCCTAACAAGTATTGTGCCTACCATCAAAGCGTGGGGCACTTTACTAGTGAGTGTAGAGATTTGCTCAAACAACTTTGGCGGTTTTACGAGGAGGGAAAGCTCTCCGATTTTGTTAAAAGACAACCTGGAAAGAGAGCCCGGGAGAACAACTCCGAAGATGAGGATAATGATCAGCCTCAGAAAAATAATAAACCCGGGCGACCAGTTCCAGCCGTTGCTGCTCGTCCACTGGAGGACCTATACATGATGGAACCCGCGGGACCAGCGGGAGGATGTTCTGATGGACGACCGCCAATCTCCAACCGAAAAAGAAAAGCCGAATTGCGAGCGATCGACCAAGTACAAGGAATGAGGGTTAAACCATCCATCATGCAAACAACAGAACTGACCTTTACTGAAAAGGATTTGGAGGGAATATTGACCCCCCACAACGATTTGCTCGTGATCTGTGCTAGGATCATGGAGACCAGAGTGCACAGATTGTTGGTGGACACCGGAGCCTACACCAATATTCTTTTCAAGAAGACGCTCGATCAACTTGGAGACTACTCGGGCTATATACGAGATTCAAATCATAGAATCTAAGGCTTCAGAAATGCTGTAACAGTCCCGTTAGGGGAGATTAGGTTGTCTGTTCAGCTTGTAACGATCGAGGAACCCGAGAAAAATATAACAAGAATGATAGATTTCTTGGTCGTAGATCAGGAATCGACTTATAACGGGTTTCTTGGTCGACCTTTTCTAAATGAATTTAAAGCTGCATGTTCAACTTACCATTATTGCCTAAAGTTCCCAACAGCAAGTGGAGCAGGCACGATCAAGGGAGATCAAAGAAAGGCTCGGGAATGCCTCCTGTAGTTACAAGCAAAGCACGCATTGGTATCCATGATGGAAGCCACCAC
Source organism: Ballota nigra (assembly GCA_947034835.1). Taxonomy (NCBI): domain Eukaryota; kingdom Viridiplantae; phylum Streptophyta; class Magnoliopsida; order Lamiales; family Lamiaceae; genus Ballota; species Ballota nigra. Next base: position 49,809,664 of record OX344728.1, on the reverse strand, counting down.
CAGCTATTCTGTTGATGAACCATCAATACTAGAGAGCATGATGGACATTGAAGATGACCATATGGATACGGACGAACAACACCTTGACGAGCAAGTGTTGGACGAACAACTTATCACCACCCCTGGAGAACTTCACTCTGACAAACAACAAAGGGGTGGCGACGAGCAACACTCACCAGATGACTTGGAGGGCCAGGTGTTGACTAACAATAATGAGTCAATACCAACAGATGATCTAGATCACCGCCTGGGAGCAGATCCCATGAGCATCTAAAATGATTTCAGTCCTGAGGGACCAATACTTGATCCTCGTTGGAAAGGACAAAAATGACGAGCAACTCCAGTTGAAGAACTGGAGGCATTCAAAATTAATCCTGAAAACGAAGATCTCGAATTTTACATAGGATCTGAGCTCCCTGAGCCTTACAGATCTCGAATGAAAGATTTCCTCAGCAAGAATCTAGATGTTTTCGCTTGGTCTCATGCAGACATGGTGGGAATAGATCCAAAGCATGCTTGCCACAAGCTTAATATCAATCAAGCAAAAAAGTCTGTCCATCAGAAATGGAGAAAATATGGCCCAGACAAATACCAAGCTTTGAATGAAGAGGTGAAGAAGTTGTTAGACAACGACCTAATCCGACAAGCACTCTGTCCACAGTGGGTAGCAAACCCAGTCCTTGTGAGGAAACCAAAAGGGACCTGGAGGCTATGCATAGATTTTAGGGATCTGAATGCAGCATGCCCGAAGGATAACTTTCCTCTCCCTCATATTGATCAATTGGTGGACATCACTGCGGGTCACGAGATGCTAACATTTATGGATGCCTTTGCCAGGTACCATAAAATCCCAATGCATCCAGACGATCAAGAAAACACAGCATTTTACACGAATAAAAACTTGCTGTGTTGGAAAAGAATTCCCTTCGGCCTCATCAACGCCGGAGCAACATACCAGAGGTTGGTGAACAAGATGTTCGACAAACAAATCGGAGATACGGTAGAAGTCTATGTAGATAATATCGTAGTCAAAAGCCCCCGAAAAGAAGATCATCTCCAGCATTTGACCCAGGTGTTCGATATTCTTTGACATTATAACATGAAGCTGAACCCGAAAAAGGGCAGCTTTGGAGTCCATTCCGGAAAGTTCCTGGGCCATCTTGTTAGTCAACGAGGGATTGAAGCCAATCCAATAAAAGTCAAAGCTTTCGTGGATATGCAACCACCACGTTCAGTAAAAGAAGTGCAAAGGCTCACGGGATGCCTAGCAGTTTTGAACCGGTTCATATCCAGATCGGGAGACAAATGTCGTCCATTCTTTGAAGCCATCAAGAAAGGAAAGTTCACATGGACTAACAACTGTCAAAAGGCATTTGACCAACTTAAGGACTACCTGGGAGATGTTAAAATTCTATCAAAACCTACTCCAGGAGAAAAGCTCTACATGTACCTAGCAGCATCAGAAGTGGCAATCAGCTCTGTTCTGGTATGAGAGGACGGCAAATTCCATCAACCAATCTACTACGTCAGCCAAGCCTTACACGAAGCGGAGATCAAATACTCTCCGACAGAAAAGCTGGCATACGCACTTGTCATGAGTGTGAGGAAGTTACGACCATACTTCTTTGATCATCAAGTTGAAGTGTTAACAACTTTCCCACTCAGATAAATTCTCCATCGCCCCGACACAGCTGGTCGTCTATTAAAGTGATCACTAGAGATTAGCCAATTCGGGGTGACCTATGCTTCTCGAACAACGATCAAAGGGCAAGCTCTAGCCGACTTTATAGTCGAGCTAACTTTCTCGCCAGATCCGACGAGAGGACTTGATCACCCCTGGCATCTCTATGTCGATGGATCTTCAACCAACATAGCCTCGGGGGCAGGAGTGGTTCTGATCAGTCCTAACAGGCAAGTATTCACCTTGGCGATCAGATTTGGTTTCATGGCAACCGACAACGAAGCTGAATATGAAGCTCGCATTGCTGGTCTTCACCTATCCCTTGCCGTGGGTGCCAGACGACTGCAAATATTCGGCGATTCACAACTGATTGTGAACCAAGTTCGAGGGGAATACGAGGCCAAAGACGATCATATGATCGAGTATCAACGGATTATTGCTCATCTGATATCCTTACTAGATCAAGTCTTCATCGAACAAATTCCGAGGACAAGCAACACACAGGCAGATGCATTGGCCCGACTAGCAACAAGCGAAGGGCCAACAGAGTTGGCCGACATTATAATCACAAAAATGAATGACCCATCAACAACAAGTTATAATGTCAACCAACTCGACGAACAAACAAATGAAGAAGAAGTCTGGAGAACAAGTATAGTCAAATACTTGAAAAGTGGGGAAAAACCAAACAACTCTTTCGAAGCTGCCAAGCTAACAAAGCAAGCCGCCAGATACACTCTGATGGGTGAGCAACTTTACAAAAGGGGAATATCAGTCCCACTTCTCAAATGTTTGTCTAGGGGGCAAGGACGAGCAATACTCGAAGAAATACATGCCGGAGTATGTGGAAATCACACTGGGGGGCAAGCCTTGGCGTACAAAACTATCAGACAAGACTATTATTGGCCGACTTTACGTCAGGACGCAATCAAGAAAGCAAAAACTTGTCATCAATGCCAAATTTTTGCCCCAAACATTCATACCCCGGCTCAACAGCTCATATCAGTTTACAGCCCATGGTCGTTTGCAAGATGGGGGATGGACATTATTGGTCCTTTTCCGACAGGAGTAGGAAATGTTCGATTTGCCGTCGTGGCAGTCGGCTATTATACGAAATGGGCAGAAGCAGAGGCCATGGTAAAGATTACGCAACTAGAAAATGATCAACTTCATTTGGAAGAACATTGTCTGTCGTTTTGGAGTTCCACAAACCATCGTGACAGACAATGGTCCGCAGTTTGATGGGAAAGAGTTGAGAGACTTCTGTGCGAAGTGGGGGATCAAAAAACATTATTCTACTCCATATCATCCCCAGTCGAATGGACAAGTCGAAGCCGTGAACAAGATAATCAAGCATACATTAAAAGTACGGCTAGCGGAGAGCAAACGCAGTTGGTCTGAAGAACTTCCGGAAGTCTTGTGGGCATACAGAGTTTCTCCCAAGTCAAGCACCGGAGAAACACCTTTTGCAATGGCTTTCGGAACAGAAGCTGTGATACCAATCGAGTTAAAGACCAACACAATCAGGACGACCAACTTTGATGAGCAGGCGAACAACTCTACTCTAGCTACTGAAATGGATTCGCTCGAAGAAAAAAGATTAAGTGTCGAGCTAAAAAATGCTACCTATAAGCAGCGAGCAGAACTCTACTATAATTCCCATGTTAAAATCAGGGAATTCAGAGTTGGAGATTTGGTTCTAAGAAAGTTGCTCGCCCAACCTCCAGGTGTATTAGGACCAACTTGGGAGGGCCCATATCGTATAACGGTTAAATTTCTTAACAGTGTATACGATATCGAAGATATGGAAGGCAAGCCGGCCCAATACTCCTGGAACGTTGTACATCTAAAGAAGTACTATCAATGAGTCGAACAAGTTCTTGATTGGGCGAACAAATGTCTTGGGGGGCAAGTGAACCAAGTAAGGCAAACAACCAAAAACTTGCCTAATTTTTTGAAATTTTGCTAAGTATAGAATGAAAAGTTGTTCGACACATTGTATAGTCTAGTGATGTTTCATTTTTTTAATTTTAGACAAAGTTGCTCGGCAAAAATACTATAAGCGAGCATGTTTTAGTTAGTGTTCAAAGTTATTCGTCAGGTTGTATATGTTAGTGACGAGCAGTCTTACAACACTTGTAAATTTTTCACAATGTAAATATAGTTGTTCGTTGAAAGAAAAGTCCAAAGCTCGAGGTACAAGTCCATCTTTATGGACCAAAGCCACTTAAAGGTTTTTCATTTTTTAAAATGAACAGAACCTAAGGCTAAACCCTGATTCCATCAAAAGGCGAAGTTCAAATCGAACAAGAGCCCAAAATTATATGTTATAATTGCAAAAGCATTAAACAAAAATGTAAAGGCAATTAACATGTAAAGAGAAAATGAGCGAACAAAAGTGACATTCATTAAATCAAAAAGGTTTTGAAGACTAAAAAATAGTACAAGTGTAAAGTACTACAAAAAGCGAACAGCTATTACAAAAGAAAGGCAAAAAAGTTTAAATCCTAAATCTATTGCTGCTCGGCGGGAGGAAGATCTTGAGTCTGGTCGGCGGGAGGATCAACAATCATGTCTCTAGCCATGTCCTCAGCTGCCTTTTTCTCCATTTCCTTAGCAGTCTGCTCGACCGCAGCAGTCGGCTCTTCTTCTTGCTCGCCCTCATCAACTAGAGCTGGAGGGCGAGTAATAGTGATACTAGGGTCAAGGCTATCAATCTTGACCCCCAACTCAGCTATATCCTCCAATTGGATTTCAATGTTGTTCGGCGGGGGATAATTCTCCAAGAACTCCGTCAAGTCCTTACCCATCTCGTCCACCATGTCTTTATAATCATACGCGTCAGCCATGCGGATACAGTCGGCATAGGCGCAGATATATCCTAAGTTTGAGATGGGGGCAGACCGGGTCTGGAGCTCAGCCTCAAGTTGCTCGCGGGAGAAGGTGTTGGCCTCCGCCTCCTTTAGGCGAGCATTGTCTGCTTCAAGCTCAGCAATTTTCTGCTCGGCCACGGACAACTTTTTCTCTCCCTCGCCGAGCAAGGCATCCTTGCCTTTCAGCTTAGCAGATAAACCTTGAATTTCATCAAGATATTTCTTCTAGTTTTCGAGGGAGATGGTGAGTTGATTGTTGAGACGAGCAAGTTTGGCCTCATAAGTGTTGATTATGGAGTCCTTCTCTTCCGTTAGTTGCCGAGCAGTATTGGCATACCGACGAACGGCTTCTTCTTGCTCGGCCAACTGGGCCATTGCCTTCTGCACCATGACGAGGCCGTTGGCATGATGCATCATGGACAGGTGGAAGTTGTCCGCCAGCCCTTGCATGGAGATAGTTTTCTCCAGGGGTCGTGTCCAGGCCCGGGCGACCAGCTCTGTCGCCCTGCGAACATGGTCGCCTGGGATCTCCCTTATATTGACGGGAGTCTTGGAGCAGGCATACTGATGAACAACATGTGCTCGCCCGGGATGGTCATCAGCCCGGTATCTACGAACAAGAAAGCAAGCAACACTTAGAAAAATTTGCAAAATTAAGAAACGAATCTTGCTCGGTAAAGAAGAATGAATACTTACTCGGCGAATTTGCGGTCATCCCAACCTAGAAGAGTAATGTCCTCTGGGCCACGGGTTGGGGCCACATCCTTCCCAGCTTTGCCCGCCCTATCAGTAGGCTCAACAGAGGAGCGGCGAGCAGCTTCTTCTTCGGGACGAGCAAGATTCTTGCTCACCTTCTCCTTCCCCTTATGGCCAGCTGGGATATCTTGCACCACGGGAGTCCCATCAGCCCGTTTTAATCGTTTTCCCCCATGAGGGGGGGGGTAGGAGAAGGGGGTGCCGGACGAGCATGACCTGAGGGGGCAGCCTGTCGAGGAACTTTGACCTCCTCAGGCTTGTTCGTCAGCGCAAGCACTTTGGAGGGAGATCCCCCTTTACTTTCCTTCCTTTTGGTGGGGGCATCTCGTGTACCCTTTGCTCCAGGAGACCAAAACAGGGAGGAACCGCAACAGCTCGGCTAAAAAAAAAAGAAGATTAAAGTCAGATTGTAGAGGGTGCGAGCAAGTATTCTTTTCTTCCTTGGCGAACAAGAAAGTTTGTATAAGTTGGTGAAATTTCATACCTGGGGGCACCACAATTTGAGCCTCTAAGTGGTGGGGATAGGTGAATAGGCGAGCAGCTCTCTGGCACTTCTCCTCACTCAGGTACTGGATGGCCCTATCTGCTCTATTGCGTAAGCCGACCAAAAAGAAGTGAACAAGAATTCAGAGCCAATCTCCTCCTCCTCCGAATTCCACTTGAGCAATTGAGGACCTGCGAGCAAACAAGAAAAGTTGAATTAGAACAATACAGATCAAAGGCGAACAAAAATAAATTTACGCTTAATTTTTCCATAAGCGGCAGGAGAGTTTATTCGTCCAATGCCACCGTGTGGACCGGAAGATGCTCGTCAGTCATCCCCAATAAAGAAGAAGTGTTGCTTCCAGTCACAGATCTTCTTCGGCACCCCTTCCACCATCTTATGCCCAGTCCTAGCTTTGAGGTAGTAATAACCCTCCTCTCCAATGGGGCACTTAGTGATGGTCATGAGATAGTTGATCTCCTCCGCGGTGATGCGATCAACATATCCCTCCAGGGCGAACAAACACATCGAGCCCAACAGGTTCATCCACCCAATTGGAGTGATTTGGGTGATGGCAAGGTTGGTCGCCTCCAGAAAGCGACCAACAACTGGAGGCAGAGGCAGCTTTAAACCGGTGATCAAGGTGTCAATGTTGATCGTCGTGCATCCTGGAGGTGGGCGATCAGCTCTCTCTTTTCTCCTGGGGGCCCACATATGAATGTCATATGGGATTTTGTAGGTCTCTCGGATCAAGTCTAGATCCTCCTTAAGAACTACACTCTTGATCTTGCGCGCCTGGAACTCAGTCTTCACCAAGTCCATAACTTGCCGTTGTGGGCTGTGGAAGCTGTTCGCATGTTCCTCCACATATGCTCGCCAGTCAATTTTTTTTTTGTAGCCTCGGTATTTGCGACGGACAAAATCCGTCGCAAATTTGTAATTTGCGACGGAAAATGGTCCGTCGCAAATTATTATGAAAAAAATTTAAAAATATAATAAAAAATATTTGCGACGGAATAATCCGTCCCAAATTTTGCTGACCCGTTCGGGTCTGACCCGAACTATTTGCGACGGAAAGTTGTCCGTCGCAAATTTTGCGTGACTCGGTCGGGTCTGACCCGGCTATGTTGCGACGGTTTTGTCCGTTGTTAATTTGCGTCGAAGGGCAAAAATCCGTCGCAAAAATTAGCTATGTCTATTTTAACAATAAACACGTGTCCGTCACAAAATCCGTCGCAAGCAGTGTTTTGCGACGGATTTTCCGTTGCAAATTCCGTCGTTAAACCGTGTTTTTTTTGTAGTGTATTAAACCCTAATATTTTAAATAAATCAATATAATCTATATTTTACTTTTGAGAATTTAGACTTTAATATTTAAATAAATCTATACATTCAGGTTGTACTTGGTAGGCAATAATAATTTTAGTAGGGGGCATAAATTTAGTATAGAAAAGTCATATAAAATTGCTTGGTAGGACATATAAAAAGGTCATACTAATTTATGCAAAATTCTTATACTTACTTGGTAGGAAGTAATAAAAAAGGTAAAAATTAGCACCGGCGACTTTCCGGCGGCGGTCCGGCAACTTTCCGGCGCCGGCGGCGGTGGTCCGGCGACTTTCCGGCGAAATTCCGGCGACTTCCTGCGTTCCGGCCAAATTCCGGCGGTCCGACGACTTTCCGGCGCCGGCGCCGGCGGTCCGGCGGTGGTCCGGCGGCGGCGGTTCGTGTGACAAACCAATAATAAAATACTACGACCTTTCGGACCGAATTAATTTTGTAAAGGTGAATAGTGCTTTTGAGGTATTACGCCTTACTATTTTACAGGGTCGGGCATATAAGAAACGGATCGATATTATTTTAGTATGCCCTACCAAGTGGAATATTAATTATACAACACCCCATAATACGGCCTTTTACGGCCTACCAAGTGGAGCCTCAAAGTAATATTACACCGGATTTATAGGTACAAATTAGGAATCTAAAAATTAATAGTACTAAAATTAGAAACTAACTTACTAAAATTATAACACTTTCAAAACATAAATATAAGTCAACGTTAGTTAAAACATACCGGTTTCTTTTTATTATGAATAACAATATTAATGGAAAATAATTGACCCTTTATATAATAATTTAGGCTTAATTTACAAAACTGTTAAGCGTGATAATATGAAAATTTAACTAATTTTCAGAACTGAAATATGGAATTATACAAAATTGATTTATTGATTTATTGAAGTGGGAATCGTTACTTATCCCTTTTTATAACAACTAGAGTGTACCCACGCGAATTTCGCGTATTGAAAAAATATATTATATTTATTTTCTGTAGACATTTAATATGAGAGTATTTTTGTTTAAAAAATTTCGAGGTATATACAATAAATTATGGGGTTTGTTTAGCTATGGCCCGTGCCCTTCGCTAAACTCTGTAGGTATATCCTACAAACTAAATAATTAAAAAAAAATATCAAAATTCACATAAATTAATAACAATTATGGAATAACATTACTTAGACTAATAATTTAATAATAATCAATTTTCATTTCAATATTGAATAATTTATAAATTAATCAACATTATTAGTTATTGAGAGTATACGGTAAAAAATTAATTTATATAAGAAACAATACAAAATTTGAAATAAACTTTAAAGTTACAAATGCCCGTTCATCGATCAAAATGAGTTCCAAGTAGAACTTGTCTCTATTAAAATCATTAAAAAATATTGTCCAACTTTTTCAATCCTAACTTTAACGGTCATTTTTTGGCTCTCACTCTTGATATTAGAAATCAGAGAAAATTGAGGTGTCATATTCTTGAAATCTAAAATGAGATTTAAATTACAACAATTAAACCTTTATAATTATTCAGATAAAAATACATGATATAGTTAAATTTATTATTTGTGCACATGAAGAATATTTAAACTGAACGATGTAGAGCATAAATCAACAATCATTATTACTTGATATTGATATTTAAATCTAATCAAATTGTGAGCACTTAAAATGATGAATTTAATTATAAAATAAATATACTAATAACAATAGATATATAACTAACCAACAATTGATTGGAGAAATCTCAGCAAAAGAGTGGAACAAATGAAACTTTGATGTGAAAAAATGAAATACAATATGCTCTTATTTATAATAAAAAAAAATACATGCAATATTATATCTTGTCTATAATAAGAATATATCACATAAGAATATTCTTTGGAATATATAACTATATACCTTATATTTTAGGAAAAAATAATCGAACATTATATTATACTATATATACTAACTCAAACTTAGAAATGATAAATTTAGATTCATTCAATAAGTAGATCATATTTAATTACATTAAGGTTTGGAAAAAATATGATTTATAATAAATTCTAAAAATAACTAAATAAGAAAATGGAAAAAATATATATTTGCATTAATTATGCAAATATAAATTAATGGTTTAGATTTAATGAGATAGAACGAAGGGTCGAGATTAAAAGTTTAACAAACTTTTAATGAGAGCACAGTATTTCAAAATGGACACATCAGCCTAAAAATAAGGTGGTGTTGATACATCATTTTGGAGAGGTTTGAGAATATATTATTATAAGATACTCATATCTTGGGAGGGGAAGAAAGAACGTAGTAAAAAAATGAAGAACTGGTATACAAAGTTATCAATTATAACGACATATGATATTTATCCTCATCTAATCTTTCAGCAAAAAAATAAACCCTAATTTCTAATTAGCTGTTTAATAATAGAAATACAATAGTCAATAATAAAATTATTCTGCCAAAAGCTCAGTTGAAAACTCCGGCGAAGGATCTATTGATAACACCGATGAAGAAGGTGGCGATTTCATTCCCAGCCGAAACAAATTCGATGAAGAAGTAGGAGGCAACAATTTCGTTTTTTATCTTTCATTTTTTAATTGTTTTAATTCTACTTTTAATTAGTATGTTAACCCAATTTAGAGAGATGCCAAGAAGATCAAATTTGAAGAACTTGTTCAGCCGATGAACGGTACAACGTGTTGTAAATCAAATTAAGACAACAAAGACGAATACACATAATATTAATAAATGTTATATAATGGATAAATTATTACATATATAAATGGAGCCATGATTGATTATTAAAAAAAAAAAAAAAAACCCTTCAAAATTGGTACAAAATTATCTTCAATAAATCTTCAAATCTCTATGAATTTTCTCCGATTAATATTCTAAATAATCTTCAAATCTTTTATGAGTATCTTGAATTTTTTCAAAATCTTTGATGGATGTCCTTAAATATTTCACTAATGTCTTCAAATTTTAAATAGAATCTGCAAAAAAAAAATCAAATGTGTGGAATGAAAAGATTGTGTGAAAGCTAAGGATTATAATAATTGTGGAAGAGAACGATCAAAATTCCTAAACCGGGTTTTGTGAAGATCAACCTTGATTGGGGTTTCATTAATGAATCTATGCATACATGAGTTGGTATGGTTATACACAATGATGCGGGCGAATTCATAGCTAGTCGCACATTAATTAATCCGAGTTTAATGAAGGTGAGGCATGGTCTTAAATGGGTCTGTAACCTGGGCTATTCCCATGTAGAAATTGAGATGAATTCCAAGAGAATTTATGATGCTTTGAAGAATTCTACTACTCCAATGTTTGGCGATTATATTGAGGAAGGAAGACAGGTTTTGAAAATCATAATCATTTTGAAGTCCGTTGAGCTTGTCCAAATGTCAATTCTGTGACACATTCATGAACTAGGAACTTTTATTGCTTTTAGAGTTCACATTATAGGGTTGAACCTGCCATCTTTGTGGATGACCTTCTCAATATATATCATTCCTGTTGCTAGTTTGGTTTAATTTTCAAAAAGTAGAAATGAATAAATTGAATAGAATAACGATAAATATTCTAACTGAAACTTGAATAGTTTATATAATTAAATTCCAAGAAAACTTTTCAATAATGTTGAAAGAATGAACCGCAGCATAGCAAACTTAAAGAGATAAAAAACCAACTTTTCCTAATTACAATATCTTCCTTTACGACGCTGAATTGCCGTCGTTACTTCTTTTTGGGCCGCCTCTTCCTATTAGGTTCCAGTGTTATCAACAAGAGCGTCTTCTTTTTCCTCCTTTTATTTTTTCATATGTAGTTTAATATTTATTTTGTTATTTATTTGTTTCCCCTCCCCTCTAAATTTTAAGATGTGAGCTTTTCACGTCTTTGTATGATTTTCTTTCTAGTTATTGAGTTCTTTTGTTTTTTTGCTTTACTGATCTATTTTATTTCGAGTCTAGTCTTATTTTACATTGGTCATGCAAGTAGTCACGTTGCACGATTCGGAGCATGTTTGATTTTGTTTTTTCCCTTTTTATAATTTGCCCATTCATTTGAATTGTGTTAATTTGCTTTGATTAGAGGTGTAATCAAGTTGTGATCTTATTGTTTTGTTTAATAAAGTTACTCCTCTGAAAACCAACAAAAAAAAAAAAAAATATTCAAGAAAAAAAAAAATTTATACGCAATTTCGCATGCCATTTTGCAAGTATTTTAGTTTACAAACTAAATATTGAAATATGTTATGCTGCGTTTAGATTGTAAAATTTGAATTGTGGTTTAATCGGATCCACATTCCAAACCCACACCACTTGTTAGGTAAAACACAAAATGAATGGATTTTGAAATTTCATGCTCGTTGCTCTGATTTCGACGTAATAGGTTAAATCTGCACTTGTTCGTTAGCTACACCAACTTTGTGGATTAAACTCAATGCTGAGATGAGAGTGGGTTTTGGAGGCGAGCTAATTAGAGATAATTAACAACTTGCCTTTCGTATATTTTTATAGACTTCTTCCAACTTCCATGCGGAGTGCTTCAGGCGAGGTTTGCATTTAACTCGACGTTGTGACCATTCTATCTAACTTGAGCTGGATGCATCTATTGTGGTCACGTTACTCCATTTCAGTTTTTACTGATGCCTGAAAGATCCTAAATTTCACGTTTTGCATATTCTTGTGCTCATGACTCATCCTCATCTTCCGGGAATGTAAAACGTCATTCAAATTATAATGCTCAGATAGGTATTGATCGCATGTGTATACTCATTCGACGCTCAGATACTTCTCGAGGATCAACTAGGCTACCCTCCTACCAGAGTTAAACACATTCATGTTTGATTCATGGCTCCTAATTTGTTACTGCTTTCTTAGATAAGCTCATGATTCATATTGATCTGATGCTTAGTCTTACCTTCTATCATACATTGGATTTTTTTTTTTTTTTTTTTGTTATATATTGACAGGCAGGTTGAGAGTGCTGTCTTAAACCCCCATCCTACCGAGTACTTTTCTTTCAGGCGATTTTCTATTAATATAAATCTATATGATGTTTTACCTCAGTTTTTATTGCTTTATTGCATTGTTATACTAATTGTACGGAAGAAGTTATCATGCACTTTATAAACTTTTTGAATTATGATTTGATTCTACAAAAAATATAATCGAATCATTACAAATGCTAATACAATATGCATTTAAATATTTACAAGCAAGTTTAATAATAATTAATACGCCAAAATTTGTGTTTGGTCATCTTGTAGTACCATTCCATAACGAATACCATTTCACATGATCAAATCAAATGAGTCAATATATCCAGAAGAATATGCAACTGTTAATTACCTTTCAGGCTTTTACTTAATTCAACAGATGAATAAGATCATGTAATGATCCACATGAATTATCTGCCAAAATTTGACCCTTGCAAGACACAAAATAAAGCAGAGAGTTACCAAGAAACACCATCAAGAAGAGGATCTAATGGCTGTCAAGCCAAGTCGTACACAAACTCCATCGAGTCTGTAAGTAAACTACCCCGCTGAATTAGCTTTAGACTAGGCAATCCGGGCTTGAATCACTGCGAACAAACTTTCTACAATCCTAAAGTATCTTATCTAAGCCAACAGCCAATCTTCACCAAGTTGGGCCAGACAAACTTTCAACCAAATACTTCATTGAAATTACAAAAGTTTTCGCTTTATTCCTAAAAAATGAGATGCATTTGGGCAATAGTGGCTGAGTGCAGCAAGCATATAAGAACAATGTTGTCTTACTCATATGGCTCATCATTCAATTTTTTGGAATGGGGTAAACCAAAGAAGTTCTTTAAAATCATTACATGAGTTCTGAACTGAAATTTGTATTCAATTTGGACTGTTTTCTCTCGTTTTATCTTGTTTCCTACCTTCAGAAGATAAAAAATTCCGCCAAAAACATGAGTTGAGATCCAACAAAATACCTAGATCTTCTCCTACAAGATGTTTGCGAATATTGCCGCTGAATCCGAGCTACGTTGGTGGTTGCCATGTCCCTGGTCGGAAGGACTGACCCGATCCAGTTGGCTCCGAAGACCTGGAATTAAACCAAGTTAAGTACTTCAAAAGATTCAAAACTATCCATAACTAACACTTCGGCATACAAAAATATAATTATTTCTCTGGGTTTATTTTGTTTTTCGTTTTTCCACGCATTGGGTGATCAAGCTTTAACAATAGACTATAGTGCCTTGTTATTCAGAATCACTTTACGTTATGTCAAGATTGAAGAAATCCAAAGAACTTACTCTGGAACTTCTTTCTTTTCCTTAGATTCTTTCAAGTCTTTATCACTACATTTACAACACATAATTGATTCCATAATTAGCCATTGTAAGAAAATGGGTCATAGTTAAATAAGGTAAGGATTAAAAAAAATCTTAGGTATAAGGTAAGCATACTAACCTCGCAACATTGATCGAGTCAGGTGCTCCTTCAATTTTATTACCTTTCAAAGAAATAAATAGAGTCCCATTAAATACAAGAGTGGCACTATATATATGCAACAGAAAAATAACATCCTTATATATAAAAAACTGTAAGATCATATTCACTTTATATCTGATGCCGAAAACTCAATCTCAACTAATATTGTCCAATGAAAAGTGAAAAGAGTCGTGTTCATAATTTGCAAGTATTGAGCTGATGCTGTAACTTAAATTAAGATTTTTTAGAATCTAAAAGTGAATAGATGAACGGTAAACTTGTGAATTGATACATGTTCTGGTTGAAGACCAACTTGTGAATTTTGCTTGTATATTTCGTCTATCACATCTACTTTTATTAGTCAATAATATTCTTATATAATTCCCCTTCAATTTTTACGAAATATATTTACAATGACAGCACAAAACCAGCAACTCTGAAGCAAAGGAAAATGCATTTAGCACAATACTAGCCAAACCTCACATCTCGATTGACAAATGGAATTATTATAATTTAGCAGTAGAAAATCAGATTTTATGGGCAATATTACTGGATGACTTCTTATTACATTTGATATGTCACAATGTTGTGTAGTATATGACAAAGATGGATATGATAACATTAGCAGCTAATTCAATAGCATGAATGTGCAACAACGCCTAGTTAGAAATTGGTGCCATTTCATTAGAGATATCTGTAACCTGGAAAGACAGCCAATTGGAAGTAGAAATTATTTTGTACCTTCTGAATCATTAGGAAACTGTTGCACAAAACTTTTCAAGTCAGGGCCAGCAGTTTTACCTATATACATACATCAGAATATAAGCAAACGAAAATCATATAACTAGAGTACAAGTAGCTCTTTCTAATTCCCCACTAAAGTAAAAGGAGGACAACTCACCAATTTTTGTTGCTTTCCCTTGCCTGGCTTTCCTTTCTCCTTCTTCCTTTTTAAGAACTGTACCAAATACAAATAGTTAAGGACTACTATCCAAGAGTGGGAAAATGATCAACAACAATCAAATGACGATAACCAGCGTCTTTTACTGAATACTTGAGAGTAGTGGTATCGGACTACAAAGCTTCAGATAAATGTGCCATATCCTAGTAAAGAAACAGAACAATTTAAGTCAATCACATGAGTGCTATTTACTCACGTGCAACGTTCAATTTAACACGTTCTCTCCTTGCTTCTAGCTCAGCCATTTCCTGAAAAGAAAACCAATAATTTAAGATTTCTCTATTGCAGAATCCATCTGTAGGTACAGACCCTTACAATAGTGAAGCAAGAAAATAAAGAATCTAGAACTCTAATGTGCATAGAAAAATACTACTACAGTTACATGATAGTTAAATTAACAAAAAATATGACAATAACAGCCAGGACTCTGCTTCTACAGCTATATGTGTGAGATAGAGCGGCCAATAATTCGGTATCTAGAAACCCCAAATTGTCGATGTCTAATCCACATATTAACAACATGGAAAAAATACACTGAACAGTAGGACCAAGAAAATAATCAATCCACAACTAATAAATATTTTTAGCTAAAATTGATGACACAACATACTTAATACAGAATCAAGATTGGAAAGCAAACAAGTAATTAAAATAATACAACAAATTTGAGCTTTTACACCCCAAATTAAGCATCTACACCATCGAAGAAGTCTGCACTACCTTGATATAACCTAGAAGGCTTGAAATAAGAATATACATCCAGAATAACCAAAACCCAATCTCTTCCAAAATGCACAAATCCATAGTTTATATTATTACTCCCAAGGGAAGGCCACAGAAAGGGGAAAAAAATTCAACACAGACGTTTATCGTACCTCTGGTGTTGGAGCTCTTTTCCGCTGTCCATTTAGCCAAGATATCCATTCAACTACAACAAAACTATTGAAGCATAAATAATTACTGATGACAAAGATACAAAACAGCCATGGTGAATGAGAAACACCAACAATCAGCATCAGAAAAGTATGCAGAAATCGGAGCCTTTTTCATACACACACACACGATTAGAAGCCTAAAGCACCAATAAACACAGTTCAATATTTGAAACATTAAATGTGCAAAAGTTATTATCTGCAAAGCTAAATCACATAGCTGTAGATGAACTTTATGAAGCAGTAGGCAGTTCATTAACTTAAATAGCTCAAATTGAGAATCAATATACCCGGAATGGACGTGGGATCCTGCTCTCCTTTAAATGCCACCCACCTTTTCTCCTTCACTGGTGAATGAAAACAAGAAAAAATGTAATCAGCATAACACAATCTTGCTTATGAACCAAAATAGAAACAAAAAGAAAATTGGCTACAGGGTAAAGAGGAGCACCCACTGGTTCCGTCGATTTCTTCAGTTCTCACGAAGTATCTATTGCCAACTTTGTCCATTCCTACCGACGTTCTAAAGCTGAATAACCCTGAAATCCTGGCCCACAGCTTCGACATTACGCCGTTTCTTCACTTTGAAATTGAGACGATCAACGGATCAATGAGATCCCAAAGAGCATCGCATGATGAATTCAAACGAAAATCCCGGTGAAATACGTTTGAGTAATTGATTGAGCTCAGATCATGATACAAGAAGGGGCTTAGGGCAAGATAATTGAAGAACGAAGCTATGAAGGCTCTTCTCTCAACAGTACATCTCCCTCCACTTCGAACATTTGCATTGCTAGGAAATGGAGGTGGGCCGCGCGGCACAGGCCCATCAGTTAGGCCCAGTAAATCGGCCCAATAAAGAGTGTCATTTCCCTACCGTTCTCACTGGAGGGAACCGGCAATGATTATTTGAGATGAGAGAGTACAAAATTGAAAATCAAATCACAATCCGACAAAGATTCCGTCAAATTCCAAGCAATCGGGAAGAAAAAACCCAGAACGATCAAGGCGCCTTTCTTCTTTGCCAAACCCCTTTCTCCCCCGCGATGAAAACCCTTCTCAGTTTACATACCCTCAGAGCCAATCGATAGTATTCAACAGTAAGTTAAAGAGGAAAAAACAGGGCAGATTCAATGTCTTGCTTAAGTTCATTAGCCGGAATCAATTCAATATCTTTCCAATCTCAGCTCAACCCATTTCCGATTCTCGAAGCTTCACCCCCTTCAAGATTTCATCGTCCTAGGTTTCCACATCTCCCTTTTATTCATAACGGCCTCCGTGAGCTCCGTGAAAGAATCGAAACGGTGAAAAGCACGCAGAAAGTCACCGAGGCTATGAAATTAGTAGCGGCGGCGAAGGTCCGGAGAGCCCAAGAAGCCGTCGTTAACGGCAGGCCGTTTGCCGAATCCCTCGTCGAAACACTGTTCGACATCAACGAACAGTGCCAATTGGATGACGTAGAAACTCCGTTAACGGCCGTTAGGCCCGTCAAGAGAGTGGCCCTCGTAGTCATCTCCGCCGACAGAGGGCTCTGCGGGGGTTTCAATAATTCAATTTTGAAAATGGCGGAATCCCGAATTTCGGAATTGGGGAATCTTGGGCTGGATTACACCTTGATTAGCGTTGGGAAAAAGGGGAATGCGTATTTTAGGCAGAAAAAAGTGAATGTGGATAGATTTGTGGAAGGGGAGAGCTTTCCCACTTCTAAAGAAGCCCAAGTGATTGCTGATGATGTGTTTTCGCTCTTTTTGAGCGAAGACGTGGATAGAGTCGAGCTTCTGTACACGAAGTTCGTCTCGTTGATAAAATCCGACCCGGTGATTCATACTCTGCTTCCCCTGACATCCAGCAGAGATGATCTGTTTAGATTGTCTACAAAAGATGGGAAGTTGGTTGTTGAGAGGGATGATATATTGGGAAGTAGAAAAAAGGGATTATCCCCTAATTATCAGTTTGAGCAAGACCCTGCTCAGATTCTTGATGCATTGATGCCCCTTTATTTGAATAGCCAGATCTTGAGGGCTTTGCAGGAGTCGTACGCGAGTGAGCTGGCGTCAAGGATGAACGCGATGAGCAATGCAACGGACAATGCTGTGGAGCTGAAGAGGTCGCTTTCGACGGCTTATAATCGCCAAAGGCAGGCCAAGATTACGGGTGATATATTGGAGATTGTTGCAGGAGCAGAGGCCCATAGGATGTAGGTTTGATCTCTTGGATTTTTATGATTTTTTTTGTGCTTATTGATTTAACAATACTAGTTGAGATGTATTATGTATTTCGATGTTTCCATCTCTTGATCTTTAATGCTGTATGTTGAAAGTGGCCTTGGATAATTTGAAAGATGATGTTGGATTTGAATCTTAAGAGATGATTGGAACAAGAAAAATAGTTAAACTTGATCATTTTGTATTAAAGAATCGGAGATGACATACTTATAATAAAGGCATTCTTAACAACTAGGTAAACTCAGTGTAGAATGAGATTCATTCGTTGTCTTCTAATAATTTGTCTTCATTCTTCACTAGATGTTAATATTGCTCAATTTCTATGGATATCTGTAGAATTATGTATAGGGTAAGGTTCAATATTTGTTGATACTAAATTTGACTTGTGAGGACCTTTGATTGTATCCACGGTTTTATTCGTCGTATTACGACTGTTGTCGATAACAGATTTTGCCTTGCGGACATGCTTCAATTGTTTTCACAATATGGTCTAAGAACATGCTATTATCTTCTACAAACTTGGTAAAATGGAGAACTTTTGAATGCAAAATGTGAGTCCTTTTATGATATTTGTGACATATTTGAGGTATATGCTGCTATTGCTGCTTCTATGTGTGGCTTATGCCTCGTTCTATTATTCCCTTACATTAAAATCGACAAAATGTCTAAGTAAGCATGAAACCAACACGACGGAAACAACCATATGTTCACCAATGGATACCAGTTTTTATGCCCACCACTTATGTTGTAATGTCCCACATAAGTAATCAATTAAATAATGATGAATTTCCCTCTTTATATGTCATTACACCATAAGAACATCCACAAGGGGATAAGGAATCCTACATGGATTTCTACCCCTCACTCAAAATGTGGAAAGGAATGGTTGGGGCAATGATGATGTGGCCGGAGAGGAAAATTGGGGTAGAATCACTAGTAGAAAATTAAACAAGGGAAAGAGAGGGTGGGAAAAGGGAGTGCGTGTAGGTGAAACTATGGAAACAAACAAATAAAACTTGCCCGTGAATTCACTTTCCATTAGGCAACTGCTTTAAGTCTCAATAATAAATGTATGCAGTGTTTTTTTTTTTTGTTTTTTTTTTTATTTTATCATATGCTCATTTAAAACATAAATTCCGAAATAAAGCAATATATATATATATATATATATATTTGAACACGCAATTCAATTCTGTAGTTAAATACCAATAAACGTGTAATAAATGTGTTTACAATTGTTTTATTTCTAATAAATTTAATATTTATCCAAAAATAAATTAACATTATTATAAATTTATAACTTAAATATTAGAATTAACATGTAATTGTAAAATTTAATGGAAAATGTAAAATTATTTTAAAAAAAGGTTAATAAACAAATTTACTTTTGAGTTAGTATGCATTGGCAGGGGTTGTTGGGGAAATCACCCAATAGGGGTAGTAATATTTTGAGGTAGATTGTGAAACCTTTATAAGGTGATACACATGTTACAAATTCCTCATCCAAAATTCCTTTCTTGCATTGGAGGTTCTCTAAGTTGTTGGTGTATAAATTGGTGTCCAACATGTGATCATTTTCGACCAACAGAAACTAGTTTATCATCCTTTTTTTTATTTTGTGATTTGGGCAGTAAAATGATTACATGTTCAATGATAACAAACCGTGCTGATCTCTAATTTTCATTTGCATGTAGATGAGTGGTAAGACGAATCCAATTTAATTGTATCTTACACAATTACTTGATTCTCATTTTTTATTAAGGATGCTGACTTAGGAAAGAGTATATTTTAGTTATTTTTGTTTTAATCATATACCACCGTAAAAATACTTGTCCCACTAAACTATTAATATTAGGAAAAATGTATGTCCATGACTCTATACTATTGCTATAGGTACAAATAAGCCCTTAATTTCTTTTTTTTTTGGTGCATATCAACCCCTTAAGTATTTTTTTTTATTCAAATAAGTCCTTAAAGTTTTTTTTTAATACCCATTAATTTTACAAAGTTGAACAAAATGACATTTTCATGATTTTTTTTTTCAACTAATGTAATTAAATGGTAAATTTCTAATTTTAAGAAAGAAAAATATAATATTTTTTATTTCACAAAATCATGCCAATATAAAAAAAGACAAAGTATAGAGTGAAACTAGTTTATACATAAATCCGTGAAGGGTATTAGTTGTTTTCACTGAAGAGTATTAGTTGTTTTTACTGAAGAGTATTACTCATTTACACTAAAGAGTTTTAGTTGTTCGGTGAAAATGAACTAAGACTCTTCAGTGTAAACCAGTAATACTCTTCAGTAAAAACAACTAATACTCTTTAGTGAAAACAACTAATACCCTTCAGTGATTCATATATAAACCAATTTCACTCTATACATACTCATAAAAAAAAAATACAAAAAACAATAAATAAAAATTCCATATTCCTCAATTAGATTGAAAAAAATTGATTAATTAAAATATTAAATAAAAAATTAATGCTAAATTTGGTGGTATACAAATAAGGAAATAATAAAATTAGTTGAAGTGTATTTTTTTTTTTTTCAATTTTAAGAACAATAATTTATATGTACCAATAAAAACTGTTGAAGGGTTTATTTTTTCTTAAAGTAAAAAATTGAGATCTTATTTAAACCAAAACATAGTTTAGGTTCTGATTGTATGAAGAAGAATTTCATATTTTTCAATTAGATTCATTATTGTTTTTGTAAAAAAAAAAAACAATTATTAATTAATTAAAAAATTTAATAAAAAATTAAAGCTAAATTTTGTGGTATAAAATGTATTTTTAATTATAAAATTAGTTGAAGTGTTTTTTTTTCAATTTTAAGAAGAACATCAATTTATATGTACGTGTTGATGATTCGATCTAATCGTGAATATTAGTGACTGTTTAATCTTTTGGGAATCACCAAACAATTACGTGTGATTGATTATCGAGGTAAAAATGATAAAAAAAATGCAAGATCGAGGTAAAAACGGGAGTGATTTCTGCGTATTTGTACATATACGATTGTATGAGTACAAGTATGAGAGTTTAATGTGCATTTCTTGTATATTTGAGGATATTTTTTTTTTCTTCTTATTAATGAAAGTTCAAGTATTTATACAAGTGATCTACAAGTAGGTGGTGACACACCCTTTCACCTCCTAGCATGCGTGCTTGATATGTGTCTTTTGACATTTGACCTTATCTAGCACCTTTACTTAGCTATGATGTCTTCTTATGACTTGAGGTGTAGGGCTGCTCGTCTGGAGCCTCTTCAGTGAGGTTTTTCATCTCTGCTTCCTTTAGACTGTTCGACCCTCTTGGGGTTATCCTCCAGTATGTTCGTTTAGTCTTTTGGACACTTGTATTTGCTTGATACCTCTCTGGGGCTATTCATCCATTGGAGTTGCTCGTCCAATAGGGTTGCTCGCCATATTGGTAATTTGTGTAGAATAGTTGCTCGTCATGAGGGCAGTTGTTCGCCATGAGGGCAGTTAATCATCCATAGGACATCTGCTTGTCCATATCGATTGACTTGGCCCAGTTGTATAGGGCAGCTGCTCGTCGCAGGACAGTTGCTCGTCAGGAGGACAGTTGCTTGTCCATGTCGATTGACTTGGCTCAGTTGTGTAGGGTAGCTGCTCATCATGGGATAGTTGCTCGTCAAAAGGACATCTGCTCGTCCATATCGATTGATTTGGCTCAGTTGTGTAGGGCAGCTCCTCGTCATGTGGCAGTTGCTCGTCAGGAGGACAACTGCTCCTCCATGTCGATTGACTTGGCTTAGTTGTGTAGGACAACTGCTCATCGTGAGGGCAACTGCTCATCCATGTCGTTTGACTTGACTCAGTTGTGTAAGACAGATGCTCGTTAGGAGGACAGTTGCTCGCCTATGTCATATGGTTGCTCGTCTATCAACAATTACTTGAGTGTAAATGCCGCATTTATAATAAGAAGTAAAACGATAAAAGCGCCAGGAAAAAGAGAGCAATCAATAGTACCAATAAAAATTGTTGAAGAGTTTATTTGTTCTCAAGATAAAAGTTTGAGATCTTATTTTAACCAAAACATAGTTTAGATTCTGATTGTATCAAGAACAATAGTCCATGGTTCTAACTTGTGCGTTTTCCCTTAATATTAAAGATGCCAATAATATTGATAGTTATGTTTTCATAATAACCAATTGCGACAGAGTTTTTTTTTAAGAAATTAATTTCTAAAATAAATAGATAAATAATGTACCACCCCGAATAAAAAAATTAGGATTTATAATATTAGTATTATTATTGTTGGGACATTGTCAGTTTTGATTTAGATCCCAAAGCCCCTGAAAAGATGATTGCCTTAATCTGTCTTTGTCAGGCTAGTCTTGGTTAGGATTAGTACTTAGTCATTTCACACTTCACAGGTACTCAGTGAGAGGAGAACTCACTGGAGACAATCAAGACTCAGAGCCTGAAGACGAAGAGCACCATCCTGAACTTATGGCAGTCTTCTAAGTTGGCTGAGTAAGTGTCAGTGATGAAGAGTATGACCCTGAGGTCATTACTAACTCAGTCCTGAAGGGAACAGGTTGTCATTGAGTTAATGGGAAGACTTGGAGTAGAGCCAAGCAATGCAAAAGGAATTTCAGCGTCAGGACAAGACCGGTGAGCTCAAGACAAAATGAACTTAATAAGACAAGCCTGAAGCTCAGGAATAAGTTCTGACATTCTCACCAACCTGATGACGTGGACCAATCCGAGGAGGACACGCACGTACGGAACCTGACATAAAGACTGAATTCAGACTGCATATTCAACGGACAAGCATTTAATGTGCATTTAATGCAAATACCAAATCCATGCAAGGGCGGCTGCTGCATAGAGATATGTCCGTTTGAAGCCCCTCTACATAGATGGCTAGAAGGCTATCTCTCCAACGGATAGTTTTTCAAACCACCTATAAATACAGAAGGCCTTGAACCCATTCAAGGTTACGGGAAATTTCCAAGCCAGAAATTACTCAAACTCTCAAGCAATCAAAGCATTCAGCCTTTAAGAGAAACACTCGAAACCTTCTAAATTTCCCAAGTGTTTCTTAGCAACTGAGAGTTATTCTGTATTCCAGAGCTAATTAGAATCATCTTAAGCTTAGAGAGATTATCCAATCCTTAGCATAGCTTTGCCTTGTAAGGATAATCTCAACTTAGTTGGAATCCAAACTGAAACCAAAACCCTAAGTTAGGCTTGTTGGGAGTAAGTCAGTTAGTGTGATAGTAAGAGGAGTTTGTATAGATCAGTGAGGTAACTGGTCTTGGTGCACCTTGGCACGTTAAAAACAAGAATCCCTTGAGTGGATTTCCTGTTAAGTCAGGCCGTGGACGTAGGAGCTTGAGACTCTGAACCACGTTAAACTCCTTGTGTTCTTACTGCTTTGACATTGTGCATACTTGCCATATTACCTGTTCATTCATTGCATTCAAGTTTATCAGGCCTGAATCAATCAACCTGATCTTCAAAAGAACCTGCCCTACTAAACACTTCTCAGTTTTGAGTAAAACAAGTTTTCAGAAAGCAAACTAAACAAGACTTTAAACTATCAGGGCTCAAACATTTCCGCACTGAACTTGAACTGATAGTTAGCCAACTGACCCGCACCAAGTGTAGTCAGTGGGTGTATTATCAGCTCCTAGTTCTTTACCACTCTGAGTGAAGGGGACTCAGTCAGTTTTAAGTTTGAAAATTGGTATACGTGTATTCCCCCCCCATACACGTATTCCTCAGTCTTGTACCGGGACCAACAATTATTATTATTATTATGTTGTGATTATTTTGTTTTATTGATCATTATTCTTTTATGAGCAATGAGTTTTAAAAATCGATTTCTACACAACGGTTGGTCAAAAATCGGAACTGAAAGCACTACTAGAACTGTAACTATGAAACGATTTATACAGACTGAGAAATTAAGTAGAAAAAAAATTAGAATAAAATTTTTAAGGTCTTTAACTTAATGGAAAATTCCCAAACAAAATTATACTTTTGTCGCCAAAAGTCGAACGAAAAAACCCTAAAACCCTTGAATTTTGAATCTGATGGATAAATACGAACCAACTCAAGATGCAACTGATAAAATAAAGTTAAATATCAGTTTTAACAAGTAAAATAAAAACCTTAACTTTCGGATGTCAAAACGAGCAAAAACGTTTAGTTTTGAAGCCCAACACCTAGCCCAAAAACACCCGATTTCAACACCAAAAACTACATCGCGATCAAAAATACCAAGAGAACCAATTGGAAAGCCCATGGGGCCCACAATTTCGTCCATACTGCTGGAAAAGCAGTCAAGATGCAGCCATACCCCCTCTCCCCAAGTCAAAAGCCCATACCTTAATTTTAAATTTAAAAAAACTTACACCTTACCATCCCATTTGTAACACCCCACTTTTAGAAAATTGTATTTCATGTTTTTAATACCTAAATTATTCTTGAGCATTAAACTTTTTTACTATTTTAAAAAACTTATGGATTAATTAAATTGTAAAGTTAACATTTTCGATGAAGTTTTAAAAGTTATGCAGGATAGCCTACTGAGGGGACCAGTCTCGATTGCGACTCACTTGATACAATCATGTAAGAAAAAAAAGTATGGATTAAATAGATATATAATATTTCTACTTTTGGGCTTAAAGAAGATAGATTTTTTTATGGCTTGACCCAATCTCCTTAAATTATGTGAAGGCCCAAAAGATAATAATAATAATAATTATTATTATTATAATAAAATAAAATAAAAAGAAAGAAAAGACGGAGTCAAATAAAAAATTCCAGGAGCTTCTTCATTTTAGCAGAGAATATGAAACGTCTATTTTCATTCCCGTCTCTCTCTCTCTCTCTCTCTCTCTCTCTCTCTCTCTCTCTCTCACTCCATACTTTCTCTCACTAAAGATTTTTCTGAAGAAGCCACCATTTTTATGTTGTAATCCTAAGCTAAGGTGAATGAGTCAAGATATTTCAAGGTAAGATACGAATAAAAATACCTTCGTCAATGTTTTCTTCTTCAAATAGGGTTTTCTTAAGAAACTGATCGATCACTCTTTCACTATTAATTTCTTCTCCATTATATTCTGAAATGATTTCTTGAGTAATGATGATTAAATACTGGTATTTGAAGCCCAAAAATTTTCTTTGGCACTTGGTTGAGAATTTTGATTTGATTTTACGATTTGACTTATGAATATGTGAGTTATGTGGTTATTTGATGCGTATTAGAGGATTGCGTGTTGGTTTTGAGATTACATGTGACTTTAGATTATTCTTTTTACCTACTGTAAGATGTTAGCATGTTAATGACGATCTTTTTAATGGCATTTTTGTGTTTAAAACATGTTGAGGGTCTCAACCATGTCTTTTATGAAAAAAAATATTATTGCTGAAAATTTCTATTGGAACTACTCCATTCTACTGAATAGCTTCGGACCCTTTCTAGATTTTATTTGCTTAAATTCTTTTACCAGATTGAAGTAATGGAAGTCCTAGATATATGGTAAAAATTTCAAAATTTTATGAGTTTTTTTTCGATTTTATATGATTTTTCTAAGAAAGTGTTGTACAGAGATAAAAACGTCTCGTTTTAAGGTGTGTTTGTATAAAATCTCCATAGCCAGATTACTTCGAATTTATGAATGAATTTTTACTGAGTTGTTTTAATACCTCTTAGGTGCCTTTGGAATTTTACCTAGCCACTTTTGGAGTAATATCCTATTTTTAGTGATTTTTCTCCCAAATAGTATTTTTCTAGTGAAATCGAACTATTTTTGTGCTCTATTAGAATGCATGCATAAGATGAAATAAGAAAAAATAAAATATAAAATTTTGGAATATGTTACTACTGACTCTTAAGGTTAGGTATAATTTTTTCTTATATTTTTATATACAATATACATTTTCACCAAATTTTAGGAAATAACTTGACATAGGTCTATTTGTAACCTGTTTTTTAGCCCACTTGTAAAAATCACCAGAAAATATCAATATGTTATTTTTAATTGAAATTTTTTATAGTATGTAACTCTGTGAGGTATGAACCTACTGTACAAATTTCACATTTTTTTTAAATGTCTGCACTTAATTAAAAAAATAAGATACTACAGATTGTCTTTTTAAAGTGTATAAAGTAGAAAGTGAGTTTACCAAATTATTTTATTTGATCTCTAGTTGGATAAAAAAATTGGAATTTTATTTTCAGAATTTATGATTCGAACTTGTGATAAACATTGCTTCAATAATATTTTATAATTTTAAAATGATGTGTATGTACATATAGGATATACATACATACATATATATATATATATAGATAAATATGTGAGGTGTTAAAAATAATAAAACAACATATGAACACATATATAAGATTTAATGTATCACAAAAATAGAAGATATCTGAATGTGTCGAGTGCAGTGCGAGACAGTTGGACTCTGAGGAAGCTATCCAACATCAAGAAAGTGGGTAACTTTTAATATCTTGTGCATTAGTTAGAATAATTTGTGTGTGTACGAGTAGGCAGATCTTCGGATTATGCTATGTGTGAATTATAACAAGTCCGCGGACTATGCTCTGTGTGAATCATGGCTAGTCAATGGGCTAAGCTTATATGAAATGAGACGGGTCTACGGACTATATCTGTGTGAATTGAGTCGGGTCTACGGGCTTGTCGTGTACTCGGTTGACATGCTTATTAGTCTTTCTAATGCAATTGTATATTATTGTTATCCCATTGGGCTACTCCTCCAGGAGAAGACTCATGATGCTACCTTAAATTTTTCAGGTCCTGTAGACGACAAGGCGGACGTGTGATTTACTGGGTGGACTCCACTAAATTAAACTACTACAAAATAAGTTTATGTATGAACTAAAGTAGCTATAGTAGAATTTCATTACCTTGAGTCGAATTTTATAACTACGTACGGATTGATAGGCCGTGTGGTTGAGTCACTTTTAAATTATTGGAAGTAATTATGTTGGTATTGGAAGTAATGTGATATTTTAATATGATAAGTCAGTTATAGTAGGAACGCATGCATGCTAATTTGCTCTTAAAATTATTTCTAAAGTGTTTGGCTTAGAAATGTGGGTTTAACACGAGTTAGGCACAAGCATGGTTAGATATTTATTTTAAAAAAAAACTCGTATTTTTACTATATAGTCTTCCGCTTGTGTAATAAATATTCATTTTTAACTGCTATTGATAATTACTTTTCAAAAAAATCTTTTCTTCATGGTAAAGATTATCTATTTTTCCCCGAGTATGACGACGCACTTTTCGGGGCGCTACACCATACCCCTAAAGCCTACACCCCTCTCCCCTACTCCTACATGTTGGCTGCAAATACTCCTCCCTCCTCTCTATAAATAGGACTTGAACACCTCCATTTTGGCTGCTAAGAAATCACAAGAAAGAACACAAGCAAAAACTCCTCTCTTTCCTTCTCATTTTTGGCCATCTCCATTTCAAGGGAGAATATGCTTTTCTTCTCCGATTTTCAACCATAGGAGGACTCCAATCTCAAGCTCCAAACTTCCATAGGTGTTGGTGTGAAGTTTTGAAGCCATCTCCAAGCAAAAAATAAATCATTCATCCCCCTCTCTCTTCAAGTGTTAGTCTTAGTGCCCTAGAGACAATCCATCGTAAGGACATAATACTAAGATAATATTCAGATTTGGTTTAATATTATTAATAGTTTAATATTAAATGTATGGCGTTGCACTTATCTGAATATGATGTTTGATTGTTTGCATATATTCTTATTTGTGTTCCCATGAATCACTACTGTCATTGAGTAAGTGAGACCTCAGATGACTTAAGTATGATTCTCAAATAGCCCCGATCAAGGATCATCAAGAATTGAATATTGATGATGCAATTGAGATTGGTGTGAAATCTGCATCATACTCTTAGAGAGTGTTGTAAGATCTCACTTACTACGAGATACCGGGTATCTCATGATGGATGCACAGATACCTTAGAGGGTATTGATATACCCATCTGAGAAACTGTTTGATGTAATTCCACATAATGTATCTACGAGTGTCTCGGTTAGTGAGACCAATGTGATACTCCTCTGACTTGAGGTCAATACGCACGATATGTGTGAAGTAATGAACTTTGACCATGACCGACGCTTGCATCCTTCCATGGGTAGATATGGCATGGATTGGGTTCATCACAAAATGCATGTGCATGGTAGTTGAGCAAAGAATAGGATTCATTACTCAATGTGGATTTAGAGAGAATACTCGTCTTCTCATCATAATTGGATAAAAGTCGTCGGCCGATGCACATCAACTTAGACTTTGTGGCTAAGTGTGATATACTTGATCAATTAGATTGGAGATAATATGATTAAGTTATTTGAATAGACACTTCATCATGTTCAAGACTTAATCGGGTATTTGCGAATGAAAGGAAGATAACACAATAGCCTACAGTATTACATGTAGTTGCAGATTTCCTCGCAACGTACCCCGTATATTGAGAGTGTCTGATTTATTATCTAGGGTTCAATTAAACCGTTAGTTTGACTAAACACTCGATATACGAGGGCCTATGGGTCACACAACAAGCAATGACAGTTCACCAATTATAGTTGGTTGATTAAGTATTATATTAGATATAATATTTAATTTATGGAGAATATAATAATAATTATATTTGGAATTAATTATTATTATTTAATTAAATTAGATTTAATTAAATATGAAATCCCAATAATAATATTTGGAATGGAATATTATTATACAAGAATAATATATGGTCAAGATATTATTCGTAGGAACATATCTTGAGAAATATAATCTGTAGAGATTATATTACGAGCTAGACCCGATATCTTGCTTAGGATTTAAGTCAAGTTAATCCCTATAAATATGTGTCCTATGGGAATTCAAAAAACACATAAGAAATATAATTTCTCCATAAAATCTCTAGCTCGAATTTTCCTAGCAAGTTTGTCTCGAGATTCAACGCTGGCAAGTCGGTACGGGTTGGTGAATAGCTGTTGCGTGGATACCATAGTTGAGGATTCTGCGTACAAATTGTTGTAAGGATTTATATATTGTTATTTATCCTTTATGTTTTATGTTATACAACCATGTTTCAGATTCGTTGTTGATGAATCGGTTTCTTCCACTGTGCCGAACATGGTGTTCATGCCTCTAAAACCCAACAGTGGTATCAGAGCTTCCGACTCTTTTATAGGTTGTGTTAATCGCGTTTTGGATTCACAAGAAAACTTGTTTCCGGGAATCGGAATATGAAAGCAATAAGAACGAAATTGAAAATCACACAAGAACACCAGATTTACGTGGTTCGGAGATAAAGCTCCTACGTCCACGGGATCCGAGAGGATAGAGTATTCCACTAAGGAAAGAATTGGAAGTTACAAGTTACAATCACACAATCTCACGTGTTTGCGCTCACAGATGAAGTTATCTTTGTTCTCTCAGCTAAGAACCCCTTTTATAGATACAGAGATTGGAAACGAACCCTAGATTCGATTCAGTTGTAACAAACTCAATGTAAGCAGTTATCCAGCTGGCTAACGACTTCAATAACCGCCATAGTTGATTCAGTTAGAACCACCATCGCGCTAGCTTCAATTTGGTGTTATTCGCGTCTTTGAACTTTGGATCAGATGACTTGACCTCGTCTGATTCTGGTCACTCACATCAGATGACTTCTGGTCCAGACCTCCTCTGATAGGACTCCTCTGGTATACCTCATCTGATGGACCTCCTCTGATAGCTCATCTGCCAGACTACTCTGGTCAGACTCCTCTGCCAGACCTCATCTGGTCCAACTCCTCTGATACCCCAAATTTACTAACTCTCACAGCTAACACTTTATTAACATAGCCTCCTCTTGAATTAAGCCCAGCAGATTACATACTTCACATATGACCCTTCACAATTCTCCACCTCAGATGAGAAGTATCAATCCTCTCCTCCTCTCCTCCACACTCCAGCTTGGGCCTAAGGAACATCCCATACACTCATCTTTACCAATTCAACACAGAATTTGAATTTTGTACCTGGTAAAGACTTTGTACACATATCTGCAGCATTGTCATCTGTAGATATCTTCTGGATCAGAACCACTCCCTTATCAATGATTTCCCTTACAAAATGCAACCTTACATCAATATGCTTTGATCTCTCATGAAACACTTGATGTTTAACCAGATGAACTGCACTTTGATTATCACAATGAATGACCACAGCCCTTTGACTTATGCCAAAATCCTTGATTATGCCTTTCAACCATAAAGCCTCCTTAACAGCCTCAGACACTGCAACAAACTCTGCTTCTGTAGTAGACAATGTAACTCCACTCTGCAGAACAGATCTCCAGCTCACAGCAGTATTGTACAGAGTAAAAATATACCCTGTTAAGGATCTTCTGGTGTCCAGATTAGCAGCAAAATCAGAATCTACAAATCCTTCCAGTGGACTCTTCTGGTCAGTCATCCTCTCAAACATCAAACCCAGATCAGATGACCCCTTAAGGTATCTGAATATCCATTTCAAAGCTTCCCAATGTAATCTTCCAGGATTAGCCATGTATCTGCTCACCATACTCAATGAATAAGCTAAGTCTGGTCTGCTGCAGACCAGAGCATACATCAGGCTTCCAACCCCACTTGCATAAGGTACTTTCATCATAGTCTTCTTCTCTTCATCAGACTTTGGTTCCATTTCCTTAGATAATTTGAACTGTTGTCCCAGAGGAGTTGTCACAGCTCTACTCTTATGCATGTTAAACCTCTTCAGGACCTTCTCAATGTAACTCTTCTGGGATAAGAGTAGTCTTCCAGCTTTCCTGTCCCTAAGAATATCCATTCCAAGAATCCTTTTAGCATTTCCCAAGTCCTTCATATCAAATCTAGCACTTAGCTTCCTTTTGATACTCTGAATCTTCAGAAGACTCTTACTGGCAATAAGCATGTCATCCACATAAATCAGAAGATAGGCTATCACATCACTACCTTGCCTTTCCAGGTATACACAAGTATCATACTTACTTCTTACAAATCCAATAGATAGCATAACTTCATTGAACTTCTTGTGCCACTGTCTTGGACTTTGCTTGAGGCCATACAATGATTTCTTGAGCAGGCACACCTTTCCTTCTCTCTCTGGTTCAAAAAACCCTTCTGGCTGGTGCATGTACAGATCCTCAATAAGATCACCATGCAGAAAAGCTGTCTTGACATCAAGTTGCTGTAGCTCCAGATCTTCTTGGACTACTCTGCTCAGAAGTAATCTGATTGAACAATGCTTAACAACAGGTGAGAATACCTCATTGTAATCAATTCCTTCTCTCTGAGTAAATCCTCTGGCAACTAGCCTGGCTTTAAACCTCACATAATCTTTCACACCAGATTCAAGCTTCCTTTTAAACAGCCATTTACAACTGATTAGCTTCTGCCTTGGTGGCTTATCAACAAGAATCCAATTATGATTCTTCTTAAGAGACTCCATCTCTTCTGTCATAGTTGTAATCCATGACTCCTTATCATCACACTCAAGGGCTTCCTTGTAGCTTTTAGGTTCTTGGTACTCTATGGCTTCTGCTGTAACAAGTGCATAGGAGACCAGATCCACACGACCAAACCTTGCTGGAGGATGTATTTGTCTTCTGGATCTGTCTCTTGTCAGACTATAATTTCTCAAGTCTGCTTCTGGCACTTCTTCCTCCTCTTCTGCATGTGCACTATCCTCATCTGATAACTCATTCTCTCCTGTTTCCTGCTCTGGTTCAGAGCCAGATGCTCTCTCATGATTGTCATGACCAGGCTCCACCTCAACTTGAGTAATTGGCTCAGAAATAACACCATCCATCTCTTCAGCTGATGGCTCTCCATCACCTCCACCAGACTTGTATCCCATCTGTACTTCATTAAACACAACATCTCTGCTGGTAATACACTTCTGGTTTCCAGGCTCCAGGCACCACAACTTATACCCCTTAACACCCTTTGGATACCCAATGAAGACACACTTTAAAGCTCTAGGTTCAAGTTTGTCTTGCCTCACATGAACATAAGCTAGGCACCCAAAAACTTTCAACTTTGAGTAATCTGATATCTTTCCATACCAAACCTCATCTGGGGTTTTAAACTCAATAGCAGATGATGGCACTTTATTAATGAGATAAACAGCCGTGTTAACAGCTTCCCCCCAAAAATTCTTAGGTAAATGAGCATCAGATAACATACACCTAACCCTTTCCAGAATAGTTCTATTCATCCTCTCTGCTAGACCATTCTGCTGAGGGTTTGAAGGAACAGTTTTATGCCTAGTAATACCATTCTCCCTACAAAATTGTTGAAACTCCTCTGATAGGAATTCAAGCCCATTATCAGTCCTTAAGTGCTTGATAGTCCTGCCTCTCTTATTCTCAAGTTCAATCAACCATTCTTTGAACTTAGAGAAGGCATCACTCTTCTGTTTAAGAATGTAAACCCAAACCTTTCTGGAATAATCATCAATAAGGGTAATGAAATACCTGCCTCCACCATGAGTGGATACCCTTGCTGGTCCCCATACATCAGAATGTATGTAATCCATAACCTCCTTGGTGGTATGCTTCCCCTTCTGGTATGCTTGCTTCTTTGATCTCCCAAGAACACACCTCTCACAGAATTCCAGCTTGCATATCATCTTCCCTGGGATTGCTCCCTTCTTGGATAACTCCACCAGACCCTTCTCACCAACATGTGCCAATCTCTTGTGCCACAAGTTAACATCAGAAGACTCCATGGTAACATCAGCTGACCTTGTAACAGTTCTTCCAATCAAAGTATACAAACCATTCTTGATAGTCCCCTTCATAACAATCCTTCCAGATTTGGTTATTGACAGACTTCCCTTTTCTGTCTTGAATTCAAAGCCTTTTGAATTCAATGTACCAAGAGAAACAAGATTTCTCTTCAGCTCAGGAACAAACCTGACATCAGATAAGATCCTATCAACCCCATCAAACATCTTGATCTTGATAGAACCAGATCCTTGCACTCTACAGCTCTCATCATTACCCAAAAGAACAAGACCTCCATCAATCTTCTCAAGATCCAGGAACCAGTCTTCATGTGGACACATATGAAAAGTACACCCTGAGTCCAGGACCCACTCTTGACTTAGTCTCTCATGACTAACCATCAAGACCTTTGCACTATCATATCCTTCAACCTCCATAACAGTTGCATCTCCATCTTGATCACCTTGATTGTCTTTCTTTTTCCTTTCAGGGCAATTCTTTCTCAGATGACCTTCCTTATGGCAAGTGAAACACTTCCTCTTCTCAACAAAATCAGATTTCTTCCCACCCTTATTCCCTTTTCCACCATCCTTCTTCTTGGACTGAAACCCCTTCTTCTTCTTGGATTGAACATTCAATCCTTCAGCAGGCTTCTTCCCATCAGTTTGGATCTGTAGAAACTTGGTTTTCAGGGCAGTTTGAACATCATCAAAATTCACCTGATCTTGTCTACCAAATAACAAGGCATCCTTGAAATTTTCAAGAGACTTAGGTAGGGCATTTAACAACATCAATGACTTATCTTCATCATCAATTGTAACATCCAAACTCTCCAGATCATCCACCAATCTGTTGAACTCGTCCAACTGATCACCAAGATTCTTATCTTCACTCATTTTGAAGACTTGAAGCTTCTGTTTCATGTATAACTTGTTCGTAACAGACTTGGTCTGGTATAACTGCTCCAGCTTATTCCAGATCCCAAGAGCGGTTTCCTCCTTCGATACTTCCCTCAATGGCTTGTCCTCAAGACACAAGATAAGCGCACTGTGTGCCTTTCTCTTGTTCTCCTCCACCTTCGCCGGATTAGATCCAGAAGCCACCTGAGCCGGTGGCAACAAGGCTTCGTACAACCCATTGTGTACCTGGAGAGCCTTCATCTTGATCTTCCATAAGCTGAAATCGTTCTTCCCCGTGAACTTCTCAATGTCGAACTTAGTTGCAGCCATGATTGTTTCACTTCCCACAGACGGCGCCACTTGTTAATCGCGTTTTGGATTCACAAGAAAACTTGTTTCCGGGAATCGGAATATGAAAGCAATAAGAACGAAATTGAAAATCACACAAGAACACCAGATTTACGTGGTTCGGAGATAAAGCTCCTACGTCCACGGGATCCGAGAGGATAGAGTATTCCACTAAGGAAAGAATTGGAAGTTACAAGTTACAATCACACAATCTCACGTGTTTGCGCTCACAGATGAAGTTATCTTTGTTCTCTCAGCTAAGAACCCCTTTTATAGATACAGAGATTGGAAACGAACCCTAGATTCGATTCAGTTGTAACAAACTCAATGTAAGCAGTTATCCAGCTGGCTAACGACTTCAATAACCGCCATAGTTGATTCAGTTAGAACCGCCATCGCGCTAGCTTCAATTTGGTGTAATTCGCGTCTTTGAACTTTGGATCAGATGACTTGACCTCGTCTGATTCTGGTCACTCACATCAGATGACTTCTGGTCCAGACCTCCTCTGATATGACTCCTCTGGTATACCTCATCTGATGGACCTCCTCTGATAGCTCATCTGCCAGACTACTCTGGTCAGACTCCTCTGCCAGACCTCATCTGGTCCAACTCCTCTGATACCCCAAATTTACTAACTCTCACGGCTAACACTTTATTAACATAGCCTCCTCTTGAATTAAGCCCAGCAGATTACATACTTCACATATGACCCTTCACAGGTTGTATTACTATTTGTTAATTATTTGTATACAAAATATTGTGTGTATTTCAAGATTAATTTTGCCCAATTTCTATGCCGGAATAATTTGTATTTCAGTTGAATTGAAAAACTTATTTTAGAAATTAAAGTTTCTCACTCTTACTGATACGTAAAAATTATTGTTTAAAACTTTATGAGTTTTGATCAAATTTTGTTTTGTTTTTAACAATAAAATTGGATTTTATTATTAAAAAATAAAATTGAAAGGGGATCTGTTTTCTGCTTTCGAAGCAGAATTGGAGATTCCCTTCTTGGAATTAATTCTCACGCACAAGAGTACACTGCCACCATTAAAGGATCTGAGAATTACTTTGCAATTCTCGCCTTCTCGGAATAGCCTTCTGGGCAAGCGTACTTCCGGGTTACCTTCGTCTGGAAGCGAGCGATAGCGGAGGCGGAATGATCGCGTTTCCGATCTCGGCCATTGTCACGAATTCATGGCTGGTATCACGTTGTGGTTTTTGGGTGGAAATTGAGGGTTGTTGGGCGGCCTTCGACGGTGGTGCTAAGCATCGATCGACGTTTAATAATCGTTGTGTGCGCACTGCCGGGAACTTGGTGACGCAGTTGAATTATTCCGATCGGCGGTTTGACCATTTTCCGGCTTCGATGGTGCCTTCGATTCGCGACTACTGGTATCGGTTTTGGCGATAACTGCTTGGCGGTATCGTACATCAGCCGATGAAAGTAAATATCGAACAAGGAATGGCGCCGACGTGGCCGATTGGCACACTTTATTTTTCAGAGAACTGATGCCTTAATTTCATTATTAATGTACAGAGTAATTAAGCCAAGGATTGACTATGAGAATTTGATTCTCTACAAGGGTGTATTAGCAATTTTAAATGATTCTGAACATTGCAATTTTATCCCTGGGTTTTTTCTATAATTTTTTAATCTTTTTGGAAATTGCAGTTTAACCTTTGGGGTGTGTATGCAATTATAATTTTTTTTAGAAAATTACAGATTAACCCCTGGGTCATATTTTGAATTCCAAAAATTTATTAAGGCCTTGTTTGGTTTATGTGAATTTTGAAAATTCTGAAAAAACAAACTAAGGGCATGTTTAATTGGACCAACATCAAAAAAAAAAAAAAAAATCCTGGAAAACGAAATTAAGTCCTGTTTGGTTGGACCAAAATTTTGGAAATTGATAAAGTCATGTTTGGTTGGACCAAATTTTGATAATTTGATAATTTGGGCAAAATAATTTTGAAAGGGACTTTAGAAATTGACCGAGAGCTTGGAGCTTGTTGGTATTTCTAATTATAGCAATATTTTACCTACGAATAATTAATTGTTAAGCACGTTTATTTGATTTACGTGTTATTAGATATTTTGCGTGTTTATTTGATTTATGTGCTAACTATTTAATATATGCTTTATTTATGCAAATTTAAAATTTAAAATAAAGCATGAGAACTTGGTTAGTTGCTCCACACTTGTATAACTGCTTATGTGAATCGATATTTTCATTGTTAGTTATATAGTCCGCATTAAATCGTTTGGGTAGGCGACACCCAATATTTGTTGGACCGTATTAAATGTTTGGGTAGATGACGCCCTATATATGTTTGTCCACACATGTCATATTTGGGTAGGCGGAGCCCAATAATTGCTCAAATTCGACGTATTTATCATGACTGGATCTCAATTAAGCAATTAATATCATGCTTTTAAAATGATCCTCACTAAAATATGGTTTTTCATTAAATGATGTCTTCCATTAAAATTAAAAGTAAACTGGAGATTTCGTTCCAATGAGTATTTAAGGCCCAAGTCTTTTGCTTGGATCTACATCTAACAGGACTTTTAATGGGACATGTTTGTCGCCGCTTAATGGCTGTAAACCAACTTAATTCTATTTCACCAGCCCAAGGGAAACAAGAATTAGGTGACATCTGATTGAAGAGGGTTTAATTAACTAGGAATTGCATGAGACAATTGGTTTAGAGACCTACCAGTTCTATTGTTACAATGTTCAGCCCAAGCAGTCATTTTAATAGTAGGAATGTGGATCCTAGTCCATTACAATTTATATTATATATAAATTCATACTCTTCCGATGAGGTTGTTGAGTATGTGTTGGTACAATGTCAGTTTTGAGTTGATCCTAAAGACCCTGAAAAGATGATTTGCCTAAGTGTTTGTAATAGTCAGGCTACTCTTGGTTAGGTTTGTAAGTTAGTTTATTTTACAATTTACAGGTACTCAATGAGTGGAGAACTCATATAACAATCAAGACTGAAGCCTGTAGAACACAAGAGCACCATCCTGAGCTTATGGCAGTCTTTCTAAGCTAGTTGAGTAAGTGTCAGGATGAAGAGCATGATCCTGAGATCATTACTAAAACTCAGCCTGTA
This sequence comes from Ballota nigra, assembly GCA_947034835.1. Lineage (NCBI taxonomy): Eukaryota > Viridiplantae > Streptophyta > Magnoliopsida > Lamiales > Lamiaceae > Ballota > Ballota nigra. Next base: position 49,772,766 of record OX344728.1, on the reverse strand, counting down.
GGGAACAGGATGTCACTGAGTATTGGGAAAAGACTTGGAGTAGGATCTAAGCAAGTCAAAAGGAATGTCACCGCTGGGAAACATACGTAGATGAGGACAAACCTAAACTCAGTAAAGACAAGACTGAACAGAAGAATGAGTTATGACATTCTCACCTACCAGCTGACGTGGACCAATCAGAGAGCATTAAGTCATATACGGACACTGACTTGACCCTGACATCCCTGCACAATTCAACGGACATGCATTTAATGCAATTACCAAATACATGCAAGGACGACTGCTGTATGAAGATTATATCCGTTGAAGTATCCTACAAGGAAGATAACCTAGAAGACTATCTCTTCCAACTGATAGTTTTCAAAGTTGCCTATAAATACAGAAGACCATGGACCCAATCAAGGTTACGAGAAATTTCGAAGCCTAAAATTACTCAAACTCTCAAGTGCTCAAAGCAACCTGCATTCAGAGAAGCACTCGAACCATCTTTAATTTCCCAAGTGTTTATAGAGTTAGAGAGTTATTCTGTATTCCACTGAGCGTACTAGAATTATCTTAAGCTTAGAGTGATTATCCAAATCCTTAGCATAACTTTGTCCTGTAAGGATAATCACACCTAGTTGGAATTAAACTGAAACCAAAACCCTCTTAGTTAGGTTTGTTGGTTGAGGTTAGTTGAGTGAGTTAGAAGGAAGGATCAGTGAGAAGTCTGATCTGGGTGCACCTTGGCACGTTAAAAACAAGCCAATCCATTAGTGGATTCTCCTGTTGAATTAGGACCGTGGACGTAGGAGCTTGAGTCTCTAAACCACATTATCTCTCTGATTTTTTACTGCTTAGATTATTGCTTTATATTGTTATATTGCTAAGTCATTCATTGCATATCTTTTCAGTGCTAAATCAATTAGCCTGACTCATTAACTCAGTGCATAACCCTTCTAACCACGACTTCTTAAGAGAAAAACAAGTTTTCTAAAAGCAAACATAAAACAAGTCTATAAACTTTCAGGGCTCACACATTTCGCACTAAACATAAGTAGATAGTTTGCCAACTGACCGCCTCAGTGCAGTTAGTAGGTTTGTTATCTACCCTGTGTTCATTATCACTCTGAGTAAGGGGACTTAGTAAGATTTAAGTTCAGAAAAATTTGTATACGCGTATTCCCCCCATACACGTATCACTCAGACTTTTACCGGGACCAACAATATGTGAAAATAATGGAGATAAATAAATTAAAAGGCCATGTTTATTTTGATTGTTGAATATTGATCATTGAAATTGCGTGTTTAATTCCCATTTTAGTTTATTTCTCGAGAATTGTTGAAATGAATAACTTGTCATTAAAAAATATTCTGGAAACGAACAAATAGGCTGGGCCAAATTTTCTGGACTGGCACTGAAACGTGCATTTGGTGCTAAGGCAAGAAGAGATTGAGTACGTGTTGGACACGACAATCCCTTTACCCCTGAGGCTGGTTTAGTTGAGGTTGCTGCGTTTGACGTTGTAACTCAAAAGATGCATCAAGATGATACTTCCCAACTCTATGTTATGATTGCTTAACATGACTCCCGAATTGCAAAGGCAACATGAGAAAATGGATCCCTTCGAGATGCCCAAACTTCTGAAGGATCTCTTTAATTCTAGATCTAGTTTGAGATTTATGAAGTGATGAGAGATTTGTTCAGATGTCGATTAGCTAAAGGAGGGAAGATTTCACCTCATATGCTATTCTCAAGTTGCTCCCGATTCATATTCTAGTTTAGTAGTAAATTTTAATATGAAGAAGATGGAAGCAACGATGCCGGAACCTCATAACATGCTTAAGAGTTTTTTAGTCTTCCACTGCTAAGGAAAAACCCGTGCTCATGGTGAGTACTTCTACTTTTTTTGACCCGAAAGGTGAGAAGAAGCGAATGAGTAAGGCTAAGAGGGATCCAAGCCCAACTTCCTGAAGGCAAATGGTGAAGTTCAAAAGAAAGAGCGGGTTGATAAGGATGTATGCCCCACTGCAATACAAAAGGGCATTGGAAGAAGGACTGTAAGGTTCTAGCAACCGAGAAGAAAGCACAAGGTGCTTTAGCTGCTGGAACAAGTATGGTTGTTATTAAGATAAACATGTTCACTAATAGTTTAAACTGTTGGACATTTTTTGAGTTATGGACATGATGTTCTTAATATACAAAGAAGGATGAATCAGGCTTGATAATCATGAAACCCCGACTTACTTGTGGCATTGTAGACTTGGTCATGCAAACGAGAAAAGAATCGCAAGGTTAAGAACGTTGGATTACTTAACCCCATTAGGCTTAGAGTCTTATAGCGGTTGCGAATCTTGTTTTGTGGGTAAGATGATCAATAAAACCTTTTCCGGGAAAGGGGTACGTGCCAAAGAAGTTCTAGAGTTAGTACACAACGACGTTTACTCTAGCTAGGGGCAACTTCGGCTACTTCATCACCTTCACTAACGATTACTCTAGATTCGGATACGTGTATCTTACGAAACACAAGTCCGAGTCGTTCGAGAAATTCAAGGAGTATAAGGCTGAAGTAGAGAAGCATCTTGGTAAGAGTATCAAGACTCTTCAATCGGATCGAGGAGGTGAGTACCTTAGCCATGAGTTCACCGATTACTTGAAGCTTCATGGGATCCACTCACAATGGACTCCTCTCGGAACACCTCAGATGCACGGTGTGTCCTAAAGGAGAAATCGAACCTTGTTAGATATGGTAAGGTCCATGACGAGTTTCTCCTCCCTTCCAACATTCTTATGGGGATACGCATTACAAACCTCAATCTACATTCTAAATAGGATTCCGTCCAAATTAGTAGAGCAAATCCCATACGACCTATGACATGACAAGAAGCCATCTTTTCTACACATTAGAACAAGGGGTTGCCCCGCAGTTGTGAGGAAAATGCTAACTGATAAGTTGGAATCCAAAGGTGAAAATGGTTATTTTGTTGGATATCCTAAGGAGACTAGAGGATATTATTTCTATCTACCGGAGAAACAAACAATGATTATTTCTAGGCAAGCTAAGTTCCTAAAAGACAAGTACATCTTTAAGGAACAAAGCCGTAAGAAGATAGAACTTGAAGAGATTCAAGAACCACGAATTAACATAGAGACTGATAATTTGTCAAAACAACATGACAGAGAATCAGTGGGAGCATTCAGCGACTCTCATGGTGGAATTTTATCATTAGGTGATCCTCTTTCAGCAAGTGGGAGCGTAATTGGAGTTGCATTACCTTCACAACAACCTCCAAGTGGGCTGAATGAGAATAACATAGTTCAAACTCCCACCCAAAAGGTATCTAAAAGTATCGCTTTTGAGGACTCTCCGGTCAACGATGAAGTTGATGCACCACAAAATTTTCACGATTAGAATGTACAGCCTGTACAACCACAACTCCGTAAGTTGACTAGGATTCGTAATCCACCCTCTAGGTATTATGGGTTCCTCGTGGAGGGACATGATGACGTGGAGATTCTGGATAAAGACGAACCTAGAACTTATACTGAAGCAACATTAGATGTTGACTCAAAGAAGTGGCATAAAGCCATAAAATCCGAGATGGACTCGATGTACACCAATTAAGTCCAGGGCTTAATTGAATTGCCAAAGGGGGTAAAACCCATAGGTTGCAAGTGGGTTGTTGGGACAATGTCAGTTTTGAGTTGATCCCAAAGACCCTGAAAAGATGATTTGCCTAAGTGTTGTAATAGTCAGGTTAGTCTTGGTTAGGTTTGTAAGTTAGTTTATTTTGCAATTTACAGGCACTCATTGAGAGAAGTACTCATTGATGACAATCAAGACTGGAGCCTGAAGAACACAAGAGCACCATCCTGAGCTTATGACAGTCTTTCTAAGCTGGCTGAGTAAGTGTCAGGATGAAGAGCATAATCCTGAGATCATTGCTAAACTCAGCCTGTAGAGAACAGAACGACACTGAGTATTGGGAAAAGACTTGGAGTAGGATCCAAGCAAGTCAAAAGGAATGTTAGCGCTGGGAAACGTATGTAGATGAGGACAAACCTGAACTCAGTAAAGACAAGTCTGCACTGAAGAATGAGGTCTGACATTCTCACCTACCAGCTGACATGGACCAATCAGAGAGCGCCAAGTCATGTACGGACACTGACTTGACCCTGACATCCCTGCACAATTCAATGGACATGCATTTAATGCAACTTACCAAATACATGCAAGGACGGCTGCTGCATGGAGATTATATCCGTTGAAGTATCCTACAAGAAAGACAACCTAGAAGGCTATCTTTTCCAACAGATAGTTTTCAAAGTTGCCTATAAATACAGAAGACCTTGGACCCAATCAAGGTTACGGGAAATTTCGAAGCTAAAAATTACTCAAACTCTCAGCGCTCAAAGAAACCTGCATTCATAGAAGCACTCGAACCATCTTTAATTTCCTAAGTGTTTCTAGAGTTAGAGAGTTATTCTGTATTCCACTGAGCGTACTAGAATTATCTTAAGCTTAGAGTGATTATCCATATTCTTAGCATAACTTTGTCTTGTAAGGATAATCACATCTAGTTGGAATCTAAACGGATTGTTGGTTGAGGTTAGTTGAGTGAGTTAGAAGGAAGAATCAGTGAGGAGTCTGATCTGGGTGCACCTTGGCACGTTAAATACAAGCCAATCTGTTAGTGGATTCTCCTTTTAAATTAGGACCGTGGACGTAGGAGCTTGAGTCTCTGAACCACGTTATCTCTCTGAGTTTTTAATGCTTTGATTATTGCTTTATATTGTTATATTGCTAAGTCATTCATTGCATATCTTGTCAGTGCTAAATCAATTAGCCTGACTCATTAACTCAGTGCACTGCCCTTCTAACCACAACTTCTTAAGAGGAAAATAAGTTTTCTAAAAGCAAACATAAAACAAGTCTATAAACTTTCAGGGCTCACATATTCCACACTGAACATAAGTAGATAGTTTACCAACTGACTCTCCTCAGTGCAGTTAGTAGGTTTGTTATCTACCCTGTGTTCTTTATCACTCTGAGTAAGGGGACTTAGTGAGATTTAAGTTAAGAAAAATTTGGATACGTGTATTCCCTCCCATACACGTATCACTCAGACTTGTACCGGACCAACAAGTGGTATTAGAGCGGTGGTTCAAAAGACTACTGACATTAAATACTAATAGTTTCAGAGGAGAAACTGTTGGTGGTCACTGAACAGATCTGTGTTTGTCTTTTCATTTGAAAACTTACATCATCATGAGTTCGAGGAGACTTGAAGCTTCATTACCTAAATTCTCTATTTCTAACTTTGTCTATTGGATGTTTAGATTAGAGGCACATCTAGATGCCATCCATGACCAGATGCTGCGTGTCATCAGGGAAGGACCAATTAAGATCACTATCCCAAATGTCAGAGGACTGGGATATGATCATCTCGACATTGGTGTACAGGTTCCTAAGGAGAGAGCCAAAATGACCAATGATGAGATCAAGATGGTGGGATTGGATAATGTGGCCAGGAACATCATTCTTCACACAGTGTCTTTCGAGGAGTCAGTAAGGCTGATGCACCTAAAGACGGCGAAGGAGGTCTGGGATGAGCTGACCAGGATGTGCGAGGGATCAGAAAAGATAAAGGAGAATAAGAGAAATATTTCCATTCAGAAGTTTGAAGCATTCGAGATGCTGCTTGACGTGACTATTGATCAGTTAGAGTCAAGATTCATCAAGATGATGAATGAGTTGGTGATGTTGGGAAAGGAAGTTCCCAAAAGAGAAGTTGCTTCGAAAATCCTAAATGCTCTTCCTGAGAGATGGGATAACAGTGTCATTATGTTGAAAAACACTCAAGATATGAGTAATATAACTTCAGCTTTACTTTTTTCAGAGCTCAAAGCATTGGAGTGCGATCTGAACAAGAGAAAGAAGAAAGTACAGCCTAAAGAGGAAGAGAAAGCACCTGAGAAAAGTGTGACATTTAAAGCCAAGTCAGAACCTGTCGATTCATCAAAGTCACTGATGGAGATGAGCAAAGAAGAGCTCGTTGATGAATATAGCATGATGGTCAGACGCTTTGAAAAGCTAAATTCCAGGTTTGGTCGTTATAAAAAATATTATCAGGATACTCGTGACAGGAAACCTGAAGGAAGCCACCAAAGTTCCCAGAGATATGAAGAACGGAGGAACACTGACCAGAGATGCGATCACGGTGATGAAAGGAGACACTCAGATCCAAAGCCCGATCGTAGAGAGGTTGAACAGAGCCGCACTCGTGATGAGAAGTACTCAGTCAAGAATGACTCATGTTGGTCCCGGTACAAGACTGAGGAATACGTGTATGGGGGGGGAGAGAATACACGTATACCAATTTTTCTGACTTTCAATCTTACTGAGTCCCCTTAGCTCAGAGTGTTAAAGAACCCAGGGTTGATAACATACCTACTGACTACACTGAGTGCTGATCAGTTGGCTAACTATCAACTTGAGTTCAGTGCGGAAATGCGTGAGCCCTGAAAGTTTATAGTCTTGTTTTATGTTTGCTTTCTGAAAACTTGTTTACTCAGTTCTGAAATAGTGGTTAGTAGGGCAATGTTCAGATTAGTGATCAGGCTGATTGATTCAAGCCTGACAAAACCAAATGCTATGAATGACTTAAGCTAATAGGCACGTAAGAACAATATCAAAGCAGTAAGAACACAAGGAGTTTAACGTGGTTCAGAGACTCAAGCTCCTACGTCTATGGTCCTGATTTAACAGGAAATCCACTACTGGGATTCTTGTTTTTTACGTGCCAAGGTGCACCAAGACTAGCTAACCTCGCTGACCTATACAAACTCCTTTCTAACTCACTAACACAACTTCCACCAACAAACCCGACTAAAGGGTTTTGGTTTCAGTTTGGATTCCAACTAGGGTGTGATTATCCTTACAAGACTAAGCTATGCTAAGGATGGATAATCACTCTAAGCTAATGATAAGGCTTAAAAGCTCAATGGAATACATAATAACTCTCACTAATCTAAGAAACACTTGGGAAATTTGTCTGGTTTCGAGTGCTTCTTTTGAATGCTGAATGCTTTTGAAAGCTTGAGAGTTTGAGTAATTTTTGGCTTGGAAATTTCCCGTAACCTTGAATGGGTTCAAGGCCTTCTGTATTTATAGGTGATTTGAAAACTATCCGTTGGAAGAGATAACCTTCTAGTCATCTACGTAGAGTTGTTCAACGGGCATATCTCTCATGCAGCAGTCGTCCTTGCATGAATTAGGTAATGGCATTTAATGCACCATTTAATGCTTGCCCGTTGAAAGTGCAGTCTGAAGTCAATCTTCATGCCAGGGTCCATACGTGCGTGTCCTCCCTGGATTGGTCCACGTCATCAGGTTGGTGAGAATGTCAGAACTTATTCCTGGGCTTCAGGCTTGTCTTATTAAGTTCTTTTTGTCTTGAGCACAACGGTCTCGTCCTGACGCTGACATTCCTCTTGCATTGCTTGGCTCTACTCCAAGTCTTTCCCATTACTCAGTATCATCCTGTTCCCTACATGATTGAGTTAGTAATAACCTCAGGGTCATACTCTTCATCACTGACACTTACTCAGCCAGCTTAGAAAGACTGCCGTAAGTTCAGGATGGTGCTCTTCATCTTCAGGCTCTAAATCTTGATTGTCATCAGTAAGTTCTCCTCTCACTGAGTACCTGTGAAGTGAAAAAAGACCAAGTACAAAAACCTAACCAAGACTAGCCTGACTAAGACATTCTAAGATAAATCATCTTTTCAGGGGCTTTGGGATCTTAATCAAAACTGACAATGTCCCAACAACTCATCAAGAACAAGGGAACCTGACTCAAGAAGGAACCCTGACCAAAGAAAAGATCGAGGAGATGAGCAAGCAACATGTTATAACTGTAACAAGAGTGAGCACTATCAGTATGATTTTCCAGAGCTGAGTGCACGAGAGAGAGAGAGAGAGGACAGGAGCGCCAAGAGAGACCAGAGGTATGCTGACCGGAGAGCCATGCTCGCTGAGGATGCTACTGACTCAGATGGTCCTGAGGAGAGGTCGCCTGAACTCTTTTCCGATGATGAGTACGATGATTTGTGCCTTATAGCAAGGGAGGAGCCTGAGGTAACATCTAACTCTGTTTGTGGGTCACACACTGGTAAAAATCCTGAGCCTAGCTCAGAGTCAGTTAGAGAGATGGACCTTCAGATCTGTTTAGATCAATTGATGGTTGATTTCTCCAGGCTGCAGGAAACTAATGTCTTCTTGGTAGAAGAGAACAAGAAATTGAGTACTGAAGTTCAAAACCTAAATGATCAACTAACTCAGTCGGATCTGAAAGAGTCAGCCCAAATTGTGAGGCTAACTCAGGAAATTGACATGATCAATGTTGAGCGCCTCCCAAGAGAGAAGATTCTGAAGGAACTGGATGAGGAAGAGCTGATCAGGAAGGAGGAGCTGAAAGTACTCAAGAGTAAGTTTGATGACCTCTTTGCCAGACATGAAATCTTGAAAAAGAGTGAGGACTCTCTTAAGCAGAAGGTTGCAGCAATGAATAAATCCTCAGTGGCTAGAGAGGAAATAAATAACAACCAAATGTTTAGGAATGAGAAAATGGGGATCAGATATGTCCCTAAGAAATCCTCACAAGGTCAATCTCATGTTGCCTGAGAGGGTGTTTGTTCAGGCATGCCAGGGTACAAAGAAAGTTGTATTCAAGGCCCGTCAAACTGATAAGGGCAAGAAAACTGTTGATACAGTCAGGGTTGCCCCCAAGGTTGTGAAGCCAAAACCAAAGGGAAAGGCTAAGCAACTAAAGGAGGTCCCTGAGAGCTCAGGCCAGAAGAAACCTCAGCACAAGCAGAGGAAGACTCAGGCCAAGAGACCTCAGACTGATCAACAAGGGTATCATCATGCATGGCAATACCAACAGGGAAGGCCAAGCATGATGACTCCTCCATGGTTGAAGCCTTTAACTGTTTTCCATTCCCTCACGTGCCTAGGGGGAACATAAAATAGGGCTCTTATCAAGAACAAGCCCCAAGACCAGCTTCACCAAGGCCTAGAAAGAACATGAAGACAGCCAAGAAGGCACCCACTCAGGCCCCAGTGACTCCTAAGCCTGACACTCATACACCATCTTCTTCTCAGGCTAAGAAGAAGAAAGTCGTGTATGTGGATGCTTCAGGGAGACAGATTTACCACTCTAAGGCAATTAGGGTTGTAAAGCAAGTCTGGATCCCGAAAGGTACAACTGACACCATAGGACCCAACACCCAATGGGTACCTAAAACCTGATCTGTTTGCAGGCGGCTCTGGATCACAACAAGAGGAGAGGAGACTCAATCAAAGCTGTTTGGTACCTAGACAGTGGTTGCTCAAGGTACATGACTGGAATAAAGAGTCTTCTCCAAGAGTTTCAAGCTAAAGATGGTCCACAGGTAACCTTTGGTGATAACTCAAAAGGTTTTACTAAAGGTTTTGGTGTTTTGAAAATAGGTACAGTTAGAGTGGAGAATGTGTCCTTTGTTGAAGGACTGAAGCATAACCTGTTGTCAGTGAGTCAGTTCTGTGATAAAGGTTTCGTTGTTGAGTTCTCATCGAATATATGTTCAGTCAAGGACAAATCAACACAAGTGCTTCTTTCAGGTATTAGGAAAGGTAGCGTTTATCTCGGTAATTGGAGCAGCACTGTTCCTAATACTTATTTTGTTGCTAAAAGCTCTTCAGAGCTCAGTTGGTTATGACATAAAAGATTAAACTACCTGAACTTCAAACTTCTTAACCAAATTTCTAGACTTTCACTTGTTGAAAGTTTAGCTAATGAAGTTTTTAGAAAGGATCATATGTGCAAGGCTTGTTAGGAAGGAAGCAGGTCAGAGCGTCATTCAAAGAGAAAGCTTTCTTCTCCACTGACCGGGTACTTTAGCTCTTGCACATGGATTTGTTTGGCCCTGTAACACCTGTAAGTATGAATGGTAGGAAATACACCCTAGTGGTTATTGATGATTATTCTAGATATACTTGGGTTATTTTCCTGTTGAATAAGAAAGAAACACAGGTGAAGCTTCCAGAGTTGCTCAGGAGACTCAGAAATGAGAAGAATCGGTCCATTACTAAGATCAGATCTGACAAGGGCACTAAATTTAGAAATTCATATATTTCTGACTTTTGTAATGAACTTGGTATAAATCATGAGACTTCTGCAGCTAGAACCCCACAACAAAACGGTATCGCTGAGAGGAGGAACAGGACACTGAATGAAGCTACCAGGACCATGCTGGCTGAGTCAAGATTGCCCAAGAAGTTCTGGGTTGAGGCAATCAACACTGCATGCTACACTCAGAATAGATCCATGCTAAACAAACAACATGCTCAGACCCCTTATAAGACATGGAACAAGAGGAAGCCTCGTATCTCTTATTTCCATATATTTAGGTGCAAGTGCTTCATCCTCAGCAATGGGAAGACCCAATTGAAAGCCTTTGATAGCAAATCTGATGAAGGAATATTCTTAGGATATTTTGAAGTCAGTAAAGCCTTCAGGGTTTACAATTGTAGGACCCTTATTGTGGAAGAATCACCACATGTTGTGTTTGATGAATCTGTCACTGAGTCTAGGTTGAAAGTGTTGGATTCTGACTCTGAGGAGGTCACAAGGAGAGTGACTTGGCTGAGCTTGATGAATCAACCTGATCCTAAGGTCAACACCGTGCCAATTCCTAGATGGGATGATGACGAAGATCAGGATGATGATGGAGCTAAAGCCACTCATAAGCCCAGCACATCAGAGACAGTTGAGCCTCAGACTGAGGGATAGACTCAACCTGAGGTAAGCACTGTCTATGAAGATTCGGTCGCAGCTGAGACGGTTTCCGAGTCATCATATCAAGGGGGAATCAATGTCCCTGATATTGAGCTTGTAAATCCCTTTGGTGTAGACTCAGAATCATCCCCTTCTATTCAATTTCCTGAATTCATAGACCCTGTAGACACTAACATTGCAGGTACTTCAGGAACAACTTAAGGCAAGAGAACGTGGCTAGAGAATCATCCCATTTACCAAGTCATTGGGGATCTAACTGAGGAAGTCAGGACCAGGCGGTTCCATGGTGAGAGCGCAATGTTCTGTTGCTTTCTCTCTAAGCAAGAGCCTCAGAATATTGAAGAAACTCTCTCTGACTCGAACTGGATTATAGCCATGCAAGAGTAGTTGAATCAGTTCACAAGGAATCAGGTTTGGGAACTGGTAGATAGACCTAGGCATCAAGGTGTGATTGGTACCAAGTGGGTCTTTAAGAACAAGAAGGATGAGAATGGTATTGTAGTGAGGAACAAGGCGATGCTGGTTGCAAAGGGGTACTGTCAGTCTGAAGGAATAGATTATGATGAGACCTTTGCTCCAGTAGCCAGGCTAGAGGCTATCAGGTTGTTCTTTGCATATAGAACATTCAAGAAGTTTAAGGTATATCAAATGGACGTCAAGAGTGCTTTCCTGAATGGTGTACTCAATGAAGAGGTATTCTTCATATTTTTCGAAAGTTGCCCCATAATTAGGAGTGTGAGATTTTTGTGGAATATTTTATTTTGGAGAAAAGAATATATGAGATATATTCAAGATTTCTTAGAGTCTAAGAAAAGATTTTCTCCAAGGCCCATATTCCCTCTAATTTTCGGCCATCACTACCTATAAATAGGGGATGATTATTTCATCCCCAAGTACATAATTCCATGTGTTGGAAAAATCAAGAGCATAGATATTTTTCTTTTTCCTTAGTTATTTAAATTGTTCGATAGCATCTCCCACCGGTGATTGAACAAGGCGAAAGGGAAATACTTGAGAAGGCTTTTGGGTTGATAAAGCGAGATCGTAATCGTCCCATTTATTCAAAGGCCAAGTCTACAAGAGGTATGTAAGTCACATATCATCTTGATTATTTCCGCCATAGATTATATGTGAATTAATTCAACATGCATGATGTAAATTTAGTTGTTGGAATTATTATTTGAATTAATTAGGATTAATTCATGCTAGTAATAATTGTATTTAAATTCGTATTTAAATTTCATCCCGAATAGATTCCGGGCACCCCTATTTTCCCAACACTTTAAGCATAAGAGCAATAAAGAAGATAAGACCTTAGAATAGATCTTATTAGGAAAATAATTAAGACAACAAGAAGTTGTTTTTTGAACAGAGAAGATATGATTTTTCATTAATAATAAGGACAAAGGTGATTACAGATTACAATGCAATTCTGGTCCTATTCTAAGCATATCTTCTGTTCTCCTTGGGTACCAGAAACGAATCAAGAAACCTGTCTTGAATGGCCTTCAACTCTGCAGAAGATGTTGGAGTGAAATTTGCCAACACCTTGGTCTTGTATAGCTTCTTCAGTTCAGCCCAATCAACCTGGTCCCCTATTATTGGAGTGTTAAGATAATGAAACTCAGGGGCAGTGACCTCCAGGTTGAACTCAATGGTGGAATCCATCAGCTGCTTGTACAAACTTGCATCATAAGCCTTCATCCAAGAATGGAACGTCCTGTTGATGAGAGCATCATCCTCTGGTGGAGGCCTTTGGATATAGTGTTGAATGAACCACAAGGTCTTGGCTTATCTCCATTCTCTATCAGAGGGACAGGCACAGTAGAGTCAAAGGACCCTTCTGTCCTGAGTGGCAAAATCTCCATCACTTCAACAGGAGCTTTCCTTCTCTGGCTGGATCCACTAGCACCAGAAGATATGCCAGCTTCTCTGGTCTTCTTATTCTGCCTCATAACATATCTGAGCCTCTGCTCTTCATCTATGTTTTTCCTTATTCTGGCTTGCCTCTCTTCAGGCGTTTCTTCCTTGAATCTCTTCTCAGCTTCCTCAGCTACTTCTTCTAGGAAGCTCTTCTTCACCTTTCTTATCTTCCTCTTTGCAGGTCCAGGAATGGCCATAGGATCCTGCTCTGCTTCTGAAGACTCCTCTTCTGCCGCAAGCTGCTTTGCCATGGTAAGGGATTTTAACTCCTCTTTCTTCTTCTTCTGCAGCTCAGCCTGGGCCAAAGTGTTCTCCAGCAGGTCCAGACGAGCACCATGGCTAAAGAGAGTCTCATTAGTGGTCTTCGCCAGATCAGTTCTGGCCTTCTCTTCCCCCTTTTTAACTGCATCAATAAGGGGCTCCACCACCTGCCTAATGAGATCAGGCAAGACAGTGTTGGAGGAAGAGTGAAGATCACGCAGCTGCTTTGCTTCCTCCAGATAAGCTTTTGATTCAGCAACAAGTCTCTCCTGCTTCTCTAACATCTCCTGGAGGGAGTCCTTAAGCTTAGCAGTCTGCAGCATCTGGGAAGCCATCTCAACCTTCATCACAGAGATTGGCCTTAGCTGCTCCAACACATGCTCCTGGAGCTGTTTCTGGTTGTGCATCACATCCAGCTTAACAAGAAGACCATTGGCTTTGAAGGAGGCTTTGGCAGCTGCAAAGGTGGACTTTATCTGCTTCAAGAAGATCCTCCTCTCCTGCCGGATCTGGTGCTCAATCATAGCAGGGGCCATATGTTGAATTGCCTTAGAGAAACACCCAATCTGCATGATCTGCTCATTGAAGAATGTCTTCATCTTTTGCAGCACGGCAGGAGTGACATCAAAATCCTCCTCATCAGAGTAGAGCTCTGGAGGGAAGGTGAAGTGAGGGCCAAATGTGTATGAGGGGCCTGCAGGAGAAATCATAACTCCTCTCTGAATCAGTAAGGTGCGGATCAACACCTTGGCTGCCTCTGGGGTCTCAAGCTCTGCAGGATTCTGGATGTTGAGCTTCTTCTTGAGATCAATCTCCCAGGCAGTGAAAGTGGGAGGACCCATTTCCTCAAGCAACAACATGAGGTCCTCCACATCTTCAAGTCTGGCCTTGCTCCAGACTTTGGCATCAGTCAGCTCTGCCAAGAGGGGTAAGTGCTCCAACAGGATAGGGAAATGCTCTCTTAGCCAGAGCTGAGCACTTACACTCATACTCTGCCTAATGGGACCCATTTCTACGGATGAGAAAGTGAAGGGTTTGGGCCCAGAGGCAGAGGAGGATGGTGCTAAGACCTCCGGCTCCAGTGAAGCATCCTCATCTTCACTATCATCGCTAGACAAACGGGTGAGAAAATGAGGGGCAGGGAAACCCAGAGCCATAGAGATGGATGGGTCCTGTTCTGTATGAGATTGGGGAGGGGTTGGGTTTTGAGAGGTAGAGGTTGAGGGAAGGGGTTGTTCTGCACCAGAAGAAGTAGATAGTACTTTGGTACAGAGACAGGGATGGTAGTTTGAGAGGTGGGAGAGGGTGGTAAGGGAGGTTCAGCACCAAAAGTGGATGGCACTTCTGGTACAGGGGCTGGGGGAGAAGGGTTTGTGTCAAGGGCTGTTTGGGAAGGTGGGGGAGAAGGTGTTTGGGGAGGTATGGTGGAGGGAGTGTATATGGGGGTATCAGGTAGGGTCTGCTCTGGTGAAGCAATGGGGGCACCAGAAGCAGAAGATAGATTTTGGGGAGGGTTTTCTGGGGGAGAGGTTAATGGGGTAACAAGATTAATGGGGGTAGAGGTAGGGATAGGTGGGTTTACCTCAACAGATGGGACTGGAGTAGTGGAGTCTTGCATGATCCTGGCAGCTTCATCAATTGCCTGCTCCAGAGCATCTCCAAGATCAGAGCCAGAGTCTAAATCTTGAAGAATGGCCTTCTTGGCCCGAGATTTCCTCTTTTGAAGAGGTTCAACCTCTTCTACCTCCTCCTCCTCTGATGGCTCATCCACCAGGAGTGTCTTCTTGCTCCTTCTGCTAGTTCTGGGCTTTTTAGCAGATACCCTCTTGGCCTCCTCTGGCCTCTTCCTTTTAGCTGCACCAGCCTTCTTGGCAGCTTCTTCACTATCACCCTTCTTCTTCTTCAATACATCAAGAAGGGGAATCTGGTCCTCCTCTGAGGAACCAGAGAAAGCAATGGTTGAAGAACCAGTTGCTTCAGCAGATTTATTCTTGCTTTGCTGCTTCTGCTGCTTCTGCCCCTTTGCAGGTGAGGGAACTGCTTGTAGAGGAGGGGCAGGGATGGCCTGCTCATCATCAGAATCAGGATGGCCATGAAGAGGACCATCCTTAGAGAACAGTATCCTGGACTTGTGAAAGCCCTTACACCAGGAGTCTCTCCACTTCTTCTCTGGAAAGATTGAGTCCAAGATTAGGGTGAGCTTTGTGCCTAAGGACACATTGGCATTGAAGACAAATTGTTGCTCTCCAGGCAACCGGGGGCACTCCTTCTTCTTCACCTTCAGCTTGTTCTTCCTCAGAACTCCCCAGAAGAACTCTGCCCAATTGCATTGGGCACCATCCAAAATAGCCCTCATAACACAGAGCCTGCCAGTAAAGATGGCATCTGTGCTATGGCTCTCACACATTAGTACCTTCACAACGATGTCGAACAGAACCTTGTACTTCTGCCTCAGATGTTTGTCCAAAAATCCTTTAGTCAAGTTCTGACATGAAGACCTGGCAAAAAGCTTGAATGACTCCAACGCTTCTCCTTCCTTATACTTCAATGGGTCCACACCCTCCGAGGAAATATTGCCAAACAAACTGCAAAAATCGGCCTTCGAGAAGACGACATCCTCCCTATCAATTTTGGAGGAAATATGATCATCATGGATCTTCATTCTGACAAGAAACTGGGCAGCATACCCATCCACAGTGCGCAAATCTTTGGGAATTTTGGAGATCAACTCCTCCACTCCAGATCGTCTAAGCAACTCCAAAATCTCGAGCGCCGCTGGGTTTTTGGTGGAATAGAAATTAACCACCATTTCAGACTTTAAATTCTTGCAAACGTACTCCGGATCGAAGTTGCACTTGGGTGCCATTTCTGTGAGAGAGAGAGAGAGAGAGAGAGAGAAAACTTGCAGAGAGAAGTTAGGGCTTTGAAAATAAGGAAACATGAAAAGAAAGATTAAAGAGAAATTTGATTTAAATAGGGCAAGACGCGTGGCTTGATCAATTAATAAAGTGTGAACGCGTGTAATTGCAAAATTTAATTTAGGGAACAAAATCAATTTTTGAATTGATTGACATATTACACATAAATTAAATCTGATGGCCAAGATTAAAAGGCGAAATACAGATTTAATCTGGTGCGTAGGCATGATCATTGGGACTCGGTATAAAGGGGTTTTGTGGCAGTCAAGAGAAAAAGCGAAATGATTGCCTAGGCCCTATACCATAGTCTTAAATACACTCTGAAGTTGAAACGGTTTGGGTGTATTAAGTAATTTGAAAGGTGTATCCCAATGATCAGAGGCCAGAGAAGTAAAAGCATACATGTCATCTGATATTGTAACCAGATGATACCACAGCTAGTCTGGTGTTACAGCTCATCTGATGAAACTCATCTGGTTCTGGTCAGAGAAGACTCCGGACTTCTCTGGAATCTGGTTCAGCACCTCATCTGGGATGTACCTCGTCTGGTACAAGCCTAATCTGGTGCTTATCTCATCTGGAGATGTAACTTCCCTGATATATCTAATCTGCAGGCATGTTAGTTTTAAAGAACAAAGATTATGTGATAAAATATAAATAAAGGATACTTCTCTGATGTTCCCCCTAAACCAAATCTGTCTCTGGATCCAATAATCCTATTAGTCAGAATATCTGCTCTCTGCTTCTCTGTTGCAATCTTTTCCATCCTTATATCTCCCTTCTCAACATGGTCTCTGATGAAGTGATGCCTTATATCAACATGTTTGCACCTAGTGTGAAGAACTGGATTCTGGGTGATTGCTATTGCACTATTGCTATCACAGAAAATTGGAATATCCTTGGCTCTAATCTGGTAGTCCCTAAGCTGTTGACTAATCCAGAGTAGTTGTGAACAACAGCTCCCTACAGCCATGTACTCTGCTTCTGTGGTTGATGTAGCAACTGAAGTCTGCTTCTTAGAGAACCAAGAGACCAACTTATTCCCCAAAAATTGGCATGTTCCACTTGTGGACTTTCTATCTATTCTGCACCCACCATAATCTGAATCCGAATAACCACTCAACTCTAAGTTGTCATCTGCAGGATACCATAATCCCAAATTCACTGTTCCCTTGAGATATTTCAATATCTTTCTAGCTGCTTCCAAATGACTTCTCTTAGGATTTGCTTGAAATCTGGCACACACACCTACAGCAAAAGTAATATCTGGTCTGCTTGCAGTCAGATACAGAAGAGAACCAATGAGTGCTCTGTACTGAGTCTGGTCCACACTCTCTCCAGACTCATCTGGATCCATGGTGAAATTTGTCATCATAGGAATCTTGGCTGCCTTGCTAGATCCTATTCCAAATTTCTCTAACATGTTTCTGATGTACTTTGCCTGATTGATGAAAATTCCCTTCTCTGTTTGCTTTACCTGCAGACCTAAGAAATAATTCATTTCACCCATCATAGACATCTCAAACTGGCTCTGCATGAGATCACCAAACTTCTCACACTGCTTCTTATTAGGGGATCCAAATATAATGTCATCAACATATATTTGGACCAGAAGGATGTCCTTTCCTTCTTCTTTCCTAAACAAGGTCCTATCAATCTTACCCTTAGTAAAACCATTGTCCAGAAGAAACTGAGATAGAGTGTCATACCATGCTCTGGGTGCCTGCTTCAGCCCATAAAGAGCTTTCTTAAGCTTAAACACCTTGTCACATTGTTCAAAACCAGGAGGCTGTTCCACATACACTTCCTCAATGAGAATCCCATTAAGAAAGGCAGATTTCACATCCATCTGGTATACTTTGAACTTCATGTGAGCAACATATGCTAAGAACAATCTGATGGCTTCTAGTCTGGCAACAGGAGCAAATGTCTCATCATAGTCTATTCCTTTAGACTGAGAATAGCCCTGAGCCACTAGCCTTGCCTTGTTCCTAGTAATGACATCATTCTCATCTTTCTTATTCTTGAAAACCCACTTAGTGCCTATCACCTTTTGATGTCTTGGTCTGTCTACCAGCTCCCAAACATCCTGTCTGGTGAATTGATTCAACTCCTCTTGCATAGCAACAATCCAATTTGAATCTTTTAGTGCTTCCTTGATGTTTTTGGGCTCAATCAAGGATACATAGCAACTGAATAAGGCAGCTAAGTTAAGAGTCCTCCTAGTCTGGACACCCTTAGTTGGATCTCCAATTATCAGGTCATTGGGGTGATCAACCAGGGTCCTCCTTCCCGTGGCCTTACCTGATTGACCATCCTCTGCAGTACCTTGGTGAATATCACCATCTGCAGAAGAGCTTCCCCCTACAGGAGTTCCAACCTCCTCTGGTTCTGCTCCTTGTGAAGACTTCTTCTTCAGAGAACCAGAAGATGGGTCACAATCTGAATCTGAATCTGAGTCTGAATCAAGAAAGGATGGATTGACCTTGATTACTCTGGGTGTAGTCTGATTCTGAGTCTCATCAGAAGACTTTAATTCCACCTTGCACTCAACAACAGATTCATCAAAAACAACATGAGGTATTTCCTCCACACAAAGTGAATTCTTATTAAAAACTCTGAATGCTTTACTGGTGCTGGAATATCCTAAAAATATTCCATCTGCCACTTTAGCATCAAAGGTTTTTAATTTAGATTTCTCATTGTCATGGATGAAACACTTATATCCAAAAACATGAAAATATGAAACAGATGGGGTTTTACCTTTCCATACCTCATATGGAGTTTTGCTATGTCTCTGGGCAATTAGGCATCTGTTCTGTGTATAGCAAGCTGTATTGATAGCTTCTGCCCAAAACCTTTGTGGTGTGTTGTACTCTGCCAGAAGAGTTCTTGCAGCTTCCTTAAGGGTTCTATTCCTCCTTTCTGCTACTCCATTTTGTTGGGGTGTTCTGGCAGCAGATGTCTCATGAAAAATCCCATGTTCTTTGCAATACTCTGCAATGTGTGAATTCAGAAACTCTGTCCCCTTGTCACTTCTGATTCTGACTATGCTCTGGTTCTGCTCATTCTGAATCTGCTTGAAGAATTTTGGCAGCTTAGTGATAGTTTCATTTTTCTTAAACAAGAACACTACCCAAGTATATCTTGAAAAATCATCTACTATCACCAAGGTGTACTTCCTTCCGCTGAAACTAAGAGGAGAAACAGGTCCAAACAGATCCATGTGAAGTAGTTGAAGTACTCTGGTTGTGGTTGTGCTCTGGACATCCTTAAAGGAGGTCTTGGGTTGTTTACCCTTCTGGCATGAACCACAAACCTGATCCTTCTTAAACACTTCATTAGGAAGACCTCGAATAAGACCTTTTCTGGCAATCTTATTCAGTGTTTTGAAATTAAGGTGGCTCAATCTCTTGTGCCATAACCAGCTATCTTCTGCAGATCCTTTAGCAACCAGGCAAGCATTTCTTGGGCAACTGCTAAAATATGAATCACTAGAAAACTTCACTGAGTATCCCCTGTCACGGAATTGGGATACTGAAAGCAGATTATGCTTGAGTCCTTCAACGTAGTAGACTTCATCTACAAATACTCCATTGAAAGTCAACTTTCCAACTCCTCTGGTGACTCCATAGTTGTTGTCACCAAACATCACTCTTGGCCCATCCATTGGCTTGAAATCCTGGAAATGATCTTTCTGGAATGTCATGTGCTTGGAACATCCACTATCAATGTACCACACATATTTGCTTGATAGTCCTTTCTCCAATGGGCTCTTATCATCCTGTAGAGAAATCAATTAGGTCCCCTACTAGAGCTGGGTCCTGATTGGTTAGTTGCAGGTTTTGTAGGAATCCAAAGATAAAGATCATCCCTTGCTGGATGAGGAGATCTTATCTTCATTCCAAATCTATCTACCAGCACATGTCCTCTTACAATGACATATTGAGCTACTGGTCTGATCAGAACACCTTTCCTATAAACAGGTCTGGTGTATCTTTTCTCAAATCTGGCTTTTGGAATAGCCTGCCTTAAAGACATGGTCTTAAAGGTCTGTGTTGGTCCCAAAATGGTTATCCAGCGGAAAGCGTTTTGAGTTTATTTTTTAAGAAAACCCTTTAAAGAATTAATGTACTAAAAGAAAATGCAGAAAACTAAATTGCAGAAAATAAAGAACACCAGGATTTATAGTGGTTCAGACCAACTTGTCCTACGTCCACTCTCCCTTTCTCCAAAGGGGACTCTCTCTCCAACCAACTTGCTAACTACTGGAATTGCGAAGTACCAGCTCCTTCGTACAACTTGCTTACAACAACCTTTCAATATGATGAACAGGTTTATTATAAGTTCCAACTAAAACTCCTAAAAGAGTATATATTCGTGAAAGGACAAAGGTGAGTGAGTGGAGAGTTTGTGTGTCTTTCTTGTGCTCTCGCGCGACTCTTGTCTCTAATGAACTCATCACTATTCACTCCTTTTTATAGTTGTAGGAATTAACTAGCCGTTGGAAGCTAGAAATTCAAACAACCATAATTGGAGGAATATAATCAATCAAAGATTGATTATATGATTGATTAGTTGACTTTCAATCAAGCAATCAATCAATCAGATCCTCCATTAGTTGATACTCCAGATTGCCTTCTTCTCCATCATGATCTCCAAAATCTCCTCGTCTCCAGATTACACGCAGCCTCTAAGTGGGTGAACTAATCCCTCTCCCTCATCTGGTCTGAACTAGTCTGGTCTGGGGAAAGTCTTCTGCCTCTGCTCTGGTCCTCTTCTGGTGAGGTCCTCTGGCAGACTCCTCTGGTCAGGCTCCTCTGGCAGACTCCTCTGGTCAGACTCCTCTAGTCCTCTGGTCAGAGCTCATCTGGTTAGACTCCTCTGGTCAGACTCATCTGGCAGACTCCTCTGGACCTCATCTGCTCCGGTGACTCCTCTGCTCTGGTCTGGACACCTCATCTGGTCACCTCTCATCTGGTCACCTCATCTGGTCACCTCTCATCTGCACAGATTTCTTCCCCCTTAACCAAAGACCTATTCTAGACCTAGACTAATCTGTAGCTGACTAACAAGTTCAGCTAGTCCTATTACAAGTTCTTGTTTTAACATCTTCAAAACATCTAGTCTATATCCTAACAATTTCCCCCTTTTTGATGATGTTAAAACTGAAAGAACTTAAATAAAACAAGACAAGAAAAATTTGAAGTATCTAAATAGAGATTCTAGCAGGCTGGGTCAACTGATCTTCCCCCTAAAAGTATACTCAGCTGATATTGGAGCAAAACATCAGCTGGTCTTCTTGTGTATCTGCAGGCAATCAAGTTTTTGGTACCCTACTGGGTCCAGGGGGGTTAGCACAATATTTAGGAAGCCACAAGAATAGATCACCCCTTTTTGGATCTGGTGATCTTATCTTTCTTCCATACATATCCACAAAAACACACTGAACATAAGAAGCTTCAACATAGTTATTTCTTCTAGAGGCTCTTCTTCTCTTATGAGCTTGTCCAGTAGAAGAAGTAACTTGTCTTAAAGCAACAGACTTGAAATTCTTTTGATAAGGATAAGTCTTACTAGAACCATCAAAGGTTCCAGCTGGTCTGGCAGATGACTTAAAGGTCTTCTGCAGGTGAGTAGAAGTCATCTGGTTCTGCCTCTTTTGAGAAGATCCAGACTGTCTCCTATTCTGCTGGCCTGGCTGAGGTCTTTTATTCTGGGTATAACCTTTCTTAAAATTCCTCCTCTGCCTTTTGGGTTTTTGAGTTTTAGAACTCATCTGCCCATTAGGCTGAGTTGCCTGGTCAGCTGACCTCTTGCCCTTATCAATAAAATTTCTAGGCTGTTCTTCTTTCTGAACATGTGAGGATTCAGGTTTGGAATAACCAAGGCCTGTTTTATCATGCTCTCTTTGAGATGAGGCAGCTATGTATGACACATCATTGCTTGCTGTAGTCAGCTGCTCCAGTCTCATTTTGAGCTTGTCCTCACTTTTTCTTATAATTTTGTTTTGATGGAAGAGTTCATCAAACTTAGCTTTTAGTAGGTTATATTCATTGTCTTTCTCAATATTTTCAACAACCAACCTTTCTATCAGCTTAACTTGTTCAATACACCTGGTTGTCAAGTCAGAAGACTCTTCAACTAGTGTATGATTTTGTTCAGCTGGTAGATTAGCTGAGTTGCCTAAACATTGTGAAAGCTTCTGATTTTCTACTCTTAGCTTTGAGTTCTCATCTTCCAATTTTTGACAAAGTTGTATAGATTTTTGGAGATCTAATAGCAGAGTTTGCGTATAAGACTCCTCTGATTGTTCAGAAAAAGAAGAATAAGAAGAAGAAGAGGGAGTTCGATTGCATACCTCATCTGTCACAAGACATATCTCTTCGTCTGGTCCATAATTGGATGATGAACCAGAAGTGGATACCTCTTCTTCCTCATCTGCAAAACTCCTTTTGGAGTAACTCCTAGTGTTTCTTTTACTGCTTCTCTTTGAGCCCATTTCTGCAAAAATTGTTAGCACAACAAATATTTGGGTTTTCAAAAAAAATTGGATCTGCCCTAGTGACCACTAAAAGCTTTTCAAAACAGTGGTCTGTAGGACACACTGCTCTGATACCACTTGTTGGTCCCAAAATGGTTTTCCAAAGGGGACTCTCTCTCCAACCAACTTGCTAACTACTGGAATTGCGAAGTACCAGCTCCTTCGTACAACTTTCTTACAACAACCTTTCAATATGATGAACAGGTTTATTATAAGTTCCAACTAAAACTCCTAAAAGAGTATATATTCGTGAAAGGACAAAGGTGAGTGAGTGGAGAGTTAGTGTGTCTTTCTTGTGCTCTCACGCGACTCTTGTCTCTAATGAACTCATCACTATTCACTCCTTTTTATAGTAGTAGGAATTAACTAGCCGTTGGAAGCTAGAAATTCAAACAACCATAATTGGAGGAATATAATCAATCAAAGATTGATTATATGATTGATTAGTTGACTTTCAATCAAGCAATCAATCAATCAGATCCTCCATCAGTTGATACTCCAGATTGCCTTCTTCTCCATCATGATCTCCAAAATCTCCTCGTCTCCAGATTACACGCAGCCTCTAAGTGGGTGAACTAATCCGTCTCCCTCATCTGGTCTGAACTAGTCTGGTCTGGGAAAAGTCTTCTGCCTCTGCTCTGGTCCTCTTCTGGTGAGGTCCTCTGGCAGACTCCTCTGGTCAGACTCCTCTAGTCCTCTGGTCAGAGCTCATCTGGTCAGACTCCTCTGGTCAGACTCATCTGGCAGACTCCTCTGGACCTCATCTGCTCTGGTGACTCCTCTGCTCTGGTCTGGACACCTCATCTGGTCACCTCTCATCTGGTCACCTCATCTGGTCACCTCTCATCTGCACAGATTTCTTCCCCCTTAACCAAAGACCTATTCTAGACCTAGACTAATCTGTAGCTGACTAACAAGTTCAGCTAGTCCTATTACAAGTTCTTGTTTTAACATCTTCAAAACATCTAGTCTATATCCTAACAGTCTGGTTGTAAGTGTACATCCTAGAAGAACCATCTCTGGTGTCATAGCTACCCAGATCAATTGGTTTTCTATAGATGGGTCTGGAAGACCTCCGCTGGTTCTGAAAGTTAGACCTTTTCTGGTGGTTATAGTTCCTTTGAGTATATCTGTTCTGGAATTGATTCCTCTGAGAAAACTGTCTCTGGGGTACCTAGTTCTGTTGAACATTGTTCCATCTCTGGTGGTTCCTATTCTGATTGGGATTCCCCCTCCTTGAGTGTCTCCTTTGAGGTCCCCTAATCTGGTTAGATTCCCTTTGAGGATTCCTCTGGGGTCCTCCAATCTGAGCAAGTTCTACTCTTTGAGACTTATTGTTCACAGAGCCATCAACCTTCAATGGTTCCCCTTGTTGACTTTTATTCTCTAGAATCTTTTCTTCCAGGACAGACAACTCTTCTGGACCATATTCAATGTGATTAACAGAGTGATTCCTTTTCCAACCAGGATTGTGAACCACTTTGTAACCATTACCAGTTGAGTCTTTATCATCCCAGATTTCTAGCAATTTACCAGATCTTACAGACTTATCTTTGTTATAAAGGTATTTATGAGTTTTAGTAGTAATTCCAGGATATCCTAAACCACTCTTATCATTAATGCGCTGAGAAGACTCGGATATAATAGATACAACAGATGGTATCTTAGGAGCTTCTCTGGGCATGGGT
Organism: Ballota nigra; assembly: GCA_947034835.1. Lineage (NCBI taxonomy): Eukaryota > Viridiplantae > Streptophyta > Magnoliopsida > Lamiales > Lamiaceae > Ballota > Ballota nigra. The sequence goes on along the minus strand of OX344728.1, from coordinate 49,748,612 downwards.
ATCTCTTCTATGGTTTGCTCAACTTGTTTTCCCTTGATAAGAGTCTGGTATTTGGCTCTAAGTTCATTGAACTCATCTTCCTGAGAGTTTCTTTCTTTCATGAGTTGATCTACCAGAGTATCTCTTTCTGTGATCTTATCCTGAAGTTCAGAGACTTCTTTGGAATGATCTTTCATGAGTTCTCTGGTGGATTTTTGTTCATGAGAGAGGGATTGAACTTCAGCTCTGAGCCTACCATTTTCCTTCTCAAGTTTTTGACATAGTTGAACACAATTTTGGAGATCTGATAGCATTTGTTGCATATCAGACTCTCTAGAGTTACCAGATGAATGAGATGATTCAATATATTTGGAATTAGATAAGCATAGGGTAGTTTCATTTACCTCAGTGATGTCTGTCATAAGACATACATCATCATCTGATCCCAAATCAGAAGAAGAAGAGGAACTGGAACTTGTATCTTCCTCCTCTGCTTCTGCCAGTAGTGCTCTCTTGTCAGCATATCTCCTATCTCTCTTGAGTCTTTTCTCTTCTCTTTCTCTAGGAGTCAATTGAGGACAATCATAGCTGTAGTGACCAGGCTTGTTGCAGGTGTAGCAGGTGTTATCTCCTCTAGGACTGGGACTTGGATCTCTTCTCCTCTGGTTGTACTCTGCTCTGGCTGGACTACTTTCTCTCCTCTAGTAGTCTGGTCTGCCAGAACTGCCATCCCTCCTCTGGTAATCTGATCTCCCAGAGCTGCTATCTCTCCTCCTCTCTGGAGTTCTAAATCTGGTCTCCCTTGAGTCTCCAGATATCTTTTCTTTGTCAGCAGGCTTGAAGGAACTCTTCCTGTCTCTGGTAGATTCCTTCCAGTGCTTTTTGTACCTGCCATATTTTGAACTCATTTTATCAAGTTTACGGGTTAGGAGTGATACCTGCTCCTTGAGACTCATGTCATCTGCAGCAGACTCCTTTGGTTTGTCATCTGTCTTGATGGTAGTGGAGAAGGCAACTCCTTTCTGACCAGAAGAGGAAACCTCTTCTGTTTGATACTCCTCTTGAAGATCAAATTCGTAGGCTTTAAGATCAGACAACAGAAGATGATGATCCAGAGTGTTGAGATCCTTGCTATCTTTAATCACAGTCACTTTGATTCTCCACCTGCTGGTTAGTGAACGCAATATTTTACTATTTATTTCCTTTTCAGAGTAGGTCTTACCTAAGGTACTAGCCTTGTTGAGGATATTTGTGAGGCGCATATCCAGCTGGTCAATGGTCTCGTCTGGTTTCATTTTGAAGGTGTCAAACGAGTGTTGAACAACTTGGAGTTTGTTATCTTTGATCTTCTCTGTTCCTTCACAGAGCCGAGCAAGTTTATCCCACATCTCCTTGGCAGTGGCACAGGTTCCGACTTTCTCTATCACCTCCTTAGTGAGTGTGTTGATGATTTCAGTCCTTGCTACCTGGTTCAAATTATAGAGTTTCCTTTCATCATTGTCAAGCTCATCTTTCTTCTTGAGGATTCTTTTTCTGGGAACTCTGTCCTCAGCACCTTTCTGGGCATTTTCACTTGTTTCTTCCCTGGACTCTGACCTTCCACTATCAATAGGAGTCCAGTAAAATTTAATTGGGCCACTCTCTACCAAATCCAACATGCGGTGATGAATAGCTCCAAGATGATTACTCATCATGAAGCTCCAGTGGCTGTAATCCTCGAAAGAGAATTCTGGTAACTTACGGCTCTTGTAAGAAGATTTTGCATACATTTTTATAAAAAAAAATTAACACAAAAAATTTAACCAAAACACAATAAAGAGCAATAGATCTGCCCGATGACCACCAAAAAGCTTTACAAAGCAGTGGTCTTTGGACACACTGCTCTGATACCACTTGTTGGTCAAACTAGATTGATAAATTGCGGAAGCTTTAAAGTAAATGCCTTCGGCAAAGTTCTTTTCACAAGATCACACTAAAATAAGCAAGAAAGTAAATGCAGAAAACAGTAAATAAGACCGGATGTATAGTGGTTCGGATCTGAATATCCTACGTCCACTCTCCCTTGATCAAATGGGTCTCACTTTCCAACCAACAACCAACTTACTTACTGGAATTGTGAGGTACCAGTTCCTTCTTACAAACCCTTTAGATCTAACTTGATCTAAAGTCTTCAACCTTCTCTTAAAGATGAACAGGTTGATTTCCAACAACTCCTTAAGAGTGAATATAAAGGTATGAACAGAATAAGAGTGATATATGCTTGCTAAACAAGAGCTTGGAATATGACTTCGTGCACGTATGATTCTCTAGCCCTTTTTCTTGAGATTGCACTCTGTATTTATAGTGGTGATTTAGGATATAGCCGTTGGAGAACTAATCCAATCAGATCCTCTGTTTTAAGGAAGCTTCAATCAATCAATTCCCTAATTGATTGATTGGGTTGGTGAGATCCTTGGATTGATTGACTTCAAACTTTTCAATCCTGATCTTGTTGACTTGATTTGAATCACCAACGGTCAAGTGCTTCCAATGCCTAACTCTGATTCTCTCCAGAGAAGGCAAGACCAGACACTAGGCAGCCTTGATGTCTTCTGGTCCAGATCTGGTTAATAAACAAAATGCTCATCAGAATCAGGAGATGATTCTGAGCATCTTTTGTTTCACCAGACTCGTCTGGTCCGGGGAAAGGTTCTCTGCCTCTGGTCAATCTCATCTGGTGAAGTCCTCTGGTGGAGTCCTCTGGTGAAGTCCTCTGGTGGGTCTTCTGGTGACTCTTCTGGTGGGGTCTTCTGGTCTGGCAATTCCCCCTAGACTAAGTCCTAATCTAGTTCATCATCTGGCTAACAGGTCCAGATGGTCCTATTACATCTTCTGGTTTGTTTTAACTCATCAAAACTATACAACATTTATCCTAACAGATGGTTTTTAAGCCATTTCATATTCAAAGGGTCATGGATAATATTCTGTTCAGCTGTAGAGTCATTAACCGTAGATTCATTTAGTTCTTCAGTCAACTCTTCCACTGTAGGAATATTACCTTGATTGTCTTGACATATTTCATTCAAGTGTTCCTCAGTCCTTGGCAACTCTTTAGATGATTCTCTATTACCTTGTTCAGTTATTCCTACTGGAATTTCAACTGTTACATATGGCTGTAGAGTTCTATCTGTAGAGTTTTCTTCTTTCTGTAGATCTTTAATGACCTTTTGATTTTCTCTGTCTGCAATGTGTGGTTCATCAAACACAACATGTGTAGATTCTTCCACAAGCAAGGTCCTCTTATTGAATACTCTGAATGCTTTGCTTACTATTGAATATCCAAGAAAGAATCCTTCATCTGCTTTAGGATAAAATGTTTTTAGATATTTTTTCCCATTATTCAAAATGTAGCATTTACATAAAAAAATATGAAAATAAGATATATTAGGACTAAAACCTTTCCACAATTCATAAGGGGTCTTTGAATGTGTCTTATTGATTAAGCATCTGTTTTGTGTGTAACAAGAAGTGTTGGTAGCTTCAGCCCAAAACCTTTTAGGTAAGTGAGCTTCCATTAACATGGTTCTAACAACTTCTTTCAGAGTTCTATTCTTTCTCTCAGCAACACCATTTTGCTGTGGTGTTCTAGCTGCTGATATTCATGATGAATTCCATGGAGAGAACAAAATTCCTCAATAACTTGGTTTGTAAATTCAGTTCCTTTATCAGATCTGTTTTTACAATCTTCAAACCTTTATCATTTTGAATTTTTCTCATGAGTTCAGGCAGTCTCTGTAGAGTCTCACTCTTTTTCCTTAAAAACACAGTCCATGTGAATCTTGAGCTACAACTACTAGAGTATACTTTTTCCCACTGATACTAACTAGTTCTATGTGTCCAAAAAGATCCATATGAAGCAGTTCCATTACCTTGTTTGAGCCATCAAAAAATTTATTCTTAAAAGTCTTCTTTGTTTGCTTACCCTTTTGGCATGTATCACAAAGATGGTCTTTCTTAAATTTTGTCTCTGGTAGGCTTCGTACAAGTTTATTCTTCACAAGATCATTCATGGTCTTGAAATTTATGTGATTCAATCTCTTATGCCAAAGTCAGCTTGTATCTGTAGAGTTGTTGGCAATAAAGCAAACATTCTCTTCAGCTGAGCTCCATTCGACTATATACACATTTCCTTTTCTAGTACCACAAAGTTTGACTTGTTTGGTTTCAGCATCTTTGATCATACATGAGTTAGGTGTAAAGTCTACAATGTAGCCTTTGTCACAAAATTGACTCACACTGAGCAAATTATGTTTCAATCCATCCACAAGATATGCATCATTGATTTGAACATTTCCTCTTCTTATTGAACCTGAACCTTTGGCAGTTCTACTGGAATTATCACCAAAAACTACTCTAGGTCCGTTTAGTTCTCTAAGGTTGGAAAGTGCTTCTTTATTACCTGTCATATGTCTTGCACAACCACTATCAATATACCATATCTCCTTTGGAGTGGTTGTCAAATGTCCCTGTAAAAATTGAAAGATTAGTTTCTAGGTATCCAAAGATGTGGATCTCCTCCAGTGACATTCTTAACCACCCAAGTTGGTTTCACAATAGTTGGTCTTTTGCCTTTCTTGTATGGAACTTCCTGAGCAACTTTCTTGTCATCTGTAGACTTCTTTCCATTCCAGAATTTATTGAAATTTTCTTTCCTTTTGAAGTCTACAGCTATTTTCGGCTGCACAGTTGTTGTCTGTAAAGTTTGACTCGAAGTTTCTTCTTTACAGATTGATTTGATCTTGTCTGTGTACAGATTGATCTTTTCTTCCAAATGTTGTTCATTTTCAACCTTTCCATAGATAATGTCAATAATCTTCTTTTGTTTCTCATCAAATAGATTTTTTACTAATCTTTGGACAGCTGGTTCCTCAAGTTCTTGCAATAGAATGCTTTCTCTCTCGAACTCTTGTTGTTGTTTTACAAAGGTTGGAACAGATTTTTCAAGATGTTCCATCCAATCACATGGATTATAGTCAATGCTTGTCATATCTCCAGAGGGTCTTTGTTGTAAAAGCATTGCTTTTAACTTTCTAGAAGATTTACCATAGCAATCTAATCTTTTTATGAAATAATCTCTTTCAGCCTCAACATTTTGAATAATGTTGTCTTTCTTTGTAACTTCATTATGAGATCTATGCAGTCAGCAATTCTACAGGTAGCTTCTTCAAAAAGTTCTTCATGACTCATCTTTAAGTAATCAAATTCTTCTTGCAAATCATTCATTGAGGACAGCTTTTGCTTGTTTTCACAAGTTTCAACAAGCAATTCCTCAATTCTTTGCTTTAGCTTTTGATTCTTTATTAAGAGTTCATCATAATCACTTCTTATGTGAAGCAGTCCTTCAAAACCTTTTTGGAGCAAGTGAATCATATCACTGGAAGAATCCTTTTCAGTTAAAGGGCCTGATGAGGATTGTACTTCTTCATCCTTTTCCATAAGACAAATTAGTGCTTCATTATCCTCAGAATCTGTGGATTCACACTCTACAGTTGGGTGAGAAGAAGAAGAGGGACTTTCTTCCTGAGTCTTTTCAAACTCGGATAGTAGTGCTCTTATTCTTTCTTTATCCAACTTCTTCTTCTTTTCCAGTCTTGCTGTTTTCTCTTCTTCAGTGTACTTCTTTGCTTCAGGATACGGGCAATCTTTGATGATGTGTCCAGGTTTCCTGCAATTATAACAAAGATAGTTGGAGTTAGCATTTGGCTTAACTGACTAACCTTCTTGTTTAGGTGAATTCTTCTTCCAGTTGGCTCTCTTGGCAAATTTCTTGAATTGCTTAATTAGAAGAGCCATCTCATCATTTTCTGAGTCTGATTCTGCAGTTGGATTAGACTCTGCAGCTACAAGGGCTGCAACTTTTGAGCTAGTCGAGTCCTTGTCTTTTCTCCTGTCAATATCAAATTCAAAGGCTTTGAGGTCAGAAAATAATTCAAATGTAGAAACTTTAGATAGATCCTTAGATTCTCTCATAGCAACAACTTTCATGTCCCACTCAGAAGGTAGGGCTCTTAGAACTTTCATGTTCTTTTCCCTTTGCGAGTACTCTTTTCCAAGTAGTTCAAGCTCATTGAGTATCTCAATAAATCTTGAATCAAACTTATCAAGAGTTTCTCCAGATTTCATCTTGAAGTTCTCAAATTTTTAGACAGCTATCATAAGCTTCTTCTCTTTAATTTTATCAGTCCCTTCACAGATCATCTCAAGTTTCTCCCACATTTCCTTTGCAGTTTTGCAACTTTTTATCTCGCTGAACACAATTGTATCCAAAGAATGGTAAATAGTGTTCCTTACAACATTGTCGAGGTTTTCTCTCCTCTTGTCTTCATCTGTCCACTCCTTCTTGGGCTTTGGAATAATTTGAGCTAGACCAGTCTAGTCTCCTGCAGTGTTAGCCTTTTCTATCACAATTGGACCATCCTCTATTATGGACCACATTTCATCATTCATAGCAGATAAGTGTGTTAGTGTCCTAGAGACAATCCATCGAAAGGACATAATACTAAGATAATATTCAGATTTGGTTTAGTATTATTATTGGTTTAATATTAAATGTATGGCGTTACACTTATCTGAATATGATGTTTGATTGTTTGCATATATTTTTATTTGTGTTCCCATGAATCACTACTGTCATTGAGTGAGTGAGAACTCAGATGACTTAAGTATGATTCTCAAATAGCCCCGATCAAGGATCATCAAGAATGGGATATTGATGATGCAATTGAGATTGGTGTGCAATCTACATCATACTCTTAGAGAGTGTAGTACGATCTCACTTACTACGAGATATCGGGTATCTCATGATGGATGCACAGAGACCTTAGAGGGTATTGGTATACCTATTCGAGAAACTATTTAATGTAATTCCACATAATGTGTCTACGGGTGTCTCGGTTAGTGGGAGTGATGTGATATTCCTCTGACTTGAGGTCAATACGCACGACATGTATGGAGTGATGAACTTTGACCATGACCGACGCTTGCACCCTTCCACGGGTAGATATGGCATGGATTGAGTTCATCACGAAATGCATGTGCGTGGTAGTTGAGCCAAGAATATGATTCATTCCTCAATGTGGATTTAGAGAGAATACTCGTGTTCTCATCATAATTGGATCTAAGTCGTCGGCCGACGCGCATCAACTTAGACTTTGTGATTTGAGATAATATGATTAAGTTATTTGAATAGACACTTCATCATGTTCAAGACTTAATCGGGTATTCGTGAATGAAAGAAAGATATCACAATAGGCCACAGTATTACAGGTAGTTGCAGATTTCCTCGCAACGTACCTCGTATATTGAGAATGTCTGATTTATTGTCTAGGGTTCAATTAAGACCGTTAGTTTGACTAATCGCTCGATATACGAGGGTCTATGGGTCACACAACAAGTAATGACAATTTACCAATTATAGTTGGTTGATTAAATATTGTATTAGATATAATATTTAATTTATGGAGAATATAATAATAATTGTATTTGGAATTAATTATTATTATTATTTAATTAAATTAGATTTAATTAAATATGAAATCCCAATAATAATATTTGGAATATTATTATACAAGAATAATAGATATGGTAAATATATTATTCGTAGGAACATATCTAGGGAGATATAATCCGTAGAAATTATATTATGCGGGCCAAGCATATTATCTTGCTTAGAAATTAAGCTATGATAATCCCTATAAATATGTGTCCTATGGGAATTCAGATAGTAACACAAGAAATATAATTTCTCCATAAAATCTCTTGTTCGAGTTTTCCTAGCAAGTTCATCTCGAGATTCAACGCTGGCACCTCAGTGCGGATCGGTGAATTGCTGTTGCGTGGATACCGTAGTTGAGGATTTTGCGTACAAACCTCTGTAAGATCTCTTGTTTAAGATATCTCGTATTTAATTATGCAATTAAATTGTTCGTTGTTGGAGAACGTTAATTTCCGCTGCGCATGTTTATGTGTTTACGTGCCTATAAATTCCAACAGTGGTATCAGAGCTCAGGCTTTTGATTAAATGCATAATTTATTTATTATGGGTAAATAATTATGTGTGATTTGTTTTGCCTTCTAATGCCCATACGTTATTCAATTTAATTTGCAAATTTGATTTGGTTTTGTTAAATTGAAAAACTGTTTTTATTCTTTGGATCGGTTTTTCTGGGAAATTAGATTTCTCTGATCATTTTCGAAAAAAAAATTCACAAAAATCGTGTCTGGTACTTGCGATTGACCCACGGTCGCGACAGGTAAGCGCGACAGCGCGTCTGGGCAGCGTGAATCGCATGGCGATCGCGTCGGGCGAGCGCGACTGGCCCATTGGACGCGTCTGGGAGGTGCGATTCACCGCAATGGGCCGCATATTCGTGTGTTGGGCTGTGTTTTGGGCCTGTTTTGATTAAAATGGCTGGGCCAGTTTTAATTAAAATTTTGGACAGATTGGACAGATTTTGTAATACCCTAGGTTTTCATGACCTTATCTGCTATACTAAATACTTTATAATTCTTCATGAATCTATGTGATGCATTTACATCCAAATTTATGCAAAGACACGTTTATGTGCTTTAATTACTCGATATTTATAATTAACGTATTATTTGCTCAATACATGCTTATTCTTGAGACTTTATAATTTTTATATATTCTTTATTTTATGTCTTAAAGTGTTTAATTTAGGAATTAGTGTAGTCCTTAAGTATAGTAAATTATTTCATAAGATATAAGTTGTAAAATGAATGTTTATTTAAGAAATGAATTACGTATCGATTATTCGATATTTTCTATAATTAGTATATAGACTTTGTAATTTATTTAGAGTCCTAGAAGAGTTTTAATTTTATTACATAAGATAGTATAGGTAAATTTTATGCATAATGTACTTTAGAATTATTAAATAATTTAGAAAAATCATAATTTTACTTATTAATTTCAAAGCATACATGTGTCATGACCACAAGATACAAGATTTCTATTGAAATCTCTATAAATGTCGGCCAATTAGAGAAAGACTAGGAAAGTTGATGAAGCTTCAAGAGTTAAAGTCAAATTAAGAAAAGAAAAGTCAAAATTTGTTACTAATATTAAGTTGACATGTGTATATTAAACTAACCTACAAGAGTACTCCATAAGCTTCTTCAAAGTCGGCTAAATGGATGGAGTAGCCTCCAAGGTTGGCTCCTACTATAAATATATGACCATTCATGCAAAAATAATGATAAGCAAAAGTTTAAAGAAAATTAGCACAAATACTACTATTCTTACACTTAGAATTTAAAAAGGAAGGAGAAGGAATTTCTTTTAGCTACCAATCTCTAAGTAAGTTCTTCTTCTTGAATAAGTGATTATTTAAGTTTTAGTATGATGTTTATGCATAAAATATGAATTAAATGATAGGAAAATAAGTTATGATAAGTGATTTGCATGTTATATATATTTTACTTCATATTTTGAATGTTTGATTCAATTTCTTCATATGTTATGAACAAAATCATTTTTATTACTTGATTATCTCTGATTTAGAAGTAGAAATCATGAAATTATATGGTTTAAAGTGAACTTAAGATGATATGTTCTTCATGTATGCATGAAACCGAATTTCTGGACCAACTTTTGTATAAATTTCGTTTTGACCAATTCCTTTGGTGGAAAATCCTGGAAAATATATATGTGAAATTAGACTGGTGATGGAACTTAGGTTTTAAATTTCATAACTATTTGAATATTATTCGATATATGGTGATTTTTCAAAGTTGAACTAGAGTTTTGGACTCTGTAACAGGAACAGTAGAAGTTTGCTATGATCTGAGGATAATCGGTTAGGTTTTTATAGAAAACCAAAGTATTTTGATAAATTACATGAAGTTGGAAGTTCATGGTTAAAATTTTAGAAGTATTGGACTTATGGTGGATTTATGGTGAATTCTTAAATTTAAGTGATCAAGAATCAATAGCAGTGTGTTCATCACAAAATATGTAATGATTGGTAAGGAGTTTGAGAAATAAAAAATTATGGAGATACACTTTATTGAATTGGGGATCTACTGTTAAAATTTTATAATTTTTGGACGTATAGATGATTTAATATGAATTTTCAAAGTTAGGCGTATAAACTGCCAAAAACTGAAATTTTGTATAAGAAAGGTTCGAAATGGTCCATTTACATTTTTATGGTCGATATCTATTTATAACTTGTTAATTGATGATTTTACACACTTAATAGATATTTATGTTTTAGTATACAATATTTGAGTATGTATTGAGATTTGAATTCAAGTCATTATAATCGTACGAGTATAATATGTGAATTTTATGATTTATTTAAAAAAAATGAAGGGATAAGTAACAATTTTTTATTGTAAAAATTTTATGATTTCATAGCTATTTGAATATTATTCGATATATGGTGATTTTTCAAAGTTGAACTAGGGTTTTGGACTCTGTAACAGGAACAGTAGAAATTTGCTATGATCTGAGGATAATCGGTTAGGTTTTTATAGAAAATCAAAGTATTTTGATAAATTACATGAAGTTGGAAGTTCATGGTTAAAATTTCAGAAGTATTGGACTTATGGTTGATTTATGGTGAATTCTTAAAGTTAAGTGATCAAGAATCAATAGCAGTGTGTTCATCATGAAATATGTGATGATTGGTAAAGAGTTTGAGAAATCTAAAAATATGGCGATAAACTTTATTAACTTGGGGATCTACTGTTAAAATTTCATAATTTTCGGACGTATAGATGATTTAATATGAATTTTTAAAGTTTGGCGTATAAACTGCCAAAAACTGAAATTTCGTATAAGAAAGGTTCGAAATGGTCCATTTACATTTTTATGGTTGATATCTATTTATAACTTGTTAATTGATGATTTTACACACTTAATTGATATTTATGTTTTAGTATACAATATTTGAGTATGTATTGAGATTTGAATTCAAGTCATTATAATCGTACGAGTATAATATGTGAATTTTATGATTTATTTAAAAAAAATGAAGGGATAAGTAACAATTTTTTTATTGTAAAAATTTTATGATTTCATAGCTATTTGAATATTATTCTATATATGGTGATTTTTCAAAGTTGAACTAGGGTTTTGGACTCTGTAACAGGAACAGTAGAAGTTTGCTATGATCTGAGGATAATCGGTTAGGTTTTTATAGAAAAACAAAGTATTTTGATATATTACATGAAGTTAGAAGTTCATGATTAAAATTTTAGAAGTATTGGACTTATGGTGGATTTATGGTGAATTCTTAAAGTTAAGTGATCAAGAATTAATAGCAGTGTGTTCATCACAAAATATGTGATGATTGGTAAGGAGTTTGAGAAATCTAAAAATATGGCGATAAACTTTATTAACTTGGGGATCTACTGTTAAAATTTCATAATTTTTGGACGTATAGATGATTTAATATGAATTTTTAAAGTTTGGCGTATAAACTGCCAAAAACTGAAATTTTGTATAAGAAAGGTTCGAAATGGTCCATTTACATTTTTATGGTTGATATCTATTTATAACTTGTTAATTGATGATTTTACACACTTAATTGATATTTATGTTTTAGTATACCATATTTGAGTATGTATTGAGATTTGAATTCAAGTCATTATAATCGTACGAGTATAATATGTGAATTTTATGATTTATTTAAAAAAAATGAAGGGATAAGTAACAATTTTTTTATTGTAAAAATTTTATGATTTCATAGCTATTTGAATATTATTCTATATATGGTGATTTTTCAAAGTTGAACTAGGGTTTTGGACTCTGTAACAGGAACAGTAGAAGTTTGCTATGATCTGAGGATAATCGGTTAGGTTTTTATAGAAAAACAAAGTATTTTGATATATTACATGAAGTTAGAAGTTCATGGTTAAAATTTCAGAAGTATTGGACTTATGGTTGATTTATGGTGAATTCTTAAAGTTAAGTGATCAAGAATTAATAGCAGTGTGTTCATCACGAAATATGTGATGATTGGTAAGGAGTTTGAGAAATCTAAAAATATGGCGATAAACTTTATTGACTTGGGGATCTACAGTTAAAATTTCACAATTTTTGGACGTATAGACGATTTAATATGAATTTTCAAAGTTAGGCGTATAAACTGCCAAAAACTGAAATTTTGTATAAGAAATGTTCGAAATGGTCCATTTACATTTTTATGGTTGATATCTATTTATAACTTGTTAATTGATGATTTTACACAATTAATTGATATTTATGTTTTTGTATACAATATTTGAGTATGTATTGAGATTTGAATTCAAGTCATTATAATCGTACGAGTATAATATGTGAATTTTATGATTTATTTAAAAAAAATGAAGGAATAAGTAAAAATTTTTTTATTGTTAAAAATTTATGGTTTCATAGCTATTTGAATATTATTCTATATATGGTGATTTTTCAAAGTTGAACTAGGGTTTTGGACTCTGTAACAGGAACAGTAGAAGTTTGCTATGATCTGAGGATAATCGGTTAGGTTTTTATAGAAAACCAAAGTATTTTGATAAATTACATGAAGTTGGAAGTTCATGGTTAAAATTTCAGAAGTATTGGACTTATGGTTGATTTATGGTGAATTCTTAAAGTTAAGTGATCAAGAATTAATAGCAGTGTGTTCATCATGAAATATATAATGATTGGTAAGGAGTTTGAGAAATCTAAAAATATGGCGATAAACTTTATTGACTTAGAGATTTACTGTTAAAATTTCATAATTTTTGGACGTACAGATGATTTAATATGAATTTTCAAAATTAGGCGTATAAACTGCCAAAAACTGAAATTTTGTATAAGAAAGGTTCGAAATGGTCCATTTACATTTTTATGGTCGATATCTATTTATAACTTGTTAATTGATGATTTTACACACTTAATTGATATTTATGTTTTAGTATACTGATGGTCCCGGTTTCGAATACCAAAATGGGAATTCAGGAGCTAATTTTTTTTTTTTTTAAAACCTTTCCTCAGGGAGTTCAGCAAGAGTGGAAAGTTCTCAAGTCACTGCATTGCTAAGAGGCTGAGCTACCAAGTCAGTGAGAAGACTTGAAGACTCATGCTCTTAGCAACACAGTTACTCGAGAGGTTACACTTCAAGTCACTGCTCTGCTTAGAGGTTAAGCTACCAAGTCAGTGTGAAGGCTTGGAGGCTCATGCTCTAAGCAAGACAGTGACTCGAGATACTGAACTCTCGAGTGCGTTGCCTGAACTGGTCAGTGAGAAGATCCTCCCTGACCTGAATACTTAACTAAAGTTTTCTTTTAACAATGCTCTCAGTGAGCAGATTTTCACAACTTTAGTAAATACTTTAAAAGATAAGTAAGCTCAGTTTAACGTGGTTCAGAGACTCAAGCTCTTACATCCACGACCTGATTTAACAGGAAATCCACTAACTGGGATTCTTGTTTTTAACGTGCCAAGGTGCACAGATGCACTGGGCTCACGCCACTCCCTGGGCTGCCTCTCCTCACTAACTAACTTCAACCAACAAACCTAACTAGAGGGTTTTGGTTTCAGTTTGGTTTCTCCAACTATTTGAGGTTTTCCCTTACAAAGTATTAGCCTCAAGCTAAGATTGGGAAAACCTCTCTAAGCTAAGAGTTACAAGATTGACACTCAATGTGTATTAGTGAAAACCCTAATGGTCAGTGTCATGGGTGTGAAACACTTTCTTATGACTCACTAACAACTCACACACCCTCACAGCTTGTAGGTGTTGATTTCTCTTTCTTCACACACACTTAAACCGAAGCTATGAGCTTGTATTTATAGTGTGGATTCAAATGTAACCGTTGGAGGAAATTACATTTGAATCCATACAATTAATGGTTTCAACCACTTTTCTTGGAATGCGGCCTTGTCAGTGTCAGAGTTGTTGCCTCGTGCTGATTGGTCCACGTGGGCTGCATCCAACGGATCTTTGACTCAGTGGGTTAACCAAGATCCACTGACTTTAGGTAGCTTTCTCCTTCACCGACTGATGATCTTCAGTGGACTGAATCGTCTCCAGTGTAGTTGTCCTTCAGAGACTCTTTGAAGATCATTCCAAGAAGTTTGTCATAAGGCTGAATGACAAACTTCCCTGACCACAGTAGCCTGACTCCTTCAGGGCCTACTTGGTGCAGCACTAATCCTCCTGATCATGCTCTTCACTGAGTGGTCCACCTGACTTAGCTTAGATCAGCCTGGTTTACACTCAGTGGGACATCCTTCAAACTTATCTTCTGGTTCAGGTCTCTGACTTTGCTTCAGTCTGTTCTTCTTGATGTCAACTTGATTTCCTCAGGCTGTGTTGCTGAGTTCCTGTTGGTCCCGTTTTTTTCTTTCACAAACAAGGACAATATGGGAATTTAGGAGAAATTTTTGTTTTAACACTGATGTTATGCAAGTCAGTAAAGCAATAAAGAACACAACAATGTAAAGTGGTTCAGAGGCTCAAGCTCCTACATCCACTGCCTGATTTAACAGGAAATCCACTACCCGGGATTCTTATTTTTAACGTGCCAAGGTGCACTCACAATTGGACTCACACCCCTCTACGGAGCTGCCTCTTGAACTGGCCTCACATCCCTCTTCACTCAGGGACTGCCTCTCCTCACCTCACTGCAACACCTAACACTATTCTGGAAAAGGGTTTAGTTTGGTTTGGTTCTCTCCAACTAGGTGAGGTTTTCCCTTACATGGTTTTAGCCTCTAAGCTAAGGTTGGGAAAACCTCTCTAAGCTTAGGATGTATATGATAGACTGGAGTATACAAACTGGAACACTCAAATATGACTATGAAGAACTCAGGTCAGTGTTCTTGAAGGAGATGGTGCCTCCTTATACCTCCCTTGAAACGCACCACTCTCACATCAGCTACTTTCAAATGAAGCTTGAGTTTGTATTTGTAGTTTGGATTTGAATGTTACCGTTGGAGAAAGTAACATTCAAATCCAGACTATCTCTGAAGTGAAATTCTCCTTTTCAGTGAAGTATGGCCTTGTCAGCTTTTGTCAGATTCGCTGCCTTGACTTGATTGGTCCACGTGGACTGAGTCCAACGGCTCTTTTGTTCAGGGTACTTGATCAGGGTAGTTCTGACTTCAGGCGACTTTTCTTCAGCTGACTTGTAATCCTCTCAGGATACCTTCCTTCAGTAGACTTGAAGTCCACTCAGGGGAGTTGACATCAGGCTATTTGTCAAGCTTCCCAGCCTCAGTAGCCTGACTCCTTCAGGTCCTACTAGGCACAACATTGATCCACATGATCAAGCTCTTCACTGAGTAGTCCACTGACCAGCTTAGAAAGTCAGGTTTATACTCAGTGGGACTTCCTTCAGGCTTCCCTTCAGGTTCAGGTCTTCTGACATGGCTTCAGTCCGTTCTCTTTGATGTCATCTTGACTTCCTCAGGCTCTATCAGTGAGTTCCCCCTCACTGAGTTCCCCCTCAGTAGAGTTCCCCCTTCAGCTGAGTTCCCCCTTCAGCTGAGTTCCCCCTTCAGCTGAGTTCCTCTCAGTAGAGTTTCCCCTCACTGAGTTCTTCCTCCACTGATAACCTGTTCTACTGAGAAACAAACTAGCCTGACCTGAAACTAAAAGATACTATCCTGACTGCTTTCAAACCTATTACATGTTGTTTTGGAAAATCATCAAAACTAAAATATATCCCAACAGTTCCCCCTCGCTGAGTTTCCCCTCAACTGAGTTCTTCTCAACTGACATCCTATTCTACTGAGAAATAACCTAGCCTGACCTGAAGTTAAAGATACTATCCTGACTGCTTTCAAACCTATTACATGTTGTTTTGGAAAATCATCAAAACTAAACCATATCCCAACAATTTCCCCCTTTTTGATGATTCCAAAACTTCTAACCAGATGATTTTCTATTACAAGAATAATGTCAGAACACAGGTAATAGTTTGAAATATGCAGAAATTCCCATAGTTTAATACATTTGAGATCTGTTCGGTTGACCATTTTTCTTAACAAAACTGGATCAGTGGTCATGTGAAAAACCCGCTCTGATACCAATTGATGGTCCCGGTTTCGAATACCAAAATGGAAATTCAGGAGCAAATTTTTTTTTAAAAAACCTTTCCTCAGGGAGTTCAGCAAGAGTGGAAAGTTCTCAAGTCACTGCATTGCTAAGAGGCTTAGCTACCAAGTCAGTGAGAAGACTTGAAGACTCGTGCTCTTAGCAACACAGTGACTCGAGAGGTTACACTTCAAGTCACTGCTCTGCTTAGAGGCTGAGCTACCAAGTCAGTGTGAAGGCTTGGAGGCTCATGCTCTAAGTAAGGCAGTGACTCGAGATACTGAACTCTCGAGAGCGTTGCCCGAACTGGTCAGTGAGAAGATCCTCCCTGACCTGAATACTTAACTAAAGTTTTCTTTTAACAATGCTCTCAGTGAGCATATTTTCACAACTTTAGTAAATACTTTAAAACATAAGTACGCTCACTTTAACGTGGTTCAGAGACTCAAGCTCTTACATCCACGGCCTGATTTAACAGGAAATCCACTAACTGGGATTCTTGTTTTTAACGTGCCAAGGTGCACAGATACACTGGACTCACGCCACTCCCTGGGCTGCCTCTCCTCACTAACTAACTTCAACCAACAAACCTAACTAGAGGGTTTTGGTTTCAGTTTGGTTTCTCCAACTATTTGAGGTTTTCCCTTACAAAGTATTAGCCTCAAGCTAAGATTGAGAAAACCTCTCTAAGCTAAGAGTTACAAGCTTGACACTCAATGAGTATTAGTGAAAACCCTAATGGTCAGTGTCATGGGTGTGAAACACTTCCTTATGAATCCCTAACAACTCACACACCCTCACAGCTTGTAGGCGTTGATTTCCTTCACACACACTTAAACCGAAGCTATGAGCTTGTATTTATAATGTGGATTCAAATGTAACCGTTGGAGGAAATTACATTTGAATCCATACAATTAATGGTTTCAACCACTTTTCTTGGAATGCGGCCTTGTCAGTGTTAGAGTTGTTGCCTCGTGCTGATTGGTCCACGTGGACTGCATCCAACAGATCTTTTACTCAGTGGGTTGACCAAGATCCACTGACTTTAGGTAGCTTCCTCCTTCACTGACTGATGATCTTCAGTAGACTGAATCGTCTTTAGTGTAGTTGTCTTTCAGAGACTCTTTGAAGATCATTCCAAGAAGTTTGTCATAAGGCTGAATGACAAACTTCCCTGACCACAATAGCCTGACTCCTTCAGGGCCTACTTGGTGCAGCACTGATCCTCCTGATCATGCTCTTCACTGAGTGGTCCACCTGACTTAGCTTAGATCAGCCTGGTTTACACTCAGTGGGACATCCTTCAGGCTTCTCTTCTGGTTCAGGTCTCTGACTTGGCTTCAGTCTGTTTTTCTTGATGTCAACTTGATTTCCCCAGGCTGTGTTGCTGAGTTCCCCATCAACTGAGTGTTCCCTCAACTGAGTTCTTCTCAACTGACAGCCTATTGTACTGAGAAATAACCTAGCCTGACCTAAAGTTAAAGATACTATCCTGACTGCTTTCAAACTTATTACATGTTGTTTTGGAAAATCATCAAAACTAAACCATATCCCAACATTTTACATTTGGGAACGTCACATCGAACCATGAACACTAGCCGGGATGTGTTCATTTTGCAGGAAAAAGTCTAATACTGACTCAGTTTTGCCCTCTATTCCTATTGTTTATGTCATTTTCATAGATTTATTAATGGTGTAGTTAGTATTGGCTCGTTGATGTTTCGTACCTGTTATTTTTTGTAACCTACCACTTCGGGAATTTTTATTATTTTGCTGCATAGTTAGATAAAATTTCTCCATATTTTTTATTTATTACAGGTATGATGTATAATAAAATAAATATAAATAGACTTATCCTTGCCTAATCGCATCCTAAAATTTTAAAAATCTATGTACCCCCGCACCCGTATCGTGTCGCTCCCGCATCTTGCACTCGTGCAACATATGTTCGAACTTTTCTTCCAATAATTACGGTCATGTTCAGAAAATATTTCCAAAAATTATGGTTATGTCGGGAAAAAAAATTCAGACATTGTGGTCATGTTCGGATAACCAAAACCTAACAATACTTATCGTGAATTTTGAACAAATTGTGGTCATGTTTTGGGTAGAAAGCTCATTGACAAAGGTGGGTCGACTTTAATTGACGGAAAACCCCTGAGGAGGGTTACTGAGAGCCGCAACATGGGGATTTTAGGAAGGTAGTGTATTCAAAATTATAAAAAGAACAGAAAGATAAGAGGAATGAGTATTTAGGGCATTTTAGAAAAACAAAAATGAATAATGCCAATAACCTGGGCAAAAGTTATATTGGATATGTTTTGATTTATTAGATATCAAAATTTGATTTCGGCAACTCTGTTGCAATTAGTTATTATGAAAATGTGTGTAACTCAATATTGTTGGCATCTTTAATATTAATGGAAAAAGTACAAGTTAGAGCCTAAATTATTGTTCTTAATACAATCAGAACCTAAACTATGTTTTGGTTTAAATAAAATCTCAAACTTTTATTTATAGAACAAGTAAATCCTTCAACAATTTTTATTGATACATATATATTGTTGTTCTTAAATTGAAAAAAAAAAGTACACTTCAACTAATTTAATAATTAAAAATATATTTCCTTAATTGTATACCACAAAATTTAACATTAATTTTTTTTTTAATTTTTTTTATACTGAGTTTAACTAGTTGTTAGAATATCTTTATTATAAGTATGTCATCTCAGATTCTTTAATCACCAGTTACACAGTTTCTTATATTTAAAGTAATTTTTATATATATCTAATGATACTATTGTTTAGTGATATTTTAGAAGAAGATTCAAGTAATATATTTATTTCCGCGCGAATGAAATATAAATAGAAAAAATATATTGTTAGGATATTTTTGTCCTAAGGATTTTCTCACTTTGGTTTTGATAATGTCAAAACAAGTATGTTTGTATTGTGGATACTAACATTACAAGTACAACGAGAAATGAAGATTTTAGAAGACAAGTCTACATCTGCAAAGTTGGATACAGACTCAACAGCCGTTTAAATACTAGTCTACATCTGAAGAGTTGAAGACAAGTTTACAGTCGAAGAGTCTACATCTGCAGGATTGAAGACTACAGCTATAAACCTGAGTTTAGTAGGACTAATTAAGTGTAGTACATCTTGTACACTCACTCTCTTAGTTTGAAAGACATCAGTGTTTACTAGAGCTAATTACTAGCCAGTAGATACAATTTGTTCAGTTGTTAAGAGCTCATTTGAGCAGTCTTCACTACAAGACAACCTGTACTACTCAAGGACAAAGCTATATGACAAGAAGCTTTAATTAAGCTGAAGTCAAAGTTGGAGGTGAATTTCCTTTGAAATTTCAATCCCTCCAACGGCTAGAGGACACCTCGAGACTCCTATAAATAGGAGAGGAGACCTCAGAGGTTCAACAACAACCCCGAGCTTTCAAGCACACTTGCCCAATATCTACAACTTTCAAGTCTACAGTCCTTCACAATCTAGAAGTTTAGCTAGTATTTTGTTGTTGTTCCCTCACTATTCACCCCATTTTATTCTACTTAGTGTAGATATCTTTTCTTAGTGAGTGTTTCTGAGTGAGATTGAGAATTTCTTAGTGAATATTTGTTTCTGCCTAAAATAGAGTGATCTTTGTGAGAGTTTTATATCTGAGGGGGAACGACTGTGTGTCTGAGTGAAAACATCTTAGTGAATTTGGCACCTAAGTGGTGTAACAGTGGACGTAGGAGGGTTACAACACCTCTGAACCACTATAACTCCTTGTGTTCATCTATTTCTGTTCATTTCATTTCTGTCTATTTCATTTATCTTATCTTATACTTTGTGTCATCATTGCATTCATAATTTATGTGTGCACAAGTTTTACCTAGTTAAAGCTATAGATTCAGTGAATCACTTAGCTAAAACTCTGCTTGATTGATTTTTCACTTCACACACTTTATTTAATTCCACTGTACAAGGTGTTAAAATACTATAAAGTATTACAACATCATCTTTGATAAGTGTTTGATTTAATATTTTACATTATAAAAGTCTGCAGCTGCAAACTTCTTTTATTTTTTAAATTCTACAACTGCAAAGTTTGGTATGTGTGTTTAAAAGAGAAAAAGTTTTAAATTTTTAAAACACAAAGTCAATTCACCCCCCCCCAGACCTTGTAATACTTTTGGGACCAACATATATTTTATCTCTATATTTTATTCACTAATATTTTTTAGTTTTTGAAAGAAAATTTTAACAATTTTTTTATTATAAAATTTTTTTATGTTGTTTTTTAAATATCAAAATAGTTTTACATGTTTTAAATGTATTTTGATATTTTTAGTGCAATTTATATTTTTATTTATTATTTTCAATTTTTTAATTATTACTTTTAATTATAAAATACAGAAGGACCTTTTCATCAAATAAATGAAATATAAAGGGGCATTTTCATCAAAATACACTGCCACATCAACATAAATTGGTTACTGTTGGGATATGTTTTAGTTTTGATGATTTTCCAAAACAACATGTAATAGGTTTGAAAGCAGTCAGGATAGTATCCTTTGTTTCAGGTCAGGCTAGGTTAGCTCTCAGTAGAATAGGTTGCTCAGTTGAGGGGGAACTCAGCGAGGGGGAACTTCTCAACACAGCCTGAAGATATCAAGATGACAACCAGAAGAGCTGACTGAAGACATGCCATCAACCTGAACCAGTGGAGAAGCCTGGAGGATGTCCCACTGAGTGTAAGTCAGGCTGATCTAAGCCAAGTCTGATGGACCACTCAGTGAAGAGCCTGATCAGGTGGATCAGTGCTGCACCAAGTAGGCCCTGAAGGAGTCAGGCTACTGTGGTCAGGGAAGTTTGTCATTCAGCCTTATGACAAACTTCTTGGGAAGATCTTCAAAGAGTCCCTGAAGGACAACTGCACTGAGGACGAGTCAGTCCACTGAAGATCAGAGTCAGTGAAGGAGAAAGCTACCTAAAGTCAGTGGGTCTTAGTCAAACCTACTGAGTCAAAGATCCGTGAATTCAGGCCACGTGGACCAATCAGCACAAGGCGGTAAATCTGACACTGACAAGGCCGCATTCCAAGAAAAGTGGTTGAAACCATTTAATGCTGGATTCAAATGTATTTTCCTCTCCAACGGATACATTTGAATCCCCATTATAAATACAAGCTCATAGCTTGGTGTTGTGTTGTGTTGTGTTGTTGTAAGAATTGTAAGAAAACAAACACCTACGAGCTGTGAAGGTGTGGGTAGTAGCATACGTGCATGGGAGTTATAAGGAGGGTTTACTCACATCTTAAACACTGACCATTAGGGTCTTCAAATATACACATATGAGTGTTCAGCTTGTAACTCTAGGCTTAGAGAGGTTTTCCCTATCTTAGCTATTGGCTAACACATTGTAAAGGGAAAACCTCACCTAGTTAGAGAAAACCAAACCAAACTAAACCCTTTCAGAGATTGTTAGGTTTGTAGTGAGGTGAGGAGGGCAGCCCAGGGAGTGGCGTGAGTCCAGTTGTAAGTGCACCTTGGCACGTTAAAAACAAGAATCCTGAGATAGTGGATTTCCTGTTAAATCAGGCCGTGGATGTAAGAGCTTGTGTCTCCGAACCACGTTAAACCAAGTGTTATTATTTGGAATGTCTTTTCTTCTAAAGTATTGCGAAAATCTGCTCACTGAGAGCATTGTTTAAAAAGGAACTTTAGTTAAGCATTCAGGTCAGGGAGATTCCATCTCACTGACTAAATCAGGCTAGGCACTCGAGAGTTCAGTCTCTCGAGTCACTGCCTTGTTGAGAGCCTGAGCTTTCAAGTCTCATCACTGACTTGATAGCTCTGACTCTCAGCAACGCAGTGACTTGAGTATTCCTTCACTGAACTCAATCAGGGTGCAAGCTGTGACTTGATAACGCACTCGAGAGTTCAGCATCTCAAGCCACTGTCCTTGCTCAGAGCATGAGTCTCCAAGCCTTCTCTCTGACTTGGTAACTCAGCCTCTGAGCAGAGCAGTGACTTGAGTACTTCTCACTCTTGCTGAACTTCCTGAGGAAAAGAGTGGCGTGAGTCCAGTTGTAAGTGCACCTTGGCACGTTAAAAACAAGAATCCTGAGATAGTGGATTTCCTGTTAAATCAGGCCGTGGATGTAAGAGCTTGTGTCTCCGAACCACGTTAAACCAAGTGTTATTATTTGGAATGTCTTTTCTTCTAAAGTATTGCGAAAATCTGCTCACTGAGAGCATTGTTTAAAAAGGAACTTTAGTTAAGCATTCAGGTCAGGGAGATTCCATCTCACTGACTAAATCAGGCTAGGCACTCGAGAGTTCAGTCTCTCGAGTCACTGCCTTGTTGAGAGCCTGAGCTTTCAAGTCTCATCACTGACTTGATAGCTCTGACTCTCAGCAACGCAGTGACTTGAGTATTCCTTCACTGAACTCAATCAGGGTGCAAGCTGTGACTTGATAACGCACTCGAGAGTTCAGCATCTCAAGCCACTGTCCTTGCTCAGAGCATGAGTCTCCAAGCCTTCTCTCTGACTTGGTAACTCAGCCTCTGAGCAGAGCAGTGACTTGAGTACTTCTCACTCTTGCTGAACTTCCTGAGGAAAAGGTTTTAAAAAAAAAAAATTTGCTCTTGAATTCCCATTTTGCCCTTTGAAAACGGGACCATCAATTGGTATCAGAGCGGGTTGTTCACATGACCACTGATCCAGTTTTGTTAAGAAAAATGGTCTACCGAACAGATCTTAAATGTTTTAAACTATGGGAATTCCTGCATATTTCAAACTATTACCTGTATTCTGACATTATTCTTGTAATAGAAAATCATTTGGTTAGAAGTTTTGGAATCATCAAAAAGGGGGAAATTGTTGGGATATGTTTTAGTTTTGATGATTTTCCAAAACAACATGTAATAGGTTTGAAAGCAGTCAGGATAGTATCCTTTGTTTCAGGTCAGGCTAGGTTAGCTCTCAGTAGAATAGGTTGCTCAGTTGAGGGGGAACTCAGCGAGGGGGAACTTCTCAACACAGCCTGAAGATATCAAGATGACAACCAGAAGAGCTGACTGAAGACATGCCATCAACCTGAACCAGTGGAGAAGCCTGGAGGATGTCCCACTGAGTGTAAGTCAGGCTGATCTAAGCCAAGTCTGATGGACCACTCAGTGAAGAGCCTGATCAGGTGGATCAGTGCTGCACCAAGTAGGCCCTGAAGGAGTCAGGCTACTGTGGTCAGGGAAGTTTGTCATTCAGCCTTATGACAAACTTCTTGGGAAGATCTTCAAAGAGTCCCTGAAGGACAACTGCACTGAGGACGAGTCAGTCCACTGAAGATCAGAGTCAGTGAAGGAGAAAGCTACCTAAAGTCAGTGGGTCTTAGTCAAACCTACTGAGTCAAAGATCCGTGAATTCAGGCCACGTGGACCAATCAGCACAAGGCGGTAAATCTGACACTGACAAGGCCGCATTCCAAGAAAAGTGGTTGAAACCATTTAATGCTGGATTCAAATGTATTTTCCTCTCCAACGGATACATTTGAATCCCCATTATAAATACAAGCTCATAGCTTGGTGTTGTGTTGTGTTGTGTTGTTGTAAGAATTGTAAGAAAACAAACACCTACGAGCTGTGAAGGTGTGGGTAGTAGCATACGTGCATGGGAGTTATAAGGAGGGTTTACTCACATCTTAAACACTGACCATTAGGGTCTTCAAATATACACATATGAGTGTTCAGCTTGTAACTCTAGGCTTAGAGAGGTTTTCCCTATCTTAGCTATTGGCTAACACATTGTAAAGGGAAAACCTCACCTAGTTAGAGAAAACCAAACCAAACTAAACCCTTTCAGAGATTGTTAGGTTTGTAGTGAGGTGAGGAGGGCAGCCCAGGGAGTGGCGTGAGTCCAGTTGTAAGTGCACCTTGGCACGTTAAAAACAAGAATCCTGAGATAGTGGATTTCCTGTTAAATCAGGCCGTGGATGTAAGAGCTTGTGTCTCCGAACCACGTTAAACCAAGTGTTATTATTTGGAATGTCTTTTCTTCTAAAGTATTGCGAAAATCTGCTCACTGAGAGCATTGTTTAAAAAGGAACTTTAGTTAAGCATTCAGGTCAGGGAGATTCCATCTCACTGACTAAATCAGGCTAGGCACTCGAGAGTTCAGTCTCTCGAGTCACTGCCTTGTTGAGAGCCTGAGCTTTCAAGTCTCATCACTGACTTGATAGCTCTGACTCTCAGCAACGCAGTGACTTGAGTATTCCTTCACTGAACTCAATCAGGGTGCAAGCTGTGACTTGATAACGCACTCGAGAGTTCAGCATCTCAAGCCACTGTCCTTGCTCAGAGCATGAGTCTCCAAGCCTTCTCTCTGACTTGGTAACTCAGCCTCTGAGCAGAGCAGTGACTTGAGTACTTCTCACTCTTGCTGAACTTCCTGAGGAAAAGGTTTTAAAAAAAAAAAATTTGCTCTTGAATTCCCATTTTGCCCTTTGAAAACGGGACCATCAGTTACAAACTGGTTGTAGCCGGTTGTGGGGCATTTCACCTATTTTAAAAGTATAATGCACATTGTCACCCTAAAAATATAATGCACAT
Source organism: Ballota nigra (assembly GCA_947034835.1). NCBI lineage: Eukaryota > Viridiplantae > Streptophyta > Magnoliopsida > Lamiales > Lamiaceae > Ballota > Ballota nigra. The sequence continues at coordinate 49,723,948 of OX344728.1, read as the reverse complement.
TTTCAAAATTTAATGTATCTTCCTTTTCTATTGAAATACCTTTAAAAAATTAAAAATTATCCATTTAAATATGAAAATAATAAATATTAAATGTAAATATTTTACAATATACCAAATTATTTTAATATATTTGACAAAAATACACCAAATTATTTTATATATAATATTTTCTGAAATATAAGAATTGAACAATAGAAATTTAATAAAAATTGTAATTGCAAAATTAACAAAAATATAAATTTATTTACATATATAAACGATAATTTATTGTTCTTGAAAACTAAAATAGTAAAAAGAATTAAATTAAAATTATCATTTAAATCCATAATTTTTTTAAAATTTTGCATATATAAATTATCACTCTAATAAAAATAAATCAATTTTCAATTATATTATATATTTACATGAATTATACATCAATTACTAAAAATATAAATTGATAGGGATTCATTAGTATTATTATATGGTTTATCATAATTATATAATCATCCGTTACGCAACTTCTCATATTTAAAGTAACTAGTTATTTATGACGTGCGTTGCACGTTGACGTTTTCTTTGCATGAATAGGTGACATGTTATTTGTTTATTTGTGTGTCAATTTGCATTGGTTCTTGTAATCTATTGAATGATATTAATCGAAGATCGATGGATGCTACTCGAAATATGAGGCCAAGAAGTTTAAATTTAATGGACATGAGATTTATTTCTAATGTGCAAAATTAGAAGGAAAACCCATTTGGGCAACTAAAATTTTGCTGCAAAATAAATAAATTGGATGCAATAATATTTGTTTCTTCTTCTGATGTCTTGCCAAAATCTTGTATTCTATATTAATATATAAGTATAATTAATTGAAAGCAGTCAAAAAAGCAGCAAAACAACACACCGAACTTTGATTTTGCACTTCTATTTACTCTTTAATTACAAACTTGGGATGAATACTTCAAGACACTGAGAATTACTCTCAGCTCATAGCCCTAACATGCTTAAATAGACAAATATTTTCGATGACAAAGAAGAAAAATTGGAACCTTAATCAAAATCATAGTACTAAAATCTGAACACAAGAATTAGCAATTGAGCTGAGAAAAAATCCGAACACATATGTAGCATTCTTTTGTTGTGCGTAAATTGATGAGTCAGTCAACAAACTAACCACAAAACACGATTAACAGTCATTGAAGAAAAAATTGGTGTAGAATTGCTCTGAAAATCGGCTAAAAAATCCTACCAACAGAGAAATGGCGGGTGTGGGGGTTGGGCGCCTGAAACGGCAACATTTTTTTTCTTTCTATATCTTTGATTTCGCAGTGCGGTAGTTCTTCTTTACTCCTACCCTTTATATATCCCCACACTTATTAGGGGTGAAAGCCGAAAGGGGACATAATATTTTTTTTCATTAGTAAGGAAGATAGGGTACCTCAGACGGCTCGAGTGGTAGACACGTGTGACGTAAACAAGCATTTTCCTGCAATCAGATTCTGAATCAAGTTGCTGAAATAGTGCATGCAAAAACTGAGATATCTAGAAAATAAACAGAAGATCTTTCAGTTCCAATTTACATAAATTCTACAAAACAAAACTTATCTAGACGCTCATTCATGCAAACTACACATCATTATATTATATGTTATTTTAAAGATCTAACATTTTCGTCCGATACCAAATATGAACACAATTTTCAAGAACAGGAGAAGACAAAGTATATACTTAACTAAACCACAATAATAGAATAAATATCAACAAACCCCGAGATGCAGCAACCAAGTATTTACCTTATGATTCCCACTACAACCACAAAGACTCTCCAAATTGTTTACAGAGTCCTTCTCTTAACGAATGTGGCACTCCCTCATCCCTATCAATGGTCAGTTGTACACCTGAATAAAAAAGCTATAACCCAAATAGAAGATTAGAAACTATGGATAATGACTCCACAAATTACAATTAGTACTTAATTTTTAGTTTCTGGGCAAATAAAAGATTTGGGGGTCTATGCAACTTCGACCTTTGCCGGAATAATCACAATTCCATTTTCTAACCTTTCTCAAATTCTTTACACTATTCAAATTCTTCAATCAAAGCACAATCTTCACTTTTAGCTATACTCTAGTTTAAATATCTTCCTTGTTATAAGAAAAAAACACTAAATAACTTCAATGCAATGACCTCAATGAGAACTGTTATTTCTCCACTACTTTTTGCTGCTCCACGCCTGAAAATAGCTCGAAACTCGGATGAAATGAAAATATTGGGCTATGAAACAACAATCAGGTGAAATTGAGGAGGAACACTTGATAATGATCAAAGTAATTTACCTGATATAAAAAATTAGATTAAAACAAAGTGATAAAAGATATTAAAATTAAACGTATACGAACAAGCACACATACTTAAGGAAGGAATAATATTACACAGGAAAACAGAAGGACAAAAAACTGAAAACATAGAGCTACCTTTCACAGCTTCATTTTTCAGATATTTTTCGCTATTGGTGTCCAGAAACATGTAATAGGCACGCCAACCACTGGGATCTTCATCTGTCTTACCAAACAATTAATAAATAAAAATAAACTTGTGTGTAAGAAACTTTCCTATACGACAGCCTTAAGCATGTACATCCAACGCACAAAATGTTTTTGAAAAAGATAAAAAAAATTTAAACATTTTTTGTTTAAAATGCATCAATACAATTTACAAATATTATAAAATCATTTATTGCTCTCCACTTGTTCAATAACAAAGTTTTAATTAAAATAGTCATTAAGAAATCAAAATTACAAAATAATTCAATACATCTTCGACAACTATAAATGAGGCACAATAACTTCTTGTTTTGTGCTAGAATAAGCAGCATTATAATCTACATATTCTTCAACATAAATGTAGGAGAATTAAAAGTGCAGGAGCTCTTACATGTCAAGTACATCCAGGAATAACAACTGCTTTGGAGCATATGAAAATGCATATTCTTCTTTGACAATATTCAAAATTTCAGCTTTATACTTGTTTCGAGCAAAATCAATATATAATCCAGATAACTGAGCAGCAAGGTCTTTACATTAACTGAGCAGAGGAAACAACTACCAAATATCTTTGATAAGCCTAGGTAAACAACATAAATATTGTCAGAACGACTTAATTACTGAAATCTGATCATGATTCTCAGGCTTTTTCACTATGCTATTATGCATATAAATTGGATATAATTCACACACACAAACACCCAATATATATAAATTGAAGATAAATTAACTAACATAAATATCCACACAGTAAAGAGCAGCCATGACGAGTAAATGAGTCATTAGTGGCTTACTCTTTTCAGGGCTTTGAAAAGAATAATTGAAATGCCTCTCTTTTTCGTTACGGAAGTGAGTAGATGCTTAACAATCTCACTAACACTCGCACCATACTTTTTGCAAATGAGAAATGATCTCTGGTGCAAGATGTTCCTGCAGTCAAAACACCGTAATGAACTTCATTGTTACAGAATATGATGCATTTGCAAATCAAAGCAATTTTAATTTTTATAATAGCTTTAGTCCCTGCCAAACAATTGATAAATGTATTGGAACTTAAAGATGAAAATAAGAAATATAAAAAAAAGACCCCAATGCATATAATCAACTTATATAAAGAATAAACCTATCTCTCTCTTGGGGGGCTGGAAGCGGGTAGTGGGTTTGTGGTAGACGTACCTTAGGAACTGAATCATTAGCCACCAATCTGGCAAGAGCAAACATGGTCGTGTCTGCATTATTCTACCTCCACATAATCTTTATTTTCTTCTTCATCCTTTGCATAATTTTGTATGAGAAAATTGAAAAATCCTTTTTAATTGGGGAAATAGATCATCAGACAAGAGTGCTAACGCTGTTACCTATATCGATTATACAATCTGCCTGAGCGAGCTTTTGTGGCTCGATAATCGCCATAATTGAGTGTTTTTCAACAGATCAACGGCAACAACAATTTTAACTGAGCCTAAATTGAAATGTATTTGAAGATGAAGATTAACATATAATTACCAAAAGATATTGCAGCAACAATATCAATTCTCGAGTCCCTGAAGTAAGGCGCAATCAATGGGCTGCTTTGTTTTTTATGAAGCAAGGAAGAAACACAATTTAATATAAGTGCTAACATTGTTACCTATATAGATCTGCCTGAGTGAGTTTGTGTGGCTCTATAATCGCCAAAATTGAGTGTTCTTCAACAGATCAATGGCTACAAGAGTAATAATAACTGAGCCTAATTTGAAATGTAATCGAATTAGATGAAGATCAAGGCCCAGTTAATCAATTACCTCAAGGCAATCATCCGCTCTTCATTTGTGTCATCTGCAACAGAATTTTAAATAAGAAAACTAAATTACAATATTTATAGTCCTCATTCAAACAGAAGTATTAGGACTGACAAATCATCCTTTATCCTCGGTAAAAATAGGAGACATATGAATGGAGGGAAAATGGGATGTGTCGAGCCATGCACTATTAACAAACAAAATCTTTCCTGTCTCCATTTCATAATACTTGATGTTTTGGATGCCAAAACATGTTACAATTATTTGATGTTTTGACATGATTGATTAGTAGTTTTCTCCACTATACTCATATTAATTCACTTGGTTATGCAAAATTAATGTGTAGATATTAGTGTGGGAGCCTTAATTAAGGGTATCTTAGGTACTTCAGAACTTCCCTTAGTAGGTGAGCATTGTACTGAAACATTATGTATTGGAGAGAGTATTTGAAGGATAGATTTCTTAGATAAAAACATGGAAGGATATGAATTATTTTTTGAAAATTGAGATAATCTAAACTCAGTGTATGTTTAATGATGTTGCCTAAATAATAAATCAGACACAAAGGTCTCGTAAGTCATAAGTTAATCTCAAGTCCAATCTGCCTATTAGAATCAGCAAGCAATACCTGCCACTCTCGGAAACCCTGCAGGCTTTCAGGATTCAACTTCTTAACGGCAATGACACTTCCACTACCAGCTTTGCCGGATTCACCGAGCTAGCCCTTGTAAACTGTCCCAAAACCTCCTTCTCACAGTACTCTATCATTTCTGTACAACACACGTGTTCATGTATATTACTGAGATAATTATTGTTTCAAATTAATTGAAGTAAAAGTACCATGCGATCCCAATTTGGATTCACCGGCGGCATCACCGGCCTTATCCCGAGAACTGCATGCGCCAATTCCGCCACATCTGCTCCCCGCAGCCCCTCCCGATTAAGACGCCGTGCCGCAAGGGCCCCCAAATACGGTACCGTATGCGTCCTAAGCAGATGCTGTTATACTCATCCCAGTACCTCAAAGCCTGCAGCCGACATCCAAAGTTGACGCCAACGAAAGTATTGTTTGAAGTCGTCATGAATATTCTTAGGAAAATGGGGGGCTTCACTGTTCGGTGCATATGGAAGACGAGGATTCCATACTGCAAAAGGTGTTCAGAAATCAGAACACATGCTTGATTATGGGGTATCATCAATCCATAAAATCTCACCAGATTTTGATAATGTTAAGCTTACCTGACTCTCGTCTGTGAATAATTACCGCAGCCTTGGGAGGGGAGGATGCTTCGTCATCGGCGCTTGATTCTCTTGGGAGGTTAGGGTTCGACGTTGGAATTTGATTTGATTTTCGGCGTTTGGTTTGCCCGTTGGGACGATTGGGCATCGCCCGGGACGGAGATTATCGATCCAACCCTATGGAGATCTCTAAGTTGGTTTCCAGCATGATGGAGATATGAGGCCCTCGATTTTCGAACAGATGTCGGGTTGGGGGTGGCGAAGTCGCGCCGGCGCTTCGCCTAAGCCGCAGGTGAGATCGGGCCGGCGTTGCTCCTGAGACGCCGAAGACAAGAAGGAGGGGGGGATTGGGGTGGATGGGGAGGGGTTGGGGAGATGGGATGAGCACTGACACTTCGCCTGGTCCGTGGGATTGGGGAGGGAATGGGGAGATTCTGAGCACGTGCGGGGAAAATGGGGATTGTTTGGACTTTGGGGGTTATTTGCACAGGGGAAAATATGTAGAGGGTATTATGGTCCAAAAATGTTTCTCAGGTGCTTGAGACTTTTTAATATAGTATAGATTTGTTTATATATATAATGGTACTATTGTTTCGTGTCATTTTGGAAGAAGATTCGAGTAATATATGTACTTCCTCGTGAAATAAACAATAAAAAAAAAATATAAATAAAATTGAAACATATTTTATCTCTTTATTTTATTCACTAATATTTTATCAGTTGTTGAAAGAAAATTTTAAAAAGAATTTTATAATAAAATGTTCTTATCTTGTTTCTTAAATTTCAAAATAGTTTTACATGTTTAAATGTATTTTGACATATTTATGGCATTTTATGACTTTATTTATTATTTTCAATTTTTTAATAAATAAATTTAATTATAAAATATAGAAGGACATTTTCATCAAATAAATGAAACATAAAGGGCATTTTTATCAAAATACAATGTCACGTTAGCATAAATTGGTTGCAAACTTGTTGTAACCGCTTGCGGGACATTTTCACCTAGTTTTAAAATAATAATTGACATTTTCACAAAGTGAAAAAACATAAATGACATTTTTATCATTACTGGTAACATACAGGGCATTTTTTTTATAAATTATCCATTAATTTTATATGTTGAGTTTAAATTACGCAATGTTATATCATAAATATCTTGATTTTTTAATGTAAAGTAATTAAATATTTTATTATATATCACTTTATTTATTTTTGTGGTCTATCTAGCCTACAGACCATGAGAGTTAGGATTAGTCCTAATTATTAGCAGCCCATTAAAAGTGGGTTAGAACCGCTAGGACCATCACTTAATCGTTTAGGCGCTAAACTGCTAGGACCAACCCATTCAACATCTCTAAAAAAAAATAATTATTGGCTTTTTGAATTTTCAACTCATTAATAAATAAAGTTGAGTATCATAGAAATTACTTATAATATGCAGTGTCTAAATATGTCATTTTCTTAATTAATTACATTTAACGGTCATTTAGGGTCCAAACCTGAAGGTGTTTGAAGGTCAAATGAAGCTCAATTAAGATATTTCCATTATTTAATGTATTGGTTTATCAACAATCTGTATAAGAATCTGCATATCTTAATGGCATAAGATAAACGAGTGAAATGCACATGTTTTCACTAAATTAATTAGGGATTAATTTACCTATGATCTTTTGCATGTATAATTAATTTAGAAAATATCTCATCTCATTCGCGTCTGTATATAACCAACCTTTCCAACATTCATTCTTTCACTCACCTCACTTTGCACCACTTAATGTGACATACATACTTCTTCTATCTCCATTTTTATTACTCCAACCATGTTTGTTTTCGGCATATTTTTTATAATTTTTGAACCACTAAAGTAAGTATATTTGTGAACATTTCTCATTCGATTAATTTTTTATTTAACTGTATATTCAATATTGCTTTAAAAAAGGCTATTATAATTACTATTTTGAAAATGTATTTACAATTCATATTATTCTTCAGTTAGTTTTAATTTGATTCAAATGTGACCATTGAATTTTCGTTTATTACAAGTGGTTTTAGGCAATAACATTATTGATGTTATTAGCTTTCAATATGATTGACTTTGTGCTTTTGTAATAGAAAATTTATTTTAACATTTTTTTTTCATCCAAATTTGCAGATGGAAACGCATGTAAAAATCATTACCCTTGAAAATAAGACGAGTATTACATCGTACGAGCAGATCTTGAACTTTGCTGGAAGGATGTTATAAAAATACTCAATCCTAATTACAATAATGAATCCACCTCTTACCTTATTCCGGTTTCAGTGGTGGTGTTCTTCATATTTGTTTAAAGTGTGTTTGTTGTGTTTTTTAATGGAATTAAGTGAATATTAATGATATATAATTGGGGATTTAACATTAATTTACCCCAATTTTATTAAATTTCTTATTTGTGTTTGTTCTATGTTTTGTTTTCTCTGTTCTAGTTTTTATTATTTTTACCATTAATTTTATATGATACATTACAATACTATAGTTGTGCATATTGTTATATCTTTAAAATCCAAGACATACATGCTAGTACCAATACACCTAAAGATATGTTACTACCATTGATAATTAAGAGGATATAAAATAGATAACTCTTGTAACATATTATCACCTCTAATAACAATTAATATTCTAAAATATACAAATAAAATAGTTGTCCGCACATTGCAACAATAGAACATTTAACAGCAGCAATCAATGTAGCTAAAACATTTAACACCACCAATCATTATAACATCTAATTTTCATTTGGACTCAAGCATTTCTTCGAGCAAGGCGAAGAACTTCTAAGCATTTCAAAATCAGTTAGATTTTAATGAGGTTGTGAGACACTCGCCTTTGAACAGTTAAATGAGGGCTAAAAATTTAATTTCCATAAAATTAAAAAACATAAGATCGATCTACTTTCGATAGTAGATGATAAGAGTGTATTTATAATCTCAAATCGAATTTCAGTTAGAGAGAAATTAAATTACGAAGTTGAGACGTCATAAAAGACTTTATGGATTAAAAAGTTGTTTAGTAAACGTGGAAAGTTTATTATGGCACATTGATGCATATTGTAAGTAATATAATTATACAAAGCTCAATCGGGGATTTAGTTGAAATAGTTGAATAAACTCGACTCATGAATTTGAATTTGAGGTACACGAGCATGGACGTTTGGAACGTCAAGATTCATTGACATTTCAAATTGGATTGTAACTGACAAATACATTAATGACATTAACTGTCATTAGAGCTCGAATTAATTGACATTATGTCTCCTTCTTAATGGACACATATACAAATAGGTTTCATCAATATTTATTTTATATTAAAAAACTGAATGAGAAATTGAAATGAATCAAAGTGTATAACATATGTTCTCACTCGTCTGTGTACATATAGATTGCAGTCCTATCTTCACGTCTATTCTGTTCATCAGAGCTCTTAGACGTTGTGGTGCTGCTCATCAATGAGACCAAAATTATTTTACATTTGGGAATGTCACATCGAACCATGAACACTAGCCGGGACGTGTTCAATTTGCAGGAAAAAATCTAACCCTGACCCAGTTTTGCCCTCTATTGCTATTGTTTATGTTATTTTCGTAGATTTATTGATGTTGTAGTTCGTATTGGCTCATTGATGTTTCGTACTCGTTATTTTCTGTAATCTGCCACTTCTGGAATTATGTTATTTTGGGAGTTATAAATTGAATTGTAAATTGAATTTTTTTTAATTTGTCAATTTCTTGTTTTTTTATTTTGTTGCTTATTTTTGTTAACTTGTAAAGTCATTGTTGGTGTACAGACAATAACAATCTTAGCATTCTGCACATCTGCTTACTCTTTTCATAACAGGATTGAACAACGTAATTGCCTCGATAATAATAATGATAATGATATGATGTTAATGTGAGTTGGCTTTTGTGGAAATATATAGATTGACTCTTTTATTATGTCTTATGTAGGTTAATGATATTTCATATTTGATTATTATTTTGTTGTATAGTTAGATAAAATTTCATTGTATATTTAGTTTATTACATGTATTACATATAATAAAATAAATATAAATAGACGTATCCTGCCTAATCGCATCCTAAAATTTAAAAAAACTATGTATCTCCGCACCTGTATTGTATCGCTCCTGCATCCAGCACCCGCACTCGTACAACGTAGGTTCAAACTTTTCTTCCAAAATTGTGGTCATGTTCGGAAAATATTTCCCAAAATTATGGTTATGTTGGATAAAAAATTAGGACATCGTGGTCATGTTTGGATAATCAGAGCTTAGCAATACTTATCGCGATTATTGACCAAATTGTGATCATGTTTTGGGTAGAAAGCTCTTCGATAACGGTGGGTCGACTTTAATTGACGGCAAACCCCTGGGGGTTAGTGAGAGTCGCAATATGGGGCCTTTGGAGAGGTAGTGTACCCAAAATTAAAAAAAAAACTGAAAGATAATAGTAATGAGTATTTAGGGCATTTTAGAAATACAAATCAATAATGACAATAACCTGGGCAAAAGTTATATTGGATATGTTTTGATTCTATAGATATCAAAATTTGATTTGGGCAACTCCTTTGTAGTTAGTTATGATGAAAATACGACTAACTCAATATTGTTGGCATCATTAATATTAAGGGAAACGTACAAGATAGAATCTGAACTATTGATCTTAATACATTCAGAACATAAACTTTGTTTTGGTTTAAATAAAATCTCAAATATTTTTTAAAGAACAAATAAACCCTTCAACAATTTTTGTTGATACATATAAATTATCGTTCTTCTTAAAATTGAAAAAAAAAAACACACTTCAACTAATTTTATAATTAAAAATATATTTCCTTAATTGTATTCCAAAAAAATTAATATTAATTTTTTATTAAATTAATTATTAATTGTTTTTCTTGAAAAAAAATTATTAATCTAATTGAAAAATATGAAATTTTCTTGATACAATCAGTACCTAACTATGTTTTAGATTAAATAACATCTCAGATTTTTATTTTAGAACAAATAATCCCTTCAACAATTTGTATTGGTATACCACCAAATATAGCATTAATTTTTTGAAATAATCAATAATTATTTTTATTGAAAAAAATTATGAATGTAATTGAAAAATACGAAACTTTTGTTTATTGTTTTCTTTTTTTTTTTTATATTGTCATGATTTTGTGAAATCAAAAATATTATATTTTCCTTCTTGAAATTAGAAATTTAAAATATAATTACAATAGTTGAGAAAAAATTGTTCATGAAAGTACCATTTTGCTCAACTTTGAAAAATTAAAAGGTATATTTTTTCACAATAAAATAGTTAAGGGGTTATTTGTACCTGTAACAACAGCTTAGAGACATGGATGTACATTTTCCCTAATATTAATAGTTTAGTGGGATAATTTTTTTTACAGTGGTATATGATTAAAAAAATTTAACTAAAAAGTTCTCTTTACTGAGTCGCAACTTTAATGGAAAATGAGAATCAAGTAACTGTGTAAGATGCAATCAAAGTGGATCCGTCTTACTACTCATCTCAATGCAAACGAAGATTAGAGATCAACACAGTTTGTTAGCATTGAACATCTAATCATTTTACTGCCCAAATCACAAAATAAAAAAAGGATAAAAAATAGTTTTTGTTGGTCGAAAATGATCACATGTTGGACACCAATTATACATCAAATACTTATGGTGTGACGACATATAAATAGAGGAATCCATCATTTTTAATTGATTTTTGAGGCATTACAACATAAGTGGTGGACATAAAAGTTGGTGTTTATTGGTGAACATATGATCATTGATGGAACGCGCCGGTGAAGGTGGTCCGTCCCCAAGATCGTTGTTGGGATACCAAACGTATATAAACAATTAAAGACCTAAACATGCATCTAAAGACAAGTTTATATCCGTTACCCTTGAAGACCGAGGCGTTGATTCCACTACTGATCTTCTAGTCTGTCTCCCAACCTCGTTCGTACACCGGGTGGACGGCGAACTAGCGAACGTGGAGAAAAGTGCCTCACAATTTCGTCTCCCTCTCAACCCACTCACGAATTTCGGCTGCTGCACGTTTTATCTTAGAGTGCTAGGGTTTTAAACACGAAATTGAAGCCTTTATATAGACTCCTTAAGTTTCATGGGCCAGACTAGGGATCTGTTAGAAGGTATAGGGTTTGGGCTCCTCACGGGCCCAAATACTCTTATGTTCAGCCCAGAACATTTATTTGGCCCGTGAACATTAATTCATTCCACTAGAGAATTAATGTTGCACTCCCATCCTATCCCGAACCGAATCAGGGCTTCTATTAGACTCTATAATTCCCCGTGTTAAAGATATCGCACGTCCATTAATTATTAAAGCTCCTGACCGCTTTAATTAATTAACATCTATTATTCCTTGAGTAGTACCACTCAACCTTGTTGTCGTACGGATATAATCCACCTGCAGGGTTTAATACGACAATCCTTTATGAGTTTCCTCAAGGGGACGTCATCAACCTGGATCACCAGGACACGGTGCCTTAATGTCAATAAATAGACATCGTGCAAACGATGTCACTACCCAAAATACATAGTGCGTTGAATCTAACAAGATTCTCACCCATAGTAAATCAAAGTAGTGAACAAGCGCTCCACATATCTAGATATCACAATTAGGGTTAAGAATTACAAGAGTCACCAAGACCTTTAGTTCTTCCCATAGTTTAATTAAAAGCTCAATGATGTCAGAACACAAGTAATAATATGAAATATGCAGAAATTCCCATAGTTTAAAACATTTAAGATCTGTTCGGTTGACCATTTTTCTTAACAAATCTGGATCAGTGGTCATGTGAACAACCCGCTCTGATACCAATTGTTGGTCCCGTTTTTTCATTCACAAACAAGGACAATATGGGAAATTAGGAGAAATTTTTGTTTTAACACTGATGTTATGCAAGTCAGTAAAGCAATAAAGAACACAACAATGTAAAGTGGTTCGGAGGCTCAAGCTCCTACATCCACTGCCTGATTTAACAGGAAATCCACTACCCGGGATTCTTGTTTTTAACGTGCCAAGGTGCACTCACAACTGGACTCACACCCCTCCGCGGAGCTGCCTCTCGAACTGGCCTCACATCCCTCTTCACTCAGGGACTGCCTCTCCTCACCTCACTGCAACACCTAACACTATTCTGGAAAGGGTTTAGTTTGGTTTGGTTCTCTCCAACTAGGTGAGATTTTCCCTTACATGGTTTTAGCCTTTGAGCTAAGGTTGGGAAAATCTCTCTAAGCTTAGGATGTATATGATAGGCTCGAGTATACAAACTGGAACACTCAAATATGACTATGAAGAACTCAGGTCAGTGTTCTTGATGGAGATGGTGCCTCCTTATAACTCCCTTGAACTTGCACCACTCTCACACCTCCAGCTCTTGCATTCGCACTTGCACAAATGAAGCTTGAGTTTGTATTTATAGTGTGGATTTGAATGTTACCGTTGGAGAAAGTAACATTCAAATCCAGACTATCTCTGGAGTGAAATTCTCCTTTTCAGTAAAGTATGGCCTTGTCAGCTTTTGTCAGATTCGCTGCCTTGACTTGATTGGTCCACGTGGACTGAGTCCAACGGCTCTTTTCTTCAGGGTACTTGATCAGGGTAGTCCTGACTTCAGGCGACTTGTCTTCAGCTGACTTGTAATCCTCTCAGGATACCTTTCTTCAGTAGACTTGAAGTCCTCTTAGGAACCATCATTGGACTTTAAGTCTTCTCAGTGGACTTCCTTCAGTAGACCTGAAGTCCACTCAGGGGAGTTGACATAAGGCTATTTGTCAAGCTTCCCAGCCTCAGTAGCCTGACTCCTTCAGGTCCTACTAGACACAGCACTGATCCTCTTGATCATGCTCTTCACTGAGTAGTCCACTGACCAGCTTAGAATAGTCAGGTTTATACTCAGTGGGACTTCCTTCAGGCTTCTCTTCAGGTTCAGGTCTTCTGACATGGCTTCAGTCGTTCTCCTTGATGTCATCTTGACTTCCTCAGGCTCTATCAGTGAGTTCCCCCTCACTGAGTTCTCCCTCAGTTGAGTTCCCCCTTCAGCTGAGTTCCTCTCAGTAGAGTTCACCCTCACTGAGTTCTTCCTCCACTGATAACCTATTCTACTGAGAAACAACCTAGCCTGACCTGAAACTAAAGATACAATCCTGACTGCTTTCAAACCTATTACATGTTGTTTTGGAAAATCATCAAAACTAAAATATCCCAACAATTTCCCCCTTTTTGATGATTCCAAAACTTCTAACAAAAAGATTTTCTATTACAAGAATGATGTCAGAACACAAGTAATAATATGAAATATGCAGAAATTCCCATAGTTTAAAACATTTAAGATCTGTTCGGTTGACCATTTTTCTTAACAAATCTGGATCAGTGGTCATGTGAACAACCCGCTCTGATACCAATTGTTGGTCCCGTTTTTTCATTCACAAACAAGGACAATATGGGAAATTAGGAGAAATTTTTGTTTTAACACTGATGTTATGCAAGTCAGTAAAGCAATAAAGAACACAACAATGTAAAGTGGTTCGGAGGCTCAAGCTCCTACATCCACTGCCTGATTTAACAGGAAATCCACTACCCGGGATTCTTGTTTTTAACGTGCCAAGGTGCACTCACAACTGGACTCACACCCCTCCGCGGAGCTGCCTCTCGAACTGGCCTCACATCCCTCTTCACTCAGGGACTGCCTCTCCTCACCTCACTGCAACACCTAACACTATTCTGGAAAGGGTTTAGTTTGGTTTGGTTCTCTCCAACTAGGTGAGATTTTCCCTTACATGGTTTTAGCCTTTGAGCTAAGGTTGGGAAAATCTCTCTAAGCTTAGGATGTATATGATAGGCTCGAGTATACAAACTGGAACACTCAAATATGACTATGAAGAACTCAGGTCAGTGTTCTTGATGGAGATGGTGCCTCCTTATAACTCCCTTGAACTTGCACCACTCTCACACCTCCAGCTCTTGCATTCGCACTTGCACAAATGAAGCTTGAGTTTGTATTTATAGTGTGGATTTGAATGTTACCGTTGGAGAAAGTAACATTCAAATCCAGACTATCTCTGGAGTGAAATTCTCCTTTTCAGTAAAGTATGGCCTTGTCAGCTTTTGTCAGATTCGCTGCCTTGACTTGATTGGTCCACGTGGACTGAGTCCAACGGCTCTTTTCTTCAGGGTACTTGATCAGGGTAGTCCTGACTTCAGGCGACTTGTCTTCAGCTGACTTGTAATCCTCTCAGGATACCTTTCTTCAGTAGACTTGAAGTCCTCTTAGGAACCATCATTGGACTTTAAGTCTTCTCAGTGGACTTCCTTCAGTAGACCTGAAGTCCACTCAGGGGAGTTGACATAAGGCTATTTGTCAAGCTTCCCAGCCTCAGTAGCCTGACTCCTTCAGGTCCTACTAGACACAGCACTGATCCTCTTGATCATGCTCTTCACTGAGTAGTCCACTGACCAGCTTAGAATAGTCAGGTTTATACTCAGTGGGACTTCCTTCAGGCTTCTCTTCAGGTTCAGGTCTTCTGACATGGCTTCAGTCGTTCTCCTTGATGTCATCTTGACTTCCTCAGGCTCTATCAGTGAGTTCCCCCTCACTGAGTTCTCCCTCAGTTGAGTTCCCCCTTCAGCTGAGTTCCTCTCAGTAGAGTTCACCCTCACTGAGTTCTTCCTCCACTGATAACCTATTCTACTGAGAAACAACCTAGCCTGACCTGAAACTAAAGATACAATCCTGACTGCTTTCAAACCTATTACATGTTGTTTTGGAAAATCATCAAAACTAAAATATCCCAACAATAATAGTCAGAATAGAAGAACATGTCTTAACTGTGATCCATTCAATACGACATAGCGTACTAGTATGAACTAATGGCCAAGACAAGCCACTAACAAGTTCATACTACAACTTATACCAATAGTTATGTCCAGAACTATCAGAGTTGTGAATACTGTTTATATCTTATAAGGAACTGACAATGTGATCTTCTGTGTGACTACAAACCCACCACATTATCTACAATATAAGATAAACAGACATACAAGTAATACAAGCAATTAATAAGATTGCAATAATGTGAAAAACCATTTATTTAAGATAATAAGGAAATCGAATATATCCATAAAAGCCCAACAAAAGTTTGCTTTACAGTATACACCAACAATCATATCCATCGTGTTGATTTCATGATTATTTAGACTTTTGATCGATTTTATAGCAGCAGTAACAACCATCTTAAATATGCCACATATATCATGAAAGAACTCACATTCTGCATTCAAAAGTTCTCAATTTTACCATGTTTATGCAAGTTAAAATCATGTTCTTGGACCATATTGTGAAAACAATAGAAGAATGTACACAAGACAGAATCTGTTATCGACAACAGTTATAATGCGACGAATAAAATCGTCGATGAAATCAAAGGTCATCAAAGAATATTGAATCTTACCCAGAAATATAATTCTACAGACATCCATAGAAATTGAGCAATATTAACCTGTAGTGAAGAATGAAGACAAATTATTAGGTACAACGAATGAATCTCATTCTATACTGAGTTTAACTAGTTGTTAGAATGTCTTTATTATAAGTATACCATCTCAGATTATTTAAACACCAGTTACGTAGCTTCTCATATTTAAAGTAATTTGTAATGCCCCGAACCCGGATAGCGTACTTATTTATCCAAATTCGAGTCGTCACTCAGTGAAAGGAAAATAAGTGAGACATATTTTTTAGAAATTTAATAAGGAAAATCTAAGAGGATAATAATTATAATGATCTTGACGTATAACTAGAATCCAACCATTAAATAGAAAACGTACTCAGGCTAAGTAATACTAAAGCGGAGAAATAGTACTAGTAAACTTAACAGTCCGACATGAGTCCAAATTTAGCAGTTGCTAATAATAAGTTTAAGTTAACAGACGGAAGCAAAGGAAATTAAGAGTCTTTAATGAAAAGCATTTAATTATCGGTGTGGGAAGACTAAGTCCACGGCTGCTCCTAGTACTCCATCAGCTCACCTGAAAAATGTTAAAGATAGGGCATGAGAATTTGAATTCCCAGTGTGGGTAGCCCGTACGCTATTAAGTACATAGTTTGATATCATAAATGTCATTATATTATTCACAAAAAAATAAACAACCGAGACGAACCACCTCCACTCGTCGAGACGGACCACCTCTGCTTATAAATAACCAAGACGATACCAAAATCGCTCATAAAATCGAGACGGATCACGTCCACTCATTAACAATACAGATCAATAAATGATATTTCAACTAAATTCGTAAATAAAGGCAATACGGTTTAGTGCCACCCACCTTAAAATGACGTTCAGAAAATACTACTTGAAGGGGGGAAACGTCCAAGTATCACTGGCCGGTCGCTCTCTTTCCTAGTGAAATTTATCGCTTTTAGTTTCTTATCAAAGATTCGTATATTTAATTACAGAGTGCGTTGGTCCCAAGGGAATTTTAGTTCATACACGTCCTTCGTCTTTTAGTCGTAATTTATCATAACTTTAGCCTTTTCGGTGGTCATAATCAACGAAGTGATTGAGGATGTTAGGAGGAGAAGAGAGGAAACTATGCTATTCAAGATAGATTTTGCCAAGGCTTACGACACCGTGGATTGGGGTTATTTGGAGGATATTATGTGGTGCTTTAATTTTGATCATAAGTGGATAGGCTGGATCATGGAGTGCGTCAAATCAGCCTCTGCTTCGATTTTGGTTAATGGCAGCCCCACCGACTCGTTTAACTTTGAACGAGGATTGAGACAAGAGGATCCTTTATCCCCCTTTTTATTTCTAATAGCGACTGAAGGTATTTCCATCTTGATGGAGAAAGCGGTGGAAAGGAATGTTTTCGTTCTAATTTTAGTGGGCAAGGATAAGATTGTCATATCACACGTACAGTTTGCAGACGACACTATCTTTCTGGGCAAGGCGAATATGGAAAACGCAAACTTTCTGAAGGAGTTCCTTTCGCTTATTGAGTGGTTGTCCGGATTGAAGATTAATAGAGGAAAATGCAGTTTATACAGTGTGAATGTGGAGAGTTCGAGCCTAGGTGAATTAGCATCGGTGTTGGGGTGCCGTACCGGTTCAATTCCATTCATGTACTTGGGTGCAGAAGTGGGTTGTTCCCACAAGAAAGCTTCAGATTAGACCTATGTTGTGCAAAAGATCAAGAATAGGCTGCGGAAATAGGAGGGGTTAAAAATCTCCATCGGGGGGAGACTCACTCTGGTTAATGCGGTACTTTCCTCGATTCCTGTTTATTTTCTATCTACCTTCCGGATACCAAAAAAGGTTGTGAGTGAAATAGTAAAAATGCAAAGAAACTTTCTTTGGGGGAATGGATTTGGAGATTTTACACGGAGAGGGATTGTCTTTGGGCTAGAATCTTAGTTTCGAGATGGGGTGTCTCGTGGGGAAGAGGGTTATGTCCCGAGGGTTCTAGAA